>CAUIJW010000078.1:0-1200000 GCA_960531205.1 Andrena bicolor | reverse complement strand
GCTCTCGTTGATAACCGACCACCGCGTAGGAACCAGAGCTCTGTCTGGATGTGGTTTACGAAATTAAATCGAGAGGAAAGTGCATGCAAGACATGTGGAAAAAAGTATAAAACAAAAGCAGGAGGCACTACGTCGCTTCGCCGGCACATGGAAGTGCAACATACCGATGCATTCCGAGATGCGGAGAGGGATGAGAACCGTCAGGTTCAAGCCACAATCAATATAAACGGTATGTAAGAAATTAACTATTTATGCTTCTACTCATACATGGAACTTTATTTTGAACAATTACACAATTTCCCAATACCCACGTGACGCATACCGCGAAATTCGCCCACAGTAATTGCGCAAGTGCCCAGGCTTGAAACATCGTCGCCGCGAGCAAAACAAATCACCGATGCGATTGCCCGCATGGTGATTTTGGATTGTCAACCATTCTCTATGGTGTCCGATGAGGGGTTCAAACAATTGATGAGCATTTTGGAGCCCCGATACGAGATCCCCGGCCGGGCCACGTTCGCCGACGAAATCGTACCGCAGTTGTATGAAGCGGAAAGGAAGAAACTGCAGGACATGATCAGCGAGGATGCGAAAACTGTAAGTATAAGTTCTCAAACGTTCATGCCATTTATCATCATCTTTTATGTCATATTGAAGAACATTTGTAACTATATTAAAGATATACACCTACACATCTGTTAACTGTTTTGGATTAGACACGGACATTCGCATTTACCACGGACGGTTGGACGCCACGCTCGAAGGACCGTTTTATTTCTTTGACAGTGCATTACTTAAATGCAGATTTTGTATTGAAGAATTGCACATAGAGGCGCATACCAGCGAAAACCTGAATGTTCACTTGCGCAAGTGTTTAACTGATTGGGACTTACTCAAAGAGGAGTTTACAATTTTTTTTACAACGGACAACGCGGCCAACATCGCAAAAGCAATTCAACTATGCACTGAATGGGAGCGTATCCCATGTTACGCCCATACTCTGCAGGTAAATAAACATTTGAATGCTAAAATGAATAATAAATCATTAACATTACAATATTTAATGCAACGAGGCTTTTTTCAGTTAGTGGTAAAGGACGCGATTAAAAATTCAGCGGACCTCCTGGATATCTTAAAGAAGTGCAAGACAATTGTCAAATTTTTCCATCGCTCTACGGTGGCGTATGAAAAATTAAATGCTGTCCAAAAGCAGCAGAATCCCACTCTGAAGCCTCTAACGCTGATCGGCGACGTGGAGACGCGATGGAACTCACAGTACGACATGCTGTGTCGCTTACTCCAGCGGCATTCCTCGCTGACACAACACTGCATTAAGTGCGTGTTGTGTCAGCGAGGAATGCCGGACATAATAACGAGTAGCGAGTGGTCCAGAATTGAAAAATATTGTGGTTTATTAAAATTATTTAAAGAAGCGACGCTGTTAATAACAGTGGAAGAGTCGCCAACGCTTTGCCGGTATATTTCGTCCATTAAGTACCTACGGAAGTGGTTATCATGCCGTATGGATGAGACCACACCAAAGCATTGTTCTGAATTCCGGCAATATTTATTAGAGGAATTGAAAGATCGATTTCATTTCATCGACACGTCCGAACCGATGATAATTGCAATGATTCTGGACCCTCGCGTCAAAGACCGGCTATTGTCGGCAGACGATAAAGACGCCGCTCACACGACGCTGTACTCGTTTGCGGAAAAGTACCTGGAGGGAAGCAACGCGAATGTCGTGAGTGAGGAACGCGCATCGTCGAGCGAAACGTCGTCAGGTAAGTGTGAAACAATGCTAAGATTATGTGATACTATGTTCCATGTTGTATGTTATATATTTTGTTTCTATGACAGAATCAGCGTTAGGGACATTAGAAGACTATTATGCCGATGTTGGGAGGCAGGAGCTGGGGACACCGGATGATACGCTCCAAGCGGAGATCAAAACCTATGTGGAGAGCAAAATTGTAGAGCCGGAATCCTGTATTCTGAAGTGGTGGAGAGACCACAGAACGCGATATCCCAAACTGGCCCGTGCGGCACAAAATATTTTGGGCGTGCCGGCATCGCAGGCTTATAGCGAAAGGCTATTTTCGCGTGCCGGCAACATAGTGACGGAGAAGCGGACATGCCTCCTGGGCCACAGGGTGGAGCAGCTGTGTTTTTTGTCAGCGAACAGGCCCAAACAACAATGGTAAGAGCAAAGAAACCTTATTAATTTACTAATGTGCGATCTACGATCTTCATTGAGTTTTAACTATCTAACAGTCCCTGCATTTGTGTTCATTTTGTTACAGCAACTCTACGTGATGGCATATATTATTTACACTGGCGCAAAATCGGCTCTTCTTAGAGCCACCATGATGTACAAAGTCCGACCGAGCAACCTCCCCGCGGTGTACATCGGGTAACGCTAATGCCGGCGGCACGTGACCTTCGCAGGACTTTTCAAGGTCATCGGAAGGTCAAACAAATACCAATACTATATGTCCCCCTCATGTAATATAATGTAATAGTATATAGTACGCAATATAGTAGCATCTAGTACGTGCGTAGGGCCAACAGTACATTGTATGCCTATACTGTATGTTCCATGTATATAATAAGTAATGTATATGTATAGCATGAATATAGTGTGTATGTAGTATGCAGATAGTATGCGTCCATCATGTATTAAGTCTGTATGTAATCCAATGTACGAAATATGCTACAACGTATAATTAAACTGTGCAAATGTTATTTAAATAAAATTATTTTATTTCTTGTAATTTCATACGCTCTTGCACAAGTATTCCCCATCCTCATTCAAACGGATTGGTACTGCGTTCTTGCATTAATTAAATAAAAAAAAATTGTATGTTTATTTAAGTTGTTTATTGTTTAAAAATTATTCGTTTATTTATTTATACCTAGACTGCGGAAGTTAATGCAAGTCTGATAAGCCGCTTTCCAGTGCACAACAATCCCTTCAATACAAGTCAAACAGTTCAGTGAATAAAACTTTAGTTCGTTTTTTTCTCTGAGTTTCTCGATATATATATGCAGAATGAATACAGCAAATATACCGACGCACTTCCGTGGGAATTAGAAAATTCATATAATCTTGTTCATATCAGTACATTCGCATGATATGTGCGTTATACAAACTATTACAAGTATCACTGTACCTTCTATTAAATTACTAATCTTTTGAATATAATGTAACTATTACACTTACATAAACTTTTTAACATAGGTATGAAGCTATTAAATTTTAAAGCCGAGGTTCAGCAACTTCTAAAAATTACTCGAGCTAATTTCTAAACAAATTCCGTATACCATGAAAAATACCCAAAATATGCAAAATTACAAATATATTTTTTAAATCCTCATAATGATGAAATCGGTCAAAGTCCCACTTGTTTAATCCATTATTACAAAAACATGCATTTACACTAAATTTCGCAGTCTATATTATACCTATTTCTTTATTTATTCATTTATACTTATTTAGCCATTAACAGGCGACACCCTTTATTAAGGGGTTAGACGAATTCTTTTTACAGATACTATGAGGTTGGAAATTATTTCGTTAATTCTTATGTCCAGAGCATGTAAGTAGTTAGGCTATGCCGATTCTGGCTCACGTGGAGGCGAGGGGGTGAGGCGGGGCGGGGGGAGGTACCGCGCTCTTCCGCGTGATTGGCGAGGGGGTGAGGCGGGGAGGGGGGTACCGAGTTCGTAGGTGAGGGGGATGACGTCACAGGGGAGGGGGATTCCAAGATGGCGTCGACCGAGTTCGTAGGTGAGGGGGAAGACGTCACAGGGGAGGGGGATTTTCAAAATTTTCAAAATGGCGTCGCGCGCGCAGGTCGAGTTCGTGGGCGAGGGGGTTGACGTCACGGGGGAGGGGGAGGATTTTCAAATTTTCAAAATGGCGTCGCGCGCATTTCGTGTTGGCGCCACCTACTGGACGTTTAAGGTACTTTGGGCCCGCGTCGGTATTTGGGTCCGTCTTGGTAAATTTTCCAGGTGTGTTTATGTTTCAATCGTGGGACCGATGCAGCCCACGTGCAATGATGTATACATATAGCGATAATTATTGTAAATCAATCGGTGCGATAGCCCTTGGAATAAACACGACATTGCATTCCACGATAATTTCTGAGAAAGAGGGTGTGTTTGTATATATATCTGAGCATTGACTTTTCCCAAGACTAGGACCTCTAAGAAGTACCCTCGAGAAAACGCAATGTCCCCGAAACAATAAATTAGGCGTTCCTTTCACGCGAGCAGCTAAGCGATAATTATTCGGGGTAGAGTTCCAAGTATTTTCACGATCGAGAACAGGGCGACGTCTCAAGCACCCTTCTCGAGGGTCTGCAAGTCAAGCGTCGTGGGAGCGTGTAAGGGCGAAAAGAATTCGTACATAGACTTTCACACCGAAGTCCATAGAGTAAACATAACATTGCACCGTGCGATACCGCGTGTTTATATCTGATTCGTGGGAGTAGTATACAGCGAACGTGTAAGGGTGGGGAAAAATTTGAGGATACGTTCGAATTGCAGCTGACGTCAACATAGTTCGATGGCGTTTTAAGAATCACGGCTAGGATAGGTGACTAGTATATTAAATCCTGCAGTCGCTCGGTGAAGATCGTGAAATACGTTACGTGTGCATAAGTATCGCGAGATATGGATTTTTTCGTGAATTCGTACGAATTGTTGCGGGGGATGATTCCACTGCTGCGTACCGAAGAACAGTGCTACGAATGGTTTATATCATGTGACGAGTATTTACGCGTCTACCGCGAACATTTTAAGACTCTAAAAGTATCGGAATCGAAACAACAACAACGGTTGACATTATTTATTAGTAGTATGGAAATATTGCGAACGTGTGTTCGAAGTAAACAAGCATGCATAGTCGCTGAATTGGACGCGCGAGATGCATTACTCGTGTCATCATCTTCCGGCGACTACGATAACGATGGTAGGGTGAACTATTTATCGACGTTGCTGCAGTTAGATGACGAATCACTGACGATCGAGCGACATAAGATTCGTAGTGTGTTAAGCGCACCGACATTATCCGAGACGTCATGGATCAGCATCTTTCGACATGGATTTATGAAATTGTCGCGTGAACATCGTCAATTGTTACGTTATATCGCGCGACACAGTACTGCGGGTAAATGTACATTATATTGCATCGTTGGAGATAAGGACGTGCACCTTAAACGTACGGAGTACACTACCGCGATCGTGTGTACACCATTGACGCTTCTACATGACATCGAGAACGGAATGGTCAAAGTACTGGAAGTATTGAGTCCAGACAAAACAACAGTTTCAGTGAATAGGTTTTTATGTGTGGAATTGAAACGATATTTGGAGGAGCATACGGATCTACCGCGGAACTCGAAGCTCGTCCTTGTACCGCTGAGATTCCGATTTCCACATATCGAGTATGATCGCATCACCTGGAAAAGCCGTATCATGAAATTGGAGGAACTCGTACACGTCTGGGATGTTAATTATTTGTGAAGAAGTTAATTCTTTGTGAATAAGCAAACATGGAGGGGTTCATGGACACGTACAGGGTTTTGTCCCAGATGTCTAAGCTTTTACGCTCTATTGTGGAATTCCGAGATTGGGTGGATCATTGCGACACGTGCCTGCAGCTCATCGTCCAGTACCAGAGCAGCGGAGGAATGTCAGTGGCCGCGAAACAACGCCTAGTGTCGCTGATCACGCGAATCAAGACATTGCGCGCGATCGTGCGGGAAAAATTTTCGCGAGTCGGTTGAGGTGTTTCGGGCCGATCGACTGCACCCAAAGTCGTATGGGAAGACGTGGAATCGGCGTTTATAGGCCGTATTTCAACCGGTGCGGTTATCAACGTGGGACACGTCGATCCGCGTCGATTTTTAGAGGGTGCTCGACGAATTGTGATCTCGCGCGTCACGAACGCTATCACGGCACATAAGAGCGTGTCTGTGAATACGAACTTTAACGCGGAGTTTATGTTGGGTGAGAATACGGAGATGAAAAGTTTCGGTACGCGAAATCGAGTACTGTTCATGACTTCGAACGTTCGCGAGTGGTACTCGAAGCACGTGGTCGCTCCCACGCTAGTGATGCTCGAGGAGTTTCAAGATCGCGACAGTGGATGAACCTTAAGGGCAGTGCTAAATATTCTAGTGAATATTAATAAGCATAATCCACTTCGAGGCGGTTGCAACGTACCGGTTCCGCGCGCCGTCGTCCTGAAGAAAGCGGTGGTGAACATAAAGAACAGAGACAATGCGTGTTTCTTGTGGGCTGTCGTTGCCAGTTTGTACCCTGTTGCTGCGAATAGTGATAGGATCGCATCGTACCATCACTACTTGGATGTGTTTCGTACGGGCGATATGACTCTACCCGTAACGTTGGACCAGCTGACAAAGTTCGAGAGGATGAACGACGTGTCGGTGAATGTGTACGCGTGGTCCGACGGAAGCTGCGCACCTCTGCGTTTGACCGAGGATAAGCGAGAGAGGCACGCGAACCTCCTACTGGTGCAGGACCCCAACGCGCCTCAACGTTATCATTTCGCGTGCATTCGCAGCATGTCGAGACTGATTTCGAAGCAGCTCGGCAATCACGGACATCAAGTATTCGTTTGCGAAAGGTGAGTAAAATATGGTATATTTCGATCGATGTGTTATTGATTATTATGTTGTATTATTAATACTATTATCGTTGCAGATGTCTCAGCTTCTTTTATTCGAACGTGCAATTGACGAAGCACAACGTGGACTGCCAACGTCTGAACGAGTGCGCCGTCGAATTGCCGTCCCTGAAGGATAAATGGTTGCAGTTCAAGAACTTTAAAAATAAGGAACGAGCGCCATTCATCATTTACGCGGACTTCGAATGTATGCTGGAGGACGTCGAGCCTGCGGAGCAGAGTCGGACGTATACATACCAGCAGCATAGAGCGTACAGCGTGGGATATTACATCCATTGTTCCACCGACGCGTCTCTGTGCCATTATCGCGCGTATCGTCACGAATCCGAGTGCGTGAAGTGGTTCGTACAAGAACTTCGAGACTTTGCGGACATTGCGTATTCGTGGTTGCGGAACGCGAAACCGATGAACTCGTTAACGAAACACCAGTGGCAAAGTTTTAACGAAGCGATCGAGTGTCACGTGTGCGGACAACCTTTCGTCGAGGGGGATAAAAAAGTGCGCGACCATTGTCACTCGACGGGCGAGTACCTAGGCGCGGCCCACGTGTCGTGCAACTTACAGTTTCAACGATCGTACACGATACCGGTAGTGTTTCATAATTTATCAGGCTACGACGCGCATTTCGTGATTAAGGAGTTGGCGTCCGCGTTCGAAGGACAGATCGACCTGCTACCGGTAACGAAAGAGAGGTATATATCTTTCACGAAACACGTCAAGGGAATCGACGCCGAGAACACCGATTGGAAGAGGGGATTGAAATTTCGATTCATAGATTCGTTGAAGTTTTTGGCCGCTAGTCTGGAGAAACTCGCTTCGGACCTTGGCAAAGAACGACCCGCGATTCTACGACGCGAGTTTCAATCCCTGTCGGATGATCAGTTCAATCTCCTTACCAGGAAGGGCGTCTTCCCGTACGACTACGTGACGTCATACATTAAACTTAATGATACGCGTTTACCGTCCCGCGAAGCGTTCTGTAATCGGTTGAACGATAGCGCCGCGTCGGAGCCTGATTACGCGCACGCCGCGAACGTGTGGAATACTTTTCGCGTACAAACATTGGGCGAGTACAGTGATTTGTACTTGAAAACAGATGTACTGTTACTCGCCGACGTATTCGAGAGTTTCCGCACCGACTGTATCGCGAGTTACGATTTAGATCCCGCGCATTATTTTACGCTACCGAGTTTCACGTGGGACGCGATGCTCAAGTACACCGGCGTACGATTAGAACTTTTAACGGACGTGGACATGCTACTGTTCGTAGAGCGTGGCATACGCGGCGGGCTGAGTCAGTGCTCGCACAGGTACGCGCGTGCCAACAACAAGTACCTGCCTGCAGGGATGTACGACGAATCGAAGGCATCGACGTATCTGATGTACTTCGACGTTAACAACTTGTACGGATGGGCGATGTCGCAGGCTATGCCGAAAGGTGGGTTTCGATGGCTGGATGATGCGACGGCTGCCGCGCTCGATGTATCATCACTATCCGACGGCGAGGACACCGAGGACGGCGAGGACACCGAGGACGCCAAGGAATCCGAGGGATACCTGTTGGAGGTCGACATCGAATGTCCTCAGGAGATCCACGACACCCACGCTGACCTTCCATTCTGCCTGGTGCGCGAGCACGCTCCAGAAGGAAAACAGACCAAGCTACTTGCCACGCTCGACGATAAGGAGCGATACGTCATACATTATCGCTACCTGAAACAGTGCGTGCGACACGGTTTACGCGTAACGCGAATTCATCGGGTGTTGCGATTCGATCAGTCGCACTGGTTGCGCGACTACATTCGTTTGAACACTGATTTGAGGACGCGGGCAACCAGCGAATTTCAGAAGACTCTGTATAAATTAATGAATAACGCAGTGTATGGAAAAACGATGGAGAATGTGCGGAATCGCGTAGATGTGCGACTGGTGACGCGGTGGGACGGTCGTTACGGTGCGGAAGCGCTGATCGCGAAGCCGAACTTTCATAGTCGCACGATCTTCTCCGAACAGTTGGTGGCCATCGAGATGCGTAAATTAAAAGTTAAGTTTGATAAACCCATATACGTGGGAATGAGTGTACTGGACGTATCGAAAGAATGCCTGTACGAGTTCCATTACGCGTATATGCGCGCGAAGTTCGGTGATAAGTGTAAGGTTCTGTACATCGACACCGATAGTTTAATGTATAGCGTGGAATGCGAGGATGCGTATGAAACGATGAAGAGTGACGTCGCCCGATTCGACACGAGTGATTACGCGGTGGACAATCCGTACGGTATGCCCCGCGAAAACAAAAAGGTGCCGGGACTCATGAAAGATGAGAACAACGGCGCCTTGATGACCGAGTTCGTCGGATTGAGGTCTAAGATGTACGCAACTAGAACGTTTAACGCGACAGTGGGGTCTACGAGTGAGACTAAAAAAGTGAAGGGTGTGCGGAGGCACGTGGTCGCGAATCATGTACAATTCGACGATTACATTCGTTGTCTCCGCGATCTCACCGAGAAATCGATTCGGTACAACAATATACGCTCCAAAGAGCATCATGTGTATACCGTGAGTCAGGAGAAGAACGCTCTCAGTCCGTTCGACGATAAGCGGTGTATTTTAGCCGATCGAGTCGACACCCTTCCGTGGGGTCATTATCGAATCCCCGAGCTCAAGACACACGAACGTCTCCAGCTTGACCCCGACGAGTCCCTCGACAATTCCATTGTTTAGTATGTTTGCATGTTCAGTATGTTTGCATGTTTAGTATGTTTGCATGTTTAGTATGTTGTATGTTTGCATGCACATATGTATATACGTTTCTTTGGGTATTTATTTATGGATATATGTATAGCGTAGAATAGTCAAAATTGTATATAGCGCGGAATAACTAAAATTGTATTTTATACGCGTCGGTATATATGTATATTTTTTTCATACTTTTAAGATTAATTGTACGCATATACGAGAAGGTGAAGGAGCATGTGGAAAATTGAATAAACGGACACTGTTTATCTATTTATATGTATGTATTTATTTTTCATTCATTTATTTTAGTAACATCGAGTGCGTTCGTGATCGGGAATCATAGAATATCCTTGTTGCTTATCCACGAGTTCCGCGACGAATCGAATCCGAGCCACTTAACGTACACCTGGTTTCCTTTACGACGAATAATCTTCTCGACCAGATAGACGTCTGGATTCGCGACCGAATGTAGTTCGTACTCGTAGAATCCACCCGAGATCGGTTCTCCTGCGGAATCGCGCAGAATGTACTTCACCGGACACGTTGGTTGTACGGTTATGATTTCAAACACCTCGGTTGACCAGTTCGGAGTGTACCCCTTCTCGAAGAGAGTCTTGAACTTGCTCACGCGTACCTTGTCACCAACTTTGAATTTCGCGCGTCGTCTAACTCCTTCCGATGCTGAGGGTGAAAGGGATTCATTCGCGGCGAACGACAAACGCGTCGCGGGTGTTACGTCAACGGGTCGGGCGTTGATCGTTCGGTGGTTGCGATGATTGTAGGTGTGTACGAGCGCGGGTAACAGGTCGACCCAACGATAGGACGCGTTCAAGGAGAATTTTTTCCACATGAGGTTTTTCAGCGTGCGATTGAAACGTTCAACGATCGACGCTTTCATCACGCTGTACGTGGAGTAGTGGTTGATTCCGCGAGTCTTCACGCATTGTTGAAACTCCGCGTTGTAAAACTCCTTACCCATGTCGGTTTGTAAATTTCGCGGACATCTATCGCTCTGCTGAAGCACGATCGTGAACGCCGCGGTCACGTCGCGTCCACTTTTTGTTTTCCCGGGTATAGCCCACGCGTACTTGCTGAACGCATCGATGATCGTTAGTATGTAGTGATATCCTCGATTTTTTTTTTATTATTATTATTATTATTATTAACGGGAAAAACCCTTTAGTGACAAAAGATACAAAGCTTAAAGCAAAATATAAATATAAATGTAGGCAATCAAGATTTTGCTTCGCGTACGGACGCATCTCCACCAAATCGGCCTGCCACAAATCATCGTAGCTGCGAATGACAACGCTACGCCGTGGAAAATTTCGTCTCGCGGGAGCGTGTAATTCGTTCACTAATTGTACTCGCTCCTTACTCATGCTTCGCGGGTGGGTGGGGGATGGTTACGACGTTCCAAGGATGTTAGAAGTAGTATGAGTTCCTCGAGTGCTCGCAAAACGCAATCGATACACGTTTTTCGTGATCGTTCGTTATTATTAGACGTTTCGGAGCCGTAGCCGCTATTGAGACAGTCATTGATCATCGTCGTCGTCGTAAACCCTCATTCGCTTTTCGCGATTCCTTTCGTTTGTACAGATCCGTGGTCGTCAACTCTTCGAGTCTGTCTTTCAAGTGATCCAAGCGTCGTTCCATCGCGTTATTTAAATCATCCTCTAATCGAGACAATTGCGCGTTAACGATATCCGTCATCGTTCTTTGTACTCGCGTTTCGAGTTGAGATCGTTGATACTCGGCGTCCAGTCGAGCGCTCGCGATAGCTGTTTCGATTTTTTGGGTAAAGCGTTCGTCCACCGAGGACAATAATCTCGTCATTGCCATTCTCGCTTCGTCGTTGTTATTGTTGTTGTTGTTGTTATTGCGTAACGAGGTGCCAAACTTATTCACCGACATAACGATGCGTATGCGCGAACACCACTGTCGCGATGATCACCGAATCGTTCAATTTAAGATATGTTTAGCCTCGCGAAGTTCCTCCACGATGGATGCGATTTCGTTATCGTGACCCGTGTGACCTGCCGCGCGAGATGCTACGAGCAATCTCAGTCTATCGATCAATTCGTTCGGATCGTCCCAGTACACATAATCGATCGCGTTATCGGTAACCGTCATCGATTCGTCGATTGGTAATCCTTGTCCTCGTCGCGTGACCGCGTCGCCCGCGCCCCCATTCATACCCATGCCCCTAACGCGTCTGACACCCGACGTCCGCACCCCACCGATTATCGCGGATATGATTTTCTTATACTTGTACGGGGGTTATGTGGGACTCGAACCCACTAAAACCACCAAGGTGATCTACCTCGCGCGCGGAGCTGCGCGCCTGAGGGGAGGAATTTGGACGCGAGATCAATCAAGCGATACGTTCACTACCATCCCCCCTTGCGCTTCGTGCAGCCCCGCACTATGTCCCCTGAACGGGGTCGTCCCTGGGGTAGTATTACGACCTCCCCCAGCAATGTTCTCCGGGACTGGCGATTCGCGACGGATCACGCGCCCGAGTCACCCCTTCCGGGGTCGCTGCTACTAGGGCAGGTGGTGTCCCCCGACACCCCCGCCCCGCGATCCCGCGATCGAACTCCCAACCGGTGCCGCGCAATAATTGGTAGCGCGGCCGGACCGGGGCACTGTACCCCGGGGGAGCTCGATCACTCAGACGGGAGCGGCGGCCGCCGTTCCCCTGGGGGCGGGGGGCATTAACATGCCCCCCCCCCGTTCTCCGTACCTCGCGACGCCGCCGCGGCCCTGGCGAGTCCGATGCCACGATTCGTCGACCGCGGCGGCCCTTCGTGACAACGAGGGCCGCCGCATTTCTCGACTCCTTGCTGATGTCCCCCGGCGCGCGTCCCCCTCCGACACAGAAGGGGCGGCGCACCGGGGGCATAACGGCCGCGCCTGTTGCGTGGCGCGGCCCCGTCCCAATCCCCTATGGCGGGGAGTAGCGGGACCGCGCGGCCCGGGGCCTAACACCCGGGGGAGCGGGGCGACTTACGCAACTAAGTCGCCGCACGACCTCCCCCGGCCTCGGGTCATCTTCTCCCGCGCCGCCTCCTCCTTCTCCAGCATTATTGCTTCGGAGAAGGAGGCCATGGCTTCCCAACAGTCCCGATCCCCCGCCATGCGACGCACGACCGTTGCCAGCGAGAGATCGGGACCCAGCTACAGCTCGAGGACTCGGCGGTCGTCCAACCACTCCGGACACCCTGCCAGAGTGTGGTCCGCCGAGTCCTCGTCGCCCCGGCCGCAGCTGTGGCACTGCGGCGACTCCTCCCGCCCGATACGACACAAGAAGTCACCGAAGCATCCAACTCCGGTGAGCATCTGTGTCAGGCGGAAAGTTAGCCTGCCATACCTGCGCCCCACCCATTCGCCAAGAATGGGCAGCAGCGCCCCGACGACGCCATCCTCCCGATGTTCCGGGAGGGAGAGCCAGTCGATCCACCTGGCTCCCATGCGTCGCCGGGCCTGGTCCCGCGCGTCAGGTCCGACCGGCGCCAGGGGGTCCCTCGCTCCGCTGAGATCGTGCGAGGCGAAGTATACCTCCGCCTCCATCTCAGCGAGCAGATGGAAAGGAGGGGACCCACCCAGCGGCGACAGCTCGGCGTGCGACACCGTGCGGTAAGCCCGCACGGCACGGAGGACTGCGCGGCGATGAACCTTTGCCAAAAGGTCTCGCCCCACGCGACAGCCCTCCAGGTCGCCGGCCCTGACCGGCGCTCCGTAGAGCGCCATGGACCGGACGACCGTCACGTATAGTCGCCGAACTGCTTCGTGCGGGCCTCCCAGGTTGGGCATGATGCGCCCGAAGGCGAACACCTGTCGCTCCAACCTGGGGCCCAGGACCCGAAAGTGGCGCGCGAATCGCCAGTAGGTATCCAGGGTCAGACCGAGATACTTCATCGATCGGCCGACCCTGATGCAGGCCTCCCCGACTCTGAGAGACGCTCTGACGGGGATGTCAGTTCCCACCCTGTCCGCGAGCCATACCGCCTCCGTTTTATCGGAGGCGACTCGCAGACCGAGCGCCTCTATCGCGGGGATGACGAGCCGCAGTGCTCTCTCCGCGAGGTCTAGTGCTGTCAGCCACCTCGGCCCAGAGGCGACCACCAGCGTGTCGTCGGCGTAGCACACGAACGACACGTCAGGCGATGGCAACTCCACCCGCAGCACCGCGTCGTACGCCAGGTTCCATAGTAGGGGCCCTAAAACGGATCCCTGTGGCACGCCGCGGTGCACATGAGCCACCCCGTCCCCGTCTCGCCCGACGTAGGAGACCACTAGGAGGAGGTAGGACGGAGGTAGTACCAGATCAGGCGGCGAAGGTAGAGCGGGACGCGATGGTATACCAGCGCCCGCTCTATCGCCGCCCAGAAGACGGTGTTGAACGCGTTGGCGATGTCTACAGACACCGCCACGCTGACACCGCCCCCCTCGACCGCCCGGTCGGACAGCGACCGAACCAGTAGAATAGCATCTACGGTCGATCGCTGCCGCCTAAAACCGAATTGGCGGTCGGACAGATCCGGGAACTCCGCAGCTCCGAGGTGGTCCATGAGGCGGGCAGCTATAATCCTTTCCAGGAGCTTGCCCGCCTCGTCGAGGAGACAAATCGGCCGATAGGCCGAGGTTGACTCTGCGGGCTTACCAGGCTTTCGCAGCAGCACTAGCCTCGCCTCTTTCCACGCGCGGAGAAACCTCCCGGTCCTCAAGGCCGCGTCGAAGACGCGCCTGAGGCCGCTCCCTAGGGCGCCCATCGCGCAGGCCCAGACACGCCCGGGCACTCCGTCCGGTCCGGGTGCAGCGTTCTTCGAACGCATTTGACGCACCGCGGACTCGAGCTCCTCGTCCGAGACCCTCGGGGCTTCCGCTATGTCGGTGCCCCATGCGAGCTCCGGATCTCCCGAAGCGTCGACGCCACCCTCCCCCGGAACCGGGGGAGGGAGGAACAGCGCCGACAAAACCTCCAGGAGAAACCGGGGCTCGAGGCCCTCCGTGACAGGGGGCGCCCAAGATCCAAGTTTTACGGACACGGCCTTGTACGGGCGCCCCCAAGGGTCCTGATTGAGGGTCTCGAGGAATTCCTCGTGCGAACGGGTCTTGGCCCGGGCTATGGCTGCACGGAGCTCTCGGCGCGCCGCGGAAAACGCGGAGCGCAGCTCCTGCAGCTGGTCCTCCGGCACCTGCCGTTGGTCCTGACGGCGGGCATTGGTGTACTGGCGCTGAGCACGGACGCTCGCCGCGCGTAGATCAGCGATCTCCTCGCACCACCAGTACACCGACCTCCGACCCCCACCCGGCGGCCCGACTCGCGGCATCGTGGCGTCGCAGACTCGCTGCAACGCCCGCCGGAGCCATAGGGCGCCGTTAGAGGGGTCGTCGAGGACGTCGCCCGGCAGGGAAGGCCAGGCGACGACGGAGGACGCCATCTGGGCCGCGCTAGCGTCTAGCTTTTTGAGCGCCCAGCTGTCTACCGGCACGAGCGGGAGGAAGCGTGGCGGCGGAGGTGGCCAGCATGACGTACATGTGGTCCGAGCTAGTCTCTGACTCCTCCGCCACCCAGCAGTCCGACGTCAACGCTGCGGCCGCGGGGTTTACCCAGACGAGGTCGATGATCGACTCGCCCCGCGACCCGCGAAACGTCGTGACCGCGTAGGGGTTCTTATGGACGAACCCCATCGCTTCCGCCCACTCGAGGAGCAATTCGCCCCGGCAGTCTGTTCTGGGGGAGCCCCACTCGCGAGCGTGGGCATTGAAGTCCCCCAGAAGGACCACTGTCCGAGCTAATTGGGGGGCTAGAAACGCCCCCACCTCGCTCAGCCGGTCCTCGAACTCCGGGACGTTCAGGCTCGGTGCCAGGTAGCAGCCGACCACGAGGAAGTTTCCCCATCTCGCGCCCATCCAGCCCCGTCCGTGCTGGGCGACCACGCACGACGGGGCTCCTCTTCCCACTTCCCACGTCATCGCCACCTGCCGATCCGGGTTGGTGGACCGAGAACATCGGTCCGCCAGCGGATACGGCTCGGCGATGACGGCCAGCCCAACGCCCATCTCCACGCGAGGCTGCTCAAGCAGGTCGTGCGCTCGCATGGAGTGGCACGCGTTCATGAGGAGTATCGGGGGGCCTCGAGACATTAGCAAGTCTCAAGGTCGGCCCCCCCCCGTCACCTCCTCTGGCTGGACCGCGCCCCCATTGGCAATCGGGGGCGCCGGACGCTTCTCCTCGTCGTCCGGGAAGTGGGCTTCACCTCCGAACGAGGCCGCGACCGAGCGCGCTAACTCCAGCGCCTCGGCCGCGTCCTCTTCCCTCGTCGTCGCGCTCGCCGTCGGAGGGACCACCTTGGCCTTTAAAAAGGCCTCCCTCCCGACCGGCGGCGGACACGCCGCGGGGAGCCCTGGGCTGCTCCCCCCTTTTCCCTGCTTCTTCCGTCCCCCGCCTATCACGGGGGACCCCCCGCGAGCCGGGGAAGAGAGGCCGCTGGTCGGAGTGTCCGACTCCTCGCGGTCCTTCTTCTTCCCGGCGCCCGCACCGGCCACGGATGCCGAGGCCAGCGGCGCGGTCTCCATAGCCTCCGACGGGGACGCCGGGGGCGGAGACACGGAGGGCGCGGGGATCGCGGGCGGGACACCCGCAGGCGGGGACGTGACCGCCCCGGCGGATGACGCTGCCGGGGTTCGTTTCGCGCCCCTGCGGCCCCGGGCCGCAGCGCGGGTCACAGGAGGGGGCCGACAAGCCGGTCCCCCCATTCTGTGCCCGCTGGGTAGGTCCGCCGCCGCGCAGAGCGGGCAGGCGGGGGGGGGGGGGGGGCTCGCAGAAGCGCGCCGCCTGTCCTTCTCTACCGCACCGGTAGCACGCGCCGCTCCTGTCCGTGGGGCTGCAGCACTTGGCCCTGACGTGGCCACCCGGGGGTCCAGGCTCACCTAGGTCCCCCTCATCGGCACCCCCATCCCGCCGTCCGTGCAACAGCCCGAAGTGCGCCACCACCTCGGCAGCGTCCATATCCTTTATGGAATACGGCTGCCAAGCGGCTGTCCTGATCACAGACCTTGTCCTCCGGATGGTATGGAGGACATATCTGTGATCAGAGAACGAGCCTTGATTAAGGACCTCGCTCTTGATACTTCTGGCTGTCGCGCGGTCCGCAGACAGGATGTCGATGAAGGACCTCCTCCCGTTCCTCTCGAAGGTGAACCTGAACCTCTCCGGGATCTTAACCGGGTCCAGGCCTAGGCCGGCCAGCAGGTCGAGGATCGCCGTCCCCTTCCTGTCCAGCCGTACCCCTCCCCAGGCCGGAGACCTGGCGTTCCAGTCACCTGCCAGGAGCACGCCCATGCCCAGTGACCTCATCTCCGCAATAGTGCCCTCGATGGTGTTGAGGTAGTCTCCAAACTCCGCCAATTTAGTTTTGGGTGAACAGTAGCAACTCAACAGCACTTTCCCTTCCCAACTGACCGCCGCAACCCCGTTTGCCACCACGGGGCGGGCCATCGTTGGGAAGTAGCCGTTGAATCCTGTCACCCAAATGGAGGCATCTCCGGCCGCAACGTTGAACCAATAGTTCAACTGTCGATACGGCTCGGAGATGACCACAACATCCACCGAGAGCTGAGCCATCAGATGCTCCATGAGATCCTGGGCTAGCCGACTCCTGTTCAGGTTGATCTGGGCAACCTTAAGGGCCATTCCGGGCTACGTCGCCCCCTTGACCCTTCGTCTCCGTCCTGGGTGCTACTCCGTTAGGCGGCCTGTTAAACGGGCAGGCGAGGGATGCCGTCACGTGTGCCGTCCCAGGGCCCTTCCGCCCCTCCTTAAGGCAGACGGCACATCTGGGTGGGTTGGGGCATCGGGTGATCAAGTGGTCTGCCGCCCCACACCTCCTGCAGAGCTCGCTCCCTACCTACCTACCTACCTACCTTTTTTTTTTTAGAGGGGGAAAATGCTTTATGCATACCCCGGGCTCGCTGCTCGGAGTTATGCGGGACTCCCCATATTGGGTCTACCCGCTAAAAACCCCCTCCTTAGGGCTCTCTTCTCAGATGCACCTTGGCTGCAGGGGGAACTGGGCGGGACTACTTCCCTTTAGCCTGCTATTCCGCGGTGCTCCTCCTTCTTCTGGTGTCCTTGTTGCTGCTCAGGTCTCCTCCTCTTGGGCCCTATTTCCTTTCCGGGGTCCTCCCCTTGCATTGCATTGTAGTAGCCTTTTTGCTACTATGACATCGTCGGGGCTGCCACGATGCCGCTATGCCAGGGGCCACCGGCCTCTTTATTTATACCGTCAGATCATTAAAAAATACACTGGACATTACATGTCAGGGTATTAAAAAAATTTTAGGGGTCACTCGGTCATTCCTCGTCATAAGGTAAAATAGATAAGTAAATACGTAAAAATAAATAGATAAGTATCTTAGTCTACCAATAAATTACGACGGCACAAGTTAATAAATAACATAGTATAAATAAATAAGTATGTCATGCCCCCAAGGGCCAATCCATTGTGGGGGGGGGGGGGGGGGGGTTCCCACCGCTCTTCTTGTTCACGCAATCCGAACTCCTTGTCTCAAGGTCGGAGCTCTTCTTTTCCTTTTCTTCTTTGCGTTGGGTCCCGCTTCATCCGCACCCGTCCTCTTCCTTTTTCTCGCGAGCCGAGCCCTTTCCCTTCTGGCCCTATCGGCCTCTTCCCTCTTGGCCCTCATCCGCTCCTCCCTTATTCTTTTTTCTGTCGCCCTCTCTTTTTCCTCCTTATCCCTCATCACAGTCCCGGCGAACTCCCTGAGGGAACTCCAGGCTCTCTCGCTCTTGATGGCCTTCTCTATCAGGTTTGTTTTATTCAAACCCTCCCCCACCACGTTCTTTAGGGCCTCGCGCTCCCTATCATACGCCGCACACACGAAAATGACGTGCTCGGCGTCGTCCTTGAGGTCTTCATTACAATTTAGGCAGTTCTCCTCTGTTGCTTTGCCTATACGTTTTTTGTAGGCCTGGAAGGCCCCGTGGCCTGTGAGGATCTGCGTCAGGTGATAATCAACCGTATGGGGGTTCGATCTGGTGCCCGTAAAGGTCCCTACTGAGCCGACTAACGCCCTAGTCCAGCAGGACTCCCCAACACTATCCCATTCCCTTTGCCACTCGGCATTTGCCCTTTCGAGGGCAGCTCTTTTATGGGCCGCTTCTCTGGAGACCAGGGTCTTGCGGTTGCCGTTTATAGCCGGGTCCCCCCTATCCCTCTCCTTCTCGCGGAAGACTTCTCCCCACATTTTGGCCTTTATGTCGGTGGGTAATCTCCCCGCAAGGATACACAAGGCCATGTGCGAGACCGTCCGGTAGGCGGTTGTGGTACGTATCAGGGCCGTGCGCTGGGCCCTTCTCACGATTTTTTTCCTAACCGCTACCTCCATCGCCGGGGCCCAAGTGGGGCATGCGTACAACACCACGGACTCCCATACCGTGTAATAGAGCCTTCTGGCCTGTCTGGCGTGTCCCCTGGTCTTCGGGAGGAGCGACCCCAGCACCCCGCTCATTCTGTCCGCTCTCTCTACGACGTCACTTAGGTGCGGCCTAAAACTCCGCATCCCGTCCATAAGAACGCCAAGGTATTTCAATCTCTTACCTTCTTTTTTTTTTTTTTTGTTTTACTTGGTGGAAATCCCCACGGATACCCCCCGCCCGCGGGGGCGGGCAGGGGGTTATGTGGGACTCGAACCCACTAAAACCACCAAGGTGATCTACCTCGCGCGCGGAGCTGCGCGCCTGAGGGGAGGGATTTGGACGCGAGATCAATCAAGCGATACGTTCGCTACCCTCCCCCCTTGCGCTTCGGTGCAGCCCCGCGCTAGGTCCCCTGAACGGGGTCGTCCCTGGGGGAGTATTAAGACCTCCCCCAGCAATGTTCTCCGGGACTGGCGACTCGCGACGGATCACGCGCCCGAGTCGCCCCTTCCGGGGTCGCTGCTGCTAGGGCAGGTGGTGTCCCCCGACACCACGCCCCGCGACCCCGCGATCGAACTCCCAACCGGTGCCGCGCAGTAATTGGTAGCGCGGCCGGACCGGGGCACTGTACCCCGGGGGGAGCTCGATCGCTCAGACGGGAGCGGCGGTGGCCGCTACCCTGGGGGGGGGGGGGCTTTAACATGGTCCCCCCCCCGTTCTCCGTACCTCGCGACGCCGCCGCGGCCCTGGCAAGTCCGATGCCACGACTCGCCGACCGCGGCGGCCACCCGTCGTTTCGTCGTCCGCGGCGGCCCTTCGTGACAACGAGGGCCGCCGCATTTCTCGACTCCTTCCTGATGTCCCCCGGCGCGTCCCCCTCAGACACAGAGGGGGCGGCGCACCGGGGGCTTAACGGCCGCGCCTGTTGCGTGGCGCGGCCCCGTCCCAATCCCCTATGGCGGGGAGTAGCGGGACGGCGCGGCCCGGGGCCTAACACCCGGGGGAGCGGGGCGACTTACGCGACTAAGTCGCCGCACGACCTCCCCCGGCCCCGGGTCATCTTCTGCTCCCGCGCCGCCTCCTCCTGACCGCTTGGCTCGGGCCTCCCCGGCCCGCCCTCTCGCGGTCCCTCTCCGCCTCCTCCTTCTCCAGCATTATTGCTTCGGAGAAGGAGGCCATGGCTTCCCAACAGTCCCGATCCCCCGCCATGCGACGCACGACCGTCGCCAGCGAGAGATCGGGACCCAGCTGCAGCTCTAGGACTCGGCGGTCGTCCAGCCACTCCGCGCACCTGGCCAGAGTGTGGTCCGCCGAGTCCACGTCGCCCCGGCCGCAGCTATGGCACTGCGGCGCCTCCTCCCGCCCGATGCGACACAAGAAGTCACCGAAGCAACCGACTCCGGTGAGCATCTGTGTCGGGCGGAAGGTCAGCCTGCCGTACCTGCGCCCCACCCATTCACCGAGAATGGGCAGCAGCGCCCCGACGACGCGTCCCTCCCGATGTTCCGGGAGGGAGAGCCAGTCGATCCACCTGGCTCCCATGCGTCGCCGGGCCTGGTCCCACGCGTCGGGTCCGACCGGCGCCAGGGGGTCCCTCGCTCCGCTGAGATAGTGCGAGGCGAAGTATACCTCCGCCTCCATCTCAGCGAGCAGATGGAATGGAGGGGACCCACCCAGCGCCGACAGCTCGGCGTGTGACACCGTGCGGTAAGCCCGCACGGCACGGAGGACTGCGCGGCGATGAACCTTTGCCAAAAGGTCTCGCCCCACGCGACAGGTGGGCTGGCGACCTGATTTATAGGTGTGAATAACGAGGTACGAGCAAAAGTATTTAGACGCAAGAGACGAGTTATATTTATAGGTTCAAAGGTAAGAATATTGCTTAACACTTATATTGTTTATAGGCACAATTATACACGCAGTTGCAGTTCAAAGCAGTTTAAAGAGGCACAATTAATTATTAAAAGAGCGAAAACTGTACATTTACACGTTTGGAGTTAGAATTACAGTTTTAATTTGAATTTCTGTACAAGGTCAAACAACATTAAATATAAAATTTTACACGCACGGTGAATAGTTATTTTACAATAGTTATTAATTTTAGAATAAGAATATTAAGCACAAGCTAACTAATTAATCTTGCGAAGCAGTGTCGCGAAGCGTAGACTTTCAAAGCAAAGGCGAAGAGTAGCGCAAGCAATTTGCGAAGCGAAAGTATAATTACCAAGCGATGACGAGGTCAAGACCAGAGTGAACGATCCAGGAAATCTAGGTCGATTTCCTGGAAGGAAGAGCCTTCCCCTTCCATAGATCGCGAGTCGATGGAAGGGGACGTGATCAGTGCTCCACATGGGTGAGCAGGCCGTTGCCACCTGCCTAATTATCGACGATTGTCCCGAGATGTCGTTATGGTGTCGCTTTCGCGAACAATATGTTTTGCCTTTACGGAGTACAAAAGAAACATTACATTAACATTTTGTGTATGTGGGAGTTGTATTCTTTTATTATTAAGCGTGCGGTATAGTTTCTTATGCGGCACATAACTTCCATAATGGGTTCCGCCAGATATGACAAATTAGTCTAGGCCCCCTGCGGACTTTTCGCAAACTGCGGCGACGAAGGGACTTTCCGAAGGGACTGACCGAGGAAAGTCAGTCTTCGAATTACCTCCACTCGTTGCGGAGCTCGTGAACTTAAAAAATCGACAGATTTCATTCAAATTGTTAAAGTGACTCAGTCCGCTCGTGAGTTCCGAAGCGTAAGGACGTGTTTCTCTGTCTCCGGATCTTTAGCACAGTGTGTACAAATAGTACTGTTCGCTAGCTCTTCGACTCTCACCGCTGAGATAATCCCAGTACGGGAAATTAACGTCAGTGTTTAAGAGTGTAATACAGCAGCTTTTTACTGCGCATCGCAAGGCTTCCAAAAATTGCTGCCCCCGGCAGCCTGGATGGTCACAGGGACGTTGAGGACCCTGTCAGTAAAAATGAAGAAGGTTCAAGCATAAACCTAATAGAACTATCTACCTCCAAACTGGTAAGCAATTCAGTTTTCACTACTCCTTCTTCTAACATGAATATACACGCCGGTAAGCGCCCTGCAGAGAGCGCTATTGACATGCAATTATTAAATTCATCCTCCGAGATTTCGGACCGTTCCTTGTCGGCGGAAGTATTGAATCCAAGTGCCGGAAATATCTCAGGCATCTAGTATAGCCGTCTTGGCCCAGAAGGGGCGGGCTCTTCCTCAGGCTTTCGCCTATACGAGCATTTGGCTTGCGTGTTGGTGTTTGCAAAGTTTAACGATCGTCGCGGGCCGCTGCCAAGGGAAATTCGGCGTAGATGTTCTGTCGAAATGGAACTTGGAAAAACCCTGCCCTCATCCGCTAGGAATCACTGGACAAGTTGAATCTGCCCCGAAGGGCGGCGGCTCGTTTAGTCAGCGTTACACGCCGCGAGCGACGCGGAACGCTGTCCAGTGGGGACCACGAGGAGGTAGAGCCGCCAGCGCAAGCTCGATTCCAGCAGGATGGCTTTCGCCGATAACGCCCCACCCACCACAGTGCCTAGGCACTGCCTGCATTGGGGGTCGGGGCGGGTGACGTGGCTGAAAAAGACAAATTGATTAATCTGCTTGGTGCGAGGGGCCTGCTGCGGCTGCGGGATCTGTTGGTGCTGGGTGGGAGGAATTTGGTAGCTGTCGCCAGGCCAATTCTTTCTTTACCAGAATGGATTTCGAGGTGTTCATTCTTTAACAACTTTTTGTGAATGTGCTTTGTGTTACGAGTTGCTGAGGGGTCGGTGGCCAGGGGAGATTCTTTTCTAAGGTGATAAGCCTGAGTTCCTCACGTTCTGCCACATGCAGCGAGCAGTGGAGAAGGACATGCAGAGCAGTCTCCTCGCCCCCGCCGCAGCTGCACGCATTGCTTTCCGCGAGGCCCAGGGATTTTAGTTTTGCCGCGAAATCGCCGAGTCCCGATAGGAATTGAACCGTGTAGTGATCGGGCTGTAACCAGGTCATCTCTAAACGTTGTCTGATATTCGGGAAAATACTATAAGTATGACGGCCGTCGGGGGAATCATCCCAGCGACGTTGCCATATCGCGTAAAGTATCTCAGGGATAGCTCTGTGAGGTGGTATGATCGTCGCGTGTTCGGGGAACCGGTATTCGCCGAGTGAGAAGTTAATTCCTTTCCTGACTTTATATTTGATTGACGCTAACGTGACATGAAGGTCGATAGGGAGAACGCCCGCTATTACTGGTAGGGCTGCTGCGGAGGTTGTTCTATAGGCCTTCGTTACCTTCAGGAGAACCTGTCTTTGGGCCGATAATAAGACCTGTGTGCAGGTCTTATTAAGGTGTTCGTGCCACGCAGCAGCCGCGTATGTCGCGATGGGAATGAAGAGACCTTTGTAAAGAACGCGCAGTGTGTTGTACCTGAGACCCCACTTTTGCCTTGCCACAATCGACAGTGAGTTAAACCTTTCGATGCACCTCGTTTTGACCATATGAACATGAGAGTTTACCCTCATGCCTATATCGAAGTGCACTCCGAGGTACCTCATCGTCCGAACCATGCGGATGCTACGGGATCCTATTTTGATAGTGGGGGGCCACTTGATGTCCAGTTTGCCTCTTATAAGAAAAAGCTCTGACTTTTCGACCGAGAGCTCGAGTTTCTCGTTCGTGCACCAGTTGTGTGTAATGGTCGCGGCGGATTGACCGAGGGTTTGAAGAACCGCTCTGCTTTTCCCGGGAATGACGATCAGGAGATCGTCCGCGTACGCGAAAGCCTCAAATCCGTTAGATTTCAGTGTGGCAAGCAGATCGTCAAATACTAGGTTCCAGAGGCCGGGTCCGAGAATTGAGCCTTGGGGGCAGCCCCTCGTGACTTGCTTCTGTACCTCGCGATGCCCGGCGACAAGCCTGACGCCTCGGTTGCTCAGGTAGTCCGTCATGACGCCGAATATGTTGCTCGGGCAGCCCCTCTCTTTTAATCGAGAGAGGATGCTCGGCTACCAAACACTATCGAAAGCGCCCTTGATATCGAAAAGCATCGCGAGGACAAATTTCTCGGGCGATTTTGCCGCGACCTCCTTCATCTTAATAATGGTGTCTTCGGTGGAAAGACCTTGCCTGAATCCGAACTGACGGCTGGAGGAGAATTGTGGATCGAGGAGAACAGTTTGGAGGCGGGTTAGGAGAAGTTTCTCGAAACATTTGCCTAGTACTGGGAGGAGACATATGGGTCGGTATGAGCTGGCGCAAGACTCGTCGCGGTCGGGGCCCTTGAGGAGGGTTCGAATTGAGCCGATTTTCCAGATCCTTCGAAAGCAGCCGGTATTTAGGCACGCGTTGAAGAGAGAGAGGAAGGTTTCGGGTGTTACCGGGAACAAGGCTTTGACTACCTCCACCTCAATCGGGTCCAGCCCTGGGGCCATTTTCCTCTTTCTCCGTGATTTCTTTTGGCGGGTGGGAGCAGGTTCGAAGTCCGTGGAGTCGCCGTCCATGTTACTGGGCATGGCGGGGACTACCACGCTGCGCGGAGAGGGGAGCAACTACCAGGGTGGCGACCAAGATGGCCGCCAAGATGGCCGCCCTAACCTACGCCTGTCAAAAAGTGCGGATAAACTGCAATAACTATTTTAATAAGTGGCTGATTCCGATTCCAAGGCTGTGTATCTGTTCTATACACGGGCATGCACGCGGGAAATTGGGGGTTTGGTGATCCGACGACGCACGGGGAAGATACACACGAATACGTATATGACGCGAGCCGAGTGACGCTAACCGACGCCTCCAACCGACGCTATCTCGATTTTCGACGATTACTGGGGTTCCGGCGCAGGTATCGAACTTCCTAATATCACAAAATGATCGCAGTCACTAACACATCACGAGGAAACACACTGGGCGAAAATAACTTGGTTTATACCGACTAAAAGAACCGAAAACTGCGGAGCGTCACGAGGCGCGTCCGTTCCCGATCCAAGATGGCCGACCAGTTTTAATATCTGGCCGGAAATATCTCAGGCAAGAAAAAGACCAATAAAAGGAGAGGTAAGAGCTCCACCGATGGACTCAACTTCTTAGCTCACGCTTCAACCAATGCGCCTCCTCCGACACCGTCACTTCCTATTTCGCTCCCAATAAATCCATGCTCCGATTTCGCTAAGAATCTGGAAGTTATCCCTAACGTTAACGTCCATAACCGATTCAACGCTCTTGCCGCGTTCAAATCGGACCACCCGTCACTCACCGCTTCAACCTCTGAATCGGGTAAAAAAATGTCGCCGGCTGTTTACATCTCGTCGCCAAACAAAACAAGACAGGCCTCAGGCTCCTTAAGTGCGGTTAACACGCCCAGCGGCTCTGCAAGCAACATTAAGAAACCCCCCCCCCTTTGTACATTTCAAATTTTTCTTATAGTATACCGAAGTTTGAGCGTGAACTCGCTCAAGACTTCGGAAAAACATTTAGCATAAAATATCTAGGCAACAAAATCAGACTCCAGTTCGATAATGTCGACTCCTACTCTAAATTTAAAGAGGCCTTGAACAACGATAAAGTTCCCTATTACACTTTTTCAATCAACGCCGAACGCGTACTCTCCATGGTCCTCAAGGGCCTCCCAGAGATTCCTGTGGACCAAGTCCTAGCCGAGCTTAAATCTAAGGGGCTAAACCCCTCCTCATGCTCAAACATAAGTGCTAGAGGCCGCAACGGCCCCTCTAATTACGCACTGTACAGGGTTACATTTCCTGCGGGCATAGCCCCTAATAGTGTCATAAGGGTCAGTGCAGTCTTCAGTACCCGTATTTACTGGGAGAAATTTCTCTCCAGAAAGAATTACACCCAATGTTTTAGATGTCAGGCCTATGGCCACTCCGCCCCCAACTGCAGACTTACTGCAAAATGCGTTAAATATGCAGGGTCCATCACTCCTCGGAGTGCCAAAAAACGAGGGACTCCCCCCCACATGTGCTAACTGCTCTGGAGTTCACACTGCCAATTACAGCCAATGTCCAACTTTACTCAAATACCTAGACAACCGTAAAAACAAGCCCATTGCACCAAAAGGCTTACTAACTAACATGACTCCTAAGCCTAAAGCTGATCCCCCTCTCTCTACCATCCCCCCTCCTTCTACTTCCCACTCTCACTCCCTGTTCCCTTCCCCCTACCCCTCCTACTCCGATGCTGTCACAGGTACGCTCAGATATCCCTCCGCTAGTCCCCTCCCTTGCCCCGCCACTACCGGGGCATCAGCTGGTTCGCGCCCCGACAGCGGGAGGCTACCTGGAGTACAGCACATGTTCGGTCTGATGTCGGCTCTTAAGGAACTGAACGCAATTGTCAACGTCGAGCAAATGCTCTCACTCACACGATCACTTATAGACAATCTCAGACCCTGCCGCACCTTGGCCGAGAAATTCCAGGTCTTCTTTACAATGATGAGTAGGATGGACTACCTCGATACCTCTCCCTAAAATAATGCTGTGGAATTCTGGTTTGCTTCCTCGGAAGCGCAATGAGCTGATCCTCGCGTTGGCCGGGCAGAGGGCTGGTATTATCCTTATCACTGAGACATGGCTTTCGCCTGCTAATGTTTTTTCTCTACCGGGCTACTCAATGGTCCGCGCGGATAGCCCCACCAGGAGCGGAGGCGTCGCGATCCTTGTACACGAGACCATTAAATTCGTCAGTCTCCAGCACGCCGGTTTTCCCTCGTGCGAGGCGTGTTTCATTCGGCTTGCGGCCCCCCCGGATCATCATAGGTGTCGTATATGCACCCCCCTCCGCTATCAAGGACTCGGGAGTTTTTGATTCCCTTATTCGAATGGGTTCCCCATTTTTGGTCGGGGGCGACTGGAACGCCAGACACAACTCCTGGAACAATTATTCTACTAATCAGGCTGGCAGACTGCTGTACGACCATTTCTGTAAAAATCCCTACCGCATCATTTATCGTGACTCATTCACTTGCTACCACGGATCTGCACGCCCGTCCACTATTGACCTCTTTATCACAGACTATCATACTAACTTCAGTTGCTGCACCACGGACGACTTTGACACTATGCATCGTCCCGTCATGCTAACCGTAACGCATGGTCCTGCCTTCCCCGGCATTGACGCTACCACCGACTGGGTGTATTTCCCAAGGAATATGGTTTATGAGTTTGTTAGTTAGGTGCGCGGACGAACCTGATGCGAAATCAGGGAGCCGCTAGGATTATTGACGGCGAGGACGAACCTGATGCGAAATCAGGGAGCCTCTAGGAATGGAGTCACACGCGGACAAACCTGATTCGAAATCAGGGAGCCGCAGGAAGGTGAAACGTCGTGAACGAACCCGATGCGAAATCGGGGTGCCACTAGGATGAAGTTCACAGACGAACCTGGTGCGAAACCAGGGAGCTGTTAGGAGGTTGGATTATTCACAGGCGAACCTGGTGCGAAACCAGGGAGCTGTTCGGAAGTTGGTAGATTTACAGACGAACCTGATGCGAAATCAGGGAGCTGTAGGATACGGACGAACCTGATGCGAAATCAGGGAGCTGTAGGATACGGACGAACCTGATGCGAAATCAGGGAGCCGTAGGAGGGTGAGGTTTCGTGGACGAACCCGATGCGAAATCGGGGAGCCACTGGGTTAGAGAAGATTCCTTATTTTGGGTGAAAGGTTGCGAACGAACCTGATGCGAGATCAGGGAGTCGCGGGAAATGTTAGTAATGCCTCGTAATAACTCTTAATTAATAATTTATACAACTCGAGCGGTAAAGTTGTATCAGTAGGTGAGTGCTACTAATATTATAAGGATCACTGGGTAAAAGATGGGTTTAACGAATCTACTCGATTTAGACGTGAACACCATTAGTATATTCAATAATTAGTTATTGTACAAATGTAAATGTCGCGATTAAATTATAAATAAAAGTGTGTAGGTTACCACTAGTTGCACGGTGTTGACGCACTGGCGTTGCGGGGCGTACGAGTGGATATTTCAAAGCTCCAAATAGAATATAAACCGGACTCGCGGATCCTATGAGGTTAACTATGATTCTGACAGGGACTTTAGCCCGATCTTACCAACTCTGTACGAGCGTGACACGACGTTACTCTACGCGTGACTGTACTGCTTTTAATCAACGAGGGTTGAAACCAAAGGGTTTATATAGTCTCGAAAATGAGTGGGGGTTCATTAGAAATTTCCATATAAGGGAATCCTTCGGGGTCGTCGTCGTGTCACTCCCGTTCCCATGATCGCGATCCAGATGGTCGAGATCATGACCCCCTCAGTGGTATGTGATAAACAACGCGCTTTTAGGGCGTTTTCCCTTCGAAGACGCGAGCTCGAAAAATGGTTGAGAGCGGCGTATGGGAGAATTCCACATACGTAACATCTCCCCCCCCCCAAGACGAGACATCGCGATTCGCGTGATGCTTTCTCAAAAGAAGGAAAAACGCTCCAAAAATCCCTTTGTAGGCAAAGTGTAATCGAGAATTGTCGCTGTAGTGTAATGTCATTAGTGTACTTATCGCTAGGTTTTGTGGGGTGTAAGAATTTTAATCGTTGTTAGGCACCACATAGCCGATCTGCAGCCAGTGCTCAATGACGTCCAGTGGTGGTTGTTCGGGTAGCCGGTCGAGCGTCAGCGTGGCTGTGAGGCCGGTTGATGTCGGCTGGATGTTGGCGAGGAGGCCCTTCCTTCTCGCCATAACCATCTCGGCGATCTGCGTCGTCCTCTGAAGCGGTCGGCGGGAGCGTAGCTTGACGCCCCTCAGCCGAATCCTTACTGTCTGCCAGGGGAGGGCATGGAACCGGGGTGGCAGAGATCGTAATTCGGTGACAGGACAGTCCATGGCTATCCCATAGTCTCCAAGGAAGATGGTGCAGGTGGTTCCGTTCACCTCGATGGCTTCGCAACGGAGCCACCCTTTCCTGGTAAACTTTACAGTTACGGGTCGTCCTGGCCTGACACTGTCCATTGTCGGCAGACATAGCTGTTGTCTGGATTCCATGAACATGTTCAGTTCTCGTAAGACGGCCCTTGCTGCCTCCGCCTATTTATCTAAGCAGACCCAGAAGGTGGTGGGGTCCTCCACGTACATCACTAGACAGCGGGAGGTCCTCCCAAGGTCGCGTGCTGAGATGATTTTCATTTTTTTGCACCTTTTCGCAACAATCGGTTCTCCTGGTGTCCAATCACGAATGTTGTGGTCGGTGATTTCCTGGAGCACCAGCCAGTCTGGAATACGTTGATGAGGCTTATATTCCGTTGTTTGGACTCCCACCGTCTTGATGCTTGTTTTCCGAGTCGAGGAGCTTCGGCCTTTCCGGATGATTCCTCCAATGCTGCAGTAATACGGCCTTGGTGTGAGTGTGGTACCCACTCGAGATGAATATTCCCAATGACCGTGGTATCCCGTCTGTATTGTCAGGGTTCTTGTACCTTCGTCTGGTGTGGTCTGTGTAGCGATGTTCTTAGACATGGAGACTAGGTTTGTACTGAGTTAAGGGGACTGATGCCCTGCTTTTATAGGGAAGAAACCCTTATCTCGCCCCCACCTTGAAACTATTCGTGTAGCGGAGAGGGTTTCTCGTGGGAGTGGTTTCATCCTCTTAGAAGACGGTTGCGCACGGGCTGTGATTTTCGGATGTACTTGGTATATTTATTGGTGTTTCTTGGTTCTCTTTAGGAGATTCTGTTTTATTGTTGTGTTGACGAGGTTTGCGTTTTATAACCAACATTATATTTACTATAATCAGTATTACTACTATGCCTCCGATACAGGAAAAGGTTGAGATCTGTACTTGTCGAATGGTCGTTTGATGAGTTGCAAAATTCCTAGCTCGTTGTTCTATTTCGGTAAGTGATAGTGCTGTCGGCCGATCCTCCCATTTTGTTGGTTTCTGCTCGTTCACTTTCACGGCCTCAAAGTGATACTCGGTAACCTCTGGTATAATTATTGATAGATTATAAGGTTTAGAGGGGTAATATTCGATTTTTTGTGAGGCATCAATGGTTTCTAATGTTTTTAGTTGTACTGAGTCTATTGTTGCTTGGCAACCGGGTTGTACTCTAAAAACTCCAATGGCAGTGATATTTCGTGTTATCGGTTTCTTTCCTTTGCAATAAATTTGTGCCTTTTTATTTTCTGGCATGAAATAAAGCCATTTAGTTGGTGTGTCACGTCCCGGGTGAGGTCTTTGGGGAACAATGACATGAAGGAGGGAGAACTCAGGCGCGAATCTTAAATCCTTCACTCTGAGGGGTTTGAGGGAACTCAGGCGCGAATATTGAATCCGTCACGCTTAGAATTTCTGGAGGCGATCAGGCGCGAATATTTAATCCGTCACTCTAATCGACCAGGGAAGGTAAATGTATATTTAGAGAACACCCGTTACGGTACTTCGTATTTGTTTTGGTTTGTGAAATAAGATTTACCGTTGCATTTGTGTAAAAGAAACCACGTTTAGTTCTTCTGTATATTGCACGGCTCATGCAGCAGTGTGTTTATAAACACTGGGAGCGCTCTCGCGAATCAGCTGTTGCGGCAGCTTGGTTTCGTTAGGAATCTTTATGATTCGGGGATACACACATTAATTCGAGACGTAGTTGAAAACAAATAGGTTTATTAACTTTGTTGAAGCTTTAATGCGGTTAATAATAATAATGCGTGGGACTTTTAGCATTACACATAACATATATATAATTGGTGGTTATTGATAATAGAAGAATATAATATGAAATGCAATAAGCGTTAACACAAGGAAACGATATAAGTAATAAGCGATTATAAAGAAATATATATAAACAAAGCAAGCATAAACAATAATAATACAAAATAATGCTTGAATGCAACAAGCGTTGATATGGAATAAACGTTATTAATACAAAGTAATATGAAAATATATAATATAGAAAGCAATAAGCGATAGTAAGACGAAAAATATATATATATGGACGCAGTAAGCGTTAAAGTGATAATACAAAATAATAAGTGAATAGCAATAGGCTTTAGAATGCGATAGATGTTATTAATATAAGATAACGCGAGAATAATATGACTTGAAAAGTAATAAGCGTGATTTTAAACAACAGTATGGACGTGAATAACAATATAATAATGATTTTGACTTACAGTGGTTGCCGTCGCACTGGCTTTACTCTTTGAATACTTAGCAATAATAGATCTTTTACACCGTTTTTCACGAGACACTTTAAAATGACACTTGGTCGTCGTTCTGCGTTGAAGGAGCGATGAAAGAGGACGAGGCCTCGCAGGACCTCGTATTTATGTATTTTCACAGGAGTATTGCGGGGGTACGCGCGGTAAAGACCTTGACACATTTCGGAATAAGACGCAGTATGACTTCCGGGGTTTTTGTAAACGGTATGGCTATTAATAGCCATATTTTGTCACGTACGCCAAATGCGTCGTAATTAGGTTTGTGGGGTTTTGTAACTGTAGTAGAGATACTCAACTCTTCGATTGGATTTTGGGTGTTTGATAGGAAAGGGGTTAGAGTGGCTTGGACTTCATGAGTCGTAAAGAGAGGATTGAGACGTGGTCTCGATTTTAAGAGGGATTTGTAACGAGGGACTTGTTTGAATTCGTTTTAAAGGGAATGATTCGTGCCTCGTAGGACGAATAGGCGAAGTGGGTTTTGAAACGATCATCTCGCGATGGGGACCGCTAAGGTACATCAGCGAGGTGGAGGTTTGTGTTGATCATCTTGTGTTGTTGACCGCTAAGGTGCAACATCAAGGTGATCGGCTATTGAGGAGATGGTGTAGGAGTTGAGTTCGATAGAGTTTGGTGGTGTGATTTTGAGGTTTATGGAATAAGAAACGCGCGAAAAATCGTGGGACGTCACAGGTGTATTTAAAGTCTGCCAGTATGGTTTGACTTGTGTAATCAATTTAATGGTACAAGTGTTCCAATTTATTGAAGCGGGGTTCAATAACAGAGTAGATTCGCAAGTTGGCTGTCGATCTGCTTGGTATACTGGTAGGGTAGTTGGTCCCAAAAATTGGTTGTGGTGAAACCGGCAAGTCTTCAAATATTCTTCCGTTGGGGAAAAATATTGCTGTTCATCTGATGAGACGGCAATGAACTGGATTTGTGGCTGTATATACGAAATTACCTTTTTTGTTCCAAGGTTGTGTGTCGATGGACATGGATATATTTTATATAAGCTGTACGTTTTTCGCTCTAAAAGAGGTATGGTGAGTTCGAAAAGTATCCTTCCCTTTGTGAAAATTACGTTTAAATTTGTTATTTTTTCAATTTGTTCCGTGGGCAGTTCTTCGGGTGTTAGGGGAAATTCATACGCAAGTGTTTCCTTAATTCTTTGAGCTGATCTCAATAACTGTTTAGGCGAAAGAATAGCGGGGTGTAGAATGCCTTGTTTTGCTAGCAAAATTGCGTTTATTAGCAACAGCAAGTTGGTGTTGTAATCTTCCAACCCTCTTTCTATTCCAATTACGAAGTCTCCGATGGATGCTTCGAAACGTAACTTGTTGATGTCTGACTGCGTCTCTTGTAATGCTTCGGAGAGTAGGGCCATGGTTTTCGTTAGTTGAGATATGATTTGAGTTAAATTAACTAACCTCGCATGTGTGAGTGAAAATTCTCATTTTATGATATGCGTTTGGTTCGCTATTATTTCGATAATGTCGCGTTGATCCTTATAAACTTTGTTTAATTCGCGGTTGTAGTATTCTGCGTCTTCTTGTGATAAGGTTCCAAATAACATTTTACTGAGAGTGCCGATGAATCCAAAAGGTACGCTACGCCGTGGGGATGTTTTTTTTTAAGATGTGTGGTGTCATCTATTGCAGTGCGTATCAAATTGCTATAATGTAAGGTATTTTCTTCCTTCTTGATTAACCGAGGTCCTAATTCTTTGCTGAGACAATTTATGGAATCATGACGGTTGCAGAGTTGATTCATCGCTGAGATATGATGCTATACATGTGGAGCATAGCTGAGATACCGAGTAACATCCAGAGATGTGACTAGGCGCCATTCGGATTGGAAGGTCCTTATGTCGGGTAATTTTTCGTAGAAGAGTCCGACGTTTCCTTCGAGCAGCGTAATAATTTGATCATCGCCAATGACAGCGAGAGGTAACAGGAGCAAATATGCGAAAATCATGATTGATTTTCAACTGTGGATGGAGAGTAAGCATGTTTAAGTTTATCCTGATGCTTGGTGATTAATTTATTATGCGTTCGTAATACTACGTTATTCAGGTCTGTCACGTCTACTATCTGGTACGGTCCGATGTAATGTGGATCAAATTTACTGGTACGTGGTTCCTTGAGTACGTAAACCAAATTACCTACGTTAAACGTTGCTGGGTTTGCATGGCTATCGTAATAATTTTTCGAACGGATTTTTGCTTTGTTTAGATTATCGGAGGCTATATTACGAATATTAGTCATGTGCGTTATTAATTCTATTAAATAATCTCCATAAGATTTTAGTTTTTCACTGGTTGGAAAAGAGGTTGGTTCTCGAGCTGGTTTTCCAAAGATTAATTCGTATGGGGTGAAATTTGTTACTTCGTGAACGGATGTATTGTAAGAGAACATTGCGAACGGTATTAATAAATCCCAGTCTTCATTATCATCCATGTAATGCTTGAGGTATTCGGTGAGGACGGTGTGACTTCGTTCCAGGGATCCATTGGTTTGTGGTCTATATCCCGAGGTCGTGATTTGCTTGATTTTTAATATTTCAGAGAGATTGGTCATAAGCGTTCCGATGAAGCTAGTTCCCTTGTCTGTTAGTATTGCGCGAGGTGTACCGTAAATTGCGATGAAGTGTCTAGCGAAAGCATCCGCAATTGTAGCAGCTCGAATGTTAGGTATTGCTACGGCTACGCAATATTTTGTTAAGTTATCTTGGATGGTGAGAATATGCCTGTTCCCACTGGGTGTAATTGGTAAAGGTCCTACTGTATCCAAGGAAATTTTGTCGAAGGCTCCTATAGGTGTGTCGGTAATTAACATCGGCTGACGAGTTTTCGCACGGACTAATTTCTGTTCTTGACAACTTTGGCATCTTCGAATGTAGTCTTGAATGTCGTTGTGCATTTGTGGCCAATGAAATTTTGATCGGATGCGTTTGTATGTTTTCGTTACTCCTTTGTGTAATCCAGTTAAACTGTCGTGAGCTTCACAACAAATGATATGCTGTCTGTCTTCTTCGGATGGTGTGGTGATGGTACAATTGCATAGAATAATCTTCAGGCCTGTTCCTACGAAAACCTCTTCTAATATCTTGACGAATTCGTTGGATGGTATTTTGTGAAGGTCCCCCGTGGCAGAAAATCGAAATGATTTAATCTGATTTTGATCCAAGGTGTGTCGAAGAATTTTCAAGCCGTTGAGCACATCTACTCTTTTAATATTATCAAAGAAATTGTCTGAAATTATTATACTAAAGGTTTTAAATAATCCATTGTCTGTAGTTATCACGGTTCCCTTTTTTTATTGTTCTGCTAGAAGGTTTGGTTTATTGATTAGTTCAGTGTCTAGCAGTAATTTTCCAACGGGGTTTATTAAATTGCAGTCGGCAGAAATGAAGTATACGGAATGTCCTTCTTCAGCGGTAAAAGTATTTGAAAAAACGATAATTTTAAGCGGTTGATCTAATGGGGTCTCTTCCAGATCGTCGAGGTCGTTTGAATCCTCGGTTTCAGTAGTGAAGAAAGGGTAGGAGTCAAGTGTGCGGTCAGGGACCCTAGGTTCGGTTAACCTGCTGTCAGGTGGTTGTCCTACACTTGTTTCTGGCATAGCTCCTGCAGGTAGCTGGTTTATTGAGGGTTGTAAAGGTTCTTCGCAAGTTTATCTCCAGGAAGATAGAATCGGTCGGTAAAATCTTTAACTAAATTGGTAACGAAATCTAGTTCCTCCTTGTTCAAATGTTTAGTGTTTAAGGCTTCTAAGATTTTTTGCATTCTATCTTCATTGGGTTTGAATTTTGACGGGTGTTCTACAGCTGGGTAAAAATCTTCATCTGATGACCCGAAGATATCGAATGGCTCTAATGTTTGCGGCTCTATCTCTACGTCTAGGGGTACATCGCTGGTATTTGTTGCCATAACGTAGCACTTCCCTTTATTGTTACTCACAACTGCTTCCCCTATGTAAAGATGTTCGAGGGTCTTGATACGTGGTAAATATCCTTCCTTAATCCTCGCGTTTGTTATTGTTATTGCAATCTGTTGCGACGTCCGGGGCTCGATACGATGTTTGGTCGATGTCAGTCGCTCCTTCATTTGAGGTAGGTCTTGATAATTTGAAAAACGTAGAGGGCGGGTTGGTTTATTTTTCAACACCAGAGTCCCATGATAATAGGAGATTTCAGCCTCCTCCTGTTTTAAAAATGGGCTTCCTATAAGTCCATCTGCATCTATGGCAAGCTCTTTTACTACATAGAAAAGTGCAGGAGCTTCGCGGATATGAAGAATTGTTGTTCCTAAAGTATGAATTGGATTAGTGGTAATTCCGGTTAACTCGATTTCTTCCCGAGAACTTATTGTTGCTTTTTCTCCCAGGGCATTAATGACTACTAAATTAACGGATGCTCCATCGTCGATTAAGAATTCTCCCGTTCCTGACTCCAATTCTGGAACCTTGGTTTTGATGCGTGGGGCAGGTGCTTCCTTGATGAGGGTTCCTCTTCGAAGCGGACTGTCCTTTGGCGAGCTTCCTTGTTTCCGCTCATCGTGTCGCCTATACGTTGAGCGCGATCGAAGTTTAAAGATTTGTTTGATTCAACGGACGAATCTCGCGAGTCTCATTGATATCTCGGATTACGCGGTTGTTTCCTACAGGATTTTCCGTCATGTCCGGCTGTACCGCAATGCCAGCAATATAAACTCGGCTTGCGATCTTTATCGGGATTTTTTAAAATGGAATAATGTTTTTCTCCATCATCTGCGTATGATGAGTCGGAGCGATAAGAAGGGGATTTCGAGGGGCTCCGGTGACGCAAAGTCCAGGCCGTCGTGCGTGTCCGTCCTTTTCGTTCCTCTTCAAAACCAGATGTTCTAAGAGACCGATCCCTATTCTGGTCGTATCTACTCGGAGAAAGTGGGTACGACACTTCACGGTCGCACAGTGGTACATAATCACACTTTTTGTTCAAATCACCGTACAGGTCGTAATTTTTTAGTAAACTTGGTGATTCTTTTTTTAAATTCTTCCCAATCAAATTCTCTATCGATCCCTCCGGCCGGAATTTTGAATTTCGTTGCTGTTTGTTTCATATTTAGCGAAATACACAGCACTTTCAGAAAATCGGTGTCTGTGGGTTTTTTTGGCTAAATCAATAGTGACAGGACCAAATACATTTATTATTTTTTCAAATGCTCTCTAGGATAATTCCCAGTCTGAGTCTAGATTTTTAATTCTAGACGCAGCAGCGGCCCGTACGTTTTCCTTTGATGGAATGTAAGAAGCAACTAACCAGATCTTTCGGCTCTCACACCATTGCCAAATCTGTCTTGCTAATTCGCTCAGATGTTTGAATTTAATACCTCCCGCTTTATTAATGTAGGCAATTGCGGTCATATTATCTATACGAAGTAAAACTGGGCAGTTATATGCGTTTTCAGCAAAACATTGTAATGCGAAAAAGGAGGTCAATAGCTCAAGATAATTGATGTGAGATTTTTGGTAATCATCTCCGAAAATCTATACGCACCAAGTTTCTTCCCAATAAGCTCATTTTCTGAAATTTGGCTTCGATATATTGAATTTGTCATCGTTAAAAAGGCAGTCAAAAAAACGGCACACACCGATTTTTTAAAAGTGTTGTATATTTTGCTAAATATAAAAAAAACAGCAACGAAATTCAAAATTCCAGCAGGAGGGATCGATAGAGAATTTAATTGGGAAGAATTTTAAAAAAAAATCGCCAAGTTGACTAAAAAATTACGACCTGTACGGTGATTTGAACAAAAAGTGGGATTATGTACCACTGTGCGGGGGCGACGGCATCTCAGTACCTATGCTGAAACACTCCTCGCGCAAAGTCATTTGTCAACTGTACTACATTTTTAGATCCTCTGTCTCTCTGGGTTACTTCCCCACAGCATGGAAAATATCCAAGGTTATACCCCAGGGCTCTCCAGCGTAGGGGCCCCTCACGCGCCAGCTTCCCCTTCTAATCTTTCTTTCGCGCAGTGTGCCTTCCGTTGTCAAGGAGACCGCGCGACGCTGCGCAAGCTGCCACGACGGGCTAGCAGGGCAAGCGTCTTCGCGGATAGCGTCGCGCGGTATCCCTGACAACGCGGACGAGAGTGGGAGAACCCCAATCTCCCGCGGGAGCGACCTTGGAGAGCCCTGTTATACCCATTCCTAAACCCGGTAAACCGCGTGAGCTTCCCAGTAGTTACAGACCAATCAGCCTTCTGCCCATCTTAGGCAAACTGTTTGAGAAATGTATCCATGCGCACGTAAATCATTTCCTATTAAATAACAATATAATCATCGACCAGCAGTTCGGCTTTCGCGAGGGTCACTCTACCATATAACAGACTTTACGCATAACACAGCATATTACACATCAGCTGAACACCAACCGTAGCACAGCAATGGTCCTCCTTGACCTCTCAAGGGCGTTTGATACGGTCTGGCACGATGCCCTTCTGTACAAGATGAGTCTGATCGGATTCTCGACAGATTTTATTAAACTTGTGTCGTTATACCTAACGGACCGTCATATGTTCGCGTCTTATATGGGTGTTAAATCTGACACACACCCCGTGCTAGCTGGAGTGCCGCAGGGATCCATTCTCGGCCCTACGCTTTTTAACATTTTTATTAATGATTTGCCCAAACGCGCCGACTGTGAGCTCGCCATCTACGCGGACGATACCGCCATTTTTACGTCGTCTTGGCAACTATCATCCATGGTTCTTCGACTCCAGACTTACTTAGATCAAGTCCTGCGGTTCTTTTCGGACTGGAAAATGCAGATCAACCCGGGAAAAATTGAGGCGATTATTTTTTCCATCCGCACTACAGTCCTGGCTGCCATTGACAACCACCAGTTGACAATCTGCAATAATGCTGTTCCCTGGTGTAAGCAGGTCAAATACTTAGGAATTTTATTACAACACAAGATGGCGTGGATCTCCGACCGTATTGATAAGGCCTTAAAAGTCGCCGGCGTTTTATTCCCCCACATCAGCCATAAATCATCACGCAATATTCAATTGCGCCTAAGTATCTACAAGACCTGCATCAGACCGGTGCTCACATACGGCGCTCAGGTTTGGTGGAATACCACCAAAACAAACCGGGTTAAACTCCAACGCGTGCAAAACAAAATTCTGAAAATAATCACAGGATCTCCCACACTCTATGCCACTGAGGCTCTCCACTCGGACACAGATGTCCCATATATTTGTGACTTTATTCAACGTGCTATCGACAACTACAAGGTCGCAGATCACATCAACCCACTGGCCCGCTGCACTGGCCTTTATGACATTAATAGAATCCCCTATAGGGTTAAAATCCCATTTTTCCTGTCCAGCTAACCCAACAACCTTGGTTATCCGCACTTATCTTAAGGGGGGAGACCACTGTAAAAAATCTGAAAAATCGATTTTTTCTTTTTTACATTTCCTGAAAGACGCACATTTCAACAATACTGTCTCCAAATTTTATGCAGAAAGTCGCAAAATTGACGGAGATATAGTATTTTCTGTGCAGCGGGGTCAAACGCGCGACTGAGCCGCGCGGAACATTGAACGCGTTTTCCTCAGAATGACATTTTTCAACCGCGTTGACAGTCTACAGAGAAAACTATACGTCCAATTAACATGATCAAGGACATTTATTGTACGGAAAACCCGTCTCTATTACTTAACGATCAGTTTTTTTTAATTAGCGACATACTTATATTTTTTATCAACATTTCCTTAATTTTGTACCCCGAAAACATGATTTTATTTTCAGTGGTCCGCCATTTCGTAATTCCTTGCGATTTTGACTTTTTTTGATCGTCACGTAATAGAGGCAGGCTTCTAGTTTCTAAATATTGTTGTGTTTTTGAATTCGGATTAATCATATGGCCTGGGCACTGTCAACGCGACTAGCATGTTTTTGCCGCAGCGCAAATTTTGACGAAGAGTATACAGGACACGGATTTATGAATTTGATTGAAAAAATTGATTTTTTTACCCTTCCATATGTACATATTAACTATACTAAGCAATAAATTGATTTGCTTGCATTGTTTGGTTGAAATAAATTCCCAAAAACACCTTTATTTTTCGGACGATTAAATTCGGAAAAATCGATTTTTTATTTTTTACATTTTCTGAAAGACGTACATTTCAAGAATGCTGTCTCCAAATTTTATGAATGAATTCGCAAAATTGACGGAGATATAGTATTTTCTGTGAAGCGGGGTCAAACGCGCGACTGAGCCGCGCGGAACATTGGACGCGTTTTCCTCAGAATTACATTTTTCAACCGCGTTGACAGTCTACAGAGAAAACTATACGTTCAATTAACATGGTCAAGGACATTTCTTGTCCGGAAAACCCGTGGCTATTACGTGACGATCAGTTTTTTTCAATTTTCGACCTGCTTCTATTTTTTTTATTAACATTTCCCCAATTTTGTACCCCGAAAATCTGATTTTTTTTTTCAGTGGTCCGCCATTTTGTAATTTTTTACAATTTTGCCTTTTTTTTATCGTTACGTAATACAGGCAGGCTTCTAGTTTCTGAATATTATTGTGTTTTTGAATTCGGATTAACCATATGGCCTGGGCACTGTCAACGCGACTAGCATGTTTTTGCCGCAGCCCAAATTTTGACGAAGAGTATACAGGAAACGGATTTATGAATTAGATTGAAAAAAAAATTTTCTTACCCTTCGACATGTACACTATTATCTATACTGAGCAATATATTGATTTACTTGCGTTGTTTGGTTGAAATAAATTCCCGAAAACACCCTTACATTTCGGACCGTTACAGTGGTCTCCCCCCTTAAGGGTCAGGGTCAGGGTCAGGTTAGGGTCATCTCCCCTTAAGGGGGGAGACCACTGTAACGGTCCGAAATGTAAGGGTGTTTTCGGAAATTTATTTCAACCAAACAATGCAAGCAAATCAATTTATTGCTTAGTATAGTTAATATGTGCATATTGAAGGGTAAAAAAATTAAATTTTTCAATAAAATTCATAAATCCGTGTCCTGTATACTCTTCGTCAAAGTTTGCGCTGCGGCAAAAACATGCTAGTCGCGTTGACAGTGCCCAGGCCATATGATTAATCCGAATTCAAAAACACAACAATATTTAGAAACTAGAAGCCTGCCTCTATTACGTGACGATCAAAAAAAGTCAAAATCGCAAGGAATTACAAAATTGCGGACCATTGGAAAAAAATCATGTTTTCGGGGTACAAAGTTAGGGAAATGTTGATAAAAAAATATAAGGAGGTCGTTAATTAAAAAAAACTGATCGTCAAGTAATAGAGACGGGTTTTCCGTACAATAAATGTCCTTGATCATGTTAATTGGACATATAGTTTTCTCTGTAGACTGTCAACGCGGTTGAAAAATGTCATTCTGAGGAAATCGCGTTCAATGTTCCGCGCGGCTCAGTCGCGCGTTTGACCCCGCTGCACAGAACATACTATATCTCCGTCAATTTTTCGAATTTCTTCATAAAATTTGGAGACAGCATTCTTGAAATGTGCGTCTTTCAGAAAATGTAAAAAAGAAAAAATCGATTTTTCAGATTTTTCACAGTGGTCTCCCCCCTTAAGGGAGGTTTCTGCCTTGTTGGACCAAAAAATATTCGATTTTTCATCAATTTTTTATGCGAAAAGTATTAAATATAGAATGTTGATATTTGGTATGTTGACTAAGCGGTCTTTATTGAATATAAAAATATTTTTTAATGTTTGACAAAACATGGTAGTGGGAGTGGGAGGAGCCACGTATGTCGGTGCGCGGGCGATGACATCCTCGCTTGCGGAAGTCCTAAGTCTTGGACAGGTGATCTGATTCACAAAAATGAAACATATTTTTACTTTGTACAATATTGTGTATAAGTTGACCCAGAATTATCAAAAAATATTCAAACGTTTTCATTTAATGAACAAAAACCTGCAAAAATTTTTGGTAAAAAGTATCAACTTCCCTTCGATCGCTCACGATTGTTTTATTTTCCAATTTTTCTTGTTGATTCTGGGTCAACTTATACACAATATTGTACAGAGTAAAAATATGTTTCATTTTTGTGAATCCGATCACCTGTCCGAGACTTAGGACTTCCGCAAGCGAGGAATGTCATCGCCCACGCACCGACATACGTGGCTCCTCCCACCCTCACTACCATGTTTTGTCAAAGTTTCAAAAATATTTTTATGTTGAATAAAGACCGCTTAGTGAACATACCAAATATCAACATTTTATGTTTAACACTTTTTGCATAAAAAATTGGTGAAGAATCGAACATTTTTTGGCCCAACAAGGTAGAAACCTCACTTAATTTAACTTTCATAACTCCTAGATTCACTATTCAATACTTACCATTAGTACTCGGCGCTCTCTGCGAGTTACTTCCGGTTTTTTCTTTGTGTTTCCTGTTTTTTGTGTTTGTCCTGTGCCATCCCATAACTATTCTTCTTTTAGGTCCAGCCCCTACTCCGGTATTGCGGTTTTTTGCAATTTTTCCGCAACGGCTAATACATTACTAAAAATTACCTTACATTGGTAACACCATCTACTTCCCTTGGCCGGTAACTGAGCCACTCGTTCAGAGGGACGGCCCATAGGGTGTGGTATCACTCACCCCCTACTGAAAGGATAAAAATAAAAAAAATAAAAAATCAAATTGTTAAAGCGACTAATGGACGATATGTCAAATGTAAGTATTAAAATTGTATAATATTAAACAGGGTGATTCTCCCGCCTCGCTGAGTTTCGTGGATTTCAACGCACAAAAATATGTTTGCGTATATTATTCGCGGATAAATATAATATATACGGTAGGCGCACCGCTTGTGGCCATTGTACTGTTTTGGCCATGTCCATAATTATCGCGGTTTTCTTAGCTTAAAATTGCTTACAGCCACAATTATGTGTAGAATTTCGCACCGTAAATATTTTGTTTAGTATACCACCAGAAATATATGGTTACAGTTATTGCTTACGCGAAAAAACATTATATTTTTTAAGAAGTGTGTAAACGGTTCGCTGTTCTTGTAACAATCGTGAAGGGTATACGGTAAATAAAATTCCCATATTTACTAATCCAAGTATGTTAATATATAAATTATGGCAGATATAGGTTAAATGCAGTTTCAAAATTATTCTGAAAGTATAAAATTATCAAATTCAATTCACTATTACGAAAAAATTATGTGGCAAGAAATGGTACAGTATTTTAATAACTTTTCCATTTCTGGCCTTCCGGTGGCCAAAACTGTTACAATAGAGTATCCAGTACTAGCCACCCTCAGCCAGAAATGGAAAATTTATCAAAATATTGTTCTATTTTCTGCCACTATGCTTTTTAAACGATTTTATTCATCTTGATCCTCTGTTTAAAAAATAAAATTAACCCCGAGCGGGTGAGAAAATTAGCCAGTCATCAATAAATATAACTCATAACCACAAATCCAAACGACTTGAAATTAGCTACTCGCTTGCTTTACGAAAACGACAAAAAGCCGCTGCGTTCGGGTCGCTAGTTGCATCGTGATTTGAAATTAAATAAAAAATATTTCTAAAGAAGTCAGAGCTGCAAAATGTAAATCCATAATCAATAAAAAGTAGAAAATAAAAAATATATAAAAAAAAATTTATGTTAAACAATTCTATTAAAAATGCACTAAAACCTAAAAAGATTTGAAAGTGGCCAAAACTAGTACCAAACATGGCCAAAACTAGTGGTGCAAGTGGCCACAAACGGTGAAAAATGTATTTCTTATATAGTTTTAACTTTATTAATTATTTAACGATTTCTCTAGTTAATGAAAACTTAGATATTGATTAATTATCTCTATTCGCACACGACGTTTCATCATTTTTTGAATTTCCGGGTTGCCGAACGTTCCTTGTTAGCGAGGCGCGGCTTATTATTGACGGCATCGCCGTTGAGGACTTCAGCGAGAGAATCACCCTGTATGTTCATAGAATCTTACAATTTTCAATAAAATAATACATTCATTATATCATTTCCAGTTACAGGATGCGCTTGTGAATGCGCAGGCGTCAGGCGCGCTTGGCGAAAATGATGAAAAGAAGGAGGAGATGAAGAAGCAGGAAGGAGAAGACGAGCGTCGTCGGACGACGGAAGTGGGAGCAAAAGAACTTCAAGACGGCGTGAAAAAGATTAAAAAAGTAAGTAATTATGCCCAATACTAAATACTATATTCTTTTGTTCGTAATAATGTACTATTCCCCGGTCGAAAGAAGATCCCTAGCAGGCGGTCTCGGGCGTTGCAGTCCGTGGCTGTGACGATTGGTCGCGAGTCACCTATTTGGGCACACTTTTAAAGACCGGGCACACGTATTTTGGTTATTGTCTGCAGTAGGCACATACGTTGTCGCACCGCGCGACGAAGAGACCGGACAAAACACATCGAGATCGAGTGGGATAGAGCGATCTGACCGACGAACGCCAAAGAAATAGCGTAGGCATCTCAGACGGTCAACCATTAATATATAATAACATACAAATTTCCTTATTTTTCACAATATGTCCAGGAAAGTATTATCATTGGTTCGGTAACAGGATAATACTATTATCTTTGGTTTGGTATCAGGATAATACTTTCATGAACATATTGTGAAAAATAAGGAAATTTGTATGTTATTATATATTAATGGTTGACCGTCTGAGATGCCTACGCTATTTCTACCTCTGTCAAAATTTTATGACTAATTGAAAATAAAAAATAATTTGTTTATAAATGTATGTCTTGTTACGGCCCTACTTCCCGTCCCGCACGATGATTTCTCGGCATTTATCTTTTGGTATTTTCTATAACATTTATTAAATAACCGAGAAATCAATCTTCACCTGTTACGTCCTGAAGGGACTTTTGGCGAATCGCCCTGAGCGGCTAGGGTGACTCGCGGGGTTCTTGCTCTTTCAAGGTGCTGAAGCACGCCTTGACTAAACTTACCGTGAGAGGATAAGGAGTAAGGGGGTTTAAATCAATGGTGACACGGAATTCAAGGGAAAATAACATAGTAAAATATATTCTGAATGATGGATAAAGTAATGACATACCCTAGGGACGGCGCTCCGTCCCTGTTATCGCAGTGAGCTCGGGTTTCGGCACAATTGCCGTTTATCGCTTCGTACGCTCTGTCAGTCGGTCAACCTGGCGTAGGTCGTGGTCGCTCGCTGTGCTCTCGGATAGCACACGGAAGTCGGCGCAATCGGTGTCCGTCAATGTTCTCGCTCTCTCGTTCCGTCGCACGTCTTCGCGGAGTCAACGGCGGTTCGTACCTCGCTCAAGGGCTCTCCCGGCTAGGCCGTTCGCGGTTTGTCGGATGGAGATACCCAAGGCTGATCTCGACCGTCCGGACGGGTGTCGCGGTATCTACGTGGCGGCGAGGCGCGGTTTCTAGACGGCCCGCTGGCTCGTCACAACTTCCTATCACGAGCTCTCAAAAACGAATCCCTGTTCCGCGGTTCTTCGTCGCGGGCCGAACCTCGGACAGTCCCCAGGAATGGGGGAAACTGCCATGTCGGCAGCTGTCGATTGCTTCACTAATTCTTCGATATTTGCGAAATATCCGTGGCCCGGGCCGAGCGCGGTCGTTGTCCCTACGGTCGTTGCCACGGGCTAAGCGCAACGCGATTGCTACATACGAGGCGATTCCGCCGAATCGCTATTTGGGAAGAAAGTGACGCGAGGACAGCGAGCACGGGATGGACCTGAAGGGGCTATGTAACACACCCTCCGTATCAGGCGCTACCGCGGGCAACGTTCTGCTCTTCAGCGGCACCATCGGGGAAGGCAAGCTCGATTTCCCCACAATCGCAAATATTTAGTTAGAATTTCATTAATATTTAAACAAATCGCGTCGATCACGATTTACGTCTAATTTCTGATAAAACCGCGGGAAATGCTCTACTCATAGGTAGTACCATCAATCAGCGCAACCCGTGAACTATCAGAGTACATTTTCGTAATTGATTTCATTTTACCAAAAGACGAACGCTCAGATTTAGAGGAGGGGGTAATGGGGTGGAAACACTTCACTCACTGATATAATAATAAAAATTCACCTTTATTTTTCTTGCGGTGATTTTAACACTTTATAAATCTTTTAAGAAAATATTGTGCAAAAACGGTTGCTAATTGTTAACTATAATATTAATATTGCGCACCTATGTCGGTATCTTCTGACTTACTTAAGATTAGGTTTTCGATGTGCTGTGTATGATTGGTTTCGTACAGCCCACTGTGACGTCCCACGATTTTTCACGCGTTTTTATTCCAAATTCCATTCGTCAACCTCAAAATCACTCCATCAAACTCTATCAAACTCAACTCCTACCCCATCTCCTCAATCGCCGATCACCTTGATGTTATACCTTAGCGGTCACCAACACAAGATGATCGATACAAACTCCACCTCGCTGATGTATCTTAGAGATCCCCATCACGAGATAATCGTTACAAAACCCTCTTCGCCTATTCGTCCTACAAGGCACGAATCATTCCCTCCAAAACGAATTCAAACAAGTCCCTCGTTACAAAAACCCTCTTAAATCAAGACCACGTCTCAATCCCCTCCTTACGACTCACTGAATCCAAGCCACTCTAACCCCTTTCCTATATAACATCCAAAAATCCATTCGATGAGTTGAGTATCTCCTTTCGCAGTCATAAAAACCCCTGAAATCTAATTGCGACGCATATTTGGCGTACGTGACATAAATATTTCTATTAATAGCCATACCGGGACTTCCGGTTCCGGACGCGTGCGTGAGAGGATCTTGTGTTTGGTGCGGCGAGTTGTGTGAAGGAAGTGTGAGTGTAGAGGTGAAGGAAAGGATAGGGAGTGCGTGGTGGAGGTAGCGCAGAGGTGAGGGAGTGAGGTGATTATAGGGAGGGAAAAGGGAATAGGGCGTGAGAAGAAGAAGAGGCGAGGAAAGGGATAGATATTGAGGTTAGGTGGGGAGATAGGTGCTACGTGGCGGGAAGAGAAAGACAGAGGAGAAGGCAGAGGGATCTGCCGGACAGGAGAGGAATTAGAAAGGAGCTGACGGAAAAGGCGGGAGATTTGAAAAGGAGTACGAAGGAAATAGAAGAAAGGATCAAGTGATAAAATAAGAGGGTGGTAAAGGAAAGGAGGATAGGGAGGGGCTAACTGGATGGGAAAAAGGGAGAGGAGGGAAGGGAAGGGGGGAAGGGTAAGGGGGATGGAATAGGGAAGGAAAAAGAAAATATGACAAGGGAGGAAAGAATAAGGAAGGAGAGTGTGAGCAGCGTGAGTAGTGTGGGTAGCAACGCAGGGAACCTGGATGGCAACTGGGGGAAAAAGAGGAAAGAGAGGCAGGGGGAGGAAGGGTCGGAGGAAGAGGGGAAGGAAACAGGGTTCAAAAAGAGCGTGAAGACGAGGAGATCACCGGAGGAAAGGGGGAAGAGGGGGGGGGGAATGAGATGGGAAAGATGGTGGAAATGATGAGGGAAATGATGAAAGAGATAAGGGAGGAGAAAGAGGAAATGTGGAAGGAGATGAGGGAGATGATTCAGGAGATGAGGAAGGAAGGGGAGGAAAGACGAAAGGTGATGAAGGAGTGGAGGGAGGAAAGGAGGAGAGGAGAGAGGAGGAAAGAAGGAGGGAAGAGATGGAAGAAAAATTGGAGAGAATGGAAGAGAGAGATGGGGGGGGAGGAGATGATAAGGAAGGTGGAGAGATGGGAAGAAGAAAAGGAAGCGAGCGGTAGCAGGAGGTGGGAGGGTGGAGAGGGTGTGGACTAATGTAGGTTAAGACTTTTTTTTTTTTTTTTTTTTTTATAGAGGGGGAAAATGCCTTACGCATACCCCGGCATGACTGCCGGGGTTATGTGGGACTCACCGCGGCGTGACGGTCTACCCACTAAAAACCCCCTCTGTTCTTCACTCCTTCTTTCCGCAATCCCCCTGGGCGGCCCGGAACGCCTGGTGTAGTACCTCGGACCGCCCTACCTGTGATAGGTGGGGATTCCTCCTTATCCGCATTTAGCCTTGTCAGGTCTATGCCTTCCACCTTATCCCGGGTACAACATTCCCGGGTCTCCTCACGTGGGAAGAAAAATGTCCCACCTACAGTAAAAATAAAACGCAAAGTAAACCACGAAACCCCCCACCCCCCACCCACCCCCACAAACCGTACGCGGATAAAATAAACGACGGTAGAAGCACGCGGATAAAATAAACATCGGTAAACGCACGCGGATAAAATAAACAACGGTAAAAGCACGCGGATAAAACAAAACAATGTCAATTACAAAATAAAATAAGTACCTACCGGGTAGGTTCATAAATAAATAAATAAATAACTAAATATTTATATAAAATTGAGACATATATGACACGCAGCTAGAGGGGGAATCCTACCGTTTCCTCTTACGGCCCCTCCTACGCCTCTCCTCGGCCTTTTTTCTGGCTATCTCCTGGGCGGCCCTAATTCTTTCTAATCTTATCGCCCGGTCCGCCGCCCTCTCCTTCTCCTGTCTATCAGACATCACTCGCCTTGCAAACTCCTTCAGGCAGGCCCATTTCGACTCCGATTCCATTGCCACTTTAACCATGGTTTCCACCTCTAACCATGGAACCCCCAGGCCCCTCTGCAGGTCCGCCCTTTCGCCCTCATAGGCGGGGCACTCCATCAACACGTGCTCCGCGTCGTCCTGCGGGTCTCCACACTCCAGGCACTCACACCCCTGGGACTTACCGATTCTATGTTTAAACTTGTTAAAGACCCCGTGCCCCGTCATTAGCTGCATGAGATAATAATCCCCGATGACGACCGGACCCCCACTATCAACGAAGGTCCCCACTTCCGGAACCAACCTCTTCACCCACCAGTGGCCCGGAGAGAAGTCCCACTCCGCCTGCCACTTATGCATAGCCTCACCCAGGGACACCGCCTTATGCTCTCGCACCCTTTGCTTTCTAATTTCTGGGTGCCCCTTATACCTTGGGTCCTCTCTATCTTTGGCCTTCTGCTCCGCTACCTCACGGCCCATACCGGCCTTAATATGCAGCGGCATACGTCCTGCCAGGACACATAGCGACATGAAGGCCACCGTCCGATAGGCCGCCGTGATCCTTGTGAGAGCCACCCTCTGCGTGCGTCTTAACATTGCCCTGTTGGCCTCCCACACCAGGGATCCCGCCCATACTGGAGCCGCGTACATCACCACCGACTCCCATACTGCGTAATATAATCTTCTAGCCTGGTGCGAGGGCCCCCTGGTGTTTGGCAATATAGTGGCCAGAGCCCCGGCCAGTCTATCGGCCCTATTGGACGCCTCCTCCAAGTGCGCACGGAACGTCCGTCTCACATCAAACGTCACCCCAAGGTATCTTACGGCCCTATTGGGGGTGATGTCTTCGCCCAGGATCCTATAGCTCCTGCTCTCAATGCGCTTCCCTGTCAGGAACACAACGTTCGTTTTTTCTGTGGCCAATTCCAGTCCCACATCCTCGAACCATCGGCCAACCGTGTCCATTGCCATGGTCAGCGTCCTTTCTAACTGCGGGATACTTCTGGCCGAGACGAGCACCGCAAGATCATCTGCATACGCCAGGGCCCTGACATTTCTATCCCTGCCGTTCAGTGCCTTGAGCACCCCGTCGTATACGACATTCCACAAGAACGGCCCAAGGACTGAGCCCTGTGGGACCCCGGCGTACATCGCTCTCTCCACTTTCCCTTCCTGCGTGTGGACACATATCCCCCGGTCCGAAAGGTAATTACCCACGGTCTCATACACCGTGGCGGCGACCCCCCGCCTCAGCAGCTCCTCCATAATTATTTCCCACCTTAGGGCATTGAACGCATTCTTCACGTCAAACGATATAAACATACACGCCCTCCCCCTGGACCTACACGTGTCCGCGAACCTGGACACTTCTGAAGCGGCCTCCACCGTCCCGACCCCCCGTCGGAAACCAAATTGAAGAGGGTGGAAAGGATCCCTGCCCAGTTGCATCTCCAGGACCTCCTTCATGGCGTACTCCCAGATCTTCCCCAGGGCCGGAAGTATGCTAATAGGGCGGTGCGCCCTGGGATCCATCGGATCCTTACCTGCCTTCGGCAGCAAAACTACCCTGGCCCATTTTCACGTGGCCGGTATGGATCGCCTATTGAGCGTGTCTCTCACCATCTCCAGAATGTCCCCCTGCTCTGCCAACGCGATTACGGAGACCAACTCTGACGGGACCCTATCCATGCCCGGGGCCTTCTTGGCCTTAATGCACTTAACCGCCCGGGCGATCATGGATCCGTCCACCAGTCTCTCGCCATCCTCTTCCACCTGCCCCCCCAAAGGGAGAGTTGGTCTCCTTACCCATCTGCGAAGGGTGCCCTGGGACCCCGGGGCCCGCCCGGCAGTCAGGAGAGATGGCGGGGACGTGTGGAACAGTACGTCCAGCGTCCTACCCACCTGTGTCGCTGACATCACCGTCTTCATGGTCTTCCCCTGGAGTCTAGACATAACCACCTTATAAGGCTTACCCCAGGGGTCCGCGTCGACCGTACCACACATGGACCGCCACCAACCCTCCTTAGACCTCCAAATAAGGACCTGCACCAGTCTCCTCGCCTTGGAGTACTCCTTTCTCCTGGCTTCCACTTCCGGGATCTTTTTCTTCCGTCCCCTCTGGAACAATCTCCTTAGACGATGCATGTCCCTCCTGGCCTGGGCGATATCCTCATTCCACCAGAAGTTCGGGAGTTTCCCTCCTCCGGGACACCGCTTCCTCACCAGAGTCGCCTCCGAAACTTCTTCCAGCCTAGTCTGCATAATCTCCGCCTTGGGTCTTATGCCACTCCCCCGTTTCTCCTGTGGGAGACCTGGATTCGTCGCCGGATCCTGTGCACCCTCTTCCCTCCTCCTCCTGTATTCTGCCAGGGTCACATCCGGATCCATGTCCTTGGTGGAAAACGGGAACCATCCTGTCCCCCCCATTGCCCTTCTCCCCTTTCCCCTCCTAATCTCATGGAGGACGTATCTGTGGTCCGACGCCGTGAAGTGGGGCAGGACCTCGCTCTTCTTAACTAGGGCCGCGAGGGCCCTGTCCATCGTCATTACATCTATGTACGACGTCCGACCGTTCCGATTGAAGGTGAATTTGTTCCTTAATCGAATCGGGACCAGCCCCAGCCTCCCAATCATACCCATGCATTCAAGGCCCTTCTTATCCCTGATCCTGCCTCCCCATGCCGGCGACTTGGCATTCAAATCCCCCGCCAGGATGACCCCCCTCGCCGGGGACATAAGGGGCTCCAGAATCCCCTCCAGGTCCTCTAAATATTGGGTAAACAGGGCGCCCTTCCTTCTAGGCGAGCAGTAGCAGCTGACCACTGTCATACCCTCCATCATTACCGCCACTATCCCCTGCGCTGTCACCGGCGTCGCCAAAGAGGCGAATCTCCCGTTAAATCCCGTTACCCAAACCGACGAGTCACCAGTCGCATCGTTGGCCCATTCCGGGAGCTGTCGGAACGGCTCGGATATGATGACCACATCCACGCGCAATTCGCATGCATTGTGGGTCATCATATCCTGGGCCAGCCTACACCTATTCAAATTAATCTGTAGGACCTTGAGCATTATCCCCCTTTTTTCTTCGGCAGGTCCTCCCCCGCCATCCCCCTTCTGTTGGCTGGGCACGCCAGTGACGCCGTAACGTGCGCAACCCCCTGCCCCGCTGCACCCTTCGATGCACATATCATGCATTTAGGGGGATTCCTGCAATCTCCGATGGGGTGGTCATCCTCCCCACACCGCCGGCAACGCTCCTTCCCCTCCGCTACCGAGGGGCAGTTACTCGCCACATGCCCAAGGAGATGGCACCTAAAACATCTCAGCAGTTTCGGAAGCACCCTAACTTTGGCCAACGTAAGCCCCAACCGCACTCTCATCCCCTCCATAACTCTTGGGAGGGCATTCGTAGGGGCATCCAATACTGCCACCTGGGTCCCCGATGCCAGTAGGCGCAACGCCTTAAGCCGAATTCGATCCTGGGGAATTTTGAATGCCTCGGCCACCTCCTTAGTCAGTTCCGGACCTTCTACCATTGGGTCCATTTCCCTTATTTCGAACGTCGTTCTTTCCATAAGGGGAACACACTCCACCTCTTTCCCCACCAGGTTGTTGAGGGTAGTAGCCATGGTTCCTGTGCACGCCGTCTTCTCCAGTTCCAGCACCACGTGCCCCAACCTGGACTTCCTGATGGCCTTAATCCCCACCATCGCCTCTCTACCTTTCGTCACCACCGCCCTATACGTTTCCATAAAGGACCCCCCGTGGCCCACCTTCAACATTACCGCCTCGGGCCTCCTCCGTTCCCGACCTGGCCTTATCCTCCTCTTTGGCCCCCGTGCCCCGGCTTCCCCCTCAGACTGCCGTGCTGGTTGTTGAGGCGCCCTCTGCGTCTGCCTCTGCTTAGTCTCCCCAGGATGGGTCGACTGTAGACCGTCCTGACCCCCAGAGACGTGATTCTCTCTACCCTTGCCCCGCTTCGAGGACTGCTGCGTCTGCCATTGTTGGACCCTCTGCTGCTGTCCCTGCCCGGGTGTATTCCGCGTCTCTTCCCTGAGCTCACGATCCCCACCAGTCGCTGGGTGCTCCCCAGTCCGTCCAGACACCTCCAGCTTCCCGGTTGACGAGGTGGGGGGAGGGGTCCTTCCCTCTACCACCTTCGAGAACAGCCCCTTCTTCAGGGCATTCCCCCCCACGGTGTCCCGCGCGGGGGTCTCCCCCGTTTCCAGGCGCGCATTGCTCCCCGACTCCTTCGGCCCCAGGGCACCCTCTCCCGACACTTCCTCTGCAAGGGCCCTTTTCTTGTTGTTCTGGGCCCTCTCCCTCTCCTCCACTGGGGAAGACCTCTGTCTCTTGGCCTTCCGCTGCTGCCTTTGCCCCATCGGGGAGTCCCCCGCGCTCCTACCAGCCACATCCGCCCTGTTCTTCCAGGGTGAGGCCCCACTACCTTTCCCCCTTTGTGGTGAATACTGGGTTCCATACTCCCTAGTATTAGTTCTACCCCCCACCCCACTCGTCGTCCTTGGCACCTGCTCCCCGAGCTGCCGGCCATCCTCAACTCTTGGCCCCAAGCTGCCGGCTCCTGCGAGAGCCTTTTCCTGGCCCTCATTCCCGATGGTAATCGCCTGGGCGGCTCCTGAGCCTGCCACCATCCCAGACACCCTGCCACACACTCTTGCCACCTTTCTAACGAAGGCCAGCATCACCTTCACTGAGACCACCTTCGATGATGCTTTCCTCGAGGTCAGTTCCTCCGTCGCGCGGTTACACGCATCACTCAGGTCCTTCAGGAGCGAGACCATCTCCGCGGCGTCTTTATCATTCGCGGCAGCGCGGGTGCCATCCCCCGTGGACTCCGTCCATCTCGTCTCAGTCCTGATCCATGGGCCCGCGGCGATTTCTGGCCCCCAATCCGCCTGCACCTCCGGGATATCCTGCTCTTGATCTCCTTGCCCCTTGCTCTCAACCCCCTCACCTCCGGGAGCCGGACCCGTCTCCGGGTCCGACTGCCCCCTCATCATGTTACTGGGGTATGTGGCCGGGGGGGACCTCGCAATGGTCTTACCCTTGAAGATCCCCGGTGGCGGGGTATCGTGTTTTGGAGGGGGCGATCTTTGGAGGGTCCGTCCCTTCTTAATCTCCTCCTCCTTATTCGGTAGTTTCCCGGAGTTCGCACACCCACCTTCCTTGGCCCTTGGCGCCATTTTCTCCAATCTCGCCGTCGGGCCCTCCCCGCGAGTCATGAATTCTTTAAAGAAATCCTTCGCCGTGGGCCTCACAGCTTTCCCATCTCTCCCACTTACGGGCTGTACGCCTTCACTCCCCTCATCCCGCCATTCCAAATCCAAATCGATATCATAATCCTTATCATTGCCAGGTCTATCAGCTGTAGCTTCTTCCGGGGCTTTCGCCCCGGTGGCACCGGCCCGCTGCCTCAGCACGGTGTCATCGGTCCTATCACTATCCACTCCTTCTCCGCTGCCGACGGGGCAGAGTAAGGAGGATGGTCTAACACCACCAATCGCCTGTAATTCATCCGAGGCCAGGCTTAATTGGGACATCTTTCCATTCATTGTCTTAAAGGGCGACGGCCCCACCGCCCAGCGGATTTCTCCCCATACTCCGGCCCAGATTTACTGGCCGCGACCTTGCACCGGAATATATTCCGGAGGGACCCCCGAACAGTCGCAATTGGTCCTGTCCGGTCCCCAGCGGCAATCCCCTTACCCTACCCCCAAATATCGAGTATCGAGTCCCCTCCGGAGGGCCCCACCCGTCCCATCGCAACAGCGATGGGGGGGGGGGGGGGGAACCACCCGAGAGGCATTGTCCTTTCCTATAGGTGACTAATTCTCTCTCTTTTTGCAGATTTCCCGTACGCCGTCCCGACACAATACAAGAACGACACCTCACCATCAGGTAAGTATCGGTTGTTGCTGGTGGACTCTGATTCTTGGTGTCAGGCGACCCTATCTTGTTGCAGGTACCGCCGCTGGTTCCCGAATTGTGGCCGACCCTTAGCCAGGAAAGAAGCATCCCCCAGCGGCTGATATGCCCGGAACTAATTCCGTGCACACCTCCCGAAGGGGAACATAGCCTCTTTCCCAGAGCCCCCTCACCACGCTCAAGGCAGTCGACCCTGGAGGGGGTAATGTAGGTTAAGACTGAGGAGGATGGAATTAAAGCAAGATAAAAAGGAGAGGGAGGAGAGAAGAAATAATGTGGTGGTAAGGGGGGTGGGGGTAGGTCAGGAGGTGGAAAAAGAGGTGAAGAAGTTATGGGCGAGGATGGGAATAGAGGATGAAGGAATAAGAGAGGTGAGAAGGGTAGGGAGAACGGGAAAAGAAGGGAGTGGAATGGTTTTGGTGAAGCTGAAGGGGAGGGAGGAAAAGAGAAAGGTGATGGAGGCGAGGAAGAAACTGAAGGGCAAAAAGGAAAGGATAGATGATGACTTAACGGAGGAAGAAAGGAGGGCGAGGTGGAAGGTGGAACCAATAGGGGTTAAAGGGAGGTATAAGGTCGCGTTTTGGAACGTGGCGGGGTTGAGAAACAAGGACGAGGATTTCTGGAAAGGTTTGAAGGAGTGGGAGGTGGTTGTGATGAGCGAAACGTGGGTGATGGAAAGGGAATGGGAGTATATAAGGGGCAGAATGCCGAAGGATTATATCTGGGAAAAGCAGTGGGCAAGGAAGGAAAGCAAGAAAGGAAGGGCGATAGGGGGAATGATTATGGGGGTGAAGAAGGGAATAGAGATAGCAAGAAGAGGGAGGGGAGGGGATAATGGTGAGGAAAGTGAAACTGGGGGGGGGGGAATGTTGGAGAGTTATAGGGATATATGTAAACAAGGACTTGCAAACGAAGCTGGAGAAGGTGGGAAAGTGGATAGAGGAGAAAGAGGAGGGAGTGAGAGTGGTAATTGGGGGAGACTTTAATGGGGGGCAGGGAGGGAAGGGGGAGGGAGAAGAGGAGGGGGAAGTGGAGGGGAGCAGAAGGTCGGAAGATAAGATGGTAAATGGAGAGGGGAGAAGACTATGCAGTTATCTGAGGGAGAGGGGGTGGGGAATTATGAATGGAAATGAAGAGGGGGACGAAGAGGGAGAATGGACATATACAGGGGGGAGGGGGAACTCGGTGATAGATTATATAATGGGGAATGAGGAAACAAGGGAGAAGGTAGAAAGGATGGAGGTAGCGGAGAGGGTAGATTCAGGGGAGAGTCTGAGGGGGGGGACCAGAGGAGCAGGGGTAGAGGGGGAGGACAGGTGGGGAGAGGAGAATGGGGAGAGGAAAGTGGACGGTGGAAGGAAGGGAAGAATTTGCAAAAGAGTTTGGGAAAAGAGAGGGGGGAGGGGGAGGAATAGAGGAGGAATGGGCGGAGCTGAAGAAAAAAGTGAGAGGGGCAATTGGGGAAGGTAGAGATGGGGGGCAGAGGGGAAAGAAGGGGGGTGGTGGGACAGAGAATGCAAGGAGGAGAAAGGGAGGGTGAGGAGAGAGCTAAGGAGGTGGAGAAAGGAAGGGGGGATGGGAAGGAATATAGGGAGAGGAAAAAGGAATATAAGAGGATATGCGAGGAAAAGAAGAAATAGGAGGTCGATAGGTGGGAGAACGAGGTGGAGGGGATAAGAACGGAGGGGCAGGTCTGGAAGGTGGTAAATAGGGAAAGAAAGAGGTGAAGGGGGATAAATGAGGAGATAAGAATAGAGGAATGGGATGAGTATTTCAGGGAGCTGCTAGGGGGGTGGAATGAAGGGTAAGAAAGGGGGCAGAGATGGCGAGGGGCGAGGACGGGGAGGGGGATATAGAAAAGGAGGAGATAAGAAGGGTGGTGAGTGGGTTGAAGGATGGAAAGGCGATGGGAGGGGACGGAATACCAAATGAGGTGTGGAAATATGGGGGATGGAGGTGGTGGAATGGCTGGGGGAGGTGTGTAATAGGGTGTGGAAAGGGGAGGGCTAACCAGAGGAATGGAAGGTGGGAATAGTGGTGCCGGTAGTGAAAAAGGGAATGGGGAAAAGGGTAGAGGAATACAGAGGAGTAATGTTGACACAGACAGCATATAAAGTGTATGCGTCGGTGCTAGCGGAAAGGCTACGAAAGGAGGTGGAGGATAAAGGGTTACTACCACCAAGTCAGGCGGGCTTTAGGAGGGGAATGGGGTGTATGGATTGTATATACGTATTAAACTACCTCATCAACAGGCAGGTGGAAAGGAAAGGGGGGAAGTTGATAGTGCTGTTCCTCGACATGAAGGCAGCCTTCGACTCAGTGGACCGGGAGGTGCTGGTGAGGGCAATGAGGGAGAGAGGAGTGAGGGAGGATTTGATGGGGAGGTGTGAGGAGGTGCTGAAGGAGACGATAAGTAGGGTAAGGGTGGGAGAAGAGGAAGGGAAGGATTTCTGGACGGCAAGGGGGGTCAGGCAGGGGTGTCCGTTGATCCCCAGCCTGTTCACGCTGTTGCTGGCGGATCTGGACGAGGAGTTGGAGAAAGGGGGGTGGGGAGGGGTGAAGGTGGGGGGAAAGAAAGTATATACGTTGGCTTACGCGGACGATATTGCGGTGCTGGCGGAAGACGTGGAGGGGATGAGAGGGATGATGGGGAAGTTGGAAGGATACCTGGACAAGAAGGGGCTACAGGTGAATGTGGGGAAAACGAAGATGATGAGGTACAGAAAGGGGGGGGAGGTGGAAGAAGGTGACATGGAGATGGAAGGGAAAGGTGGTGGATACCTGGGGTATACGATGATGAGGAACGGGGAGCAGGAGGCGCGTGTGGGGGAAAGGGTGAAGAAAGGGGCAGCAGTGATGGGTCAGGTATGGGGAATAGGGAAGAGGCGGTTTGGGAGGGATTGGGGGAAAAGAGTATGGTTGTTTGAGAAGTTGGTATGGGCTACTGTAAGCTATGGAGTGGAGGTGTGGGGGTGGAAGTGTAGGGAACGAATTGAGGGGATGCAGGAAACGTTTTTGAGGTGGGTGTTGGGGGTGGAAAGGTGTACGCCAGGATACATGGTGAGGGAGGAGATGCAGAGGGAGATGGTGAAAGGAAAGGCGGGGATGAGGGCGTGGGGGTATGAAAGGAAGCTGGAAGAGTGGGAGGGGGGAGCTGGCAAGGAGGTACTGGGAGGAGATTAAGGGAAGGGCCAAGAGCGGGAAAGTACTGGGGAAGTGGGAAAAGGAAAGGAAGGAGTACTATGAGGAAAGGGGATGGACAATAGAGGGGATAGAAAGAATGAGGGAAAGGGGGGAAGAACTGGTGGGTAGGGAAAAAGGAATGCAGGAGCAGGAGAGATGGAAAAGGATTAGAGAGGCAGAGTATTGTTGCGAACACCCCTTGGATGGGAATCCAGGGCCCACTGGAGCTCGCGAGCGGGACAAGAGACAGCGAGAAGAAGGCGATCGGATCGATCGCCTGTCAAGCTGTCATTCGATAGTCAGCCATCATTGCTTGCAGACGTCTCGATATCTCTTTGCGCTAACTGATTGTATTCGTTACCCGTTCTTGTATTACCCTTGTTTATGTTCTGTTATCGTTGCTGTTCAGTAAATACGCGTTATGCCTTACCCAAAACGTAACAGTATAATAGATGGTATAAGGTGGTGAAAGGGGAAGGGTTTCCAGGATACCTGAGGAAGGGGTGGCGGGAAAGCAGGTGGCAAAGGGTGGCGAAATTTAGGTTGGGGAATGGTATGAGGGGGGGGGGGAAGTATTGGGAGGAGGAAGAAAAGAGGAAGTGTAGGGTGTGCGGATGGGGAGAGGAAACGTGGGAGCATGTGTGGGAGGAATGTATGGGTTGGGAGGGAGGGGGGTGGCAGGAGAGGGTAGGGGAGGTACTGGGATATGAGGGAGGGGGAGATGAGGAGAGTGGAGGAAAGGAGAGGGGAGGTGATGGAGGAATGAGAGAGGAAGGAATGAGAGTGAATGGTGGCGTGCGGAAGCGGAGGTCAATGGATAGGGAAAAGGGGGTGAAGGTGGCGAGTATGAAGGAGGGAAGCGAGCGAGGGGGCGAGCGAGCGTTGGTAGCGATAGCGGTGTGTAGGCGGTAGTTTTTAAGGACTAGATTAAGGAATAGGATAAGGATTAGGTTAAGGCGAATGGAGGAAAAGGAGGGAAGGATGTAAGGAGATTGTAATCCCCAAGGGGAAACAAAATAAACTTATACATTATAGCCATACCGTTTACAAAAACCCCAAAAGTCCTACTGCTGTTGCGAGGTTTGCCGGTGTGGAGATTCTCTCTGAGAATCTGGCTGCACTGCGCGGTTGTCCTCGAACGGATCGTTCGCCGGGCTCCGATAGTTCGGTTGAAGATGCCGGGAACGGGATTCTCGGGTCGAGCCGAGAGGTAGTGGATCGTTGCCGGTTAAAGAGTTAGAACTCACCGTAGGTTTAACAAAGGTTTATTTGAGCTGACACTTCGACGAGCGATCACGGTTGTGATCGCGTAACTGATCTTTTACAATAACTCTTTCTGATAATTCGGCTGTGGGTTTATATACAATAATTGGGGTCGCGGTTTGGTGATCACGGGGGGAGGCCTACTGGTCTCCGCCCGTCGATCTCGGCCTTGCAACGTATGCGGTCTACTTTGGTAGCGCATCTTGCTGAGCTTGCTGGTGTCCGTTGCACCAGGTGTTTTGGTTATGTGTCGTTACATAACACTGCGTCTTATTCTGAAATGTGTCAAGGTCTTTACCGCGCGTACCCCCGCAATACTCCTGTAAGAATACATAAATACGAGGTCCTGAGAGGCCTCGTCCTCTTTCATCGCTGCTCTTTTGTCGAAGTATTATTCACTTGACAAGTGTTAATTACCGGTGTTAAAGATTAAAATCAGCGTTCAACGACGACTATTGTAAGTAATTATTACTACTTCATGTTATTATTCATCTCCATACTACCAATTATTACCAAAGCTTATTGCAACTTATATATAATTTTGTATTATTAACGTTCATTATATTGAATTACCTCGTTAACGCTTACGGCGTTCATATTATTTTCATTCTAAAGCTTATTGCAACCAAACATTATTTTGTATTATTATTGTTTATGCTTACTTTGTTTATATATATTTGCCTTATGATCGCTTATTACTTATACTATTTTCTTGTATTAACGCTTATTGCATTTCATATTATAAATTTTACTAAAGCTTATTGCGCTTATTTACATTTACCAGTACCTTTGTATAATTTCAAATGGTTATATCTATGAACTTCATATTCATACTTTCATATTGTGCTTTATAAATGTATGTGCTAACCAAAAGTCCCACGCATTGTTATAAACGCCCTAACAAGGCTAATAAACCGCTTTGTTTTCTATCACGTTTCGAATTATTGTGTGTATCCTCGAGTCATAAAGATTCTTAACGAAACCAAGCTGCCGCAACAGCTGATTCACGAGAGCGCGCCCAGTGTTTACAAACATATTACTGCATGAGGCGTGCAATCCACGAAAAACTAAGCGTGGTTACTTTTACACGAATGCAGCGTTAAATCTGTTGAATTGAGTGTTGTGAAAAGACAAATAAAAGAATGAGACTGGGTTATGCACAAGTATTTTGCTGTTTAATAACCAACACTTCTAGTCGTGTTCAGTTTACATGCTCTCGCATTGGATGTCAACCACACAGTGCTGATCGGTAGCAGATCAGTATCCCCGACACGTCGGTCGCAATACCGTAGAAGAGGGGGAATCAAAGCGCGAAGATTTAAAAGAGAAACTTCAACAAAATCCTATTACGCAAACCAAAATAAATACGAAGTGCCATAACGGGTGTTCTCCAAGTGTACATTTGCCTTCCCTGGTCGATTAGACTGACGGATTCAATATTCACACCTAAGTTCCTCCCAAACCTTAGTGTGACGGATTCAATATTCGCGCCTAAGTTCCTCCCAAACCTCAGAGTGACGGATTCAATATTCGCGCCTGAGTCCCTCAAAACCTCAGAGTGCTGGATTCTAGATTCGCGCCTGTCTTTTTCCTTCCCCATTGTCGACGTTCCCAAAGACCTCACCCGGGACGTGACATATTTTTGGTGACAGCGGTGGGATCCGTTTACTGTTAATAGAAATAAACCTCTACTATACGGTACCCACAAAAGCCTATGAAGCATGTGTATTGAACACCCCAGACGGCGTGAACCATCTTACAGCAGCCGTAGGCTACAGAGCATTTGGGCATACTTAAATGCTCTGACTTGTATTTCTGGAGGCATAGCTACCACCGCTGACGGCAGCGAAATTTGTTTAAATTGCTCTAACATAGCGCCCGCAGACACCGTAGAAGTGCACCATAAGAAACTGCACCCAGTGTTTTGAAAGCTACCTCCTCTCTAATCGGAGCTACACACGGTTCGATAACTATCAATAATGAGGATAGAAAGTCCCGACATTTAATATGTACTTAGAACGCGTAAATCCGTGGAAACCAGCATACCAGAGCCGCCAATTACAAAGGTTGACGGAATCCATACAGTGGATGATCTGTGTTTACGGGAAATTAGCGACAAATGACGAAGGCGACGAAATTTGCTTACATTGCTCTCAACTAAATCCAACAGAAACGGTGACAGAGTATCAAATTCATTTTAAATAATAAAATTATAATTTCGACCGCACAATTTCTTTAAAATATTAAAATATGATCTCGGCGCACAGTTTCGGTCAATTAAAAAGAATAAAAGCTGATTTGCAATTAAAGAAGTAACATCTTCCAACGTTTCGGTCAATGTTTAGACCTTTATCAAGGAAAGTTTGAAATTAGGTACTGCTTATGCTTTTATGTGGCATGCTTAAACGAAGCGTGCGACGTACGAGTCGGTTAGACGGTGACTAAGAACAACAAGGTACATAAGGCAAGATCATCGCAACGATAAGACAGAGGTTGAAACCGTTGGTATTATAAAACTAAACGAACGCGGGGAATATGAAACTCAAAAGTTAACTGTTAGTATAACCAAAAATTAATTGTTGATGTAATAAATAATAAATCACTCAAAGTAATTACATAACGAAAAACTATATGTATAACTGTTCGAACCATAGAGACTGCGGGAACTGAAAAATTCATTACTGCCAAACGCCCTATACATTCCCTAATTGCCTAAGGTGCAATAGTGTGATATATCAAACGCGTCCCGCAACCAATTGTGTCGAGTGTACACAGTGGTACTTCCTTTCAAACAGAAACTGAGTCACTAATATCTTTTACCACGAAATTTAAACAAACTGTCTGACGTGACATAAGACATTGATAACTAACATGTGCGATTCACGCCAAAGTCAAAATACATTATATTACCCAAGCCGCAGGCTCCGGGACGTTTTGTCAGATTCAAACGCGTTGATTTGTGTTTCTGGAGGTGTAGCAACGACCATGGAAGGCGGAAAAATTTGTCTAAATTGTTTTAATTCAAACCCAGTGGAGGTAGACGAAATATATCAAGTGCACTACCACCAACCTAACGATATGTTTCCTGAATGCCCTCGTTGCAAAAACCTTCTGTTTAAATTACGGCCTATTAACAGTCGTGCCGCGTGCACAGAACATTGTCGTCAAATAAGGAACAATTATAACAGATTTGATCTAAACTACCCGGGTAGAGAGTACCATAGATTTTGAATAGCTACGGCCGGACGCCTAAATACAGGAAACCTCCTAAATCACCCTAAGATAATAAATTTTACTAAATTTAAAATATCTGAACACAGCGATATCGACGACCCCTGCGTGATAGACCAAGACGCGGGGCCTTCCAAAAGTGCTATAGAAATCGCGACCACCGAAATAATGGAACAACTACAAAAATTACGCGAGAAACTAGCCGAGATCGACAATTTGCCCGCGAGAATGTTGGAAAACCGTGAAACTAAAACGTATTCGGGCATAGATACCGGACCGTCCGAACCCACGTTTAAAGGTCCTTCTGATAAAATACAAAATATCGAAGCAATGATGAAGAAACTTCTTGCACCCCCGTCAGTCGCGGATAATTTTGCCACACCGGCTTCCTCCCGTTTTGATAGAAAAGCGGTGTTAAATTTCAATAAAACTCCTGAGGTATTGAATAGTAATAATATTCCGGACCAGGGTCCATCGCCCCAGATAAAATTAAAGGACGCCATAGAAACAGTCCCAAAATTTAACGGGCATAATATATCAATAGAACAATTCGCTAGAGCCTGCAATAGGGCTAAGGCTCTGGTTTCCTCGCATGCTGAACCTCAGCTAGCGAGGTTGTTGACGAATAAACTGCAAGACCATGCGTACTTGGCGGTTGAGGATCGGGTCTTTGACTCCGTAAATGAATTTATAAAACAACTTAAACGTACCTTCTCCCCTGCGAAAACGTCGGACCACTATCGCGGAGAACTCGCCAACGTCATCAAAAGAACCAACGAACACATATTAGATTACATCTCACGCGTTAAGGATCTCCGATTCGATATTTTGGAAGAGGACAGAGAATACTATCGCGACTTTACACGGAATCACCCCGAGGATCTAGTTCGTTTGACGTTAGACTCATTTGTGGATGGCCTTCCTCCACATATACGAACAAGATTCCTCCAATATAACTTCGAAACGCTCGATGAAGCTTTCGAGCTAGCTGTAATCGTGGAGAAGAAAATTGATCGAGACCGCCAAAGATTTTCAGAACAAAAAGCCCCGAAATTAACGTGCCAACTCTGTAATAAAACAGGACACGATGCGCGGACCTGCAGAAATAATCAAAATACCGCTCCACAACCTTTCGAGGGGTATCCTCCAAATCGCGCTGCAGGATATGGTAATCAGACATCCAACCCTTTGCCCCCTTACTCGGACAAAACCCGACCTCCTCCCTCAAGACCTACGGAATTGCGTATTTGTGCATACTGCAAAAAGCCCGGACACCTAATCTCAGAATGCCGAAAACGAATATTCAATCGCACTGAAGGAAACCCTGGAACCTCCCAGGAACGAGACTCGGGAAACGCTCTGCCCCTACGGTCAACAGCGGACGCGTACCGTGGAACGGGCCAAGCAGCAACGCGTCCGATAACGATACAAGCGGAATCGCGGATAACAAAACTAGAATCGCTACCGCATGGGTGAATGCCGTCAAAGAAGCCCCGTCCGTAATTATTCAATCACCAGATTTCATAATGGCCCCAGAATTAATGATTGACACCGGCTCAGAAGTCAATCTATTGAAAATTCACACAATAAGACAACCTCTAGATATAAATACCAACCAACAGGTGCAATTAAGAGGTATCGCTACCCATACAGCACACTTCGTTGCGGCAAAGTTGCAGGATGGTTGCAGTAACCTTGCGATCTTGCATGGTTGCAGCGCAATGTCGATGTATGGTTGCAGCATAGTTGCCGTGCACAGTTGCGCGGAGCGGACATAGAATTGTTACTGTGTAGTTGCGGCATAGTTGCAGTGCATAGTTGCACTGCTAGCATGCCGCAAGTATGCTGCAACTTTGCGGCAAATTTGCTGCATACTTGCGGCATACTTGCGGCATAGTTGCGGCATACTTGCGGCATAGTTGCGGCATACTTGCGGCATACTTGCCACAACTTTGTGGCGTTAGCAAATTTTAAAACATAATATCTCCAAAACCGGCTGAAATAAAGTGTATACATTATACCTTATTGAATTCGTCTTGAAACGCACTATCATATGATCTGTTAAAAAAAAGTTCTGTTTAAAAAAAAATTTGGTCATCGTATCTCGTAAAATAATAATCTAAGAAAAATTTTCCCCCTCCAACCATGCAATTTCATATAAACAAATTCTTTTATATCACCAATACGTTAAGAAATATCCAGGTGTTTACTGTTTCCGCTTACATTCTGTATAATGAACTAAAATATAAAATACCAGCATGCCCCGTGCCGGTTTCGCCTGAGGTATTAGCGTGACTGATTCGTGTTTATTAGAATTAATATCTTTCAAGGAAATTAAGTATTTTAAAAAGAAGCTTAATTGCTTCATAATATTTCGAAAAAGATAACATTCTTGGTATATATAATGATTTTCTGACATTCGGATGAATTGTTATTGCGCATCCTATTTTAACTTCTCGTAAGTTAACATACCTAGTCAATTCCTGGATCATATAATTGAATGCAAACCTTCCGGTAACATTCACTCTTATGAGTCCAGGTTTTACATTCCGCATTGCTCGGCGTGTTTAACTGCCAAACCCTGGTGTATCTTAATATATAAAGCAGAAAGTGTTTGTGTGTTTTTTTGTCGCCTAGAAACTCTCGAACGGTAAACTTAGAGATCACGGAATGTGTCGCCCAGCTCATTATACCTACCTAATACAGATGCACGTGGCTATTTAAAAAAAAAGAAATAAAAAACGATTTTTTTTATAAAATCAAAATCTAAATTTCGGGTGAAGCCGAATAGCAAAGCTAGTATTTGCAAACGTCGAGCAGGCGCGGTTGATCTTGACAAATTTGATCGCACTCGGGGTATAAGTAATAACATCCACAGGGGGTACGAATTAATTTGCAAACAGCTATTTGTATCCTGAAAACGCTCGAGAAGCTTCGCCACCTAGTGGTAACATCGTGGTACTGCTACGGGTGAGGTATCGCGCGGGCCGAATATGCGCATGCGCGCGCGAAGTAGAATGTCGTATACACGGGTCACATAGTCTGCAAACCAGCCGTACACGTGATATGTTTACATATAAATTACATGTTAATAAGGCATTTCTGAGACACGCTACATAGCCTATGTCCGCCCTAGAGTATGCAGGAATAACGTGTCAAAATTTGTGGAAGATTGGTTAAATATATGATTACAGTTAGAAAATGTTTTGTGCGGCGCGCCGACGGGCACGGACACCAGGCCCGGTCATAAACAGGGCCAGCGCGAGGGATGGTTGGCTCCTTCATGCAAGAAAATGTTTAGCGCCCCAAAATTATTTGCCCCTGGTTTCTATTTAATATGTTTAGCCTTTACGGAATACAAAAGAAACATTACATTAACATTTTGTCTATGTGGGAGTTGTATTCTTTTATTATTAAGCGTGCGGTATAGTTTCTTATGCGGCACATAACTTCCATAATGGGTTCCGCCGGATATGACAAATTAGTCTAGGCCCCCTGCGGACTTTTCGCAAACTGCGGCGACGATGGGACTTTCCGTAGGGACTGACCGAGGAAAGTCAGTCTTCGAATTACCTTCACTCGTTGCGGAGCTCGTAAGTATTAAAATTGTATAATATTAAACAGAGTGATTCTCCCGCCTCGCTGAGTTTCGTGGATTTCGACGCACAAAAATATTATTCCCGGATAAATATAATATATACATGGTCTAAATCAGGGATCGAAAAAGTTCTCGAACCCTCGTTTTTAAAAAATTGTGTTAGAACTTATTTGTTTCGATTAAGAAAATATCTGTTTCTGTGGAATTTTTATTGAAAGAAATGCTACCTTCAGGAATTTCACATCATAAATATTTTGTTTCTTGAACATCATCGTTGGTTAGTTGGTCTATTATTGCGTTACAAATTACAATACATTGAATAGTATTTAGTATTTGTTACAACGATTGAGATCGTTTTTAATATCGGTGAACAAAATATCAGTTCCTGTTATAGAGAAATTTTTATTCTTATATTTTATAAGTTCCATTCCAACTAGAACCTTTATTTTCAAGTACTTTTATTTTATCGGTTCTTCTGAGAACTTATAATGTGAGAATATTTTTAAAAAAGTTCCGCGGTCATTGTTTTAAATGGAACCCATTGAAAAGTTCCAGAACTTTTTCGATCCCTGATCAAAATTAGGTCAGTAGAAAAATAGGGTTACGTTACGGATGAACTATCTCTATTCGCATACCACGTTTCATAATTTTTTGAATTTCCGGCTTGCTGAACGTTCCCTGTCAGCGATGCGCGGCTTATTATTGACGGCATCGCCGCACAGTGGGGCAAAGTGACGAAGTTTGTGTCAAAATTAAAGAACTTTTGATAGAAATGAGATAGAGCGATGATTTTTTTTTAAATTACTGCTGAAAGATTGCAGAATAAGGGAAAATTAAAGAAATTATGGTACGAACGTTTTTTACCTTTGAAAATCTGTGATAAACTTGAAATATTACAACAAAATTGTGATTTATCCAATACCATGTACGGTTAGATTTTTTTCTTGACATGTTGTACATCATTTCCTGTAGATTTTGTCCCGCTGATTTCAAATCCGTTCGCAAAATTAGGCTACTACCTCAGGATTTTGGAAAAAATCGATTTCAAGATTAATACAGATTTTCAACGTTAAAAAACGTTCGTACCATAATTTCTTTAATTTTCCCTTATTCTGCAATCTTTCAGCTTTATTTTAAAAAAAAATCATCGCTCTATCTCATTTCTATCAAAAGTTCTTTGATTTTGACACAAACTTCGTCACTTTGCCCCACTGTGCGCCGTTGAGGACTTCAGCGAGAGAATCACCCTGTATGTTCATAGAATCTTACTATTTTCAATATAATAATACATTCATTATATCATTTCCAGTTACAGGATGCGCTTGTGAATGCGCAGGCGTCAGGCGCGCTTGGCGAAAATGATGAAAAGAAGGAGGAGGTGAAGAAGCAGGAAGGAGAAGACGAGCGTCGTCGGACGACGGAAGTGGGAGCAAAAGAACTTCAAGACGGCGTGAAAAAGATTAAAAAAGTAAGTAATTATGCGCAATACTAAATACTATATTCTTTTGTTCGTAATAATGTAGTATTCCCCGGTCGAAAGAAAATCCCTAGCAGGCGGTCTCGGGCGTTGCAGTCCGTCGCTGTGACGATTGGTCGCGAGTCACCTGTTTGGGCACACTTTTAAAGACGGGGCACACGTATTTTGGTTATTGTCTGCAGTATGCACATACGTTGTCGCACCGCGCGACGAAGAGACCGAACAAAACACATCGAGATCGAGTGGGATAGAGCGATCTGACCGACAAACGCCACAGCAATAGCGTAGGTATCTCAGACGGTCAACCATTAATATATAATAACATAAAAATTTCCTTATTTTTCACAATATGTTTAGGAAAGTATTATCCTGATACCAAACCAATGATAATATATAATTAATTATTAATATATGTTAATACATAATTAATATATAATAACATAAAAATTTCCTTATTTTTCCCAATTTGTTCAGGAAAGTATTATCATTGGTTTGGTATCAGGATAATACTTTTCTAAACATATTGTGAAAAATAAGGAAATTTTTATGTTATTATATATTAATTATGTATTAACATATATTAATAATTAATTATATATTATCATTGGTTTGGTATCAGGATAATACTTTCCTAAACATATTGTGAAAAATAAGGAAATTTTTATGTTATTATATATTAATGGTTGACCGTCTGAGATGTCTACGCTATTTCTTTGGCGTTCGTCGGTCAGATCGCTCTATCCCACTCGATCTCGATGTGTTTTGTTCGGTCTCTTCGTCGCGCGGTGCGACAACGTATGTGCATACTGCAGACAATAACCAAAATACGTGTGCCCCGTCTTTAAAAGTGTGCCCAAATAGGTGACTCGCGACCAATCGTCACAGCGACGGACTGCAACGCCCGAGACCGCCTGCTAGGAATCTTCTTTCGACCGGGGAATAGTACCTCTGTCGAAGACGAATTGAACAATGTGATATACGATAATATTTGATTTCTCGTGAGATCTACGGTTTATCAATATTTCACGATTTTCAATGTAACAAAATATCGTATATTATATCAATTTATCGCACAAAGAGCTTCAATATTATGAATAAAATAATATAGCATTGCATTTAATGAAATTGACTTGACCCTTTCTAGAAGTAGAAAATGTAATTTTTATGGTACTGTTTCAGATATATAAGGCTATGAAACGCCTAGCTTATCGGCCCCACGAATACCGCGACAGTGGCAATGGAGGTGCCTGGCGCGGTGGCAACAGAGGCAAAAGAGGCTGGGGTGGACCTGGGTACGACCAGCGAGGAAGAGGTCGAGGAGGATGGACCGACGGGAGAAGAGGACGTGGTTCTTTGTGGCAAGGTGGAAGCGGCCGGGGGGTGTGGGGACAAGATCCCAGAGGCTGGGGAGGTTGGGGACAAAATCGCAGAGGCCGAGGGGGGTGGGGCCAAGGAGGAAGTGGCGGAGGAGGAAATTTGTACCTATGTCAAAATTTCATGACGAATTAAAAATAAAAAATAATTTATTTACAAATGTATGTCTTGTTACGTCCCTACTTCCCGTCCCGCACGATGATTTCTCGGCATTTATCTCTTGGTATTTTCTACAACATTTATTAAATGACCGAGAAATCAATCTTCACCCTCCGTATCAGGCGCTACCGCGAGCAACGTTCTGCTCTTCAGCGGCACCATCGGGGAAGGCAAGCTCGATTTCTCCACAATCGCAAATATTTGGTTAGAATTTCATTAATATTTAAACAAATCGCGTCGATCACGGTTTACGTTTAATTTCTGATAAAACCGCGGGAAACGCTCTGCTCATAGGTAGTACCATCAATCAGCGCAACCCGTGAACTATCAGAGTACATTTTCGTAATTGATTTCATTTTACCAAAAGACGAACGCTCAGATTTAGAGGATGGGGTAATGGGGTGGAAACACTTCACTCACTGATATAATAATAAAAATTCACCTTTATTTTTCTTGCGGTGATTTTAACACTTTATAAATCTTTTAAGAAAATATTGTGCAAAAACAGTTGCTAACTGTTAACTATAATATTAATATTGCGCACCTATTTCGGTATCTTCTGACTTACTTAAGGAGGTTCGATACCTCGCTTGCGGGGCAGGCGGCGAGAGGGGTAAGCCTATGCTTATACCACAGACGAAGTATAGAATAGACCTATCAACCAATGTATTTTTCTGTCACCGGTTTGGGGGGTCCTAGGACCCCCTTACCATTTCAGTGTCGCATGCAACGTTACCGGTGAAGTCTTGAAACAGATTGTAACGCTATGCGTGGTAGGAATTAGAATTCAGCACGGGTAAAACTAGGTTATGTTTTGAGATGTCGAAGCCCGCGATTTATAAATGTTTCTGTTACAGAAACAATTTAAGAATCGTCTTATGAGCATATTCCGTTCAACGGAAGAGAAAGGAGGATGAATATAAAACGATATCACTTTCGCCTTTTAACCTTACTGTCCTATTCTGATTTATTTAACGGAAAACAAATTTCATTCGCTTGCAATAACGTAATTTGTAAAAAGAGTGCTTTAATGTTTTTAAGAGCACCTGTTGCGGAACCCCACCCATTCATCATGTGTTTGCAAATACATTAATGATGGTCTATAGTACGATATAATACAGACATATAATAATAACAATAATAATAATAACAATAATAATAATAATAATAATAATAATAATATCCTTCTACTGTACTATATTATTTAAAAGGACCATATCGAACAAGTACACACCGATTTTGGTGCAATTTTGCAAGTGTGTAAAGTAGCCAAAAATATTCGATACATACTTTTTGAAATAGGAATTCATTCTCCTCCATAACGATTAAAAAAATTAATTTGTTTAAACTATATACTAAATGACGTTAACTGAATAATGTTAACTGATGTTCGGATGTTTCAGTAAGTTTATACACTATGTCCGATTTATTCGTATATTATTTTTCACACGCTGTTATTTTACTAACTATTGAAAAACCAAAAAATGTTTCATATGAAACGTTCTTTTATTTGATCGAGAAAAGTGAATAGTATAGGAGGGGAAAGGAGTACGGTATTTAGAATGCAAGAAGTGAATATACTTAAGGTTTGAAATACATAATGTGCTCGACACGACCGTCCTATACGAGCGACTGCAGGAGACCAGAGATTTCCAACAAATTATTTGAAATCAAAATTTGTTTACGAAATTTTATTTCAAATAATTTTTTGCCCATCTCTGCAGGAGATAGCCTTCGTCGGCCGCCGATCGTCTCGTTCTTTTGTCCATGTCGGCAGGATCGACGTCGCATTTCTGCCGCGTCCAACAATGCGTTTGCAGACCTCAGAATCTATTGTTCTGGTTTTCTCGACATCAAAAAAAAAAATGCGATAAAAAGTAAAAAAAAGATGTATGTACTATGACACGCAACATTTTTAAGTCGGCACCAGATTTACACAGTGCAAATGATGAGGCACCGATATAAAAAAAATTGAGTGTAGTAGATTAAATAACGAACAAAATTATTTTATAAGTTTTGGCGCATTTTTATTTTTTTGAAGTCTGTTTTAATTATAATTTTCCACTTTATGCAACGATGCGTCATTATTGTGACTTTTACACGCAGGTGGCGAAAAATCTCTCCGTACAGGGGTATAGCGCCGCGGCCAACCCTATCGTAGCTAAAAGTTTTGAAATTGAGACCTGTACGAGACCAGCCGACAATGTTTTCAAACCTCATTATAGTAATCTGGGGTTGCGAGTGGTAAACCGATCATAAAAGCGGAGCGCGCGGCTCGCTTACCTGGTCCGGGAAATTCCCAATAGCTCTTTGACACGTGAATTTGAAAGAGACCATCCCAAAATTTTCGAAGCTCGGGGATTGTTGCTGTCCAGCGGCCGCTGGCAGCTCTCCGAACGCCGGGACGGCGCATGGTTCTAATGCAGAGATGGGCAAAAAATTATTTGAAGTAAAAATTTCGTACAGAAATTTTTATTTCAATAATTTTTTGCCCATCTCTGCAGGAGACTGCCTTCATCGGGCGCCGATCATCTCTTTCTTTTATCGATGGCGACGGGATCAACGTCGCGGTTTTGGCCACGTCCAACAATGCGTTTGCAGACCTCAGAATCTATTGTTCTGGTTTCCTTTTTTATGATTTTATCTTTAATGCAGTGTATGCATAGATTGAACTTAAGGGGCAACTAATCGGACGTGTCTTTGATAGTAGAGGTGTTTTAATTTTTTTTCTAGAATTTTTGTGATTGAATGTTTTAACCTTTTAGTTGATCAACGCCACGCTTATACCGGTTCCCGTTAATGCCATTTTTGGGATCGATGCGCCGTTGTTGTGGCTTTTACACGCAGGAGGCGGAAAATCTCTCCGTACAGGGGTATAGCGCCGCGGTCAACCCTGTCGTTGCTAAAAGTTTTCAAATTGAGACGGGTACGAGACCAGTCGACAATGTTTTCAAACCTCATTATAGTAATTTGGGGTGCGAGTGGTAAACCGATCATAAAAGCGGAACGTGCGGCTCGTTTACCTGGGCTGAGAAATTCCCAATACCTCTTTGCCACGTGAATTTGAAAGAGACCATCCCAAAATTTTCGAAGCTCCTTTTTCCTCCAGTGTCGGATCTGTATTCGTACTCAGAAAGTTAAAATTCGATGGCCACGACATTCTGGCCTTTTCACTGTACGATCTCTTGAAGTCGGTTGAACGGTAACGCGTATCTTTTTTTACGATCCCGATGAGTTCTTAGGTAAAAGTTTTCGAACGACGCGGCTCGGGGGTCATAAACGCTAGGGTAGTGGCATAAGGACAACTTCAGCAATAGGCCATTCAGTAATGAGTATGTCAATTTCTATCATGGAAGTATTACTACTGGATTACTAGTGTTTTTTTTATGAAAATGACACCAAACTTGATATAATCCTGATTATTTTTAATGACTGTAATGGAAAATACTTGGAGTAAAGTAATTGAGGAAAGTAATGAAGAGTACCGGAATTCTACGTGAACTGAGACGGAACTGATATGTGTGCTCAGATCTTAACGTAAGGCTTAAGCGCTCGTAAGCGATACCTTTTTTTTCTTTTTTTTTACCTGGAGAAAATCCCTAACGGTTACCCCGTCCCTCGGAGGAGGATGCGTTTGCCACCTCCCCCCCCCGGTGCACTGGAACCTCTCCTGCCGAGCCCCCCCGAAATAGGGGGACCCATCCTGGAGGGAGTTCAAACACCCCCTCCGATTAAACTCTTTTCGTAAGCGATACCTACGCTCGTGTACTAACATTGTAGATGTTTTTTATAATTTTTAAATCCATTCAATGATTAACGAATATAAATTTTACAAAAACGTTTCAATTCCTTATTTTCAATGCTTTTTACGTATCGTAGAATGGGCACTGTCTATTTAGACACGCGTGAAGTGCAGATATTTGCGGAAATGTTAGTAATAGCGTCAATTTTTAATATTTTACGGCGTACGACACGTGAAAATATTAGTTAAATGTTCCACTGCACGTAAAATATTACCAACCAATTTCATCTTGCAATTTATAGCTTGTATCAACTCTCAAGAAGTGCCATATTTCAGCGCTATATAGGCTCCTGATCCCCGAAATAGATTTTCAGAGAGAAATCCGGCGTGAGTCGTTGACAAACCGAGTCAAACCGTATCTTAGCGAAAGCACGCCCTCTATGTTAAACTCTCCCTCTAAACAAGTCACACGTATACAAGCACCCACACATCTTTCACTATTTCAACACATTTCAGAGCAGTTCATGAGTTGGACGCTGTTCATGAACAGAGGTCGCTAAATTCAGTTCTCAAATTCTGGGTCGGTAATACAGTTTGGGCGGTGACACCAAGTCCCATAAGGTGATAGGTCTATTCTACAGCGTGTCCCAGAATTGATGTACATCCCGGAACATGCAATATCCTGATGGCAAAAGACATCGAAAAGTCCTTAACCGTTTTGGGATCCGGGGTTTCGTTTTCGAGATATTAAGAAAAAACCCCGACCAATCAGAGCGCGAGCCTTCCGCTGGAGCTCCCGCGCTAGCGTGGCCGCGCGCCGGGCCGCGCTGCGACTACGAACAAGCGGGCGCGGCATACATCGAAGGAAATTGCGTAGAATGGCAAATGAAAAAGACTTAACAAAAAAATCTAACCTTTTGCCATGGTTTGTTTGCCATTTAGAGTGAATAATGATTAAAGGATAAATGGATGAAAATCGTGTGTAACGTAAAAGGACGAATACACAGTTGTTTTTTTAGAAGATTCGAAAATAATAATTATTTGGAGTGAGAGGCTAAAGAACATGTGAATTTCCTTTTTTAATAACGTACAAACGAAAAGGTAATGCAACAGAGAACGAGTGAAAAGTGATCGTAGTTCGTTATTGTGAAAAAAATCCGTAGTTCAATAACGGCCAACACTGTTGTTGATAATGAATAAGTCGGTTTAAAAACTGCGAAGAAAAATTTACATACGGAAATTTGGAGAGTTATCGCCGGAAATAAGCCATAGCCTGCGTTAAATTTAAAAAATATTAGTCGCCAATAATGTAATTAAAACTCACCCTTTCGGAAATTCACCTGCAGCTTGAAAACCTGTGTCACTGGGTCACTGAACCGATCCTGGTCATGGAGAGACGCGCCGAGTGCACAGCTGTGTTCTAAGGTACACGACACCATGCAAAGTTAAGGGTCGCAACGTCAAGTGCGCCCGGGTTAATGTACCGAATTAACTTCACTGCACGCCTACTAACACTGATCACTTAATTTATTTTTCATAGAACGCGTTGTTCTTACGTTATCAAAATTGGTGGAAATGAATTTTTACTTGGCGTTTGGAGCCGTGAGTATTTCTGCGCAAATTGTCACGCTGCAGCACTTGCGTCCCCGTTGTTCGGGGGGTACACCGAGAACATCGCGTAATACTCTTGAGCAGAGAACATTTCTGCGACGTGATTGCTTACTGACTGACAAGATTTTTCCAAGCGACTTCTTCTACCCCCAAGTAGCTTCTCTGGTTCCATTATGAGTTAACTCCCATCAGGCCACGAGGCTTTAGGTAAAAAGAAGCCAGCACACTTTCGGAACACACGTGTTTTGCAGAAGTGCAACGAAAACTTTCACAAAAGCCCGCGCTCCGTCCTTCTACTGCCAATGTACCCATTGCTTCGAGATAGAAAACAGACACCACGTGTATCGGTCGACGCGTGCTTTAGTTTTGAAATTCGAGCGCGTGTTTAGACAAGAGAGATAAGCAGGCCCGATTGGTTAGTTCGGGACCAATCGAACTTTAAGCCTACCTTCTCTCGCACCGAATACGTCGACGCGTGCTTTAGTTTTGAAATTCGAGCGCGTGTTTAGACACGAGAGATAAGGGATCCGTCTTTAATTTGAGGGTAGGACGAAGCAGGCGGGACTACGCGCAGTCAGCGGAGTACCCCTTCTTTTCCTATGTCTCTCCGCGAGACGTATTGATGCTGGATAATACTCTGTAATTTCTAGTTCTCCAAAATTAATCCGGCTGATCAGCCAGAGCATTTCGCCAGGGTCGCGGTTTATGACCGTATTGTCCCGGCAGTCGGCGGTAGAGAACGGTTTCCTACAGTTTCGGATAATTTATGACTTAATTGGTTCCGCCTTGTAGTAGACGTGAACTCAGGGTGTCGGAAAGGGGAAACAGGAATGGTATGCATTTTCTTCTTTATAGCAACTCGAAGACTTTCTGCGCCTCTTCCCTTCGGACCCTTTCGAACCGATACACGTGGTGTCTGTTTTCTATCTCGAAGCAATGGGTACATTGGCAGTAGAAGGACGGAGCGCGAGCTTTTGTGAAAGTTTTCGTTGCACTTCTGCAAAACACGTGTGTTCCGAAAGTGTGCTGGCTTCTTTTTACCTAAAGCCTCTTGGCCTGGTGGGAGTTAACTCATAATGGAACCAGAGAAGTTACTTGGGGGTAGAAGAAGTCGCTTGGAAAAATCTTGTCAGTCAGTAAGCAATCACGTCGCAGAAATGTTCTCTGCTCAAGAGTATTACGCGATGTTCTCGGTGTACCCCCCGAACAACGGGGACGCAAGTGCTGCAGCGTGACAATTTGCGCAGAAATACTCACGGCTCCAAACGCCAAGTAAAAATTCATTTCCACCAATTTTGATAACGTAAGAACAACGCGTTCTATGAAAAATAAATTAAGTGATCAGTGTTAGTAGGCGTGCAGTGAAGTTAATTCGGTACATTAACCCGGGCGCACTTGACGTTGCGACCCTTAACTTTGCATGGTGTGTCACGTCCTGGGTTGAGATCTTTGGGGACGATGACTATGTGGGGTAAGAAATCAGGCGAGAATGTGAAATCCTGCACGCTGAGGGTTTTCGGGAGTCAGGCGAGAACGTAAAATCCTACACACTGAGGATTTGCGGGAATCAGGCGAGAATGTGTAATCCTGCACGCTGAGGGTTTCAGGAGTCAGGCGAGAACGTAAAATCCTACACACTGAGGATTTTCGGGAATCAGGCGAGAATGTGTAATCCTGCACGCTGAGGGTTTCAGGAGTCAGGCGAGAACGTAAAATCCTACACACTGAGGATTTTCGGGAATCAGGCGAGAATGTGTAATCCTGCACGCTGAGGGTTTCAGGAGTCAGGCGAGAACGTAAAATCCTACACACTGAGGATTTTCGGGAATCAGGCGAGAATGTAAAATCCTACACACTGAGGATTTTCGGGCGTCAGGCGAGGATGTGTAATCCTGCACGCTGAGGGTTCAGGAGTTAGGCGAGAATGTAAAATCCTACACACTAGGTTTAGGGGGAAATCAGGCGAGGATCTTAAATCCTGCACGCTAATCGACCAGGGAAGGTTTAAAGGTAATCGCGCGCCAGGGAGACACCCGTTAGACCACTTGTGGTTGTTACTTTAGTTTTGGTAATCGGATTTACGGTTGCATTGTCATAAGAAGCCGCCCGTGCTTTTCCGCGAAATTCGTCTAGACGTTGGTCGAACGCGAGCTATGTAAAAGTAAGCCCGGTAAATATTATAAGAACTCCGGTGTTCGCGCAGCCCGATCAGCTGTTGCAGCAGTTTGTTTTGGAAGGGAACCTTCGTTTCGAGGATTTAACACAATAACTCGAAGCGTGAATTAAATGAAACTGATTTATTCAGTTAGTAGCACCAAATAAGCCATGCATATTATTGTGCTGGTAATTTAGTGTATAATAATGCGTTAGGCGTTTAGCATTAACACAAAACAATTATATAAATGGTTATTTATAAAGATATATGTATGGATATGATGTACATGAATATAAATCGTGGCAGAGATATAAAACAATAGGCATGAAATAATAGACCGTCGCAATAAGCGGATAATAATGGTATAAAACAATAAGAATTAGCAATGATAGCAATATATAGCAATAAGCATGAAATAGTAATATAAATGGTAAGAGTTAGCAATAGTACATGAGAAATAAATGAGGGTGATATACCGTGTAACAATATTAATATTAATTGCTTACGATGAATATCGATGAGTAATTCGTTGAAATTGATTCTAAACACTTGATAGTTATAAAGATACTCTCCGCGTGATGTTTCTGCAGAAAGAGGACCTCTGTCTCCCGGGCCCTTGTATTTATATGAATTTTACATGATTGTTAGGTATGAAGGGTACGCGCGGTATGGACTTTGGCCTACTTACGAAATATGCGTCGCAGTAGGACTTCCGGGGTTTTTATAGGATATGCGTCTATAATTAGTTAAGGACACGTGGATGAAATGTTCGTGGCGATAAGACTTTCGGGGTCTTACGTAGGCTTCTGATGGGGAGATACTCAACCTATTGGATGGGTTTTTTGGAGGTTTGATTGGAAAGGGGTGAGCGTGGCTTTGACTTCTTTGGTCATGGAGAGGGGGTGAGACGTGGTCTCGAGATAAGGAGTTTTTGGGGCGAGGGACTTGTTTAAGTGTAAATATGAGGGAAGAGATCGTGCCTCGTAGGGCGAATAAGGAAAGGGGATTTCGTACCGATCGTCTTGAGATGGGGACCGCTAAGGTACATCGTCAAGGTGATCGGCGATTGGGAAAGAAGGGGTGAGAGTTGAAGTTTGGGGACTTTCGGTGGAGTTATGGAGTGATTTATGGGGGAGAGTTGAAATAATACCGCGCGAAAAATAGTGTCTCGTCACAGGTGTCGTGTACCTTAGAACACAGCTGTGCACTCGGCGCGTCTCTCCATGACCAGGATCGGTTCAGTGACCCAGTGACACAGGTTTTCAAGCTGCAGGTGAATTTCCGAAAGGGTGAGTTTTAATTACATTATTGGCGACTAATATTTTTTAAATTTAACGCAGGCTATGGCTTATTTCCGGCGATAACTCTCCAAATTTCCGTATGTAAATTTTTCTTCGCAGTTTTTAAACCGACTTATTCATTATCAACAACAGTGTTGGCCGTTATTGAACTACGGATTTTTTTCACAATAACGAACTACGATCACTTTTCACTCGTTCTCTGTTGCATTACCTTTTCGTTTGTACGTTATTAAAAAAGGAAATTTACATGTTCTTTAGCCTCTCACTCCAAATAATTATTATTTTCGAATCTTCTAAAAAAACAACTGTGTATTCGTCCTTTTACGTTACACACGATTTTCATCCATTTATCCTTTAATCATTATTCACTCTAAATGGCAAACAAACCATGGCAAAAGGTTAGATTTTTTTGTTAAGTCTTTTTCATTTGCCATTCTACGCAATTTCCTTCGATGTATGCCGCGCCCGCTTGTTCGTAGTCGCAGCGCGGCCCGGCGCGCGGCCACGCTAGCGCGGGAGCTCCAGCGGAAGGCTCGCGCTCTGATTGGTCGGGGTTTTTTCTTAATATCTCGAAAACGAAACCCCGGATCCCGAAACGGTTAAGGACTTTTCGATGTCTTTTGCCATCAGGATATTGCATGTTCCGGGATGTACATCAATTCTGGGACACGCTGTATACCTCGTCTGTGCTTATACATGGGAGCTCTGCAGTGATACCAATCTTAGGTAAAAAAAAAAATTATGTAGACAAAAATGTTATTTACATGTCTATTCCTAATAAAATTATTACTACATATTTTGTTTTGGAATTCAATTAAACAAAAAGTATGTTTAATGCAGCTAGAAACACAATATTTTCATTAAAAGTAGCCTAAAATATGTGAGTGAAATACGGCAACGTCGCTCCACGTGCATCCTTTTTTCTCTTTCCATCTCACACTTGTGACGTACTTTTGCGCGTTCGTACCGGTTCGCAAGGAATTACGAAATACATGTTTACAGCTTGGTAGTGTTTTTACAAATTTTTACTGTATGCTTTGTACAAGTATACATCATATAGATGACTATCCGGCGTACAGCGTTGCCACGTTTCAATCAGTGCCTTCAGACACTTCCAAAAATACGACCACATTGCTGTCTATTTATTCAATTATCTAATAAACCAAACGGTATACGACCGATTTTTTTTTTGAATTTCATAGGAATACATAAGCTTTTCATTGCAACATTCTTTAGGACTTTCTCACTATTTTTAAGGACTCTGTGTAACATTTTATAAAAATTTTATCGCTTCTCCCATAAGAGCCTGTGTATAAGAGTGCAACTTTGACTTCAATTTTCTCAAAAACCGTGCGGGCAATCGACTTGAAATTTTTACACGATGCGGACTACACTTTGAACATTGGATTAAAACACTTTCCAAAGATTTCTCACTATTTTGTCTCCGCTATCGAACCTCCTTAAGACGTATTGTCGCCGTTATATGAAACCCTCAGCAACGTCGATAGTTAAATTCTTATTTTAATTCATTTTTTAGATGTTTACGCTATTGGGTTTTCGATGTGCTCTGTACGATTGGTTTCGTACAGCCCACATACTAGGGATTGAAGTTAATGTACATAGGTTCCGTTTTGGAGCTCGATTTACGGGATATAAAGGGAGGGCAAATTTGTGGCGATGATCAGGACCGCAGCTTATGTCGACTACGCTGGCGGAGGGGCATCTGACCCATCAGCTGGCGTCTACTGGTCCCCTTGGTGTGCGCGCGGTTGCCTAGCTGGAGTGCGGCTACCTCCTTCGTGCTGGTTCTCCTGCTCACTGTTGCCGTTCGTTGATTCTTGACTAGGTTTCTTCTTACCGCCAGTTTCGATTATAATGCCTTTTCGGCTCTGTATTATATTGATAACTTATTTGAGGTGGTTATAATATACCAAAGTACGAAATAGTAAGTATGAATGATTTAAAGGGTTAAATAATAGTTAATTCCACGTCGCGAGACGTGACAGTCTATTATTTCCTTTGTCAGTTTTTTGGTAAACTTATGCTTACGTGAATCGACTCGCGTGATTCTACGTTCCGCGAGTACAAGTGCCATTGCAGGCACATGTGACCACCGACAGAGTTAGTGGTACCGCACTTTACAGCGCGGTGCGACACATGATCGGTAAAATGTATTATTTCATTCGTCACTTTCTTGGTAAACTTGCGCCGCCGTGGATCGACTCGCGTGATTCTACGTTCCGCGAGTACAAGTGCCATTGCAGGCACATGTGACCACCGACAGAGTCAGTGGTACCGCACTTTACAGCACGGTGCGACACATGATCGATAAAATTTATTATTTCCTTTGTCACTTTTTTGGTAAACTTATGCTTGCGTGAATCGACTCGCCTGATTCTACGTTCCGCGAGTACAAGTGCCATTGCAGGCACATGTGACCACCGACAGAGTCAGTGGTACCGCACTTTACAGCACGGTGCGACGCAGAGAATAGCCCCTCTCCCTAACCGATCTTTAGTCATGCTTATGTCGCAAGGGTATAACGTAATCCTGGGTTTCGTTTCTTTTTATAGTCCACATTTTACATTTTATTTGTGAAACCGGCCAATAATATAATCGCGTCCCTTCGGAAACAATAAAAACTTTTAAAACTGAAGATGGGCTGGGTTTCTCAAACAAATTATCAGCAACTACTTTCCGTTTTTGACCTATTACATTGTACACCTTTTCCGTCTGTACTTGCACTACATTTACAATGCGAATGATCGTTCCATCCTTCAGCAAGGAACAATTATTTCGATTGTCATCGCAATGTATATAATACCCATCACTTTCCAATTTTTTGTACTGCGTCACAGTTTTGTTTGAAAAAATGGGTAATAGTGGTCCATTGTGATGGCAACGTTTACAAATATATTTTCCCGGTATTGCTGATGATTTTAGAATCGATCCCCGCTGCAGTTCTCCATAACGTCTTGCCAATTGCTGCAATGGTTTATCTGATTTTCTAATTAACTTCCTCAAACTACCTAAAAAGTTTTCAAAAGGAAATGCACTAAAATTATCCAACACTCCAAATTTTCGAACGTCATTGCACAAATGGAGTAAGTTATGGACATTGTGAGAAATATATTGTTTCCCATACAATACCTCGAAATGTTCAACGAAGTATTCCAATAATTTCTCAGCATATTTAATATTCTCTTCACTATTAATTAACATAGGGCTAACTAACACACTGACAGCCACGTGCAGTGTTAAAAAATGTTCGTATATATCTTTCGCGAGTACACGCTTGAGTACAATAGGACCTGTGTGCAGTAGAAATTGGCGAAATTCCGTTGCTTTTCAGTAATTGAGGTCCGTCAAACTTCTCGGTTTTCGCGAAAACTCACGCGGTACAGAAATTCCAGCCAATATTAAATGTTCAGATATCAAATTCTTAGCTTGTATACCAATTCTTACGTTTAAAGGTCCCTTAATCCACAATAGCAAGAGCTTCTTCATAACTCCCAAACAAATTAAGTGCATATAGTCTAGGGGCACATTTGATACTAACCCAATATTTGGCACGTTTAACAAACTACTTGTACCTTTATGGTAATCGTCGGCGGTTTGCCGTAGAAAATCTTCGTCTGTCCTCAGTGTATCAGGCACTTCGTTGTAAGGGAAACACGTAGTTTTGTTAACTGATTTCCCAACAATTGTGCATTTCGAACAGCTCGAAAAGCCTGTATGGTCTTTTGTATATAATACAAACGATTTTGCTGGAGCATCGCAGATAATTTTTGTTAACCTAATAGAAAATTTATTAGTATCATATATAAATCCATTGTTTATGAAATATGTTATTTCACCAATGAATTTGTCCAACAGCTCGTTGGATGATTCTGGTTTCTTATACCCATAATAGATTCCAACAATCTGTATTCGTTTAAAAATTGTATCCGCTACTAATATGGGCCAGAAACTGTTGGAGGAGGACCGTGACAACGGCAAGCCATCAATATTTAATCACAGATCTATATATTGTACGCTGGTTGGGATTGGTCGCAGAGATGCGCCCAATTTGCGCTTGCGCGTTACTACTAGGAACCGCGGGAAATTTGACGCGTTGTTGTTGTCGACGAGACAACTGAGTGGTCGCGGAGACGGCCTAGTCGGTCCACCTCTTGATTGACACCTGGACTAATTACGCCCCACTAATTTGCATAACATCACGCGATCTTACGTGGTGCTCGCGGATTGGCCAGGTGTCGGCTCTCTCGATACGGTGGCTTGGCTCGCGCCGGCTCCGCGATCACTCTCTTCTCTGTGAAACGCGGAATCGTCAACATCGTGGCGTTACGCGACGCGAAACACAAAGAGCAATCGGCGCTCCGATACTCAATACAAACTGACTCTCTTAGGAATCGTCCAATTCCAATCCGCGTACTTGCGTGGTAGTACTTTAATTATAAGGAATAAGTGTGCGTTAAAATAATTGTAAACGTCCAATAAACGTGCTCGTTTATTGACTCTATTAAGTGAACAATTTGAATCGCGATACCTAAACATAACGTTCGTTTAACCGCGTAAAATAAAACTACAGTGCGTGGTAAGGCAAGACGTAGGATCTCCTCGTTCTTGCGCGAACATATAGTTGGTCCTTCGAGCCGGATATTCCGGTAAACTCTAGTGCTGTTCGTTGTGCCGCGTGGTTCTATCGCTCGTTCCGTTACACCATCATGGCCGACACACTACCAGACCAGATCGAGCTGTATCATCGACTCACACGGGTGTATGAAAACCTGAAAAAGAAAGGCGTTGCAAAAATGACTGAAGGTTCGGTACAAGCTAGACTGGACTTATTACATACGCTCTGGGAGAACTTTTCTAGGCAACATAACTTTCTTGTGCGAAACCGTCCCGAAGAATTGGTAAGCCACGAATATTTCACGCAGGATTGCTTTGGTCTTGCCGAGGACTCATTCCTTGACCAAAAGGGGTCATTACTTGATCTCCTTCGGGAATTAAAGCGGAAGTCGGGGCCCCTCCTTCCGGCGCCGCTCCCGTCGCAGAGGCACGATCTCGCGCCACTCTACCCCGCATCCCTCTACCTACCTTCGATGGCCGATACAGCGAATGGCAAGCCTTCCATGATTCTTTCGTCTCGCTAGTCATCAATGATCCTTCACTGATGGATGTGGACCGGCTACACTACTTAAAGGGTTGTGTTAAGGGCGAGGCGAGCACTGTGATCCGAAATCACACCACGACGGCCGACAATTTCCGCCCTGCCTGGGATGCCTTAAAGGAACGTTTTCAGAATAAACGCCTATTAGTTCGGGCCCAGCTTAATCTACTGAATGATATACCTGTCGTGAAAAGTGAATCGTCAGTGGAATTAAAAAGGTTATTCTATGGAACCTGGGACGTGGTCGGTGCTCTGGACGCAATGAATCGTCCTGTGACTACCACAGACTGGCTAGTCAACATGACTGTTGATCGGTTGGACGAGCAATCGCGTAGAGAATGGGAAGCTTCTCTCGGCTTATGCATAGAGCCCCCGACCTTGGATGCTCTAAGAATCTTCATTGAAACTCGCATCCATACTGTCGAGGCCCTGGAAACACAAAGGAAGCGTGATTCACCGACCGATGGTAAACAGTCTGCAACAAAGGACAACGTTTCCAAAGGGGCCACGGCCAAGAGCACTGTGGTACACCAAGTCGTCGCGACACCGTCTCCCTCAAAGAGCTGCGGGTTGTGCAAGAACAGTCACTATTTAATGTATTGCCCAAAGTTTAAAAGCCAGGATGCTGCGTCGAAGAAGGCTACTGTCGAGAGATTGCAATGTTGTTTTAATTGTCTGGGCAAACACCAAATCGACGATTGCCAGTCGGTCAAACGTTGCCAAAAATGCGCTGAGCAACACCATTCTTACCTCCACGACGCATTCCAGACTTCTACTGGTGTTGTGGTGCAGCATGTTACTCCACGAATGCCCAATTCTGCTCCGGTGATGCTCGGCCTCACACGAGTGCGTACATACACTCCCTCCGGCCAATATACGTCAGTGCGTGCCCTTATTGATCCTGGAAGTGAAATGTCGTTAATATCGGAACAACTTGTAAGGCGACTTGGTTTGAAGAGGCAACGCTCACGTCCAATGGGCCGAGATCGCCGGGGGCGCCTCTGCCGGGAGCGGGGTTTCCGCCCCGTCCCGTAAGGGGCGCAAGCCGAGCGGGGCTGCGCGGGTCGCGGGCGCGCCCTCGGGCGAGCGAGGGGTTGTTCCCCCGCTTACGGCCCCCCCCGCTCGACCTCGAAGGGGAAGAAGGCGACCGGTCCCTCGGGGCTCCCGGCTTCGGTGTTGCCCGATGTCCGGGCGAAGACGGGCGCTCCCGCGGCTGCGAAGCAGCAGCAAAAGGGGGCCGCCAAGAAGAAGGCCGGGAAGGCGAGGGCAGCTGCCCCCGCGACGCCCGTGGCGTCGAGCACCCCGGCCTCGGCCCCCGGCCCGAGCGGCGTTGCCGCGGAGGGCACATGGGCGCAGGTGGTGGGCCGCAAGGCGAAGAGGGCCGCGCGGAAGGCGGCCGGAGCGGCCGCTAGCGGTGCCGGTGCGGGGGCTCGGCCGAAGACGGCGGCCCCCCAACAGGCTCGCACACCCGGGTCTCCCCCGGTTGCGATCCCGCGCGCTCCCAGGACGGCGGCGGTGACGATCACCGCCCCCGTGGGAGGGGAGGAGAGTTTCTCCGCGCGGGTCGCGGGCGCGATGGCGGCGATCAACGTCGCCGACCTCGGCATCGCAGCGATGCGGCCGAGGCGCGCCGTGACCGGGGGGTTGATCCTGGAGATTCCAGGATCGCAGAGCTCGGCCAAGGCTGCCGCCCTCAAGGCGAGGCTGGCGGAGCAGCTGGGGGGCACCGGCATCAAGGTGCAGTGCCCCCAAAAACTGGCCGAGTTCCGGGTGTGCGGGCTCACCGAGCTCGCGACCGTGGAGACGGTTCGGGGGGCAATCGCGGCCCAGGGGGCCTGTCCGGCGGAGGACGTCACGGTCGGCGCTAAGCGACCGGACACCGCCGGACTCTTCTCCCTCTGGGTCCGCGCGCCCGTGGCAGCTGCTGCCAAACTGTTAAGGGCGTCCACCGTCGTGGTGGACTCCCTGATGGCCCGCGTGGTACCGCTAGCGCAGCGGAAGCTACAGTGCTTCCGCTGCCTAGAGTTCGGCCACGTCAGGGCCAAGTGCAGCAGCCCCACGGACAGGAGCGGCGCGTGCTACCGTTGCGGTAAAGACGGACACGCGGCCCGCTTCCGCGAGGCCCCCCCCGTCTGCCCGCTCTGCGCGGCGGCGAACCTGCCCAGCGGGCATAGAATGGGGGGACCGGCTTGCCGGCCCCCTCCCGTGACCCGCGCTGCGGCCCGGGGCCGCAGGGGCGCGAAGCCCACCCCGGCATCTTCGTCCGCCGCGGGTGCCCCGCCCGCGATCCCCGCGCCCTCCGCGTCTCCGCCCCCGGCGTCCCCGTCGGAGGCTATGGAGACAGCGCCGCTGGCCTCGGCATCCGTGGCCGGAGCGGGCGCGGGGAAGAGAAAGGAACGAGAAGAGTCGGACGCTCCGACCAGCGGCTCTTCCCCGGCTCGCGGGGGGTCCCCCGTGGTAGGTGGGGGACGGAAGAAAAAGGGAAAGGGGGGGAGCAGCCCAGGGCTCCCCCCGGCGTGTCCGCCGCCGGTCGGGAGGGAGGCCTTTTTAAAGGCCACGGTGGTCCCTCCGACGGCGAGCGCGACAACGAGGGAGGAGGACGCGGCCGAGGCGCTGGGGTTGGCGCGCTCGGTCGCGGCCTCGTACGGAGGTGCCCACTTCCCGGACGACGAGGAGAAGCGTCCGGCGCCCCCGATTGCCAACGGGGGCGCGGTGCAGCCAGAGGAGGTGTCGGGGGGGGGCCGACCTTGAGACTTGCTAATGTCTCGAGGCCCCCCGATACTCCTCATGAACGCGTGCCACTCCATGCGAGCGCACGACCTGCTTGAGCAGGCTCGCGTGGAGATGGGCGTTGGGCTGGCCGTCATCGCCGAGCCGTATCCGCTGGCGGACCGATGTTCTCGGTCCACCAACCCGGATCGGCAGGTGGCGATGACGTGGGAAGTGGGAAGAGGAGCCCCGTCGTGCGTGGTCGCCCAGCACGGACGGGGTTGGATGGCCGTGGAGTGGGGGAACTTCCTCGTGGTTGGCTGCTACGTGGCACCGAGGTTCACCGTCCCGGAGTTCGAGGACCGGCTGAGCGAGGTGGGGGCGTTTCTAGCCCCCCAATTAGCTCGGCCGGTGGTCCTTCTGGGGGACTTCAATGCCCACGCTCGCGAGTGGGGCTCCCCCAGAACGGACTGCCGGGGCGAGGTGCTCCTCGAGTGGGCGGAGGCGATGGGGTTCGTCCTTAAGAACCCCTACGCGGTCACGACGTTTCGCGGGTCACGGGGCGAGTCGATCATCGACCTCGTCTGGGTGAACCCCGCGGCCGCGGCGTTAACGTCGGACTGCTGGGTGGCGGAGGAGTCGGAGACCGGGTCGGATCACGTGTACGTGATGCTGGCCACCTCCGCCGCCACGCTTCCTCCCGCTCGTGCCGGTAGACAGCCGCCGCGCTGGGCGCTCAAAAAGCTAGATGCTAGCGCGGCCCAGATGGCGTCCTCCGTCGTCGCCTGGCCTTCCCTGCCGGGCGACGTCCTCGACGACCCCTCCAACGGCGCCCTATGGCTCCGGCGGGCGTTGCAGCGTGTCTGCGACGCCACGATGCCGCGAGTCGGGCCGCCGGGCGGGGGTCGGAGGTCGGTGTACTGGTGGTGCGAGGAGATCGCCGATCTCCGCGCGACGAGCGTCCGCGCTCAGCGCCAGTACACCAATGCCCGCCGTCAAGACCGACGGCGGGTGACGGAGGACCAGCTGCAGGAGCTGCGCTCCGCGTTTTCCGCGGCGCGCAGAGAGCTGCGTGCAGCCATAGCCCGGGCCAAGACCCGTTCGCACGAGGAGTTCCTCGAGACCCTGAATCGGGACCCTTGGGGGCGCCCGTACAAGGCCGTGTCCGTGAAACTCGGTCCTTGGGCGCCCCCTGTCACGGAGGGTCTCGAGCCCCGGTTTCTCCTGGAGGTTTTGTCGGCGCTGTTTCCCCCTCCCCCGGTTCCGGGGGAGGGTGGCGTCGACGCTTCGGGGGATCCGGAGCTCGCGTGGGACACCGCCATAGCGGATGCCCCCGGGGTCTCGGACGAGGAACTCGAGTCCGCGGTGCGTCGAATGCGTTCGAAGAACGCTGCACCCGGACCGGACGGTGTGCCCGGGCGTGTCTGGGCCTGCGCGATGAGCGCCCTAGGGAGCGGCCTCAGGCGCGTCTTCGACGCGGCCTTGAGGACCGGGAGGTTTCCCCGCACGTGGAAAGAGGCGAGGCTGGTGCTGCTGCGAAAGCCTGGTAAGCCCGCAGAGTCACCCTCGGCCTATCGGCCGATCTGTCTCCTCGACGAGGCGGGCAAGCTCCTGGAAAGGATCATAGCTGCCCGCCTCATGGACCATCTCGGAGCTGCGGAGTTCCCGGATCTGTCCGACCGCCAGTTCGGTTTTAGGCGGCAGCGATCGACCGTAGATGCCATCCTACTGGTTCGGTCGCTGTCGCGCCGGGCGGTCGAGGGGGGCGGTGTCAGCGTGGCTGTGTCTCTAGACATCGCCAACGCGTTCAACACCGTCTCCTGGGCGGCGATCGAGCGGGCGCTGGTATACCATCGCGTCCCGCTCTACCTTCGCCGCCTGATCTGGGACTACCTCCGTGGCCGAGTGGTCTCCTACGTCGGGCGAGACGGGGACGGGGTGGCTCGCGTGCACCGCGGCGTGCCACAGGGATCCGTTTTAGGGCCCCTGCTATGGAACCTGGCGTACGACGCGGTGCTGCGGGTGGAGTTGCCATCGCCTGACGTGTCGTTCGTGTGCTACGCCGACGACACGCTGGTGGTGGCCTCCGGGCCGAGGTGGCTGGCAGCACTAGACCTCGCGGAGAGAGCACTGCGGCTCGTCATCCCCGCGATAGAGGCGCTCGGTCTGCGAGTCGCCTCCGATAAAACGGAGGCGGTATGGCTCGCGGACAGGGTGGGAACTGGCATTCCCGTCGGAGCGTCTCTAAGAGTCGGGGAGGCCTGCATCAGGGTCGGCCGATCGATGAGGTATCTCGGTCTGACCCTGGACACCTACTGGCGATTCGCGCGTCACTTTCGGGTCCTGGGCCCCAGGTTGGAGCGACAGGTGTTCGCCTTCGGGCGCATCATGCCCAACCTGGGAGGCCCGCACGAAACAGTTCGGCGACTATACGTGACGGTCGTCCGGTCCATGGCGCTCTACGGAGCGCCGGTCTGGGCCGGCGACCTGGAGGGCTGTCGCGTGGGGCGAGACCTTTTGGCAAAGGTTCATCGCCGCGCAGTCCTCCGTGCCGTGCGGGCTTACCGCACGGTGTCACACGCCGAGCTGTCGGCGCTGGGTGGGTCCCCACCATTCCATCTGCTCGCTGAGATGGAGGCGGAGGTGTACTTCGCCTCGCACGATCTCAGCGGAGCGAGGGACCCCCTGGCGCCGGTCGGACCCGACGCGCGGGACCAGGCCCGGCGACGCATGGGAGCCAGATGGATCGACTGGCTCTCCCTCCCGGAACATCGGGGGGGACGCGTCGTCGGGGCGCTGCTGCCCATTCTCGGGGAATGGGTGGGGCGTAGGTACGGCAGGCTTACCTTCCGCCTGACACAGATGCTCACCGGAGTCGGTTGCTTCGGTGACTTCTTGTGTCGCATCGGGCGGGAGGAGGCGCCGCAGTGCCACAGCTGCGGCCGGGGCGACGTGGACTCGGCGGATCACACTCTGGCGAGGTGCGCGGAGTGGCTCGATGACCGCCGAGTCCTGGAGCTGCAGCTGGGTCCCGATCTCTCGCTGGCGACGGTCGTGCGTCGCATGGCGGGAGATCGGGACTGTTGGGACGCCGTCGCCTCCTTCTCCGAGGCTATAATGCTCGAGAAGGAGGAGGCGGAGAGGGACCGCGAGAGGGCGGGCCGGGGAGGCCCGAGCCAAGCGGTCCGGAGGAGGCGGCGCGGGAGAGGGAGATGACCCGGGGCCGGGGGAGGTCGCGCGGCGACTTAGTTGCGTAAGTCGCCCCGCTCCCCCGGATATCAGGCCGGGTCGCGCCGTCCCGCCGCTCCCCGCTGTAGGGGATCGGGATGGGGCCGCGCCGCGCAACGGGCGCGGCCGTTACGCCCCCCGGTGCGCCGCCCCCTCTGTGTCGGAGGGGGACGCGCGCCGGGGGACGTCGGGAAGGAGTCGGGAAACGCGGCGGCCCCCGTTGTCGCGAAGGGCCGCCGCGGACGACGAAGCGACGGGGGTGACCGCCGCGGTCGGCGAGTCGTGGCATCGGACTCGCCAGGGCCGCGGCGGCGTCGCGAGGCACGGAGAACGGGGGGGGGGGCGTGTTAAAGCCCCCCCCCCCCGCCAGGGGAGCGGCAGTCGCCGCTCCCGTCTGAGCGATCGAGCTTCCCCCGGGGTACGCAGTGTGCCCCGGCCCGGCCGCGCGCTACCAAGCGTTGCGCGGCGACCGGTTGGGAGCTCGATCGCGGGGTCGCGGGGCGGGGGTGTCGGGGGACACCACCGCCCTAGCAGCAGCGACCCCGGAAGGGGCGACTCGGGCGCGTGATCCGTCGCGAGTCGCCGGTCCCGGAGAATATTGCTGGGGGAGGTTGTCATACTCCCCCAGGGACGACCCCGTTCAGGGGACCTAGCGCGGGGCTGCATTGAAGCGCAAGGGGGGAGGGTAGCGAACGTATCGCTTGTTTGATCTCGCGTCCAAATCCCTCCCCTCGGGCGCGCAGCTCCGCGCGCGAGGTAGATCACCTTGGTGGTTTTAGTGGGTTCGAGTCCCACATAACCCCCTGCCCGCCCCCGCGGGCGGGGGGTATCCGTGGGGATTTCCACCAAGTAAAACAAAAAAAAAAAAAAAAAAGGCAACGCTCACGTATTTCATTGCTGTCCGCCGGTGGTGCCCCTTCGCAGCGTACGCGAGGAGCAGTACAACTGGACATCACTGCCGACCGTGCTGGTGAGAGTATCCTCGGATTGTCGGCTTTCGTTTTGCAGGATTTGTCCAGCTACAAACCTCCCGCCGTGCTCGACGGTACGTCCTGGCCCCATCTGCAGGGCCTTCGCTGGGCCGAACCACGACTCAATAGCCAGGATCCCATCGAACTCTTACTGGGTGCCGATATCTACAATGAAATTATGTTGGAGGGCGTTCACAAGGGAACATCAGGCTCCCCCCTGGCCCAGGAGACGATCTTTGGCTGGATACTTACCGGTGCAGTGGGGAAAGGTCACGCTCTCGTCAACAAGAGAGCGCCTACAGTACAATGTTGTTCAATCGACAAAGAGTTACCTGAGTTGCTGAAAAGATTCTGGGAACAAGAGGAAGTGCCGTCTATACCTACGCTGTCTCGCGGCGACCAAGATGCGGAAGATCACTTCCGGTCGACATATCGACGCACTAGCGAGGGTCGCTTCGTGGTAAGACTTCCGTTTAAATTTACTCCTGAGCTGGGACCCTCGAGACCTGTCGCTCTTCGCGCGTTAGATTCGATGCAACAACGCTTCCGTAAGAATCCTGAATATCACCAAGCCTATCAGGGTTTTCTAAAGGAATATGAGGATCTTGGTCACATGGTAGCAGCACGGACTCCCCCAGAGGGTCAACATTTTTACTTACCACATCATGGTGTTTTAAAGTCAACGCGCTCCACTACAAAACTACGAGTAGTTTTCAATGGCTCGATGACAACTTGCAACGGGAGGTCTCTCAATGACGTGCTTCACACGGGACCCAATTTATTGCCATCCTTAGCCGACTTATTGCTAAAGTGGCGGCGTCATTCCATCGCCGTTGTCGCTGACGTCGAAAAGATGTATCGTCAAATAGTGATACACCCTGAAGACCGAGACTTTCAGCGGATACTCTGGCGAAAGGGGAAGGAGTCAAAAGTGAAGGAATACCAGTTGTGCACCGTCACTTACGGTCTAGCTTGCGCGCCCTACCTGGCCCTTCGATGCTTGCAACAGTTGGCTAACGATGAGTCCGAATTGTTTCCTTTAGCTTCTAGGACGATGTCCTCCGAGGTATACATGGACGACATCCTAACTGGTGCCACTACGGTTGAGGAAGCCCTGACCCTGAAAAAGGAATTGGACCAGCTCGCCAAGGCGGGCGGCTTTCAACTGCACAAATGGGCGTCGAACTCGCCTGATGTTATGAGAGCTTGCCACAATGACGCCACTGATTTGACACGTCACTGGGATACGGACACCCAACATAGTGTTTTGGGGATTCAGTGGTTCCCCGATATTGATACCTTTCAGATACGACTTCTGGATGGTAGCTCGACGCCGGGTACCACCAAACGGAGTGTCCTAAGTCAGGCCGCTCAAATCTTTGATCCCTTAGGTTGGCTCGCACCTGTAACCGTATGAACAAAAATATTCATCCAGACACTCTGGAAACTCACGACTGATAGGGATGAGCCGTTACCGGGGAAGCTGGCGGACGAATGGCGCGAATTTCTGACTGCGTTACCAACACTTCGTCAAATCCAGATCCCACGCTGCCTGGGGTTGAACACCACTAGTCAAGTGGTGGAGGTGCATGGGTTTTCCGACTCTTCGGAGCGAGCTTACTCTGCGGTGGCTTACTTACGGGTTCAAGACGAATCAGGCGCTGTTCAAATCCAGTTAATTGCTGCCAAAACAAAGGTAGCTCCAATTAAACAACAGTCGTTGCCACGCCTTGAGTTAAGTGGTGCCCACTTACTCACTCATCTGGTGGCTCATCTGCTGTCTACGTTGGCACTTAAAATCGATGGCGTGCATTTGTGGGTCGACGCCTTGGTGGTATTGGGTTGGATCCAAGCTCCATCCAGTCGGTGGCAAACCTACGTAGCTAACCGAGTAGCTGACATTCAGCGAACACTACCTCAGGCTCATTGGCGTCACGTTCAAGGACAAAACAATCCTGCCGACTGTGCCTCGAGAGGACTGAGACCGACGGAGCTTCCTAAGCATTCCTTGTGGTGGACTGGACCACCTTGGTTGTCCACAGACGAAGGACGACCCACCACTTCCGAAAAGCTGATTGAAATGCCTTACGAAGAGAGAAGGCAAACACACCACATCCAGCATTCCCCGGATGATAAGGTTAACCTGCACCTAAAACAGTTTTCTAATTTTCGTCGAATGCTTCGAGTTACAGCTTGGTGCTATCGCTGGCTCCCTTCGGCTAAAGGGAAAAGGTTACCTTACCTTACTGCCAGCGAACTTCGAGGTGTCCAGACGAAGCTGGTCCGATGCGTACAAACAACGGTCTTCGCTGCAGAAATTCACGCTCTTCAAGAACGCCTACTGCTGCCTCGACGGAGTCGCTTAATACGGCTCAACCCTTTCAAGGACCCAACTGACGGCACCTTACGCGTTGGCGGGCGGCTGCATTATTCGAGGACCACCTACAATCACCGACACCCCGTGATACTCCCTGATGACTCGCCACTAGCCTCACTCTGGGTCGATGAGGCACATCAGCGCTGCCTGCACGGAGGGGTACAACTTACCCTATCTACTCTTCGACAGCACTGCTGGATTCTACGAGGTCGTCATCTAGTGAAGTACTGCATCCATCGGTGCTTCACTTGCCTACGATGGAGGGGCCAGACATCGAGCCAGCTGATGGGGGTGCTACCGTCTCCACGAGTGACTCCTTGTCGCCCGTTCCTGCGGGTTGGCGTTGATTACGCAGGGCCGATCTTAATACGCTCCAGTCGAGGGCGTGGTCAGCAAGCTCGCAAGGTCAGTATCGCTCTTTTTATTTGTTTAGCCACCAAAGCAGTGCATCTGGAGGTGGTGTCGGACGGGACCACGGAGGCCTTCTTGGCCGCCCTGAAGAGACTGACCTCTCGCCGTGGCCTCTGCTCCCAGATTTTCAGCGACTGCGGTACGGCGTTCGTGGGTGCCAACCAGGAACTCCGAGCTCTCCTTCAAGCTGTCAGCACGGAAAACAGACAACTTTTGGATCGGCTGGCCTCTGAGGGAATCGAGTGGAAATTTAATCCACCGTCCGCTCCTCATTTCGGCGGAATCTGGGAGGCTGCGGTGAAGTCCGTGAAACACCACCTCCGGAGAGTGCTTGGCGAACACCGGCTGACTTTCGAGGAGCTGGCCACGCTACTAGCCGAGATAGAGGCTTGCTTGAATTCCAGGCCATTAATACCCCTATCTGATGATCCGGACGATCTCAACGTATTGACGCCGGGTCATTTCTTGATCGGTCAAGCAATCACCGCACTTCCCGAACCAAACTTGGAGAAGCTCCCAGACAACCGGCTCTCACGTTGGCAGTTAGTCCAGAAAATGCAGCAGCACTTCTGGCAACTCTGGTCTAGGGATTATTTAAACACGCTACAGACTCGGGGAAAATGGCACCGCGTTCAGCCTGCAATTCGAGAGGGTGACTTATGCCTAATAAAAAATGAACTGCAACCACCGTCGCGATGGCCTCTCGCTCGAGTTATCAAAACTCACCCTGGTCCCGACGGTCTAACACGCGTTCTGACTCTTAAGACGGCTACGTCAAAATTCACGCGGCCGTTGAATAAGCTTATTCCCTTACCTTTTACTGCTGTCACTGAGACGGATGCTGGGAGCTCTTCAAGTGGCACATAGTTGTGATGCCAATCGCCATAACCTCGGCACGTAAGCTAACCATTCTTCTTAGAGTTGATCTGTTGCGTTGTTTCTTTTATCACTTGTTCTTAGCACTTAAGTCGTTAGTATAACTTTTACTTACTACGTACACTGTTACCGTCCGGCTGAGATACAAGCAGCCTATTTCGTCAGATTATGACGAGACGGGCGGGAATGGTTGGGATTGGTCGCAGAGATGCGCCCAATTTGCGCTTGCGCGTTACTACTAGGAACCGCGGGAAATTTGACGCGTTGTTGTTGTCGACGAGACAACTGAGTGGTCGCGGAGACGGCCTAGTCGGTCCATCTCTTGATTGACACCTGGACTAATTACGCCCCACTAATTTGCATAACATCACGCGATCTTACGTGGTGCTCGCGGATTGGCCAGGTGTCGGCTCTCTCGATACGGTGGCTTGGCTCGCGCCGGCTCCGCGATCACTCTCTTCTCTGTGAAACGCGGAATCGTCAACATCGTGGCGTTACGCGACGCGAAACACAAAGAGCAATCGGCGCTCCGATACTCAATACAAACTGACTCTCTTAGGAATCGTCCAATTCCAATCCGCGTACTTGCGTGGTAGTACTTTAATTATAAGGAATAAGTGTGCGTTAAAATAATTGTAAACGTCCAATAAACGTGCTCGTTTATTGACTCTATTAAGTGAACAATTTGAATCGCGATACCTAAACATAACGTTCGTTTAACCGCGTAAAATAAAACTACAGTGCGTGGTAAGGCAAGACGTAGGATTTCCTCGTTCTTGCGCGAACATACGCTAATATTAGCCTTAACGTACATTTGAGCATAACATTTTAGAATTTGTTCTACACCAAGATGTAAGTAATCTCCCCCTTGTATTTTGGTACAATTACTTGTACGGGGAGTATGTAACCATGTCCTGGCATCTTTCGTTAATAAGCATTTGGGCACGTACGATAAAAAAATGCTCAACAGTTCGTTGATGGCTTCATGCGTAATATTATTTCGTAGTGCCCAGTTGGACAAATCCTGTCTTAATGTCGCAGGGCTCTTCGGTTCATTGTAATCAACAATATCATTCGCTGATTCATCATCGGATGTGTCATAATCCAGTATGCAATGATAGTAGTCATTATTATCATCGAATAATGAATGACTGTCTTCTTCTTCATCACTTTCACAAATATCATTGTTGTGTATATTCCTCAAATGGTCATTGTCGGAGCACGGTACTTCATCGCAAGACTCGTACACTTCCTGCGAACTATTTACTTCAGAATTTTTATATTCTAAGTACCGTGAAGAGGTAGGAACCTCATCAATTGGCAATTCCGCATCAGATTGATTTCCTTGGCTTTCAATATCCTTAAAATATTGCTGAATTCTCCTCCTTTGATGTCTAGCAGAACATAGACTATAGTCTTTCCTAATACGTTTGTTGTCCGCCATAATAATCTGAACATATTTCGTATACAAATGAGAAGTTAATTATAACAATTTGTTAAAAACTATATGGCTGTACTACGGTATGACCCAACCAACGGAATGAACTGAAATTTTGAGGGGTTGGGCGGGAGGGGGAGAGAACATCTAATATAAAATTTCAGCTGCGGGTATTTGTTAGTTTCTGAGATATTAATAAAAAACCTACGCAAAATACATTGAAATTTACCTATACAGACGTTATTAACACAACCATCTTCTCGTCGCCGTCGACGAATCAAACGTGTCGATCATTTCCAAAATCTGTCAGATTTACTTTTCAGTCAGGTTTTGCGTACGAACTCATACATTATTGCTGTTGACTTATTCCGAGACAACGCATTCGACTTTCCAATAGGGGTGTCCGGATCGTCCCGAGGCTCGGGTTCCCGGACCTCGGGACGGGTCGGATATGTTTCAGGCAGGATCGGGCGGGTCTCGATACTATCGTATTGCTCGAGATCCCGAGGTGCTCGGGATCCCGAGACTCGTTTCGGGCTACAAGCATGACCGCCGTGAGCGGGCAATTTGATTTCAGGTCGGCTCGGCAAAACTCGGACGCGATCGGGTCGAAAGCCAGCTATTGGCGGCTATGCCTGTAGCCCGAATCGAATCTCGAGATCCCGAGACTGTCGGGATTTCGAGCAATACGAAAGTATCAGGATCGCGCCCGATCTCGCCCGAAAGTTTCCGGCCCGTCCCGAGCCCGAAAAGTCGGGTACCCGCCAAGGGGGCTAACTACCACTGCGGGGAGGAACACGTTGCGGGACGGGGACGAGGTAAAGGGGTGCCTCATTTTCATTGGTCGCTGTCTGGCGCAAGCGCAGTACTACCATATGTACCGATGCCATAGCGTCCATAGCGTTGCATAGCGTCTTGAGCTCTGAGAGAATCGATAGCGTTCTTAAGCGTTTTGATAACTAAAGTTAGTTGCCAATATAATAGATATAACTTAATCCTAGTTCAATGAAGTGCTTTGTGCCCTCGTGTACCAACAGGTCAGATTGCCAAAATTGGAAAAAACGTACGAATCGGAGTAATAATACGAAACTTACATTTCACAGGTTATGAGGTTATTTTATTATATTTAAAATAATTATATTTGTACCATATATTTTATTGTGAATTTTTTTATTGATTTCCACGGAATTCTGATGCTGCTAGCATATGGTTAGATCTTTTAGGCATTGAATCATCATCGATCCCAAAAGGTACTCGCATTTGTTCATTACACTTTCCAGAGCAATGTTTCAACAGAAGCGGTGTGTATGTTCGATTGAAGCCCAATGCATTACCATGTGTATGTATAATAATGATATTTTTTTAATTTTTATGATTATAGCAGACATAATAAACAATAATGTTTTGTTTTTCCTTATTTGTATGTGTTGTTTTTTATTTCAGAAAACCATTGAAACAGAAAAGTCATCATGTACTGATGCAGACTCATTAAACTTATTAGAAGATGATATGAACTCAAAATTATCACCTCATATAAGTATGTTTGTACAGAAACATTATTTTTAATTAATATATAATTTGTTATGATAACAAAATAAACTGATCATGTCAATATTTCTAAAGTAACAATATTTGTTATTATTCCAGTGCAATCTGTGACATCAGAAACTGAAAAAGATGCAATGACTTCCACATTTGACGAGTGTCCATTATCACCACAACCTTCAACATCTACAGAGGACAAGGGAACAATGATGTCACCTGTGTTCATTTATCAATCTCCAGAAAAAGTAAGATTAAGGAAAAGAATCGAGTTTTTGGAAGAAGACTCTAGGAAAAAAATGCGACTTATGCATCAACAATTACGTCGCAAAAATGACCAAATTATTACACTGAAGAGTATGTTGGAGGATTTAAAAAGTAAAGAACTGTTGAACACTAATCAGACGGAGGTAATGAATATGCTAGGTGGGTCAACTGGTCAACTTTTTCAGCGTTTGATACAGCAAAAAAGTAATGTATGCTTACCTAAGTGTTATAATCCCAAATTGCGTTGCTTTGCTTTAACACTTCACTATTATTCGCCACGTGCATACGAGTATATGCGTGAAGAATTTAGTAACTGCTTACCGCATCCAAAAACCATATCCTCTTGGTACAAAACCGTAGATGGAGAACCAGGTATTAGCTCGGAAGGATTACAATCTGTTAGACAACGTGTCAAAAATACAGATTATGTATTGTTTGGCTGTCTAGAATTTGATGAAATGGCTATTCGAGAGCATGTTGAATATGACGGTACAAAATTTAGTGACTACATTGATTTAGGGAAAGATATTGCTTGTGAGCATGAAATTGTAGCCACACAAGTTTTAGTTTCTATGCTTGTTTGCATTAATGGTGGTTGGAAAATTCCCATTGCATATTACTTAGTGAAGGGAATGTGTGCGATTGATAAAAGTAATTTAGTTATTGAATGCTTGAAAGCTGTACATGGAACAGGCTTGAAAATAGTAGCAGTAACCTGTGATGGAACATCTACAAATCTTTCTGTATTTAAAAATTTAGGATGTAATTTTGATAACATTCTTTCATTGCAGACATCGTTCCGTCATCCATTGACAAACGAAACTGTTGTTGCTTTTCTTGACCCTTGTCACATGTTAAAGTTAATTCGGAATACCATTGGAGACACCCAAAAATTGGTTGATGGGGACAACAACCTTGTTCAGTGGTCGTACTTGAATAAATTGCATGACCTACAAGAATGTGAAGGTATGCATTTGGGCAATAAATTGCGAAGTGCTCATATTAATTATAACAAACAGAAAATGAAAGTTCGGTTAGCAGCTCAAGTTTTTAGCAGGTCCACAGCAGACTCACTTTTATTTTGTAATAATAATTTACTATTAGACGAATTTAAAGGCTGTGAAGCAACTATAAAATTTTTATTAATTTTTAACGATATATTTGATATATTCAATTCAAAGAACATGCAACAGGCAGGATTTAAGCAGGCATTAAATGCAAAAAATATTGATATTGTAAGAAAGAAATTTAATGAATGCAAAGAGTATATACAAAAATTAAAATACCAATCTTGTGAATTATTAATACATTCTCGGCGGAAAACTGGCTTTCTAGGATTCCTTGTTTGTATTGAAAGTGCCCTAGTGTTGTATGAAGAATTATGTGAAAAGAATAGTTTTTTACAATACATTCCTTTTTACAAACTCAGTCAAGACCACATTGAATTGTTATTTGGATGCATCAGACATCATGGCGGAGGAAATAATAATCCTACTGTGAGACAATTTAAAGCAGCCATGAAAAAAATTTTAGTGCATGCAGATGTACGTGGTTCCAAGAATGGTAATTGCATACCTTTAGATGAAATTGCAATTTTGCACGTTTCCTCTGCTGGCAAAATAATTGATTCGGAAGAGGTTATAAATGTAACGTCACGATTATCGAGATTATGTATTGAACCGGTGGAAACTGATTTTCACAATGTTAACAATCACTTAAATGATCATGATTATATACAAGACATTCGAGAAATTACAGAATTCTCAATGAGTGTTGTGGAATATATAGCTGGGTATGTTGTATTCCAATTAACAAAACGGTTACTTTGCGAAATTTGTACAAATGAACTAACTGAGAGTAATATTGGACGAAATAATTTAATTAATGTAAAAAGCCGTGGGCGATTAATACAGCCGTCAGCTCAAGTTATTGCGATTTGCCGCAAGTGCGAAGATGAAATTCGGAATGCCATCCGTTCAGACGCGATGTTTAGGCAGAAATCTATTCAATTGCATTTATCAAATACAGTACTAGAAAAATTTATTAATACTAATGTATTTAAAAATTTAGAAGAACATACGCATGACCAGGCATTCATGGAAAACCATATAGTGCATTTAACACGTGCTATAATAAAAAAATATATTAAAATAAGACTACATTATATTGGTTTAAGTAGAATAGATAAATCAAATAGTCAACGACATTTTTTAAATAAAATGACTCTTTTTAGGGGTGAGTGAAATAAACATTTCAAATTACATGTATTTAGTAATAAGTATGTATTGTGTAATGTTTAATTTCATACAAATAATAAATTATTTTTAATCAATATTTCTGCTTTAATTTATTTTATATATTCTAGTAATTGAAGACCCACATTTCTCTTAAATTTTCATTATATTCCAAATTCAAATTCATAAATAATCACTTTTATTATTAAAGACATTTGCTTTAATCTATGATTGATAGTTTTTCATAATTAGCGGTACAGAGCATGCGCAACAATGCAACCAATCATCTCCAGGCACCCCTGGGTTGCTCTGGGTGGGGGCCCGTCCCTCAATTAGGCTTCGCGTCCCTCGTCCACAAGCTAGCCTCACCCTCCGTCCCTATATTCCTATGTCCATGGTACCCGCACACCCCTACTTTCCAATGTCTCTCGGGTGTTAGTATTTTCATTGCAGGATCACAAAAAAAAGTTTAAAAAACGACCTTCACTATTTTCTTCGTTATTCCCATCAATTGCAATTTTTTCCGAAACGACAAAACATGTCACGTAGCAAACTAATCCTTCTAGCTTCAAAAAAAAAATCAAGTCGTTTGGATTAAATTTAAAAAAGTTATGCTATTTTAAAATCTGTCCGAATATTTTTAAAAGTCACTGTAGGTAGATTTCAATGTATTATGCCGAATGTTTTTTATTAATATCTCAGTGTTGTGTATGCATGTGGCCACCACATATGTGTGAGAATGCGAGGACGAGTGATGCGCATGCGCGACGACAGATACGGAGAGAACTCGGTACGAGCGCGAGTGTACGTATGAAAGAAGAATATAATAATCCTACAAAAGTGTCTCAACGTTACTTGCTGCAGCCCATTCTCCACATTCCCACGTTTTCCTACAAACACAACAGTGGCGACGAGGATTTTTTTCGTGGACGAATGGTGCTTGATTTTCGCTTCAAAAGAATTACGTTTTCAACACGTGGTCGCGTACAGGACCACGTTTCCATACAAACCACAAATACAATTGTGGCAAATTACAAAGGTAACTACAATTACGCTGTACCATCAACGTTACACGCTGATATTGAAGAGAAATCTACTCTTTATACATACATTGGATTGTTAGATTTTCACAAGTTCAGCCCCACGGTAGAAGAAGTTACATTACATAACCTAAAAATCTCCACGTGCTTGTAAGTGCTTTTAGTGTTACACACTATTCAAAATTGATCCGCTTAAGAATCTTTTGTTAAAAAAAGAGATAGAGTGTGATTCAGTTCCTGGTAATTCTTTGGTGGAAGCCGATACAAAAAATTCAGCAGTCAATATGACTACTACCAGCGCACAGTTGTTGATTAGTCCGTTTACGCCTGGCGAGTCACAATGGGAGCGTTGGCTACAAAGGCTGGAAGGAGCTTTAACCATCATGAAGATTACGTTAGACACTGAGAAGTCACAATATCTACTACATTACATAGGTGAAACAGCGTACAATGCATTGTGCGACACATTCGGAAACGCAGCTGTTGGCACAAAGAAATACGAGGAGTTAACCGGAAAGCTGAAGGATTTATATGCCCCGGCTGCACTCAAAATTTCGGAAAACTTCAAGTTTAACTGCAGGAAGCAGCTTGAGGGGGAGTCAGTACAGGACTTCGCCACTGCTTTGAATAAATTAAGTGCTTATTGTGGGTTTGGAGATTTTTTGCAAAAGGCCCTACGAAATCAATTTGTATATGGTTTGGGAAATCGCAGAATTCAAGCCAGGTTGTTGGAAACAAAAAATTTGACGTTTGAAGCAGCCTTACAGACAGCTGTCACCATGGAGACGTGTGAACGGGAAACCACTCAATTACGGGATGGAAAGGAGTCAGAAACAGTAAATTATTTACACGGACAGAAGAAAAATTTTAGAAAATCGCAGAAGACAAATATCAAAACAAATACAAACCAGAAGAAGGCGAATACGACTTCTAAGTCTCGCTGTTACAGATGTGGGGACACACGTCATCGGGCAAATGTTTGCAATTTGCCTAAAGAAATCGTTTGCAATGCGTGTCAAAAGCGTGGGCATTTGGAGAAAGTTTGTTTCAAAGTGACCAAACCCATCAATCAGCTGGAAGAGCAGCCGGAGGAGGGCATCTACGATTTAGACATCAGGGAGATTTTCAACGTCGAGGCCCCACTGGAGCAAGTCCAGGACCGGGGGAAATTCTTCAAGGAGTTAACCGTTAATGGCACGAGTGTAAAATTTGAAGTGGACAGCGGAGCCGCACTGACCCTCATGTGGGTGCAACAAGCCAAGCAGTTATTCTCCACACTACGCCTTCAGCGTTCATTCTTACAATTGGTTACGTTTTGCCAAACGACCATCCAAGTGTGCGGTTATTTTACTGTTTCTGTGTTATACGAAAATACAAAATTCAAATTAAATTTGTACCTAACGGAAGTCTGTCGCTCACCATTGTTGGGTAGAGAGTGGATTCGACGTTTTATACAGTGTAATGGCGCCCAAAGCTTGTTTACTTCGGTTTTAACGGTTGATACGAGTGAAATTGTGAATTTTGACAAAGAGGCGTTCGTTAGGGATTTATCTTGTAAATACAAGAAGGTGATACGGCAAAATCTATCACCAATTACAGGCTTGCAAGCCACCTTGACATTAAAACCGGATGCAAAACCTGTTTTCCTCAAGGCTCGCAGTGTGCCTTTTCGACTCATTCCATTGATCGACGATGCGTTGAATTTTTTGGAGAAGGAAGGGGTCTTGGAAAGGGTAAATTCGTCACTGTACGCTACCCCCATTGTTCCTGCCCTGAAGAAGGACCAAACCATTCGCATCTGCGGGGATTACAGCGTGACGGTCAACCCACAGCTCATTGTCAACGAGTGCCCGTTACCGACCACAGATGAACTCTTCGTCGATTTAGTAGGGTGTCGTTATTTTGGAAAAATTGATTGTTCCAAAGCTTATTTACAATTACCCGTTGATAAAGATACAGCGGACTTGCTCACAATTAACACGCAGCGCGGCTGTTAATGTTCGGGGTCGCAGCTGCGCCTGCGATTTGGCAAGAATTCATGAACGCTTTGTTTAAATCAATCAAAGGCGTCTGTGTGTTTCAGGATGATTTTCGGTTGGCAGCAGCTACCCTCAAAGAATTCATAGATTTAATCCACACAGTGTTAAAAAAATTAGATGATTATAATATAAAAATAAATTGGAGTAAATGCAGTTTCTTTAATGAGAATATTCTATACTGTGGTTTTATTATTGACTCTAAGGGTATTCATAAAGATCCTGCTAAATTTGAAGCAGTGTTAAAAATGCCGCCACCGAAAGACGTCAGTGAATTACGTTCATTTATTGGTATGATAACTTACTATAATCGTTTTATGAAAAATATTAGTTGTATATTGGGTCCTCTTTACAATTTGTTGAGTGAGAAAGTCAAGTTTGTCTGGTCAAATGAATGTCAGTATGCGTTCGAAACCGCGAAAAGGGTGTTTACACAGGATAAGTGTTTAGTTTTTTTCGATCCCAAAAAACCGTTAGTCTTAGCTACTGACGCTAGCCCTGTCGGAGTTGGGGCGGTTTTGTCGCATACTTACGAGGACGGTGCCGAACGTCCTATACAGTTTATTTCACAAACTTTAAATAAAGTTCAAAGAAAGTATAGCCAAATTGATCGGGAAGCTTATGCTATCGTTTTCGCAATAAAGAAATTGCATCAGTACTTATACGGTCATAAATTCACGTTAATATCGGATAATCGTCCGTTAGTTCAAATTTTTAGTCCCGACAAAACACTGCCAATTTACAGTGCTATGCGTATGCAACATTACGCGATATTTCTACGCGGATTTAATTATGATATAAAGTATCGGCGATCGGAACAAAATGGTAACGCGGATTGTCTTTCCAGATTACCTTTGCCAGAGAGTGAAAACAACATCGATGTAGTTGATGCGTTTTACGCGGAAACCTTAGAAATACTAAAGGTGGATATCTCACACATACGTGAATTTGTACAGCAAGATGAAAAGTTACGTAGAATTATCAATGCAATCAATGTTGGTAAAAAGTTGAGTAGTAAAGACACATGGAACATTGATCCAAGAGAATTCTCTATTGAAAATGGATTGTTAGTAAAAGCACATAGGGTGGTAATTCCGGAAAAATTAAAAAAATGGGTCTTAAATGAGTTGCATGTTGGCCATTTTGGTATTGTTAAAATGAAGAGTTTGGCGAGAGGTTATTGTTGGTGGTCGCAAATTGACAAGGACATTGAAAACCTTGCTAAATCTTGTACATCTTGTTGATTAGTCAGAAATAATCCTGCGAAAGTTCAAATTCATTCGTGGGAGCCCGCCGCAGAACCTTTTGAGAGAATTCATGTAGATTTCGCCGGACCATTCATGAATAGAATTTTTTTCATTTTGGTGGACGCTTTCTCAAAATAGCCAGAAATACATATCGTTAAGAACATGCTTGCAGAAACTACAGTTGAAAAATGTGAGGAGATTTTTGCGCAATTCGGGTTACCACAAATGCTAGTATCCGACAACGGTAGGACCTTTGAGTAGTAAGGCTATGCCGGTTCTAACCCAGGTCCTCTGAGGGGAGCGCGGGGGCGGGGGGAAGTGAGAGCGCGCGGGGGAGTGCGGCGGAGGGAAACATGGGCGCGGAGCCTGCGGGGAGAGGAAGACAGGTTGCGCGCGCACGAGCCGCGGAGTGGGGGAAGCCGCGATCGTGGAGGGGATCACTCCGGGCCGAGCCGCCGCGGAGGCCTCTCCAGACCGGACCCACCGTCGGAAGGAGGGAATGACCCCCAAAGAATCTCTTTCAAAACCTTGACCCACCCCACAATTTTTTTACAGAGTGAGGGGACAACCCCCAAATATTTTTCCAAATCATTATGCGATGGAATTGTTTAATAATTGTTTCGGACAATGCCGGGAAAGACCAGCGTTTTCACACCGCGTCTTCGGGGAGGGAAAGAGACAGAGCATTACTTTAAAGTTAAAATTTGGAGGAGGGAAAGAGACAACACTACATAGGTTTTCCAAATCATTATGCGATGGAATTGTTTAATAATTGTTTCGGACAATGTCGGGAAAGACCAGCGTTTTCACACCGCGTCTTCAGGGAGGGAAAGAGACAGAGCATTACTTTAAAGTTAAAATTTGGAGGAGGGAAAGAGACAACACTACATAGGGGTACAACCGCTTTCGTTCTAAAGTTAATAGTATTCTAAAGCATTCCGATTTAGCGTCGCTGCGTCTCGCGCGATCGTGTGTAATTTGACTCCTCTGAAGCAGCCGTGCAAGGTGACGTCATTTTCACGGCACGAAGAACGCTCGAACGAAATAAACGCTGAATCTTAAAATTATGTGGCCAGGAGGAAGACGGGTGAATAAAATTGACAAATAATATGTGTTTAAGAAATTTATTTAAATTTAAAAGAGTATAATTTTAACATTTTTTCCTACGAGCATCAGAATATCATTGATGGCGCATGCTACCAGTTCGCAATCTACATGATAATGCCGCGCATACATATAATTATGCTGTATCAGCCGAAACTGTATCGGATGATTTTGTGCGCTAATTCGTCATACGCATGAATCATGGAAAAAGAGGAGACAAGGAAGACGGGTAAATAAAATTGAGACATTATATATCAAATATGCAGTTTCTGAGAATCAAAAAGCAGAAGAAGAAGAAGAAGAGAAAATGGAGAATCAAGAGGAGAAGAACAGAATTGATTTTGAAGAAATGATAGATGATCCAACCCAAAAAATCATGAAAGCAAGAAACAAAATAGAAGAGAGTAATCAAGAAGAATATATGGAGACGGAGGAAGAAATACAGCCGCTGACGAACGGAAACGAAATAGGGTTGTATATGAACACAAAAACACCAAGGCTACAGGAAGAAAAAGGACTAATCCCAGAAACGCAAGCAGGGTTCAGAAGTAGAAAGAGTGCAAGGGAGTACATCCTGAATATCGCGAGCCCGGAGTTACAAGTAAAAGGAAGCAAATTACACACATATTTTGCAAATTTGAAAGCATCCTTCGACAACGTGAAAAGAAAAAAATTAAGGCAGATGATGGAGGAAAAAGGAATAAGCATGGCGGATCTAGAAGAGTATATGAAGGAAGGGCAATCAGGAGTAGTAGGAATAGGAAACCGAAAAAAATGGGCCGTTGCGTACACGGATGGGATTGTCCTAGTAGCAAAGACCGAAATGGAATTAAAGGAAATGATAGATAGGCTGAAGACCTATCTACAGGAAAAAGACATCATACTAAATGAGGAAAAGTCCAAAGCAGAAGTGCTGAAGCGCAGAGCAAGGAAAATGGGAAAGGAAAGGAAAACGAATGAAAATGTGGGGAAGAAGAAATAGAAGTTAAATAATTAGAATATGTAGGGTAGGTGAGACTGAGGCTAGTTGATACAAGAGCAAGTTGATACAGACGAATTATCTCGACACCGTATATATGTAGCTTAATTTGAGCGAGATATGTGAAGTTTGTTGTTCAATTCTTTACTACGATCCAGCGTACGTGTGTGCACCTTAAAGTTAACAGTCGTTTTTCAACTGTTTTCGTTTATACAGTAATGCCTCGTTAGAATCACGACGATCGGGGCTGGCAGCGTGATACTAACGCGATGCGGATACTATTTCGTGCCGACGACAACTTCGCGTCGTCTCTTTTGTTCTGTCTCGCATATATCGGATTCTCTCACTCTCGACTGAAGGATGCCATGAAATGCTTACATCTATCCATTCTGGCGATGGGGACCGCGACCGTCGCAGGGGCCCAATCTGTCTGTACGGTACCCAGGGTTGCCATAATCGCGCATCCATCGTCGAACCAACCACCAGCTCCGACTGCCGCCGCATTCGCAGATCCTGGGGTGGTACCACCTGGGCTGCAATCTCCGCCATGACCTGCTCCAACATCGCCAATTGTTGCACCAACAGTTCATAATTCTGCAACACGTACACAAACGTCAATATAATATTGACATATTAAACATAGTAAAATGTACAAAAGCATTTACATACAATTTGAGGCGATGGAGGTGGCGAAGACGGCGGTGAGGGTGAGGGTGAGGGTGAGGGTGACAACAGCCAGCCAGGTGGTGACGTGGGTGGCAAGTCCTAAAAGATAGAACCCCTCATTTAATCTCGCTCGATTTAAAAAGTTAAACGCGATAAATGTTAACATAATTTAAAGTACATACCTCGGGGTTACGCTCCGGTGCGATCCGCGTTATTCCCATTATTTGCACAAAAGAAGTTTCACAAAATGTTAACAAGTGTGTCAGCTGTCACAGTTTGACGACAAATGGTCTCGCTGCATCTCTAAGCTCATGCATTTAAACTCATAACATGAAATCGAGAAGTGCATAGCTTTGCAAAAGTAAGATGCCTTTGTTCTCCACCTTCATTTTCGATGACCATCCTCTCCTTATTCACACATGTCTTCTTTCCCTTCTTCTTTACACTCATCATTCAGCTCGAGTGAAATAAAACGCTGAATCTTAAAATTAGGTGGCGAGGAGGAAGACGGGTTAATAATATGGAGAAATAATATACGTTTAAAATATATATATTGTTACATGGAAAAATTACTAATATAAAATTAAAAGAATATGAAAACAATATAATAATATGTCATGCAAGACATTAGACAATACAGATAGTCGTGTGTAAAAAAAGTATTTTATTGATAACATATATATACTATTCCAGCGTCTGACATGCATCACGAACGATCAATCCCAATCCTAATGCTAAGAGTTCACAATCTATTAAAGAGTTCGGTTCGTAGCAGTCGGTTTCAGTAATGATTTTCTCATATTCCGCAGTCGTTGTATTAGCAGTACGTATAATGTTGACAGAGTTCGCGATCATTGTCATCTGTCCGGACGGTTTAGAGGACCGGTACATTCGCAGTGCAATTTAAATTATAAAAATGCGTTTTACATCCCCATAGTTTTCCATAATTTGTCCGACCATATCACTTTGAACGGGTATCGAACGGGTATTGAACGGCTTTGAACGGGTATTGAACGGCTTTGAACGACTTTGAACGGCTTTGAACGCGAAACTTACGGGTATTGAACGGTTTTGAACGGCTTTGAATGGGTATCGAACGGTTTTGAATGGTTTTGAACGGCTTTGAACGCGAATCGAACGGGTATTGAACGGATATTGAACGGCTTTGAACGGCTTTGAACGGGTATTGAACGGGTATCGAACGGTTTTGAACGGCTTCGAACGCGAATCGAACGGGTATTGGACGAGTTTGAACGGGTATCGAATGGCTTTGAACGGGTATTGAACGGGTATCGAACGGCTTTGAACGCGAATCGAACGGGTATCGAACGGGTATTGAACGGGTATTGAACAGGTATCGAACGGTTTTGAACGGCTTTGAACGCGAATCGAACGGGTTTGAACGGATATCGAACGGGTATTGAACGTACAAATTTCTCAATACCAGTCTCGACAAATTAGCATCTTTTCTGATCACAGATCGTATTGAACGGGTATTGAACTGGTATCGAACGGTTTTGAACGGCTTTGAACGCGAATCGAACGGGTTTGAACGGATATCGAACGGGTATTGAACGGTTTCTACATAATAATTACAACTATCGTCTTAATCTAGCGTACATGCAAGAGGTTGGAGAGGGTGAAGAAAAAAAACATTTATGTATTAAAAATTGATTATATTTTATTTAAGCATTTCTCTCTCTCTGGCGTTTAGACCACCAGTTGAATATTTTAAATACATTTTGCAAGGCACAGTGCTTTGCGTGTCTGTCACATCGTAGAGTATCAACTACATTTAGCTTATTTAGAGATTTGATATCCTCGTATTCAATGTCCAGCGTCTCGATGATCACGTCCGCTCTGGTATTTTCATCGAGGAAATCCGCAAGCCAGTCGCGTTTCTGCAGCCCTTTAACGTATACTATATGGGATGTGTCATCTTCTTCGTCGATCGCATCAGCTACAGCTTTCGTAATTAGCTGTTTAGCCATACTGTACGGAACGTCTCCATCGTCCCACCGTAGTCCATGATGTTTTGCCACCAGCCATCGAATGCTTGATTTGTCGGATTTCGTAAGAAGAAATTGTGGCATAGGACTCCCAAAAATATAGTGTGAGAGAATTGTCCCCTTGCGTAGGACAGCCACTTCCTTCGCGATAAATCTTCCATCGACGATGAACCCTTGCAGGTCAACGAATGTTGGTACAGCCATTATCGGTACAATTTAGAGGTGCGTTCGCTTCCGAGACAGACGAGAGAATGCAGTCTTTCTCGTAAAGCATCTGAATTTTCACGAAGGTGTGAATTTGACACAGAAGAGGGCGGATAATTAGCGTAGCAATTTAATTCATTTTGCGCACAGGGGACAACCCCTCAAATATTTTTCCAAACCATTATGCGATGGAATTGTTTAATAATTGTTTCGGACAATGTCGGGAAAGACCGGCGTTTTCACACCGCGTCTTCGGGGAGGAAAAGAGACCGAGCATTACTTTAAAGCTAAAATTTTGGAAGAGGGAAAGAAACAGCACTACTTGGTGGTACAATCGCTTTCGTTCTAAAGCTAACAGTATTCTAAAGCGATCCGATTTAGCGTCGCAGCGTCTCGCACGATCGCATGAAACTTGAATCTTCTGGAGCAGTCGTGCAGGATGACGTCATTTTCACGGCGCGAAGAACGCTCGAGCGAAATAGAATTATGCAGCGTCGGCAGAATGTTTTTTTTTTTTTCCCAACGCAGACAAATAGTAATTTTTTGAAACGTCGAATCTTAAAATTAGGTGGCGAGGAGGAAGACGGGTGAATAAAATTGACAAATAATATGTTTTTAAGCAATTTTATTTAAAATTAAGAGAATAGAATTTTAACATTTTTTCCTACGAGCATCAGCTAGAATATCATTGATGGCACATGCTACCAGTTCGCAATCTACATGATACTCCTCGTCGAAGTGTTCGCTATCGCGTATGATTTTAGCAGCACGCCGCGCATCTAATGTTTCGCAGGCAATACCGCTTTGCTGTAGCACTTTAACAAAAGTTTCAAATTTTACTCTCACATCTTCCGCAGTTTGATACATCCGCGGATACATATATTCTATACATGGCTGAAGATTTAATAAAAATGATATTGTGTCCAGTGTGTAATATAACGTGTCATCACATTGTGTGATCTTTATAATTGGTGTATCAAAGATCCGAAAAAAGTCAACCGTTAATTCATCAATCCGCATCGAAGGTGATCCAGGTAATCGTGCACGTTCTTCAATGGTTTCACAGTTGTCGAATAGCAAACCCCATGTATGCCATGATAATATGAGATGATTTCCATGATTGTCGCCGAGAAGCACTTCTACATCGACTGTAGGTCCTACGTCGATTCCAATTTCCAAATATTTGCTACCCATGGATGTTAATGCGTATCTTCTAACCATGATACGCGATCCTTGACGCGGACTAAGAGAACAATCGAAGCTATGAAATTGCCCGCTCGTATTAGGATCAAACATAAAAATTTTGAGAAGATGTGAAAATTATGTGTTACCAATCATTATATATATTTTCCCCACATGGAGCTACACCATCATCTCGCACGATCGGAACGAAATAATCCTCACACCCAGCGAGTATTTCATCAATGGTGGTGGTGTACATTTTTTTTTTTGTTTCAGAGCACTATTTGTTCCGTCGAAACTCACTGAGGCTACTGAGCGATTAATTGTATAGCGTCCGGGAACTGACTTAAATAGAGCTACAATTGCTTCCCCCACTACCACATTTTATTCTAAGCCCAACAATTTTTTCAAAATGATTTTCAATCTTAGCGTCGCTGCGTCTCGCGCGATCGTGTGTAATTTGACTCCTCTGGAGCAGCCGTGCAAGGGGACGTCATTTTCACGGCGGGAAGAACGCTCGAACGAAATAAACGCTGAATCTTAAAATTATGGGTCAGGAGGAAGACGGGTGAATAAAATTGACAAATAATATGTGTTTAAGAAATTTTATTTAAAATTAAAAGAATATAATTTTAACATTTTTTCCTACGAGCATCAGCTAGAATATCATTGATGGCGCATGCTACCAGTTCGCAATGTACATAATAATCCTCACAGTAATGTTCGCTTTCACGTATGATTTTAGCAGCACGACGCGCATCTAATGTTTCGCTGGAAACATCGCTTTGCTGTAGCACGTTAACAAAAGTTTCAAATTTTATCCTCACATCTCTTACATTTTGATACAGCCGCAGATACACATAGTCTAAACATGGTTCAAGATTTAATAAAAATGTTACTGTATCCGGTTTGAAATACAGCGGCTTATTATGTAGTGTCATCCTTACAATCGGAGAATTATAGATTTCACAGAAATCCACCGTTAATTGGCCCATTTGCATCGAAGGTGATCCAGGTAATCGTGCACGTTCTTCAATGGTCGTACGACTGCCGCATAGCGAACCCCATGTACCCCATGGTAACGTGAGAAACATCCCACGATTGTCGCCGAGAACCATTTCTACATCAATCGTAGGCCGTACGCGGATTCCAATTTCCAAGTATTTGCTGCCCATGGATGTTAGTGCGTATCGTCTGACCATGACACGCGATGTTCGACGCGGGCTAAGAGAACAATCGAAGCTATGAAATTGCCCACTCGTATTAGGAATAAACATAAAAAATTTTGAGATATGAAAATTAAGCCTTACCAAACAACTGTATCCTCCCCGCATTGAGCCACACCATCATCTCGCACGATCGGAACGTAATAATTCGTGTGTTCAACGTTTCCTTCGACACTGGTACTGCACATTTTGTTTTCAGAGCACTATTTGTTCCGTCGAAAGTCACTGAGGCTACCGAGTGATTGATTGAATAGCGTCCGGAAGACTGGCTTAAATAGAGGTGCAATTGCTTCCCCCACCACCACATTTTATTTTAAAACTATCAATTTTTCCATAATGTGTTTCAATCTTAACGTCGCAGCATATAGTTCCGGAAGATATGCACATGACAATAACAAGTACATGTCATCTTACAACGCATCGGAAGAGTCATCGTACTTGATGTACTTTGACGTGAATAATTTGTATGGGTGGGCAATGTGTCAGCCCCTACCGTATGCTAAATTTCAATGGGTCGAAGATGTTGCAAAGTTTGACGTGTCTTCAATCGGACAACGGAGGTGTTCAAGATAGCCAAAGTACAGGCAACTAATCTTGCAACGTATCTGCTCGTCGATTCCTGTGGAAAACCCGTTGCCGGAGGATTCTATGAACACGAGCTGCAACGCGTCACCGATCCTGATGTGTATCTAGTGGAAAAAGTGTTGCGTAGAAAGGGGGATAAGGTGTACGTCAAGTGGTTGGGTTTTGATAAATCACACAATTCTTGGATAAATAAAAATAATGTATTGTAAAATAATAATACATGGTTCAATAAATACAATTATACATATACATGTGTGAAAAATTTTTATTTATTTTTTTTTTTTTTACACATTAATTCCACTATTTATATGAATGAGTTAATAAATACAATAATAATTTATTTAACATTTTGCTGCAAGCGACGTCGATAATATCATTCAAAGGCACATGCCATCAGTTTGCAATCAACCAGAGATTTATCATCGAAATATTCTCATTATATGCTTTTCAACATCGCAGCATGAGTCTAAAGTTTCATAAAGGCGATGTTGAAAAACATATAATGAGAATATTTCGATGATAAATCTCTGGTTGATTGCAAACTGATGGCATGTGCCTTTGAATGATATTATCGACGTCGCTTGCAGCAAAATGTTAAATAAATTATTATTGTATTTATTAACTCATTCATATAAATAGTGGAATTAATGTGTAAAAAAAAAAAAATAAATAAAAATTTTTCACACATGTATATGTATAATTGTATTTATTGAACCATGTATTATTATTTTACAATACATTATTTTTATTTATCCAAGAATTGTGTGATTTATCAAAACCCAACCACTTGACGTACACCTTATCCCCCTTTCTACGCAACACTTTTTCCACTAGATACACATCAGGATCGGTGACGCGTTGCAGCTCGTGTTCATAGAATCCTCCGGCAACGGGTTTTCCACAGGAATCGACGAGCAGATACGTTGCAAGATTAGTTGCCTGTACTTTGGCTATCTTGAACACCTCCGTTGTCCGATTGAAGACACGTCAAACTTTGCAACATCTTCGACCCATTGAAATTTAGCATACAGTAGGGGCTGACACATTGCCCACCCATACAAATTATTCACGTCAAAGTACATCAAGTACGATGACTCTTCCGATGCGTTGTAAGATGACATGTACTTGTTATTGTCATGTGCATATCTTCCGGAACTATATGCTGCGACGTTAAGATTGAAACACATTATGGAAAAATTGATAGTTTTAAAATAAAATGTGGTGGTGGGGGAAGCAATTGCACCTCTATTTAAGCCAGTCTTCCGGACGCTATTCAATCAATCACTCGGTAGCCTCAGTGACTTTCGACGGAACAAATAGTGCTCTGAAAACAAAATGTGCAGTACCAGTGTCGAAGGAAACGTTGAACACACGAATTATTACGTTCCGATCGTGCGAGATGATGGTGTGGCTCAATGCGGGGAGGATACAGTTGTTTGGTAAGGCTTAATTTTCATATCTCAAAATTTTTTATGTTTATTCCTAATACGAGTGGGCAATTTCATAGCTTCGATTGTTCTCTTAGCCCGCGTCGAACATCGCGTGTCATGGTCAGACGATACGCACTAACATCCATGGGCAGCAAATACTTGGAAATTGGAATCCGCGTACGGCCTACGATTGATGTAGAAATGGTTCTCGGCGACAATCGTGGGATGTTTCTCACGTTACCATGGGGTACATGGGGTTCGCTATGCGGCAGTCGTACGACCATTGAAGAACGTGCACGATTACCTGGATCACCTTCGATGCAAATGGGCCAATTAACGGTGGATTTCTGTGAAATCTATAATTCTCCGATTGTAAGGATGACACTACATAATAAGCCGCTGTATTTCAAACCGGATACAGTAACATTTTTATTAAATCTTGAACCATGTTTAGACTATGTGTATCTGCGGCTGTATCAAAATGTAAGAGATGTGAGGATAAAATTTGAAACTTTTGTTAACGTGCTACAGCAAAGCGATGTTTCCAGCGAAACATTAGATGCGCGTCGTGCTGCTAAAATCATACGTGAAAGCGAACATTACTGTGAGGATTATTATGTAGATTGCGAACTGGTAGCATGCGCCATCAATGATATTCTAGCTGATGCTCGTAGGAAAAAATGTTAAAATTATATTCTTTTAATTTTAAATAAAATTTCTTAAACACATATTATTTGTCAATTTTATTCACCCGTCTTCCTCCTGACCCATAATTTTAAGATTCAGCGTTTATTTCGTTCGAGCGTTCTTCCCGCCGTGAAAATGACGTCCCCTTGCACGGCTGCTCCAGAGGAGTCAAATTACACACGATCGCGCGAGACGCAGCGACGCTAAGATTGAAAATCATTTTGAAAAAATTGTTGGGCTTAGAATAAAATGTGGTAGTGGGGGAAGCAATTGTAGCTCTATTTAAGTCAGTTCCCGGACGCTATACAATTAATCGCTCAGTAGCCTCAGTGAGTTTCGACGGAACAAATAGTGCTCTGAAACAAAAAAAAAAATGTACACCACCACCATTGATGAAATACTCGCTGGGTGTGAGGATTATTTCGTTCCGATCGTGCGAGATGATGGTGTAGCTCCATGTGGGGAAAATATATATAATGATTGGTAACACATAATTTTCACATCTTCTCAAAATTTTTATGTTTGATCCTAATACGAGCGGGCAATTTCATAGCTTCGATTGTTCTCTTAGTCCGCGTCAAGGATCGCGTATCATGGTTAGAAGATACGCATTAACATCCATGGGTAGCAAATATTTGGAAATTGGAATCGACGTAGGACCTACAGTCGATGTAGAAGTGCTTCTCGGCGACAATCATGGAAATCATCTCATATTATCATGGCATACATGGGGTTTGCTATTCGACAACTGTGAAACCATTGAAGAACGTGCACGATTACCTGGATCACCTTCGATGCGGATTGATGAATTAACGGTTGACTTTTTTCGGATCTTTGATACACCAATTATAAAGATCACACAATGTGATGACACGTTATATTACACACTGGACACAATATCATTTTTATTAAATCTTCAGCCATGTATAGAATATATGTATCCGCGGATGTATCAAACTGCGGAAGATGTGAGAGTAAAATTTGAAACTTTTGTTAAAGTGCTACAGCAAAGCGGTATTGCCTGCGAAACATTAGATGCGCGGCGTGCTGCTAAAATCATACGCGATAGCGAACACTTCGACGAGGAGTATCATGTAGATTGCGAACTGGTAGCATGTGCCATCAATGATATTCTAGCTGATGCTCGTAGGAAAAAATGTTAAAATTCTATTCTCTTAATTTTAAATAAAATTGCTTAAAAACATATTATTTGTCAATTTTATTCACCCGTCTTCCTCCTCGCCACCTAATTTTAAGATTCGACGTTTCAAAAAATTACTATTTGTCTGCGTTGGGAAAAAAAAAAAAACATTCTGCCGACGCTGCATAATTCTATTTCGCTCGAGCGTTCTTCGCGCCGTGAAAATGACGTCATCCTGCACGACTGCTCCAGAAGATTCAAGTTTCATGCGATCGTGCGAGACGCTGCGACGCTAAATCGGATCGCTTTAGAATACTGTTAGCTTTAGAACGAAAGCGATTGTACCACCAAGTAGTGCTGTTTCTTTCCCTCTTCCAAAATTTTAGCTTTAAAGTAATGCTCGGTCTCTTTTCCTCCCCGAAGACGCGGTGTGAAAACGCCGGTCTTTCCCGACATTGTCCGAAACAATTATTAAACAATTCCATCGCATAATGGTTTGGAAAAATATTTGAGGGGTTGTCCCCTGTGCGCAAAATGAATTAAATTGCTACGCTAATTATCCGCCCTCTTCTGTGTCAAATTCACACCTTCGTGAAAATTCAGATGCTTTACGAGAAAGACTGCATTCTCTCGTCTGTCTCGGAAGCGAACGCACCTCTAAATTGTACCGATAATGGCTGTACCAACATTCGTTGACCTGCAAGGGTTCATCGTCGATGGAAGATTTATCGCGAAGGAAGTGGCTGTCCTACGCAAGGGGACAATTCTCTCACACTATATTTTTGGGAGTCCTATGCCACAATTTCTTCTTACGAAATCCGACAAATCAAGCATTCGATGGCTGGTGGCAAAACATCATGGACTACGGTGGGACGATGGAGACGTTCCGTACAGTATGGCTAAACAGCTAATTACGAAAGCTGTAGCTGATGCGATCGACGAAGAAGATGACACATCCCATATAGTATACGTTAAAGGGCTGCAGAAACGCGACTGGCTTGCGGATTTCCTCGATGAAAATACCAGAGCGGACGTGATCATCGAGACGCTGGACATTGAATACGAGGATATCAAATCTCTAAATAAGGTAAATGTAGTTGATACTCTACGATGTGACAGACACGCAAAGCACTGTGCCTTGCAAAATGTATTTAAAATATTCAACTGGTGGTCTAAACGCCAGAGAGAGAGAAATGCTTAAATAAAATATAATCAATTTTTAATACATAAATGTTTTTTTTCTTCACCCTCTCCAACCTCTTGCATGTACGCTAGATTAAGACGATAGTTGTAATTATTATGTAGAAACCGTTCAATACCCGTTCGATATCCGTTCAAACCCGTTCGATTCGCGTTCAAAGCCGTTCAAAACCGTTCGATACCAGTTCAATACCCGTTCAATACGATCTGTGATCAGAAAAGATGCTAATTTGTCGAGACTGGTATTGAGAAATTTGTACGTTCAATACCCGTTCGATATCCGTTCAAACCCGTTCGATTCGCGTTCAAAGCCGTTCAAAACCGTTCGATACCTGTTCAATACCCGTTCAATACCCGTTCGATACCCGTTCGATTCGCGTTCAAAGCCGTTCGATACCCGTTCAATACCCGTTCAAAGCCATTCGATACCCGTTCAAACTCGTCCAATACCCGTTCGATTCGCGTTCGAAGCCGTTCAAAACCGTTCGATACCCGTTCAATACCCGTTCAAAGCCGTTCAAAGCCGTTCAATATCCGTTCAATACCCGTTCGATTCGCGTTCAAAGCCGTTCAAAACCATTCAAAACCGTTCGATACCCATTCAAAGCCGTTCAAAACCGTTCAATACCCGTAAGTTTCGCGTTCAAAGCCGTTCAAAGTCGTTCAAAGCCGTTCAATACCCGTTCAAAGCCGTTCAATACCCGTTCGATACCCGTTCAAAGTGATATGGTCGGACAAATTATGGAAAACTATGGGGATGTAAAACGCATTTTTATAATTTAAATTGCACTGCGAATGTACCGGTCCTCTAAACCGTCCGGACAGATGACAATGATCGCGAACTCTGTCAACATTATACGTACTGCTAATACAACGACTGCGGGATATGAGAAAATCATTACTGAAACCGACTGCTACGAACCGAACTCTTTAATAGATTGTGAACTCTTAGCATTAGGATTGGGATTGATCGTTCGTGATGCATGTCAGACGCTGGAATAGTATATATATGTTATCAATAAAATACTTTTTTTACACACGACTATCTGTATTGTCTAATGTCTTGCATGACATATTATTATATTGTTTTCATATTCTTTTAATTTTATATTAGTAATTTTTCCATGTAACAATATATATATTTTAAACGTATATTATTTCTCCATATTATTAACCCGTCTTCCTCCTCGCCACCTAATTTTAAGATTCAGCGTTTTATTTCACTCGAGCTGAATGATGAGTGTAAAGAAGAAGGGAAAGAAGACATGTGTGAATAAGGAGAGGATGGTCATCGAAAATGAAGGTGGAGAACAAAGGCATCTTACTTTTGCAAAGCTATGCACTTCTCGATTTCATGTTATGAGTTTAAATGCATGAGCTTAGAGATGCAGCGAGACCATTTGTCGTCAAACTGTGACAGCTGACACACTTGTTAACATTTTGTGAAACTTCTTTTGTGCAAATAATGGGAATAACGCGGATCGCACCGGAGCGTAACCCCGAGGTATGTACTTTAAATTATGTTAACATTTATCGCGTTTAACTTTTTAAATCGAGCGAGATTAAATGAGGGGTTCTATCTTTTAGGACTTGCCACCCACGTCACCACCTGGCTGGCTGTTGTCACCCTCACCCTCACCCTCACCCTCACCGCCGTCTTCGCCACCTCCATCGCCTCAAATTGTATGTAAATGCTTTTGTACATTTTACTATGTTTAATATGTCAATATTATATTGACGTTTGTGTACGTGTTGCAGAACTATGAACTGTTGGTGCAACAATTGGCGATGTTGGAGCAGGTCATGGCGGAGATTGCAGCCCAGGTGGTACCACCCCAGGATCTGCGAATGCGGCGGCAGTCGGAGCTGGTGGTTGGTTCGACGATGGATGCGCGATTATGGCAACCCTGGGTACCGTACAGACAGATTGGGCCCCTGCGACGGTCGCGGTCCCCATCGCCAGAATGGATAGATGTAAGCATTTCATGGCATCCTTCAGTCGAGAGTGAGAGAATCCGATATATGCGAGACAGAACAAAAGAGACGACGCGAAGTTGTCGTCGGCACGAAATAGTATCCGCATCGCGTTAGTATCACGCTGCCAGCCCCGATCGTCGTGATTCTAACGAGGCATTACTGTATAAACGAAAACAGTTGAAAAACGACTGTTAACTTTAAGGTGCACACACGTACGCTGGATCGTAGTAAAGAATTGAACAACAAACTTCACATATCTCGCTCAAATTAAGCTACATATATACGGTGTCGAGATAATTCGTCTGTATCAACTTGCTCTTGTATCAACTAGCCTCAGTCTCACCTACCCTACATATTCTAATTATTTAACTTCTATTTCTTCTTCCCCACATTTTCATTCGTTTTCCTTTCCTTTCCCATTTTCCTTGCTCTGCGCTTCAGCACTTCTGCTTTGGACTTTTCCTCATTTAGTATGATGTCTTTTTCCTGTAGATAGGTCTTCAGCCTATCTATCATTTCCTTTAATTCCATTTCGGTCTTTGCTACTAGGACAATCCCATCCGTGTACGCAACGGCCCATTTTTTTCGGTTTCCTATTCCTACTACTCCTGATTGCCCTTCCTTCATATACTCTTCTAGATCCGCCATGCTTATTCCTTTTTCCTCCATCATCTGCCTTAATTTTTTTCTTTTCACGTTGTCGAAGGATGCTTTCAAATTTGCAAAATATGCGTGTAATTTGCTTCCTTTTACTTGTAACTCCGGGCTCGCGATATTCAGGATGTACTCCCTTGCACTCTTTCTACTTCTGAACCCTGCTTGCGTTTCTGGGATTAGTCCTTTTTCTTCCTGTAGCCTTGGTGTTTTTGTGTTCATATACAACCCTATTTCGTTTCCGTTCGTCAGCGGCTGTATTTCTTCCTCCGTCTCCATATATTCTTCTTGATTACTCTCTTCTATTTTGTTTCTTGCTTTCATGATTTTTTGGGTTGGATCATCTATCATTTCTTCAAAATCAATTCTGTTCTTCTCCTCTTGATTCTCCATTTTCTCTTCTTCTTCTTCTTCTGCTTTTTGATTCTCAGAAACTGCATATTTGATATATAATGTCTCAATTTTATTTACCCGTCTTCCTTGTCTCCTCTTTTTCCATGATTCATGCGTATGACGAATTAGCGCACAAAATCATCCGATACAGTTTCGGCTGATACAGCATAATTATATGTATGCGCGGCATTATCATGTAGATTGCGAACTGGTAGCATGCGCCATCAATGATATTCTGATGCTCGTAGGAAAAAATGTTAAAATTATACTCTTTTAAATTTAAATAAATTTCTTAAACACATATTATTTGTCAATTTTATTCACCCGTCTTCCTCCTGGCCACATAATTTTAAGATTCAGCGTTTATTTCGTTCGAGCGTTCTTCGTGCCGTGAAAATGACGTCACCTTGCACGGCTGCTTCAGAGGAGTCAAATTACACACGATCGCGCGAGACGCAGCGACGCTAAATCGGAATGCTTTAGAATACTATTAACTTTAGAACGAAAGCGGTTGTACCCCTATGTAGTGTTGTCTCTTTCCCTCCTCCAAATTTTAACTTTAAAGTAATGCTCTGTCTCTTTCCCTCCCTGAAGACGCGGTGTGAAAACGCTGGTCTTTCCCGACATTGTCCGAAACAATTATTAAACAATTCCATCGCATAATGATTTGGAAAACCTATGTAGTGTTGTCTCTTTCCCTCCTCCAAATTTTAACTTTAAAGTAATGCTCTGTCTCTTTCCCTCCCCGAAGACGCGGTGTGAAAACGCTGGTCTTTCCCGGCATTGTCCGAAACAATTATTAAACAATTCCATCGCATAATGATTTGGAAAAATATTTGGGGGTTGTCCCCTCACTCTGTAAAAAAATTGTGGGGTGGGTCAAGGTTTTGAAAGAGATTCTTTGGGGGTCATTCCCTCCTTCCGACGGTGGGTCCGGTCTGGAGAGGCCTCCGCGGCGGCTCGGCCCGGAGTGATCCCCTCCACGATCGCGGCTTCCCCCACTCCGCGGCTCGTGCGCGCGCAACCTGTCTTCCTCTCCCCGCAGGCTCCGCGCCCATGTTTCCCTCCGCCGCACTCCCCCGCGCGCTCTCACTTCCCCCCGCCCCCGCGCTCCCCTCAGAGGACCTGGGTTAGAACCGGCATAGCCTTACTACTCCTTTGTTTCTGATACATTTCAGAAATTCTTGAGATGCCACGGTATCGCGCACAAGCTCACTGCACCGTTTCACCCTGCCACGAATGGGCAAGCAAAGCGATTCGTGCAGATAATAAAAAGCGCGTTAAAAAAGATAAATGATGAGAAAAATGTAAAAAGTGAGGTGAGCAAAATCTTAGCTCAGTATAGAAGCATGCCGCATCTTACAAGGGGAAAATCCCCAGCAGAATTATTTTTAGGGAGAAAGACTAGGTGTAAATTAGATTTGCTAAAACCTACTAACAAGGCAATGGACAAGGAGAGTGTAAACATGTATCTTAAAGTTAAGCAGTTTCGGTTGAAAATCATATCAAATGTCATGTAAATCTAATTATTTTTTACGAAGTTATGGAAATCAATTTATTATGAAGATTCCTTAATTACGATCCGATTTGTGTCGTTTTTTGACCATATTCATCGGGAAAACATAAGGAATCGATTCACACCACTTTCGCCAAGATCCGACGAGAAATGTAGAATTTTTGATTTGTCACTTCTTAGGGGCAACATTGTACGGCCCCCCGTGGTCTCGAGGGTCGAAGTCCTCGAAACCCATCGAGGCACGGCTTATCGGCGGCATTGCCATTGAAGACTCTAGCGAGAGGATAACCCGTTACCTGCTTTCCTGATTCCATAATCAGGTTGGAGACATGAAAATATTGTAAATAATAAAATTATAATTTACAAGATTTCATCCTCACAAACTAACTAACGAACAAACACACAAGTGAAGCTAAATAAAAGCTTGTAATAAAAAGAGAAATACGTCAATGCATCCAGGAAGAAATCGTGTGTTACATTTATTAAGTGCAGGGCATGTTACAAATATGCTATAAACGACATCGCTGTTTTCTATTATACGTGTACATCGCATGCGTTCTATAGTTAAATTTAGATTATCGTAAAATAACTGCACAATTACATTGTATAGGTAAATAAGCAAGAGAACATGAAACTGAGCTGCTGAAGTTGAATATAATATAATCGCTACGCATAGTTATTTATTCAACGTTAATCATTCTTTTTTAAGACTAGCTATTAAAGCTCAATCATTGGAGAATCCATTTAAGAATTTATGATACGTGAGAAGTAGCTGTAAGTGTTCGCCTCGGTACAAGTATGTATGATACATTAAGTGTGCGTAACCTATCGAACCGAAAATTATAAACAAGATCGACAACTTTTTCTATTATTCACCGTCATGGAAAAAAGTCTTTTTGTAATTTGTTAAAATTCCATAACATTGTCATGCTTTAATGGATTCTGTGATGGTTTTGTATTTACGTAGGTGACGAATCTTTGTAAAAAGAAGTGAGATCCCCCAAAAAACTTCAAAAAAGTAAAAAAATTACGCCAAGTACATGAATTATCACCAAAAAAAAGAAGATAATAATATACATGATAAAGTCGAGGACGGAAAAGAGTATAAAAAATCACAAAAAATAAAAGGTAATAATATAATCACAAAAAATAGAAAATATACAATACAAAAAAAGATGTGAAATCAAAATGAGCTGCCAGTACATCAAGGTGCTTTCCAACTGCGCTTAAGATGACACATCTACATACACACAGCTAAAATGCTGTGTTCATACATTCCATTACAATGTATTACATAATATTAAGCAGATATATTTTTATACAAATAAATATTTTAATATGAATAAATATTTTATTCAAAATACTTGGCGCTGCGAAACCGAAAAAATGTTAATTTTCTTAGTATTAATTAATAATTTACAACAACTCCCTTACAATGTATACACACATTCACGAACGCTAGTGTAAGAAAATAAGTAAAACGAAAATTAACGGGTAAGAAGAATCTTCGACAGCGAGACGTGATCGGCGGCGTCAACTTCTCATCTTACAAAGATAGCCCGCCCTGGTGGACGATCGGCCGGGCATGGGGATGTAAACAAGAGACGCGCGATGCAAGCGAGGAGACTAAGCATTCACTTCTTCACGAGCCGAGTTCGAGAAACGACACACGCGTGTCACATTGTACCACGGATTCCAAAGCGACAGAATAAACGCGCATTATTTAATAGTACGTTCTATTTTTCTCTTCCACGTATATTGATCTTACACTAGCACAAGAAAGAAAGAAAAAGACGAAGAAAAAGTACGAGACCAGTTGTCATTGTTTTCAAACCTCATTGCAGTAATCCGGGGTGCGAGTGGTAAACCGATCATAAAAGCGGAACGTGCGGCTCGTTTACCTGGGCCGGTTAATTTGCAAGAGACCATCCTAAAATTTTCGAAGCTCGGGCATCACTACTACCCAGCGGTCACTGGTAACCCTCCGAACGCTGGGCCGGTGCATGGTTGTAGTGGAATGCGTCCGTGAGGCGGTGTTGTCATTTTCGACTGTTCGCGCGCGCGTAGGTTGCAGTTTTAACGGATCACCCTGTACTTACATCAATCTTTACTTACTTTGCTTAGGTCCAGTATCAAGAGACACGGTAGTGTCTCGCGCCAAGTATATATATATATATATATATATATATATATGCGCAGCGCAAGACACGGAGTGGCTATTATAACGCGACGACTCGCTATCCAGGACCCTGAGACTTCCGAATCTCAATTACGGCTGATTCGATGAGGTTTTGAATGGTCTTAATGGATAGCTTGGGTTTGATTTACATAAGAAGAGTGTCTTCGTTTTGTTCCTACGGGCCTTATGAGCTGAGATATTTCGATGTAAAGTTGGAATTTGCTGATTTTTATGATCTTAAAATTCAGCATCGTCATAGTCATCGTCCTACACTTCTAGGCAAGAGGGGAGTATGAAAGGGTGAGGAAATGTCTCTCAGGCACGTTGTTCATTGGATGCGGGCATCGGCCAATCGCGTAACAAATTGTTGTCACGTGACAGCTAGGCAGAGATATTATAATATAACCTACCAAGTGCTAAGTGTCAATATAACCTACCAAGTGCTAAGTGTCAAATAAAGTAAATTGTCCGATTTTTGAAATGTCACGAGTTTTTACACTAATAGGAGACTGAATTATTGTCTCAATTAACAAGGTAAGTCGCCAAAATTTTTCAAATAGATTTCTTATGTAGAGTCGCAGACTTGGAAGTTGTCCGGAGATGGTTCGACTGAGAAGCATCTCCTTTCGCACAAGTTTCTGGAAATTTGTACCATGCATGTACAAAATAATATATATATTGTAGTAATTTAAATTGCCAGATATTTGTATTTGTATATCAGCAATTTAGAGTTTTTATGTAAAGCTTATTATATTATATTATATTATAGAAATGAAGGGGACGCACAGGACTTCGATAAAAATGAAGGGGATGCACAGGCTTGGATAATAGAATTGAAGGGAACGTACAGGTTTGGATGGATAGAAATGAAGGGGATGCACAGGCTTGGAGGTTGTCCAGAGAAGATTAGATAGATAGACAGAGCATCTTGTGTCGCACAAGTTTCTGGAAATATGTCAAATAAGGTAAATCGACAAAATTTGTCTAAAGACATAGCATTAAGAATTATTAAGAAAATAGATACTGATGACGATAATTCTAAAACTGCCGGACTTTCAAAGGAAATTGTAATTAAGATTGGAGCAAACGTTATGATAAGGCGTAACATTGATGCTACTTTGGGTCTTGTGAATGGTACCATAGCTAAGGTAATTTCAGTTGTACAAGATATGTCTACCGATTATGTAGAGAAAATTAAGCTCCTTCTACCATCAAGATTAGAGTATTTCATTGAAAGAGTAAGCGTTAAATTTGAAGTAGTGGATAGAGCATTTGTTATTAGAAAACAATTTCCATTGTGTCTGAGTTATGGAATCACAATTCATAAAAGTCAAGGATTAAGTTTACAAAGTGCTATTATGGACATAGGCAACTCTATATTTAATTGTGGCCAAGCTTATGTTGCATTATCACGAGTAACGTCTTCAGAAGGGTTGCATTTGATTAATTTTGATCCTCCGTCAGTAATAGCTGACGAAAAAGCTATAAGAGAATATAATCGGCTAAGATATAAGTACAAACCAGACGCAGACATAATTACTGTTTCAAAAAAAACGCTATGCGAAAGTGGAAGATGTTCCATGGATATTGCCAAAAGTAATTGATTCTGTCCAAGAAAATTGTCAAACTCAAAAATTATTACACAAAAATGTTTCTTGGGTTTTACATGGTTTTCAAAATACAGATAAAGTTTCATGTTATGCAAATGCAGTATTACAATGTTTAATGCATTTGAGTGCCATTAGAAAACAATTGTTTAATTGTAATGAATCACCAAATGTTTTGAAGATATTAATGCATCGATATGAAAATGGAATACGCAATTTAAATACATATACAGTACGGCAAAGTTTAGGAGAACATTTTTCAATAAACGTAAAACGATATGTATTCGAATTTCTAATAACCCTGTGCACAAAATATGATTGTATAAGACAATTGGTAGAGCATCAAGTAACGTCTACTACTCGATGTAAATCTTGTGATTATACAAAAAGAATTACTACTAATAATTTAGTTGTTTCAATACCTATTAACAATTTGGAAAAAAAGCTATAATCTTAACGATTTATTAAACGTTACATTTTCACTTTGGTATAAATCAGATAACGGATCATGTGAGCATTGTACAGGAAATGATATTATGTTTAAGAATGAATTAATATTGACGAAAGATATAGTTATTATTCGTTTACTATTATTTTCATTACAAGATGATAAAATAGTCAACACGAAAAATTAATATATGTGCTATTCCCACAACCAAAGTATTAATAGCTGGACAATCATATAAAGTTATGAATGCTATATTTCATAGTGGTTCATGTATTGAGGATGGCCATTACACCAGTATATGTAAAGAAGAAGGAATGACTAGTAGTTGGATTGAAGCTGATGACGTGCAAATTAAAAAAAGGCAATGGCCCAAAGGTGCTAAAGATATTTATATTTTGTTCTTACAAAAAAGGATAATAAATAAATAAGCCAACAAAAATTACCACGCTATGGAACATCAGTATAGCGCACAGCACGGTTTCACACCCAAAAAAACTACAAAATGTGTGAAATCCCCACAAAATTACCTTTTTACAAAAGGTACAAAAACGAGCGCCAAGTATATATATATCCCATTTAAAAACATTGTCGTAAATTAATACCCATCAAAAAGAATCCCATTTAAAAACATTGTCGTAAATTAATAGTTTTACAAAACTAATGATATACACTAATTGCGCCAATTATCACAATGGCTATTTATACAAAGAAAAAAATGTATTAAATAATATTAACCTGATATATTTTTATACAAATAAATATTTTAATACGAATAAATATTTTATTCAAAATACTTGGCCCTGCTCTCCGAATTGGTGTTGCTAAACTGAATAAATATGTCTGAATCAATAAGTCTGGTCTTGTATTATTTATATTAACCAAGACAATTAACATATTTTTCAGAGAGCAGGGCCAAGTATTTTGAATAAAATATTTATTCGTATTAAAATATTTATTTGTATAAAAATATATCTGGTTAATATTATTTAATACATTTTTTTCTTTGTATAAATAGCCATTGTGATAATTGGCGCAATTAGTGTATATCATTAGTTTTGTAAAACTATTAATTTACGACAATGTTTTTAAATGGGATTCTTTTTGATGGGTATTAATTTACGACAATGTTTTTAAATGGGATATATATATACTTGGCGCTCGTTTTTGTACCTTTTGTAAAAAGGTAATTTTGTGGGGTTTAAAATACGTGGGTGGGTTCAACATGAAGGAAGCGGTCAGGATTTGCCTGAAGGAAGCACTGGTCGACGACGTCACACGGTCCTTTACGTGGTTCGGCCGAACAGGCCAAAGGCCGTTGTACAACACGCGTATCATGATGGCAATATACGGTACGAAGCAATAAGCATTTCCATGTTTTTATGCATAATTATGCTAACGTACTTTGCGTGCATTACTTTTTCAGAAGCGGTGTCTGGAAATCCTCACTTCACCAAGCCGCTCCGATCTGATTTTCAACGGTCGATGCAGCAGGCACTTCGAGCAGCCAAGGAGAGGGTTCGCAGTAAGAAGAGTGGTCCTCGCGCGACAGCAGCCTCCAATGCATCGCGAATGCGCCGCGATTTGTGGACGGACGACCCGCAGCCCGAAGAAGAAGCTGACCTTTGAAGGTCCGTATCAGTAAAAGTCATGACATTTAGTGTCATGACCGTAAAAGTCGCGATTTACTGTCGTGGGAAAACGATAATTAAATATGGTAAATATTTTATTTTTCAGAAATGTGCCCATTAAAAGTAGAGGTGTGCTCCTTTTACAGCGGCGAAGAAACCAAACGGTACTTTTCAGTGCCCATTTTAATTTGTTCAAACGTAAGGAACCTCTCGATGTTCACAATGAACATCAATCGGCACTTTTCAGCGCTCGTTTAATAAAGTAATCATGGATTGATATATTCTCAGTATCAACTCAATTTTATACTAATATTGTATTTGTTTTCAGAGTTAATGCTGTATTATTAAAAATAAACGATACATACCTTTACAAATCGAAAACTTATTTAATAAACCTCGTAGGTTATGTAAACATAATCTGCTCCGAAACTGCTGCTTAATATTTACAAATTCCCTGCGCGCAGTAGAAAGGGTGGGGGGACACACCTATAGCAATCACGGTACAAATGTGTTGGTGCGTAGCCACGTGCATGTGACGTCACGCGTAGGGAATTGTTTGCCAATTCTGACCCTCAGATGGCGCTGTTATACGTGTCAGGCGAACGGCAGGATCTGCTGCGAATCTGCTGCCCATCTGACGTCAGGGTCCTGATGTCAGGCTCTGCACCGCAGACCGTATCCTAATGCGGACACACATGACTACGGATCTGACGTCAGGCTCTGCGCTTCAGATCTGGTTATCAGGGTATGGAAAATAGCAAAAACAATCATTGAGTACCTTCAAACATATAGTAAAGTTAGCAATGAGTAAGTCAATTTATTATTTATCACATTGTAGCACTTAAAATTGTAAAATTGTAAAATAAATGCATGTATTATTCCAGGTTCATTACATGCTGCATGCAGTACATTTTTAGTAAAGAGGGCAGAAGACACTGGAACTCCACATACGCGGGTTTGAGAAGATTCACCAGAGTTTTTCAACAGAGTTTTTCAAAATGATTATAACACAATAAGGCGTTGTTTGAATGTACGAAATTCTGGCCCAGACCCATGTTCTGTAACCAACGGAAATCTATATGAAACAAACAAAAATATTTTTTTTAAAAAGTTCGACTTAACCTACAAATAGTATATACATAGGTTCTACTTATCCGGGAGTGGATGGCTCTGGAAGGGCGCTCCATCGGCAGTCGCCTTGCCGGCATGTAGTCGATGGGGAACTCCGATGGGTTCCATGTTCTCTCAACTGGGTCGTCGACTCTGGTGGTACCCCCCGGGCCTTTGGCCGCGAGGGGAGGATCCAGCGTCAGCCCAGGGCGGAGAACTTGGACGAAGTTGGAGGCCCGACCGGGGTAAGACCATGTACCGCACCTCCACGTCGGTGCTCCCGGGGTCCCTACACGACACTGTCGGGTAGGGGCGCGGACGCGGGCATGGCATTCATCGCGGCACGTTGGATCTGATCTGCGTGCCGGGCAGGACCGCAGTCGCGGAGCGCTATCCCCGACTGCGGTGTGTCCCCCAATTTATTGGGGAAGCCTGGAAGCGTATCGCTTCCGGGAGTATCGTAATCCGTGGCGGTGGAACGACGACCCCTCGTCGAGAGAGTCATCTCTCGCGAGGGTATGCGAAGCCACCACGGACCGATGATCTTGCCTTAACCGGCCGGATCGCGAGGTAAGGAAAAACCTCTATAATCAAACCCCCAACCCTGAGCCCCAACGGTGGTGCCAGGGCACGTGTTCCCTCTCGCGAGGGGCACGTGGGCGGAGCGGGTATGCTCCGCCTAACCGTGATCCGGCTGGGGAAATGTCGCCCCCCAGACGTAGCCCGCGCCCTTAGGGGCCCGGGTATAGACTTCGCAACGGCAGGCCACCTCTACCGTTGCGCGACTCACTTAAAGTGGTTACTCGTGGGACACTTATGGAGTCAATACTACGCGGTGTAGCGCATACACCACCGGCTGGCGACCGGTCAACAACGCCCCCGACCGGAGACCGGGTAATGTCGCCGTCTAGCGAGGACCGGTGCACGATCGCTTCGTGCGGGTCACCGGCCTCGTACGAGGACCAGTATACGATCGCGGTTTCGCGGGTTGCTGGCCTCGGGGAGGGAGGGGAGGGGACAGGTCATGGGAATGACCTGCTCACGGGAGAGGGAGCGTCCAACGCCCCTGCACCCGGGCGCGTCCAGTGCGCCGGAGAGATCACCGGGGACGGTCGGGTTGGTGGCCCGAGCACCGTTACACCGGGGTGCGCGTCGGGAAACCACTCTATCCCGACGCAAGACATAGATGGGGAGTCGGAGGACATCCCCGTCCCGAGCGAGGCGAAAGCCTCAGCCCCACGAGTCGGGAGCGCTCGGCGTGCGGTGCCACGTGTCACCAGGGGTGCACCGTACGTGAGGAGCGTGGAGATTCCGACGGCGGAGGAGGCGTCCCATCTCCTCGGCCTGCGGGAGGAGGTCGCGGCGCTCATGGGTCGGCTCGACCCGGGCGCCGTTCCGATCGCGGCCACCCCGCGATGCGCGTCGCCGGCAGGGTCCGCCCGGTCGACGACGCTGGCGCTGGAGGTCGAGGCTGCGCGGTGGTTCCCCCGCGTAGTCCTCGACAGATGCGACGCGCCCGTCTCGAGGCCGGTCGTCATCTCCTTGGACGAGGAGGGGGAGGAGAGGAGACCCGGGGCGAGCGCGGGCGCTCGTGGGGCGGGGTCGGCGTCCATGGACGTCGACAGCGAACCCGTCCCGGGCCCGGCCCGGCGCGAGGGCAAGAGGGGGGTTGTCCCCCTAGTCGCGTCGGAGACCGAGGAAGAGGGGCCGACGGAGGTGTGCCCCGGCGACGTCCCCTTACCGTGTTCGTCGGATGGCCTCACCGACGGGGGTGGGAGGCCCGGCTTTGTGCCGGGCAAGCGCGGACGTAAGCCGGGGGTCTGGACGGACCCCCGGCGGCTCGGCCCGGGCATGAAGGCCCTGCCGACTCGCTCGGACCTAAGAAACTGGGCCGAGACGATGTCGGTGGGGGGCCTTGCCGGACAGGCGCAGCACGAGCTTGACGCGGTCGCCGCAGTCGTGAGTGCCACTGGTCACATGAAGACCACCGACATGCGTGCGATCCGCGTCGCCATAAGGCGCGCTTCGGCGTTGGCCGCGGAGCTCACCGGCAGGGCGGAGAGGGGCGAGAACCCCGACAGGCCGGCCAGGGAGGTGGTCTTCCGCCAGGGGCAGTGGGAGAAAAAGTCCCACAGCCTGGCGGCGCAGGTGCGGGCCCTGACGGAGCAGGCGCACACCCTGGGAGAGTTCCTGCACGTCAGGGAGCGGGAGCTCGAGTTCCTGCGGGGGAAGTATACCCGCCTGGAGACGCGGGCGAGGGCCAAGGGCGTGGACGTGACGGAGGCGGAGGCTATGCCCTTCCACCCGTCCGTCCCGCTGCCCACCCGCGCCGAGCTCCTCCCGTCCTGCGTGCCCCCCTGGACGGACGACGGCGGTGCCGTGCCGGGGGCTGCCCCGGGTCCCTCGTCGGCGGCGAGGCCTGGCCCTCTGCCGCGCGAGCCGACGGAGAGCGGCGCTCCCGCGGCGACGCAGGGGGTAAAGAAGAAGAGGAGGAGGGAGCGTTCCCCCCTGCCCCCGACCCCGACGCCGGGCCCGGCGTCCGGTGGCGGCGGAGCGAGCGCTCCTGCCGAGCAGCCGTGGGACGCGGTGCTGCGGCGGATGGAGGGCCTGGAGAGGCGCGTCGACGCGCGCCTCCTGGCCCTGGGCCGGGTAATGGTCGGTCCGACTTCCGGGCCGGCCGCTCAGCCGACGGCCCTGGCCCTCCAATGGGCCGAGATCGCCGGGGGCGCCTCTGCCGGGAGCGGGGTTTCCGCCCCGTCCCGCATGGGGGGCAAGCCGAGCGGGGCTGCGCGGGTCGCGGGCGCTGGCGCGACTGCCAGCGGCCCTGCGGGCGCGCCCTCGGGCGAGCGAGGGGTTGTTCCCCCGCTTACGGCCCCCCCCGCTCGACCTCGAAGGGGAAGAAGGCGACCGGTCCCCCGGGGCTCCCGGCTTCGGTGTTGCCCGATGTCCGGGCGAAGACGGGCGCTCCCGCGGCTGCGAAGCAGCAGCAAAAGGGGGCCGCCAAGAAGAAGGCCGGGAAGGCGAGGGCAGCTGCCCCCGCGACGCCCGTGGCGTCGAACACCCCGGCCTCGGCCCCCGGCCCGTGCGGCGTTGCCGCGGAGGGCACATGGGCGCAGGTGGTGGGCCGCAAGGCGAAGAGGGCCGCGCGGAGGGCGGCCGGAGCGGCCGCTAGCGGTGCCGGTGCGGGGGCTCGGCCGAAGACGGCGGCCCCCCAACAGACTCGCACACCCGGGTCTCCCCCAGTTGCGATCCCGCGCGCTCCCAGGACGGCGTCGGTGACGATCACCGCCCCCGTGGGAGGGGAGGAGAGTTTCTCCGCGCGGGTCGCGGGCGCGATGGCGGCGATCAACGTCGCCGACCTCGGCATCGCAGCGATGCGGCCGAGGCGCGCCGTGACCGGGGGGTTGATCCTGGAGATTCCAGGATCGCAGAGCTCGGCCAAGGCTGCCGCCCTCAAGGCGAGGCTGGCGGAGCAGCTGGGGGGCACCGGCATCAAGGTGCAGTGCCCCCAAAAACTGGCCGAGTTCCGGGTGTGCGGGCTCACCGAGCTCGCGACCGTGGAGACGGTTCGGGGGGCAATCGCGGCCCAGGGGGCCTGTCCGGCGGAGGACGTCACGGTCGGCGCTAAGCGACCGGACACCGCCGAACTCTTCTCCCTCTGGGTCCGCGCGCCCGTGGCACCGTCGTGGTGGACTCCCTGATGGCCCGCGTGGTACCGCTGGCGCAGCGGAAGCTACAGTGCTTCCGCTGCCTAGAGTTCGGCCACGTCAGGGCCAAGTGCAGCAGCCCCGCGGACAGGAGCGGCGCGTGCTACCGGTGCGGTAAAGACGGACACGCGGCCCGCTTCTGCGAGGCCCCCCCCCGTCTGCCCGCTCTGCGCGGCGGCGGACCTGCCCAGCGGGCATAGAATGGGGGGACCGGCTTGCCGGCCCCCTCCCGTGACCCGCGCTGCGGCCCGGGGCCGCAGGGGCGCGAAGCCCACCCCGGCATCTTCGTCCGCCGCGGGTGTCCCGCCCGCGATCCCCGCGCCCTCCGCGTCTCCGCCCCCGGCGTCCCCGTCGGAGGCTATGGAGACAGCGCCGCTGGCCTCGGCATCCGTGGCCGGTGCGGGCGCGGGGAAGAGAAAGGAACGAGAAGAGTCGGACGCTCCGACCAGCGGCCTCTCTTCCCCGGCTCGCGGGGGGTCCCCCGTGGTAGGCGGGAGACGGAAGAAAAAGGGAAAGGGGGGGAGCAGCCCAGGGCTCCCCCCGGCGTGTCCGCCGCCGGTCGGGAGGGAGGCCTTTTTAAAGGCCACGGTGGTCCCTCCGACGGCGAGCGCGACAACGAGGGAGGAGGACGCGGCCGAGGCGCTGGGGTTGGCGCGCTCGGTCGCGGCCTCGTACGGAGGTGCCCACTTCCCGGACGACGAGGAGAAGCGTCCGGCGCCCCCGATTGCCAACGGGGGCGCGGTCCAGCCAGAGGAGGTGTCGGGGGGGGCCGACCTTGAGACTTGCTAATGTCTCGAGGTCCACCGATACTCCTCATGAACGCGTGCCACTCCATGCGAGCGCACGACCTGCTTGAGCAGGCTCGCATTGAGATGGGCGTTGGGCTGGCCGTCATCGCCGAGCCGTATCCGCTGGCGGACCGATGTTCTCGGTCCACCAACCCGGATCGGCAGGTGGCGATGACGTGGGAAGTGGGAAGAGGAGCCCCGTCGTGCGTGGTCGCCCAGCACGGACGGGGCTGGATGGGCGCGAGATGGGGAGGCTTCCTCGTGGTCGGCTGCTACCTGGCACCGAGCCTGAACGTCCCGGAGTTCGAGGACCGGCTGAGCGAGGTGGGGGCGTTTCTAGCCCCCCAATTAGCTCGGCCGGTGGTCCTTCTGGGGGACTTCAATGCCCACGCTCGCGAGTGGGACTCCCCCAGAACGGACTGCCAGGGCGAGGTGCTCCTCGAGTGGGCGGAGGCGATGGGGTTCGTCCTTAAGAACCCCTACGCGGTCACGACGTTTCGCGGGTCGCGGGGCGAGTCGGTTATCGACCTCGTCTGGGTTAACCCCGCGGCCGCGGCGTTGACGTCGGACTGCTGGGTGGCGGAGGAGTCAGAGACTGGCTCGGACCACATGTACGTCATGCTGGCCACCTCCGCCGCCACGCTTCCTCCCGCTCGTGCCGGTAGACAGCCGCCGCGCTGGGCGCTCAAAAAGCTAGATGCTAGCGCGGCCCAGATGGCGTCCTCCGTCGTCGCCTGGCCTTCCCTGCCGGGCGACGTCCTCGACGACCCCTCCAACGGCGCCCTATGGCTCCGGCGGGCGTTGCAGCGTGTCTGCGACGCCACGATGCCGCGAGTCGGGCCGCCGGGCGGGGGTCGGAGGTCGGTGTACTGGTGGTGCGAGGAGATCGCCGATCTCCGCGCGACGAGCGTCCGCGCTCAGCGCCAGTACACCAATGCCCGCCGTCAAGACCGACGGCGGGTGACGGAGGACCAGCTGCAGGAGCTGCGCTCCGTGTTTTCCGCGGCGCGCAGAGAGCTCCGTGCAGCCATAGCCCGGGCCAAGACCCGTTCGCACGAGGAGTTCCTCGAGACCCTGAATCGGGACCCTTGGGGGCGCCCGTACAAGGCCGTGTCCGTGAAACTCGGTCCTTGGGCGCCCCCTGTCACGGAGGGTCTCGAGCCCCGGTTTCTCCTGGAGGTTCTGTCGGCGCTGTTTCCCCCTCCCCCGGTTCCGGGGGAGGGTGGCGTCGACGCTTCGGGAGATCCGGAGCTCGCGTGGGGCACCGCCATAGCGGATGCCCCCAGGGTCTCGGACGAGGAACTCGAGTCCGCGGTGCGTCGAATGCGTTCGAAGAACGCTGCACCCGGACCGGACGGTGTGCCCGGGCGTGTCTGGGCCTGCGCGATGAGCGCCCTAGGGAGCGGCCTCAGGCGCGTCTTCGACGCGGCCTTGAGGACCGGGAGGTTTCCCCGCGCGTGGAAAGAGGCGAGGCTGGTGCTGCTGCGAAAGCCTGGTAAGCCCGCAGATTCGCCCTCGGCCTATCGGCCGATCTGTCTGCTCGACGAGGCGGGCAAGCTCCTGGAAAGGATCATAGCTGCCCGCCTCATGGACCATCTCGGAGCTGCGGAGTTCCCGGATCTGTCCGACCGCCAGTTCGGTTTTAGGCGGCAGCGATCGACCGTAGATGCCATCCTACTGGTTCGGTCGCTGTCGCGCCGGGCGGTCGAGGGGGGCGGTGTCAGCGTGGCGGTGTCTCTAGACATCGCCAACGCGTTCAACACCGTCTCCTGGGCGGCGATCGAGCGGGCGCTGGTATACCATCGCGTCCCGCTCTACCTTCGCCGCCTGATCTGGGACTACCTCCGTGGCCGAGTGGTCTCCTACGTCGGGCGAGACGGGGACGGGGTGGCTCGCGTGCACCGCGGCGTGCCACAGGGGTCCGTTTTAGGGCCCCTGCTATGGAACCTGGCGTACGACGCGGTGCTGCGGGTGGAGTTGCCATCGCCTGACGTGTCGTTCGTGTGCTACGCCGACGACACGCTGGTGGTGGCCTCCGGGCCGAGGTGGCTGGCAGCACTAGACCTCGCGGAGACAGCACTGCGGCTCGTCATCCCCGCGATAGAGGCGCTCGGTCTGCGAGTCGCCTCCGATAAAACGGAGGCGGTATGGCTCGCGGACAGGGTGGGAACTGGCATTCCCGTCGGAGCGTCTCTAAGAGTCGGGGAGGCCTGCATCAGGGTCGGCCGATCGATGAGGTATCTCGGTCTGACCCTGGACACCTACTGGCGATTCGCGTGTCACTTTCGGGTCCTGGGCCCCAGGTTGGAGCGACAGGTGTTCGCCTTCGGGCGCATCATGCCCAACCTGGGAGGCCCGCACGAAACAGTTCGGCGACTATACGTGACGGTCGTCCGGTCCATGGCGCTCTACGGAGCGCCGGTCTGGGCCGGCGACCTGGGGGGCTGTCGCGTGGGGCGAGACCTTCTGGCAAAGGTTCATCGCCGCGCAGTCCTCCGTGCCGTGCGGGCTTACCGCACGGTGTCACACGCCGAGCTGTCGGCGCTGGGTGGGTCCCCACCATTCCATCTGCTCGCTGAGATGGAGGCGGAGGTGTACTTCGCCTCGCACGATCTCAGCGGAGCGAGGGACCCCCTGGCGCCGGTCGGACCCGACGCGCGGGACCAGGCCCGGCGACGCATGGGAGCCAGATGGATCGACTGGCTCTCCCTCCCGGAACATCGGGGGGGACGCGTCGTCGGGGCGCTGCTGCCCATTCTCGGGGAATGGGTGGGGCGTAGGTACGGCAGGCTTACCTTCCGCCTGACACAGATGCTCACCGGAGTCGGTTGCTTCGGTGACTTCTTGTGTCGCATCGGGCGGGAGGAGGCGCCGCAGTGCCACAGCTGCGGCCGGGGCGACGTGGACTCGGCGGATCACACTCTGGCGAGGTGCGCGGAGTGGCTCGATGACCGCCGAGTCCTGGAGCTGCAGCTGGGTCCCGATCTCTCGCTGGCGACGGTCGTGCGTCGCATGGCGGGAGATCGGGACTGTTGGGACGCCGTCGCCTCCTTCTCCGAGGCTATAATGCTCGAGAAGGAGGAGGCGGAGAGGGACCGCGAGAGGGCGGGCCGGGGAGGCCCGAGCCAAGCGGTCCGGAGGAGGCGGCGCGGGAGAGGGAGATGACCCGGGGCCGGGGGAGGTCGCGCGGCGACTTAGTGGCGTAAGTCGCCCCGCTCCCCCGGATATCAGGCCCCGGGTCGCGCCGTCCCGCCGCTCCCCGCTGTAGGGGATCGGGATGGGGCCGCGCCGCGCAACGGGCGCGGCCGTTACGCCCCCCGGTGCGCCGCCCCCTCTGTGTCGGAGGGGGACGCGCGCCGGGGGACGTCGGGAAGGAGTCGGGAAACGCGGCGGCCCCCGTTGTCGCGAAGGGCCGCCGCGGACGACGAAGCGACGGGGTGACCGCCGCGGTCGGCGAGTCATGGCATCGGGCTCGCCAGGGCCGCGGCGGCGTCGCGAGGCACGGAGAACGGGGGGGGCCGTCTTAAAGCCCCCCCCCCCCCGCCAGGGGAGCGGCGGCCGCCGCTCCCGTCTGAGCGATCAAGCTTCCCCCGGGGTACGCAGTGTGCCCCGGCCCGGCCGCGCGCTACCAAGCATTGCGCGGCGACCGGTTGGGAGCTCGATCGCGGGGTCGCGGGGCGGGGGTGTCGGGGGACACCACCGCCCTAACAGCAGCGACCCCGGAAGGGGCGACTCGGGCGCGTGATCCGTCGCGAGTCGCCGGCCCCGGAGAATATTGCTGGGGGAGGTTGTCATACTCCCCCAGGGACGACCCCGTTCAGGGGACCTAGCGCGGGGCTGCATTGAAGCGCAAGGGGGGAGGGTAGCGAACGTATCGCTTGTTTGATCTCGCGTCCAAATCCCTCCCCTCGGGCGCGCAGCTCCGCGCGCGAGGTAGATCACCTTGGTGGTTTTAGTGGGTTCGAGTCCCACATAACCCCCTGCCCGCCCCCGCGGGCGGGGGGTATCCGTGGGGATTTCCACCAAGTAAAAAAAAAAAAAAAAAAGGTTCTACTTATCCGTGATATGTCAAACCTTCATCCAATTCACTCAAGTCTCCTCACTCAAGGCGCCACAAAACACACACGGTCTAACCATTTTTATTATTTAAAAGCAATTAATAAATAATCACGCTCTAACTATTTATGCTTGTGCTTTCTTACGTGTTTTGGCTTTGCAACCTGTCGCGTCGCATGCAGTTGCATGTGCGTGACGTGACACAACTCCTGGAGCTTCACCACGCGGGCTTGGGAAGTTCCACCAGAGTCAATATATTATTATTTTTATTGTTTTTATTATAGTTCTTGTTGTTGTTGTCGTCTTGTAGTTTTATTTACATATATTTTTCATAAGTTAGGACTGATACCGTATCGATACATATCGATACTATTATTTTTTTATTGTTATTATTATTGTTGTTGTTGCTATTATCGACTTGTACAAAAAAATATATGAATATTGCCAATATTTATTGTAATTTAATCAATTTCCCTTACATTTCCTCTCCTTTCTGTTATATCACACAAATTTTGCCGAAACAACATCGTTGTAAAATCTGCGAACAGTTCCGTGAGCATTGCCAGAGAATGGCCAGAGCGCTCCGGGAGCATTGCCAGAGAATGGCCTGAGCGCTCCGTGACCATGGCTAGAAAATTCCCGGGACGTTGCCGGGCAATGTTCCACACGGGCGGACATAGGAACCTTCCTGGAACATTCCAGCCATGGTCACGGAACGTTCCGCTGTCTGGCCGCAACCTTCCTGGAACTTTCCTGGAACCTTCCTGCCACGGAGTGTGCTGTATGGGTTAGTTGACGAAGCTAAGTTATTGATAATTCTCAATCTCAGGTTAGTACTAATACTCCTGAGCGACGAGGGAATAAGACTATTCCAGGTAGCAATACTGCCCCTGATGGCAATGAAACAATTCAAACGATTCTCAAATTTAACATATTCAATTTCCTAGATCTATAAGCTAACTCCTATATCGACCGAGAGTCATTATCCATAATCTAACTCCTATATCGACCGAGAGTCATTATCCATAATCTAACTCTTATATCGACCGAGAGTCATTATCCATAATCTAACTCCTATCATTCGACTAAATGTCATTAATAATTAATTAAGTTATATTATTCCAAATCGATCGTTCAAACGGGTATTTCTTTTGTAACGACCTAGTGTCGCAACCCAAGACGGTCAGCTTTACTTTTTGTAACGACCAAGACTCGCAACCTAATTAATTTCTTTAATTTCTTTAATATTAAGGCATTAAATTATATTTTCATGTATCATTTAGAAGTGTTTTCTTGAATATACACTATTTAAGTTAAATTCTTGTTTTTGAATTTTAATTCTTTGTCGCACGCCACACGAACCAATCCTGAAATCCTGTAAAGCGCGTCGAGTCACGCCTAAAACCGTTACACACGGACGAGTTTCTTTCACTGAAAATCCTCGCATTTTCTAATATAATCTTCTACGGCTTTCTTCATTCCTTTCCAAAAGTAGTAGTGTCTAATACGATTATATGTTTTAGTTACTCCTTTATGTCCAGCTAATGCAGATGCGTGATGTTCTGTAATAATATTTTGTCTTTTTGATTCCTCGGGGATTTGAACTATTTGTAAACATACCGTGACTTCAACGTCTTCCTCGTTGACGGTTTCGAGAATGTCCATAATGATATCTTGCCAGGTTAATTGGTCGATATTTGCTGTTTTAGCTATACTAAATGAGTATATTACGAGTTCCTTTATTATGTTTTTAAAGGAAGATAAAGCTTCACCCCAAGTTGTCGTGGTTAGGGGAGTATTCTGTGTTTCTTTTATGACTAACCCGATGAGAATTCGTCCTTTATTATATGTTACATGGGCCTTTCCCAAAGTGAGTTCGTTCGCTTCTTCTAATGTTCCAGTTTCTAGTAGTTGTTTGGCTCCATTGTCGCAAGGTTTCCCATCGGCGCTTAAGAAGAAGATAAGCGTTTCTTTTCGTAACGACAACGGGTCGCGACTGATTATTGGTATTGTTCTAATGTCCCTATCGGGGTCCGCTTCGTATGTTTCTTCCAGAGAATCGTTCAGCTCGATTAACGACGATTCTGAGTCTGTTGTTGATTCGTCTGATGCGTTGGATTCGATTTCGGAATCAGGGTCTTCCTGTTCCTGTGGTGTTGGAGATTGCGGAGGTGAAACGATTTGAAATGGAATATTTAATTCCTGGTCTTCTTCTTTTTCTTGCTCTTCCTTTTCAATGCCACTCATAGGTTCTGGTGCATTTACTGGGGAGACGTCGGGTGGTATTATTACAGGTGTTGGAGTTTTGCACACCTTTCGGTGTGGTTGGATCCTCGTGTGTTTTGCCTTTGGGCGATTGTTAGTTTCCTTAGTAATTCGAGGCTTTTTACTAGGCACCCAATCATCATTGGTTTCCTCTCGTGGTCGTATAGGGCACGTTCTCTTTACAGGAGGATAACGAGACAAGGCGTCACCAAGTTTATTACTTTTCTCTGGTTGGTAGCGAATTTCGTAGTCGTATTCTGCTAATTTTAAGCGCCGCCTAACGAGACGTGACGTTGGATCTTTTACCCTATGTAACCAAATTAGGGGTTGGTGGTCAGTATATAAGATAAATTTCTTTCCATAAAGATAAGGTCGGAAGTACCTGACACAATAAACAATGGCTAGAAGTTCTTTTTCGATGGTTGCATAGTTTATCTCTGCTTTGTTCAGGAGGCGAGAAGCATAAGCAATGGGTAACACTTTTCCCGCGATATTTTGACTCAATATTCCTCCTATAGCAAATTCAGAAGCGTCAGTGGTGACATGGAATTCCAGGTCAAAATTCGGGTATTGCAGGATAGGTTCTTTCTGCAATGCTAACCTTAAGTGGTCGAAACCCGTTTTCTGGGACGGTCCCCACTCGAATGTTGTGTCCTTTTTTAATAATTGGGTTAACGCGCGAGCTATTTTGGAAAAGTCTGGGATAAATCTCCTATAATATCCGGTTAATCCAAGGAATTGTTTGATTCCTTTTGGTGTACTTGGTGCCGGATAATTTCGGACGGCTTCAATTTTTCCCAGATCAGGTTTTACCCCTTGCTCGGTGATTATGTGACCCAAATATGCGACTTCCTTATGCAGGAATTTACATTTTGAAGGCTGGAGTTTAAGGTTTGCTTCTCTTAGACGCTGAGCGAGTTTTTTAAATTTAATTAAGTGTTCCGTGAGGGAACTCGCATAAAGGACGATATCGTCCAAGTAAACAAACATTTCCGTGCCCTGAAGTCCCGCAAGTGTGTGATCCATTAGGCTTTGGAAAGTTGCTGGTGCATTACATAGTCCAAACGGCATTCTGACAAACTCATAATGTCCATGAGGTGTAGAAAAGGCCGTTTTTGGTGCATCTTCTGGCTTCATAGGGATTTGGTGAAATCCAGAAGCAAGGTCGAATACGGAGAAGTATTTTGCTCCTCCTAACTGATCTAATATCTCATTGATATTCGGAAGTGGGTATGCATCAGGAACGGTTTTTTCATTTAAATCCCTGAAGTCAATTACCATTCTCCACAAGAGTTCCCCATTGGGTCCTGGTTTTTTGGAGACGATCCAAACAGGTGAATTGTAGGGTGATAATGACGGTTTTATAATGTCGTTCTCTAGTAAATTTTTTACTTGTTTGTCAATTTCCTTCTTATGTACAGGAGGGAAGCGATATTGTTTAGTATTTACAGGCACTGGGTCTGTTGTCTGGATTCCATGCTGGATAGCGTTCGTATGGCCCAACTTCTCATCTGGTAGATGGAAGAGGTCATGGTATTTACATAAAATTCCTTGGACATGAAGTTTTCCTCCGGATTCATATGTTCCGTTGAAATTAAATTGAGCACTTGTTCCATTCTTGTTGCGGTTTTTTAAGAAATTGTTTGTATTTCCTCACCCAACGCCATAGTTAGAGACTCTTGGAATTCTAGGGGAAGGGTTGTTTCGGCATAATGCCCTGGGGATGAAAGCGAGTGTACTTTCGTGGGTACCTCTGAGTGGTGGATCGTCGAATCCTGGGGAAAAAGGGGCTTGATTTTTGATAGAGTTGGGATAGGAGTGACGCGTTCCCCCTCCAGGGTCGACCACCTTGAGCGTGGTGAGGGGGCTCTGGGAAAGCGGCGATGTCCTCTGTCGGGCGCTGGGTGAGGAACTTTGTTCCTTGCCCGGGGGCCGTGGGAGGATGCTGCCTTCCTGGCTAAGGGTCGGCCAACCAAGCGCCCCCTACTCGGGGGCACGTGCGCGCGTCGTGGGTGCGGGGTTGGGGTTGGGTCCGGGCTGGGTCTGGGTGGGGTGCGCGCGTGCGTGAGGTGGCCCTGTGGCCGTGACCCGCGGATCTCTGGGTGGTAGCTGTCGGTCAGGCCCTCTGTGGCCTGTTCGGCTCCTGGTCGTGCGGGATGCCCGGGCCCAGGGATGTTGCCGCGACAGCTGTGGCGGTCTGCGTGGTCCCGTTGCCCTCGGCCCCGTTCGCTTCGTGTCTGGCCTGGGCCTTGCGTGGGCCCGGCTCTTGCCCCTCTCCTGGGGGGCGCGCGCGCGCATTTCCATCGCTCCTGGGGGGTGCGTCTGGGTCGGAGTGGCCCTGTGAAGGGCCGCTGTACAGGGCGCGGTGGCCGCAGTGACCGCACTATGATGGGGTGCATGTTGCGGCAGGGGGGGGATGGGGAGTCGCGATCGATCGCGCGTGGGGCGAGTTCGGCAGTTGGGCTGCCCTTCTGGCATAGCCAGCCGCTCGACCCGGGGCCGGTTGGGTTCTGACCTTCGGGTCCCCGGCCGGTTTGTGACCCCCCGGGGTTTGCGGTATTTGGGCGCCCTGTGGGCTTGCCGACCGCCCCCGCCCGGAAGTTCGTTCCCACGGGGTCGACGCCGGGAAGTGCGCGATCGGTCGCGGGGTCGTGGGGCGGAGGTGCCGGGGGGCACCACCCGCCCTAGTTTAGCAGCGACCCTGGAAGAGGGTGGCGCTGGCGTGTGACCCGCAGCGTTACCCTGGCGATAGCGGGGAAGTCTCCCGGGGAGCTTCTCTCCCCCTTGGGAAAGTGCCAACTCTGGCAAACGAGCGCGGGGATCCGGGGTCTTGGAGGATGGCCTAGCGAACGCATCGCTAGTTTGATCTCGCGCAAGAACGGCCATCTTCCTTGCCAGATCCTCCGCTCTAGGCGGTTACCGTGCAGGTTTTAGTTGGTTGGAGCCCAACATAACCCCGAGCCTCCCCCGAGGTTCGAGGTATCCGTTCCGGATTTCCTGCACGTGAAAAAAAAAAAAAAAAAAGGAGTGACGCGTTTAGACGTCTTAGTCTCTTTCGGTCGTCTTTGTTTGGGTTCTGGAATCACAATTTCGAATTCTTCCAATTCAACAGTAGGTACAGTGATCGTTGTGTCCATTTCATTAGAATTTATTACTTGGAGGTGTAACGCGGTTACGAAATAAGCGTGGAGTTCGAGTAATTAGTATCTAAATCAGTCTAATCGGAAGGATGTTATGCGCGTTACAGTACAAATTATTATTTAAGAATTTAAAGAATTTTGTTTGGTATCGGGAATCCAAGATCTAGTTCTATACAGGCCCCGCACTGAGTTATTGTGAGGATTTAGTTAGTTCATCATTAAATAACTTCTGCTCAAGAGTAAGGTTCAAGTGTGAATAATTATATTTTTATTCTTCTTCTTTTCTTGGCGTGAAGAAGACTAAAGAGCCAAGGGAAATCCCAAAATATTGGCTAAAGCCAATATTGACTCTCCGTTACCTCTGCATTCGCCAGTTGGCAATAGAACACGAATAATATTTCTTTTACATGAGTTTACGCTCGCCAATCGTTATTTCAATTACAATATTTTAAGGAAAAGAAATGCGCACTCACCCGCTATATCGTTTAAAGTTTTACAACGTTTGAGATTCCTTTTGTTTATGTTTTATAAAAAACACCTGTTCTATGCCAGAGAACAAGAAAATCACACTCACACTCACAATACTTGCGATAACAATTTAAAAGCGATAAATAAAATAGCTCAAAGCACAAAAGGGGATGAGATCTAACAGAAGGTTGATCCCAACGCAATACTGAATATTAAAACAAGGTAATTAAGCGAATGTAAAACGCAGATATATAAAATTGAATGCAAGGGAGTCGAAACACTATTTAACGTGGAAAGAATGAGTCCATTCACTATAAACTTCGGAATCTCTGGCTCGAAACGGAATTTAATGTAAAGAAAAAGGAATTACTATCCACGGACACCTTGTTACGCTCTCCGCGACTGTACGACAAAGAGTGACTTTAGCTTCGCGCCCCCGAGAGCGCCCGGCCGCGAGGTCCGCTCAGAAAAGCTGACGCTGCAGTCCCAATCATGCCCCAGCAACCGTCGCATGATTTCATTAGATGTTCTCACCTTAGTAGTTAGGCTATGAGAGTTCTGGCTCAAGTGGGGGCGAGGGGGTGAGGCGGGGCGGGGGGAGGTACCGCGCTCTTCCGCGAGATAGGCGAGGGGGTGAGGCGGGGAGGGGGGTACCGCGTTCGTAGGTGAGGATGATGACGTCACAGGGGAGGGGGATTCCAAGATGGCGTCGACCGAGTTCGTAGGTGAGGGGGATGACGTCACAGGGGAGGGGGATTTTCAAAATTTTCAAAATGGCGTCGCGCGGGCAGGTCGAGTTCAAGGGCGAGGGGGTTGACGTCACGGGGGAGGGGGAGGATTTTCAAATTTTCAAAATGGCGTCGCGCGCATTTCGTGTTGGCGCCACCTACTGGACGTTTAAGATACTTTGGGCCCGCGTCGGTATTTGGGCCCGTCTTGATAAATTTTCCAGGTTTTCCATACATTTCGTATTGGCGCCACCTATTGGACGTTTAAGGTACTTTGGGTCCGCGTCGATATTTGGGCCCGTCTTGGTAAATTTTCCAGGTTTTTTCATACATTTCGGGTTGGCGCCACCTATTGTACGTTTAAGGTACTTTGGGTCCGCCATGGTAAATTTTCCAAGGTTTTCATACGTTTCGTGCTGACGTCACCTGTTGCATGTCTAAGGTATATTTGGGCACGCGTCGCCGCCGCGCAATCTCCGTACGTGTGCGGGGATCGTTGCGCTGGCGCGACCGCGACCGATTCGTGGAAATTCAAATCCCGTTTTCGATGATGATTTCTGAGAAAGAGGGTGGACCATGATTTCTGAGAAAAGATAAGGAAATATTTGAATCGTGGGACCGATACAGCACACGTGCAATGATATAAACATAGAGCGATAATTATTGTTATTATTATAAATCAATCGTCGCGATAGCCCATGGAATAAACATTGCACCGCGACATGCAGTGTGTTTATGTTTGAATCGTGGGGCCGATACAGCGCACGTGCAATGATGTAAACATAGAGCGATAATTATTATAAATCAATCATCGCGATAGCCCATGGAATAAACACGACATTGCATTCCATGATAATTTCTGAGAAAGAGGGTGGTACATGATTTCTGAGAAGTCATACAGCGCACCGTGACATGCAGTGTGTTTATATCTGAGCAGGATTGAACGCGTTTTGGGTGCCTACGTGCGCACTCTCCGTGCCGTGTGTTTATATTTGAATCGTGGGACCGATACAGCGCACGTGCAATGATGTATACATATAGCGAAAATTATTCGGGGAAGAGTTCCGAGTATTTTAATGATCGAGGAGTAGACTGTAAGTCAATCGTATTTGATTTGAATTTACCGTGTATTCTCTATCCCTTGTGTGGTATACATAGACGCATTGACCATCACCATCACTAATGTGATATACTTTCACACAATGATGTGTACGTATGCGTGAATCAGTATAAAGTGACGTGGATTAGTCTTTTAGGCATCAGTTCACCACGTACGCTTAAGTGCTAACAAGTATCGCCGGAGTCATTTTTTTCGTCGATGAGAATCATACGTATTGCATATCAAAATGTACAAACGAAGCTTAAACGATTCATCCTGCACATCCGACAACGCTGATGGGGATCCAAATAAACGCCAACGGCAACAATATCATCAACAGTCCAATATGAGGTATGTATACATTAATATACACTTTACACATACTTCATTCACTTACTTCTTTCACTGTAAACGTCAACGAACGATACATTAATTTCGTGTACATGTTTCTTACAGTTCAGGATCCACAATGCCAAAAACGTTGAAAACACCAAAACCATCGATCGTACGGATCCTGGGGCGTGATTATCCACTAACCTCAACAGCTTATAAACGTCTAACTATTGGAATACGCATTGGTATGGATTCGTGCCGCGTTGAGATCGCCATAGCCGACAACAAGGGTAGCGAGGTATGCTTTTCAATGTCTACGTGGAAGCTCCTACTGCAAAACGAGGCGGACATACTCCAACGATTACGCAGCAACGCAACATCGCCCCAAACCCACATCGTAATTGATCATTTGCGACTCGAATTCACGCGTATGCATGATGATCAACTTATTAAAATCACCGATAATCGTGTTACCTTATACATGACGGAAGTTACAATGCGTAAACTGTTCGCGTATGAACATTGCATCAATCATATGTTCACCTGGTTGACAGAAAATATGTACTCTGTAAGCAGTAAATATACCGCCTTCGTGGAAGTTCTACGTACCGCTTCCGTACCAACGAATTATGTGAAATTAATTTCCGAAAGCGAGACCTTTGAGCAGCATTCTTTGATTGATTGTGAATTGTTAGCGTTAGGATTACAATCCATGCTGCGTGATGTAAACCAGGTACCACTATAGTACACGTATATATATGTTTTAATAATAAATGGACAACAATTTTTCAATAAATGTATATATTTTTCAAAAACAGTGTGTGTGTTTATTCATATATATCCATCCATGCGTACTTAAATTATAAAATCTGTATTTGTGGGAAATAACGTTCGTATGGGAGGGATATTCTTGCTCGCGGGTAAAGGAAGCATCCGTCGCTGTCATTGCACGCATCACCGCCGTCGTTGTGTTCATCGCTATAGAAAACAAAAAAATAATTCTTACATATTCGTTTCTCTGCATATGACGCGTAAAGTAGATGCAATGCGTGTGTAGGACTTACATTAGGTAACGCTGCGTATATAATTCCATATTTTCCCGACATTCTCCAGCGCGCAAACACCGCAATTCTTGTGAAATGCACATCGAAGAGCATTCGATGAAGACATAGACCTCAGGTTAGGAACGTCAAGGTCCACGATGCCGGCATGATCCCGCAATAATCATCGTCAACGTCGTAGCCGCCGTCGTCTTCGACAGTTCGAGTGTTGTTGTTGTTGTTGTTGTTGATGTTTCGTCCCGTCAGTTCGTACAAATTACATACATCCTCAACGATTATGTCAGGTAGTAGTTGCAGCATCCACGTTTTCTTTTCCGTACCCTTTACGATTACGAAGTCAATGTTCGCGAGTACGCTGGCGAGGAGCCCCGGAAGTTTGGAGTATGGAACATAGCCGTCAGACCAGCGAAGCCCGTGATGACGCTTCGCGAGCCAGGATGCTTGATGGTGATACCGCGAATTCAGATGTTCCCAGAAGTATGGCGGTTCGAAGATCCAATGACTGATCGTCGGTGTTTTATCGTTGTTGATGTTTGCACGAATCGCGATCTCTTTGACGACGAACTCGCGTTCGATATTGAAACCTTGCAGATCGACAATGGCGAACATTATTATACGTTTAGGTAGCACCGTTGGCGACGATGTCGGAACAGCAACTGAGGTCTTCGATTTCGACGATTTAAAACAGTAGCAGTATTCGTAGTAGTAGTATTAGTAGTAGTAGTAATAGTAATAGTAATCGAACTCGTACGCACGCTATATTAGTTTGTGTACCATGTTGGTTAAAGGGCCGTATTCGACTATACGATCGTGTATGAACAAACAGACAGCGGAAGTATTAGCGGGGATAATTTCTTTGCATTCGAAATCTATTCGCACGTCCGCCGTAGCGCTCTTCAACGATTCGTTTTGCGTAGAACAATCTATGACCACGATAGGCGCGTATTTAAGGAATTCGTTCGCGCTCAGCAACGGTTCTCCGTGACCGTAGTACGATCGGATGAAATTCGCATACATATTGTACATGATCGCGAATTTATACTTGGGACAATCTATTTGCATGTCATCGTACGGATACGTCTCGGAATTTAGGTAGAGTCGAAAGTCTGTAAGATTATTCGGGTCGAATATCCACGCGGGTTTATTTGGACGATTCTTTCGATCCGTTTGCATGCCGAATAACACGTATCGTGGTTTCTCGATTTGCGACGTAGTTTTCACGGTCCACGTATGTTTCGTTGTCGCTTGCAGTAATGGATACTCGTGCACGCTCCAAGATCGGAAACTCATCGCGATCGGTCGTCCGCTTTCCAATATACGAAGCAGCGATAGTTTATTCACTTCCTCCAAAACGACGTGGGGCATACGCCACTGCACCTTGCGTATCTCAAGTTTCGGGATCGCAGTGGCGGAGGTGCAGTGTATCGCGTTCGAATCATCTCGCGCTCGTATAAGAATTAGCTCGTGTCGCGCGTTCATCACGATGCGTTTGTAATCCTCGCAGAATCCTAATAACACGTTCAGGGGTACGCAGAAATTGAAAGCGCCCGAATGAAAAGTATCCGTATCGTAATCGATGTCATAATTCCAACCGGCATTCGCAAGCGCTTTGCTTCTCTCGGCTGACAATGAAACGAAATTTTTCAACGTGGTAGTGATTCCTGGATTTCGACAACGATCGATCTCGACACCGTTCAATTCGTATCGAATCTCATCGAACATGAACGCGACGCAATTATTGTCGAGAACAGCGGTCGCGGACGTTGGCGGACCTTTCGCGTCTTGCGCTGTCAACGTGCCACGACCTTCGATGTAGAGAAAACTTTATCACGGAAGCGTGTACAGATCTTGCTGCTGTATGGGGATTCTTATTTTGTCGCTATTGTCGAAAGTCGTGTTGGCGTACGGATTATACGTGTGTAACTCGATCTTCGTGATACGATTGTCGAAGGTTGGCGTATTCGCCACGTCCAAAATAATCGACATCGTGGTTACGCGTCTAATATGCGACGATGAAGCCTAACGATCGTAGGTAACGTACGTTTCCACGAGTCAACGGCTTTCTTATGCTTCTTACCGGTCCTCTTCTTATCGCTCCTCCCGTCTTTATTCTTCTTCCACTTTCGTCTGTAGATAAAGGGTTGTGTAGATGACGCGATGCAGAGACGGTAGGAGTATCAGCGATGATTGATGATTCGTACGTATGATCTAACACTAACATACTACACACGCGCACATACACGTACGGTCACGCTACCTATCGCACGGACGTCGTTGAACGTGTAAACGAATCGTTATTTCTTCTCCACGGAAATCTATAGGACGATCGTGTTGATCGACGATGCACAACGTTAGATCGTGTATTGCTCGTGCGACGATCGGCAGGTAAATGACATGTCGCGGAGTTTCCGATATCTTATATCCTGGAAGTACGCGAGGCGAAAATTCATGAATCGTGTGCACCTGTTTATCGTTACTGTACGCGCCGGTAGTGACGTTCCATGTTACTCTGATCACGTTAACGTTTATAATATTTACGGGTCCGTCGGATTCGTGCCAGATTCTCGGTAATAAGACGCGATTCGGGGAAAATCCTAGCAACGAACCCACATTGTTCGGTTTTGTAAAGTCCACAAAGAACGAACAGTACAGTTCACTTTTCATGGTGTTGTTGTTAGCTCGTAGCATTAGAGGGTACTTGCCGTCATCGTCGTTCTCGTTGTTACCGCGTCTTCGAGGATATCGATCGAGTATTCGTTGCTTCAGATACTCGGCGATAGCGTCTAATTCGTAGGAGCCGTGAGGGATCGTAATATATACGATTAAATTATACAGCGGACCCATTAAGCAGGGCTATGAGTAGTGCTAACCAGTGTTTCCCTGACATAGATTTGTTTTGTGTCTCCCTTAGTGGCCTCAGATCACTTTTGTATGGGCGTTCATCATCACTCAATAGGTCAGTTACCCTGATGCGTTAATCTTATACTAAGTAGGTACTCACACCGATAATTTATTTATTTTATTTTATTTTATTATACCTTACTTTTTTTAAGTTACTTTAATTTTATCTTGATTGCCTACATTTATATTTATATTTTGCTTTAAGCTTTGTATCTTTTGTAACTAAAGGGTTTTTCCCGTTAATAATAATAATAATAATAATAATAATAATAATAATATATTCATTAGCGATGTCGGCGATGGAGTTGTTTTCGGTATCATAGTTCACGACGAAATAGAATTTATCGTTGCTCGAGTCGATGTTCGGTATCGTGTGAAACGTCTCCAAGTCCGCGAGTCCTAATTCGTATTGACCATCACACAAATCTATCGGTGGAAAATAGTTTACCGTGAGCGCGCTGCTGCGACCCGTTAACGTGAGCGTGAACGACATATCATAGATTACACTCGTGAGACGGCGAGAGGGGAAGTGACGCGCGCGTACGAATACTCGGCAATTTATCGGTATTATGAGTCTTTATTATAGAAGGTGTGAATCACCATTACGCATGGATACATTGTAACATAATCTTAGTACACACAAACACACACACACGCACACCGGTAGTAATATTAGTATATAGGCCATAATTCCATAGACTTTTGCTGTAAAAATTGCATGCACAAGCGGCCGCAATTCATCTCGTCGAAACGTTGAAAACGATTATGATTGTACGTGATCGTTGTACCGCGTTTGAAATAGTAGATCAATTCCGCGGGAGGTCGCAGATTCCCAAAACTATCAAAGTACTGTACTCGCGGTCCGCGTTTGGCGTACGCGACCCAGTGCGTACCGGTGCCTCGATTCTCATCCAGATTCACGATACCGCATTCGTTGCTTCGTACGCGCGTGGGAAGCGTGTCGCGCATAAACACCCCTCGAAAGAACGGGATGCTGGTGCATTCACGTTCTAATTGCAGGTTCGTCATAAGTTGTTGCGTTATCGCCGCCACCGTCGCCACGCGCTTATGCGATCGGCGTTTTTTTTTTTCTTTGATCGCAGTCGTTGTTGGCGTCTCGGGTTCAAGCCCGCGCCTCGCTTGTACGGTGTCAGATGCATCCCTCGCCCTTCCATTGCCCGATTATGACGCAAAGTCTCTTCCAGCTGTTTTCGAGAGGCCTTCGAATCGTTGACCGCTTTGGTTATACCAGCCGCTCCACCGGCCAATGCCCCGATAGCTGATAAAGCAGGCAGCACGAACGGAAGAAATTGAAGAAATCCGCCGCGTTTCGCCACTCGTAGATTACGATGTTGTCGTCGCCGTTGCGGATGTTTCCTTCCAGACTTTCGCTGTTTACGTTTCGTCCTTCTCATACCCATGCCGAGTTTAGTCTTAGCCTTCATCGTTGCCCACACTCCAGTCGCGGCTGCTTTTTCACCAAAGGTCGCGTCGTTCGCGAATACTCGTTCTCGCGCTCGTTCGGCTAACGCACGATCCGCCTCGTGTCGCCCCTCTAAATCCTTGCGACTAGAGTACGCGATATCGTGTTCGCGGCACGCTGCGTCCAGAGGATTCACACCTTTGTCGCCACGAGCCAATCGCTTTAGCAAACGCGTTCCCGGTCCGCAGAACTGATAACTTGGACCGTGTAGTTCGAACGGCAGACGGTTTATGATGCCGTTTACGAGACCCGATCCAGTCTTCTTCTTCTGATTATTCTTCTTCCTCCTCTGATTCTTCCCTAGTCTGTGAGACGTTGCGGTCGTTGATACAATCATATACGTTAGAATAGTCACGATAGCTACTACAATAATAAACGCGTATGCACGCGTCACCGATCACTGTGATAGTGACCTGCGCGACGCGTGCCACGAATATAAATAGTTGTTTATATAATATGCGATTCGCGAAACAGTCGGACGTTATTCGCGTGACCGCGAACTGAATGCTCGAGGATGATAGGGATCCGAGTCGATCGAACAGCCACGGCCCATTATTACCGCACAGCGTACGAGGCGTGATTTGCGGTCTGTCCGGGTGCGGAAAAACGAACGTACTTCTATGTATGCTAGAGAGTCCGAACGGTTTGCGTTTCGAGAACGTGTACGTATACTCGAAATCGTTGCATCAGCCAAAGTATCGATATCTCGAACAGGTGTTGTCGCTTGTCGATGGAATCGAATACTTTCCCTACTCGGACAACGCTGAGATCGTTCCACCGAGAGACGCTCGGCCCGATTCGATCTTCGTGTTCGACGATGTGGCGTGCGACGAACAGAACGCGATACGCGAATACTTCTCCATGGGCCGTCACGCGAACGTGGATTGCTTTTATTTATGTCAATCGTACGCTAGAATACCGAAACATTTGATCAGGGACAACTCGAATTTTCTCATGCTGTTCAAACAAGATGGTACGAACTTGCGTCACGTGTACAACGATCACGTGAACACAGACATGACGTTTGAGTCGTTCAACGACTTGTGCGCGAGATGTTGGCGTCGACGATACGATTTCGTGGTGATCGATAAGGATAGTTCCATGTACGAAGGTCGATATCGAAGAGGATTTACCGAGTTTGTCGTAGCTCACTGACATCAGTAAACCGCGAGTCATTCATCGAGCAACACGAAATGGCCAACGAACCGCCGACGACAACGACTGCTATAACCCCGAACACCGACGACGACCCGAAGCATTCGCAAAAACATCGCCGACGTTATCGACAAAAAGGGACGAAACATAAAAAAGGAACGAAACGTCGGAGCGCGGACGCAAAGGTGGAAATCGCCAAAGTCAGCGACGTTACACGTAAAAAGTGCTTGGCCTTGAAAATTGGTAAAATGGCTACGGAAGCCGCTGTGGAGGCGAGTACGCGTCCCATCGTCGAACCGCTGAAACGATTGATCGAAAACTCGTCCGCGTTGAAAATGCGCTCAACGCCTCGATCGCGACCAGTGAAGAGGAAACACGAATACGATCAACAACAACAGCAACAACAACAACAATCATCGAAGAGACTTCGACCCGTTACTCCGTTGTTAACCAAGGAAAGTCGAAATAACCTTCCAGATTCTAACGACTATGACGACGACGACGATGATGACAACGACGATAACGACGACGATGACGACACCGATAATAACAATGACAACAACATTGACAACGACAACAACACCGACGACGACGACGACGACAATAACAACGATGTAAACGATGTTGACGATGTTGACGATGATGTTGTTGATGATGTCGACGATAAAGCCGATGAAAAAATTCAGGATGATGAGTCATCAGCAAAGGTTCATGATTTGGATTCGCTGCGCAACCCCGTCGACGATATCGAAGTGTATGTACGGAACGGCAAAGGACCCTTGTCGCGAGAATACCTGCGTCTGTTCTTCACCGATACAAAGAAACGAATCGATAACGTGTACGGCGTATACTTGGGGTCCGACGAAGACCTAATGATCGGCGATTCCGTACTCACAATCGACGAGGACGGTGACGACGTTCACGTCAACGGAACGCGATACGCGGGAACTCGGGGTTTGTACGAACTGCTGTTCATGCGAATACCCAGCGTTAGCACGTACACGGACGCGGAAATGCACTCGTACCGACGCATCTTACTATCAACGAACGCGCATAAGCGAAACCATTCGCTGAGTAAGCGCACGCTGGGTAACAGGGGGTACAAGTATAAGAAAATCATATCCGCGATAATCGGTGGGGTGCGGACGTCGGGTGTCAGACGCGTTAGGGGCATGGATATGAATGGGGGCGCGGGCGACGCGGTCACGCGACGAGGACAAGGATTGCCAATCGACGAATCGATGACGGTTACCGATAACGCGATCGATGATGTGTACTGGGACGATCCGAACGAATTGATCGATAGACTGAGATTGCTCGTAGCATCTCGCGCGGCAGGTCACACGGGTCACGATAACGAAATCGCATCTATCGTGGAGGAACTTCGCGAGGCCAAACATATCTTAAATTGAACGATTCGTTGATCAAAGAACGATGACGGATATCGTTAACGCGCAATTGTCTCGATTAGAGGATGATTTAAATAACGCGATGGAACGACGCTTGGATCACTTGAAAGACAGACTCGAAGAGTTGACGACGTCGATAACGACCACGGATCTGTACAAACGAAAGGAATCGCGAAAAGCGAATGAGGGTTTACGACGACGACGATGATCAATGACTGTCTCAATAGCGGCTACGGCTCCGAAACATCTAATAATAACGAACGATCACGAAAAACGTGTATCGATTGCGTTTTGCGAGCACTCGAGGAACTCATACTACTTCTAACATCCTTGGAACGTCGTAACCATCCCCCGCCCACCCGCGAAGCATGAGTAAGGAGCGAGTGCAATTAGTGAACGAATTACACGCTCCCGCGAGACGAGATTTTCCACGGCGTAGCGTCGTCATTCGCGGCTACGATGATTTGTGGCAGGCCGATTTGGTGGAGATGCGTCCGTACGCGATGCAAAATCGAGGATATCATTACATACTAACAATCATCGATGCGTTCAGTAAGTACGCGAGGGCCATACCCGTGAAAACAAAAAGTGGACGCGACGTGACCGCGGCGTTCACGATCGTGTTGCAGCAGAGCGATAGATGTCCGCGAAATTTACAAACCGACATGGGTAAGGAGTTTTACAACGCGGAGTTTCAACAATGTGTGAACACTCACGGAATCAACCACTACTCCACGAACAGCGTGATGAAAGCGTCGATCGTTGAACGTTTCAATCGCACGCTGAAAAACCTCATGTGGAAAAAATTCTCCTTGAACGCGTCCTATCGTTGGGTCGACCTGTTACCCGCGCTCGTACACACCTACAATCATCGCAAGCACCGAACGATCAACGCCCGACCCGTTGACGTAACCCCCGCATCGCCTTTGTCGTTCGCCGCGAATGAATCCCTTTCACCCTCAGCATCGGAAGGAGTTAGACGACGCGCGAAATTCAAAGTTGGTGACAAGGTAGGCGTGAGCAAGTTCAAGACTCTCTTCGAGAAGGGGTACACTCCGAACGGGTCAACCGAGGTGTTTGAAATCATAACCGTACAACCAACGTGTCCGGTGACGTACATTCTGCGCGATTCCGCAGGAGAACCGATCTCGGGTGGATTCTACGAGTACGAACTACATTCGGTCGCGAATCCGGACGTCTATCTGGTCGAGAAGATTATTCGTCGTAAAGGAAACCAGGTGTACGTTAAGTGGCTCGGATTCGATTCGTCGCGGAACTCGTGGATAAGCAACAAGGATATTCTATGATTCCCGATCACGAACGCACTCGATGTTACTAAAATAAATGAATGAAAAATAAATACATATATATATAAATAGATAAACAGTGTCCGTTTATTCAATTTTTCACATTCTCCTTCACCTTCTCGTATATGCGTACAATTAATCTTAAAAGTATGAAAAAAATATACATATATACCGACGCGTATAAAATACAATTTTAGTTATTCCACGCTATATACAATTTTGACTATTCTACGCTATACATATATCCATAAATAAATAACCAACGAAACGTATATACATATGTGCATACAATCATACAACTGTTACGTAGCCCCTTCAGGTCCATCCCGTGCTCGCTGTCCTCGCGTCACTTTCTTCCGTAAAGACGATTCAGCGGAATCGCCTCGCGTGTAGCAATCGCGTTGCGCTTAGCCCGTGGCAACGACCGTAGGGACAACGACCGCGCTCGGCCCGGGCCACGGATATTTCGCAAATATCAAAGAATTAATGAAGCAATCGACAGCTGCCGACATGGCAGTTTCCCCCATTCCTGGGGACTGTCCGAGGTTCGGCCCGCGACGAAGAACCGCGGGACAGGGATTCGTTTTTGAGAGCTCGTGATAGGAAGTTGTGACGAGCCAGCGGGCCGTCTAGAAACCGCGCCTCGCCGCCACGTAGATACCGCGACACCCGTCCGGACGGTCGAGATCAGCCCTGGGTATCTCCATCCGACAAACCGCGAACGGCCTAGCCGGGAGAGCCCTTGCGCGAGGTACGAACCGCCGTTGACTCCGCGAAGACGTGCGACGGAACGAGAGAGCGAGAACATTGACGGACACCGATAGCGCCGACTTCCGTGTGCTATCCGAGAGCACGGCGAGCGACCACGACCTACGCCAGGTTGACCGACTGACAGAGCGTACGAAGCGATAAACGGCAAGCGTGCCGAAATCCGAGCCCACTACGATAGCAGGGACGGAGCGACGTCCCTAGGGTATGTTCTTATATTATTTTGTTTTTCATCTGAATATACTTTACTGTGTTATTTCCCCGAACTCCGTGTCACCATTGATTTAATCCCCTTTTCTCCTTATCCTCCCACGGTAAGTTTAGTCAAGGCGTGCTTTAGCACCTTAAAAGAGTAAGAACCCCGCGAGTCACCCTAGCCGCTCAGGGCGATTCGCCAAAAGTCCCTTCAGGACGTAACACAACATACTAAACATGCAAACATACTAAACATGCAAACATACTGAACATGCAAACATACTAAACAATGGAATTGTCGAGGGACTCGTCGGGGTCAAGCTGGAGACGTTCGTGTGTCTTGAGTTCGGGGATTCGATAATGACCCCACGGAAGGGTGTCGACTCGATCGGCTAAAATACACCGCTTGTCGTCGAACGGACTGAGAGCGTTCTTCTCCTGACTCACGGTATACACATGATGCTCTTTGGAGCGTATATTGTTCTGCCGAATCGATTACTCGGTGAGATGGCGGAGACAACGAATGTAATTGTCGAATTGTACATGATTCGCGACCACGTGCCTCCGCACACCCTTCACTTTTTTAGTCTCACTCGTAGACCCCACTGTCGCGTTAAACGTTCTAGTTGCGTACATCTTAGACCTCAATCCGACGAACTCGGTCATCAAGGCGCCGTTGTTCTCATCTTTCATGAGTCCCGGCACCTTTTTGTTTTCGCGGGGCATACCGTACGGATTGTCCACCGCGTAATCACTCGTGTCGAATCGGGCGACGTCACGCTTCATCATTTCATACGCATCCTCGCATTCCACGCTATACATTAAACTATCGGTGTCGGTGTACAGAACCTTACACTTATCACTGAACTTCGCGCGCATATACGCGTAATGGAACTCGTACAGGCATTCTTTCGATACGTCCAGTACACTCATTCCCACGTATATGGGTTTATCAAACTTAACTTTTAATTTACGCATTTCGATGGCCACCAACTGTTCGGAGAAGATCGTGCGACTATGAAAGTTCGGCTTCGCGATCAGCGCTTCCGCACCGTAACGACCGTCCCACCGCGTCACCAGTTGCACATCTACGCGATTCCGCACATTCTCCATCGTTTTTCCATACACTGCGTTATTCATTAATTTATACAGAGTCTTCTGAAATTCGCTGGTTGCCCGCGTCCTCAAATTGGTGTTCAATCGGATGTAGTCGCGCAACCAGTGCGACTGATCGAATCGCAACACACGATGAATTCGCGTTACGCGTAAACCGTGTCGCACGCACTGTTTCAGGTAGCGATAATGTATGACATATCGCTCCTTATCGTCGAGCGTGGCAAGTAGCTTGGTCTGTTTTCCTTCTGGAGCGTGCTCGCGCACCGGGCAGAATGGAAGGTCAGCGTGGGCGTCGTGGATCTCCTGGGGATATTCGATGTCGACCTCCAACAGGTATCCCTCGGATTCCTCGGCGTCCTCGGTGTCCTCGCCGTCGGATAGTGATGATACATCGAGCGCGGCAGCCGTCGCATCGTCCAGCCATCGAAACCCACCTTTCGGCATAGCCTGCGACATCGCTCATCCGTACAAGTTGTTGACGTCGAAGTACATCAGATACGTCGATGCCTTCGATTCGTCGTACATCCCTGCAGGCAGGTACTTGTTGTTGGCACGCGCGTACCTGTGCGAGCACTGACTCAGGCCGCCGCGTATGCCACGCTCTACGAACAGTAGCATGTCCACGTCCGTTAAAAGTTCTAATCGTACGCCGGTGTACTTGAGCATCGCGTCCCACGTGAAACTCGGTAGCGTAAAATAATGCGCGGGATCTAAATCGTAACTCGCGATACAGTCGGTGCGGAAACTCTCGAATACGTCGGCGAGTAACAGTACATCTGTTTTCAAGTACAAATCACTATACTCGCCCAATGTCTGTACGCGAAAAGTATTCCACACGTTCGCGGCGTGCGCGTAATCAGGCTCCGACGCGGCGCTATCGTTCAACCGATTATAGAACGCTTCGCGGGACGGTAAACGCGTATCATTAAGTTTAATGTATGACGTCACGAAGTCGTACGAGAAGACGCCCTTCCTGGTAAGGAGATTGAACTGATCATCCGACAGGGATTGAAACTCGCGTCGTAGAATCGCGAGTCGTTCTTTGCCAAGGTCCGAAGCGAGTTTCTCCAGACTAGCGGCCAAAAACTTCAACGAATCTATGAATCGAAATTTCAATCCCCTCTTCCAATCGGTGTTCTCGGCGTCGATTCCCTTGACGTGTTTCGTGAAAGATATATACCGCTCTGTCGTTACCGGTAGCAGGTCGATCTGTCCTTCGAACGCGGACGCCAACTCCTTAATCACGAAATGCGCGTCGTAGCCTGATAAATTATGAAACACTACCGGTATCGTGTACGATCGTTGAAACTGTAAGTTGCACGACACGTGGGCCGCGCCTCGGTACTCGCCCGTCGAGTGACAATGGTCGCGCACTTTTTTCTCGCCCTCGACGAAGAGTTGTCCACACACGTGACACACGATCGCATCGTTAAAACTACGCCACTCTTGTTTCGTTAACGAGTTCATCGGTTTCGCGTTCCGCAACCACGAATACGCAATGTTCGCAAAGTCTCGAAGTTCTTGCACGAACCACTTCACGCACTCGGATTCGTGACGATACGCGCGATAACGGCACAGAGAAGCGTCGGCGGAACAATGGATGTAATATCCCACGCTGTACGCTCTATGCTGCTGGTATGTGTATGTCCGACTCTGCTCCGCAGGCTCGACGTCCTCCAGCATGCATTCGAAGTCCGCGTAAATGATGAATGGCGCTCGTTCCTAATTTTTAAAGTTCATGAACTGCAACCATTTATCCTTCAGGGACGGCAATTCGACGGCGCACTCGTTCAGACGTTGGCAGTCCACGTTGTGCTTCGTCAATTGCACGTTCGAATGAAAGAAGCTGAGACATCTGCAAGATAATAGTATTAATAATACAACATAATAATCAATAACACATCGATCGAAATATACCATATTTTACTCACCTTTCGCAAACGAAGACTTGTCCATTGTGTTTGCCGAGCTGCTTCGAAATCAGTCTCGACATGCTGCGAATGCACGCGAAATGATAACGTTGAGGCTCGTTGGGGTCCTGCACCAGTAGGAGGTTCGCGTGCCTCTCTCGCTTGTCCTCGGTCAAACGCAGAGGTGCGCAGCTTCCGTCGGACCACGCGTACACGTTCACCGACACGTCGTTCATCCTCTCGAACTTTGTCAGCTGGTCCAACGTTACGGGTAGAGTCATATCGCCCGTACGAAACACATCCAAATAGTGATGGTACGATGCGATCCTATCAGTATTCGCAGCAACAGGGTACAAACTGGCAACGACAGCCTACAAGAAACACGCATTGTCTCTATTCTTTATGTTCACCACCGCTTTCTTCAGGACGACGGCGCGCGGAAGCGGTACGTTGCAACCGCCTCGAAGTGGATTATGCTTATTAATATTCACTAGAATATTTAGCACTGCCCTTAAGGTCCATCCACTGTCGCGATCTTGAAACTCCTCGAGCATCACTAGCGTGGGAGCGACCACGTGCTTCGAGTACCACTCGCGAACGTTCGAAGTCATGAACACTACTCGATTTCGCGTACCGAAACTTTTCATCTCCGTATTCTCTCCCAACATAAACTCCGCGTTAAAGTTCGTATTCACAGACACGCTCTTATGTGCCGTGATAGCGTCCGTGACGCGCGAAATCACAATTCGTCGAGCACCTTCTAAAAATCGACGCGGATCGACTTGTCCCACGTTGATGACCGCACCGGTTGAAATACGGCCTATAAACGCCGATTCCACGTCTTCCCATACGACTTTGGGTGCAGTCGATCGGCCCGAAACACCGCAACCGACTCGCGAAAACTTTTCCCGCACGATCGCGCGCAATGTCTTGATTCGCGTCATCAGCGACACTAGGCGTTGTTTCGCGGCCACTGACATTCCTCCGCTGCTCTGGTACTGGACGATGAGCTGTAGGCACGTGTCGCAATGATCCACCCAATCTCGGAATTCCGCAATAGAGCGTAAAAGCTTAGACATCCCGAACAGAACCCTGTACGTGTCCATGAACCCCTCCATGTTCACTTATTCACAAAGGTTTTTTTTTGTCTACCAGACACGCACGAATAGTGTCGAATGGGTGATACGACTCTTCCAGGTGATGCGGTCGGTGATCGGATATCGGAAACCCAACGGCAAAATGAGACGCTTCGAGTGTAGTCGCACAATCGGTGTCGGGTGCTCATCCAAAAATCTTGCTAATTCACGACACAAAAACGAGTCCACGGTGATAGTCAATGTTCGAGGACACAACACTTTGTACACTTCGACCGCGCCGTTCTCAATGTCTTGCAGAAGCGTTAACGGTGTACACACGATCGCGGTAAAGTACTTCACATGCTTGCGATGCACATCTTTATCACCAACAATGCAATACAATGTGCATTTGCTCGCAGTACTGTATCGCGCGATATGGCGTAGCAATTGACGGTGGTGATGCGACAATTGTATAAATCCGTTTTGAACGATAATGTTCCACGATGTCTCGAATAATGACTGTGGGCTTAACACGTCCCGGATTTTATGCTTCTCGATCATAAGCGTTTGGTGGTCCAACTGCGACATCGCGGATGAAGGGCTCGCGTTAATCAGATGCCCACGGGCCTAGATCGAACTCTTTTCACCCTTACACGGTCCCGGTCCCGCTTCCACTTACCTACTATAAACACACCGCATGGCGCGGTCCAATGTTGTGTTTACTCCATGGGCTATCGCGACGATTAACTTACAGTCTACCTCTCGATCATTAAAATACTCGGAACTCTTCCCCGAATAATTATCGCTATATGTAAACATCATTGCACGTGTGCTGTATCGGTCCCACGATTCAAATATTTCCTTATCTTTTCTCAGAAATCATGGTCCACCCTCTTTCTCAGAAATCATCATCGAAAACGGGATTTGAACTTCCACGAATCGGTCGCGGTCGCGCCAGCGCACCGATCCCCGCACACGTACGGAGATTGCGCGGCGGCGACGCGTGCCCAAATATACCTTAGACATGCAATAGGTGACGTCAGCACGAAACGTATGAAAACCTTGGAAAATTTACCATGGCGGACCCAAAGTACCTTAAACGTCCAATAGGTGGCGCCAATACGAAATGTATGGAAAACCTGGAAAATTTACCAAGACGGGCCCAAATACCGACGCGGGCCCAAAGTATCTTAAACGTCCAGTAGGTGGCGCCAACACGAAATGCGCGCGACGCCATTTTGAAAATTTGAAAATCCTCCCCCTCCCCCGTGACGTCAACCCCCTCGCCCACGAACTCGACCTGCCCGCGCGACGCCATTTTGAAAATTTTGAAAATCCCCCTCCCCTGTGACGTCATCCCCCTCACCAACGAACTCGGTCGACGCCATCTTGGAATCCCCATCCCCTGTGACGTCATCCCCCTCACCTACGAATTCGGTACCCCCCTCCCCGCCTCACCCCCTCGCCCATCTCGCGGAAGAGCGCGGTACCTCCCCCCGCCCCGCCTCACCCCCTCACCAACACTTGAGCCAAAACTCTCATAGCCTAACTACTCACCTACATTCTTCCATACTTTTCACCTATGCGCTACCGGCGTAGAACAGGATGACTCTCATCCTCACGCTTCTCACACTCAGATCACTCCTTTATATCGATGCGACGATTCGACGGTCAGAGATGCGCTCGATTAGGTTAAACCAGAATGCTAGATGCATTGTCAAGACACCCCCACCGCTTACATTTAATCAGTGTCGCGAGGTATGAGAACCACTGCTCATTTTGAACGAACTACTGAGAACTACACTGATGCCTCAGCACAGTCCCACGTTCAGGGTACAGCGCAGCGACCAAACGTCGCGGCGACGACGACGTTCCTAGTACCGAGTATCCGTTTTCATAGATAAAATACAGTAAGCAGAAGTGCGCTCGATTAGGGATTTCCCAGAACGCTAAGCGTTGTCGAAGCACTCTGCCCACTGACAAAGGAAAAACACAACTAATCAATGATTTTAAAAATTTTGAAGTTTCGGGACGTAACAGAGGTATGCTTTGCCGTCCTGATTACGGACAGGGGCATTTCCTGCATGAATTCCAGTGCCTAAATCTAATCTAGGTAAATATCCTTCCTTTACGTCTGAATTTGATATATTTACAAAACAGACTGTTTTTGATCTGGCGGGTAATACGAGTTGATCTCTATTTACAAACGGAATAGAGTTTCCTTTGAACTCCAACTGTTTCTTGGAATAATGTATTGAAGCACGCTCCTTTATAAAGAATTCAGTTTCTAGTATTCCGTGTGGTTTGATTGGGAAATCATTTTCGACTACATGAAACGTGACGTCGTTGCCCAATAGAGTTATGGTTATTGTTCCAAGGGTGTAGACGAGGTCTTTAGCGATGCCTCTTAATTGCACCTGTTGGTTGATATTTATATCTCGAGGTTGTTTTATTGTGTGCATTTTCAATAGATTCACTTCAAAGCCGGTGTCAATCATTAATTCCGGTGCTATTATAAAATCCTGTGATTGAATGATTACGGACGGGGCTTCTTTGACGGCATTCACCCATGCGGTAGCGATTCTAGTTTTGTTATTGGACGCACTCCTGCTTGGCCCCTTCCACGGTACGCGTCCGCTGTCGACCGTAGGGGCAGAGCGTTTCCCGCGTCTCGTTCCTGGGAGGTTCCAGGGTTTCCCTCATGACCGATTTAATATTCGCGCCTGATCGTCCTTCCAAACCCTCAGCGTGACGGATTTAATATTCGCGCTTGAGTTCCCTCAAACCCTTCAGTGTGAAGGATTCCAGATTCGCGCCTGAGTTGTCCCTCCTTCATGTCATCGTTCCCAAATGACCTCACCCGGGACGTGACATATTTTTGGTTACAGCGGTGGGATGAAAATAATATGAACGCTGTAAGCGTTAACGAGGTAATACAATGTACTGAACATTAATAATACGAAAATAATAAATCCTTATTATTCATGCAGGGCGTGTGGGACGTCACAGTGATTGTACTACAAGTGTGCAAATTGCATAAAATTTTTGTCCTTTTTCTTTTTAATAGATGTTAAGTATATGCCAATGTTACCCCGTACTGTCATTTTCTTGCATGTACGGGGTGTTCCATAGAATTGCGGAACATGAATATTGCAGACTTCCCGGAACATGTGATATCCCGATGTAAAAAGACAGGATATTGCATGTTCCGGGAACTCTCGTAATTTTATGGGGCATTTGTTTGCTGGCGGCGCGACAAGCTTTTACTTTTCATACAGTTTTTCTGTGTATGTACATATACTGTATAACTTTAATTTCACTTTCCGTTAAATTATTATAAAGTACTTAATGGTGATTGTTACTTTTAATTGCTTCAATGCATCCTGTGATTGGCGTTACATGAATGCTTTTTTTAAGCCCTTTAAGTTTGGTAGCCCATGTTTCATGACTGGAATAATTTATTAATGACTTTTTATAGATTGAAATGCTGAAGAGGACCAGTGGAAAGAACGTGGCCCTGACGACATCCGTAATTTTGGATAAACTGGTGACATGTAGTGTCGCGTTTTCTAACTTCGTTCATATCAAGAAATTATTACTGAGTAAGTAACTTTATTATTTATCTCCTTTGAGCACTAATAAATTGTAAAATAAATTAATGCGTATTATTCCAGGTGCTGTAAACGATGCACGTGCATCGAGAAATATATATTGTTACGATGCGGACATTGTAGATGCGGCCTCGAAATGGCTATCACAATGTACATTGCGCATTGCACGTAGGTAGTGATGGGATTTGAAGCGCTTCGAAGCACTTCGAATCTATATATATGACGAAAACTTCGAAGCGCTTCGAACATGATTTGAAGCTCTTGAAAGCCTTGGTCGGCTTCGAAGTCTTGGTCCGCTTCGAAGTCTTGATGGGCTTCGAAGTCTCGAATCTCTTTCGGATCCGTATTTACAGAATGCCGCCTGGCACCCCGTGGCGAGGACAACACTCCCCAGTGCCGCACTGCCCAACGCGGGGTGCCAGGCGGCATTCTGTACATACGGATCCGAAAGAGATTCGGGACTTCGAAGCCCATCAAGACTTCGAAGCCGACCAAGACTTCAGTAGTATGTCTAGGACAGTTCTAACCCAGGTCCTCTGAGGGGAGCGCGGGGGCGGGGGAGAAGTGGCGGCGCGCGGGGGAGTGCGGCGGAGGGAAACATGGGCGCGGAGCCTGCGGGGAGAGGAAGACAGGTTGCGCGCGCACGAGCCGCGGAGTGGGGGAAGCCGCGATCGTGGAGGGGATCACTCCGGGCCGAGCCGCCGCGGAGGCCTCTCCAGACCGGACCCACCGTCGGAAGGAGGGAATGACCCCCAAAAAATCTCTTTCAAAACCTTGACCCACCCCACAATTTTTTTTACAGAGTGAGGGGACAACCCCCAAATATTTTTCCAAATCATTATGCGATGGAATTGTTTAATAATTGTTTCGGACAATGCCGGGAAAGACCAGCGTTTTCACACCGCGTCTTCGGGGAGGGAAAGAGACAGAGCATTACTTTAAAGTTAAAATTTGGAGGAGGGAAAGAGACAACACTACATAGGTTTTCCAAATCATTATGCGATGGAATTGTTTAATAATTGTTTCGGACAATGTCGGGAAAGACCAGCGTTTTCACACCGCGTCTTCAGGGAGGGAAAGAGACAGAGCATTACTTTAAAGTTAAAATTTGGAGGAGGGAAAGAGACAACACTACATAGGGGTACAACCGCTTTCGTTCTAAAGTTAATAGTATTCTAAAGCATTCCGATTTAGCGTCGCTGCGTCTCGCGCGATCGTGTGTAATTTGACTCCTCTGGAGCAGCCGTGCAAGGTGACGTCATTTTCACGGCACGAAGAACGCTCGAACGAAATAAACGCTGAATCTTAAAATTATGTGGCCAGGAGGAAGACGGGTGAATAAAATTGACAAATAATATGTGTTTAAGAAATTTATTTAAATTTAAAAGAGTATAATTTTAACATTTTTTCCTACGAGCATCAGAATATCATTGATGGCGCATGCTACCAGTTCGCAATCTACATGATAATGCCGCGCATACATATAATTATGCTGTATCAGCCGAAACTGTATCGGATGATTTTGTGCGCTAATTCGTCATACTCATGAATCATGGAAAAAGAGGAGACAAGGAAGACGGGTAAATAAAATTGAGACATTATATATGTTTATAATATATATATTGTTACAAATAATGTACTAATTGTACAATTTAACATTCGCTACGAGCGGCGTCGACAATATCATTCATGGCACATGCCAGTAGTTCGCAATCGATAAGAGATTCACCATCGAAATATTCGCTGTCGCATATAGTTTTAGCGATGTGACACGAATCTAAAGTTTCACCGGCGACATCATGCCGTTGTAACACGGTGACAAAATTTGAAAATTTCTCATGGACAAGATGCGTATTTTCAAAAAGCCGCGAATACATGTGGTCGATACAACGCTCGAGATTAAATAAAAACTTTATAGTTTCTAATTTGAAATATAAAGACTTATTTTGTAGCGACATCTTCACAATTCGCGACTTATACATTATACAAAATTCTACCAACAATTCGCCAATCCATAGCGGTGCTGATCCAATTAATTGTGCATGTTTTTCGATGTCTGTGCGTTTTTCCATTAGTGTTTTCCATGTTGGAAGATCCAACAACAATTGATTCCCACGATTATCACCAAGAACAATTTCCACCAGTGGTATAGATTGCACGCTGATGCCAATTTCCAGATATTTATACGATGCAGGCGTTAGCGCGTATCTTCTAACCATGATACGTGATGTTTGATGCGATCTAAGAGTCCGATCATGAAAATTACCGTTTATCAGGAAAACACATAAATAAATAACGATGATATGGTATGAAAAAATTAAATCTTACCTGTTAGATGTGTTCTTCCTACATGGCGATACATCATCTTGCATGATCGGAACGTAATAATTCGCAACACCGGTACTGTACATTTTTTTTTTTTTTCTCGAGGCACTGTGTGTATGTCGAAAGTCACTGAAAGCCTCTAGAGCGATTAATGCAATAGCGTGCGAGGAGCTGGCTTAAATAGTGGTGCTATGCACCACCTCTACCATCTACCCCTCCTAATAAAAGTCTCGACATGTGTCGAATGTAATATGATACTTTTGGGAACGTCGAATCTTAGAAAATAGGTGTCAGCAGAAATTGTGTTGGATGATCTTGCGGACTAATTCGTCATATGCGTGAATCATAGAAAGAATTATGCTGTATCAGCAGAAACTGCATAGAACCATGTTGGGGCGGATCGCCATTTTTTTTTTTTTTTGCATGCAATGCATTCGAGGGAGGGAGTACACCAAAAGAGTTAGACAGAGATACCAATTCATGATGAGGATATAAATATGCGCTCTAAACTGCACAAAGCCCTAAATCGCTGCAACGTGTTGCAAGGAAAAAGACATACTGCATTTACGACCATGGAAGAATTCGCGCAAGTAGAACGCCAATTGTTGGATCAATCTGTACGATTGACTTCACGGGAAGAGTACCTCGCGTGGGAAGAACGGTGCAACGAGTACGTCGAATCTTTAGAAGAGCACAGCCGCGTAAAACGCCCGCGATTATCAATCGGTGTTCAACAATCGTTGGTTGCTCGAATCGCGCGGCTCGAAGGACTGAAACATTCGTTGCGCAGACGTTTCGTGCACGAAGGTGCAGGACATTCGAGTATGGGACTTTTGTGGCGCGAGATAGACACGGCGTTCCATAGCCGCGTGTTAACTGGTGCAGTGCTAAATTCAAACTATATCGAACCGCGCAACTTCCTTCAGGATGCGGGGACCATTGTGCTGGAGCATGTGCGGGGCGCTTTGAGTAAACGTCGAAACCTCAAAGTGAACACGGTGTTCAACGGCGAATTTGTGGCGGGTGACAAGCATGCTTGTAAAAGCATTAATACCCGAAACTGCGAACTCTTCGGCACATCCGATCTGCAGGAGTGGTACGAACGATGCGTCGTCGAACCCACCCTGGCATCGCTGGAAGAGTTCCAGGAACGCGATAGCGGATGTGCATTGACGAGAATCCTCAACCTGACCGTCAATGTCAATAAGTACAATCCGCTGCGCGCGGGATGTCACGTCAAATTGCCGCGGGAATTGTCTTTGAAGAAAGCCACAATTAGCATACAATCCCCGGACAATGCATGCTTCCCGTGGGCAGTGGTCGCCGCTCTCCATCCCGCGGAAAGGCATTCCGATCGCTCAAGTTCGTACCCCGACTATGCTTCCGTGCTAAATCTCCAGGGCATTGAGTTCCCAATGTCTCTGGAGCAAATAGGGAAGTTTGAAGGGTTAAACAACATCTCCGTCAACGTGTACAGCTTCGAGGCGGAGAAAGAGTTGACGGTCTTTCCGCTGCGTCTCACCAGCCACAAGAGGGATCAACACGTCAATATGCTCTACACGCCGAATCAAGAACACGGTGATGTAGGGCTCTTTGTACTAATCAAGGACTTGTCCCGGCTGGTGAGCGCACAGCTAAGCAAGCATGATGGAAAGAAATTCATCTGTGATCGGTACGTATAGAAAACTTGTGAAATGTTGAAATGTCTCACGAAACAATTAAATAAAAAAAATTTCATGTTTTTGCAGATGCATGCACTACTTCAGATCTGCCGAGAAGTTGGAGGCGCATGCAGTGGACTGTGGACAAATGAACGATTGCGCCATCCTGCTGCCCAGCGAAGGTAAAAATTTCCTCAGCTTCGAAAACCACTGCAGGAAGGAGCGGCTCCCCTTCGTGGTGTACGCAGATCTGGAGTGCATCATCGAGAAAACAGAGGACAGCGACCGAATTGATGACAACAAATTACACACGTATCAACATCACAAAGTTCATAGTATAGCCTATTATATGCATTGCTCGTACGATACATCGCTATCGACGTATCGATGTTGCCGCGACGCGGATTGTGTTTCATGGTTCGTATACGAACTGAAAAAATTTGCAAATTTCGCCAAACCCATCTTGAGCAGTAATGTTCCCATGCTTGATTTAACCAACGAACAGTTGACGACATTTCACAATGCAACACACTGTCATATTTGTGAAGAATCATTCAAGGCTGACGATATACGAGTTCGCGATCATTGTCATCTGTCCGGACGGTTTAGAGGACCGGCACATTCGCAGTGCAATTTAAATTATAAAAATGCGTTTTATATCCCCATAGTTTTCCATAATTTGTCCGGCTACGATTCACATTTCATTATCGAGGAAATAGCTACCGCTTTCGACGGTCACGTTGATGTATTACCCATAACTAAAGAAAAGTATATTTCCTTCACAAAAAATGTCGAAGATACGGCTGAATCAGACTCGCGAAATTATATTAAATTACGATTCATCGATTCGTACAAATTTCTCAATACCAGTCTCGACAAATTAGCATCTTTTCTGACCACAGATCAATTAAAAATTTCACGATCCAAATTTGAAAAATTATCCACCGAAGATTTCAATTTATTGACGCGAAAAGGTGTCTTTCCGTACGAATACCTTGATTGCGCGAACAAGCTGCAGGATCCATGCTTACCACCGCGCGAGTCATTCTACAGTTCGTTAACGGGTAAGACTGTATCAGAAACCGATTACGCGCATGCCGAGACTATCTGGCAGCGTTTCGGGATTAGAACATTGGGCGAATACAGCGACTTGTATTTGAAAACAGATGTCTTGTTATTGGCAGATATTTTTGAAAATTTTCGCGAAAGTTGTATCAAGAGTTATGGACTAGATTCAGCGCATTATTATACTCTACCTGGTTTCACGTGGGATGCCATGCTAAAGCATACCAAAATTACATTTGAATTGCTCACCGACGTCGATATGGTCATGTTTGTTGAACGCGGTATACGCGGGGGTTTAAGCCAATGTTCCGGAAGATATGCACATGCCAATAATAAGTACATGCCATCTTACGACGCATCGGAAAAGTCATCGTACTTGATGTACTTTGACGTGAACAATTTGTATGGATGGGCAATGTGTCAGCCCCTGCCATATGCTAAATTTCAATGGGTCGAAGATGCTGCAAATTTTGACGTGTCTTCAATCCGTGTCGATTCGTCCACGGGATACATTCTCGAGGTAGATCTGGAATATCCGCAATGTCTGCATGACGCTCATGCTGATTTACCGTTCTGTCCGACGCGTGCCAAACCACCGGGCAGCAGACAGGACAAGTTACTCGCGACGGTATACGATAAGCAGCGTTACGTTATCCATTACCGCAACCTGCAGCAGTGCACGCGTCACGGTCTTCGTATTACAAAGATACACCGCGTGCTTCAATTCGCTCAATCTGCCTGGCTCTGCGATTACATTGAACTCAACACACGATTTAGAACAAGCGCGACAAATGATTTTGAAAAGAATTTATACAAATTGATGAACAACGCGGTATTCGGTAAAACTATGGAAAATGTGCGAAATCACGTGGACGTAAAACTTTTGACTCATTGGGAAGGGCGATATGGCGCGGAGGCAATGATCGCGAAACCGAATTTCCACAGCAGAAGTGTTTTTTCGGAAAATTTAATAGCTGTTGAATTGCGAAAACTCGAGGTGAAATTCAACAAACCGATATACGTGGGTATGTGCATTCTAGACATATCAAAAATTTGTTTGTATGAATTTCACCACGAGTACATGTCGCCAAAGCACGGGCCAAATTGCAAAATTCTATACACCGACACAGATAGCCTCATTTATCACATTCAATGTGACGATATCTACGAGACCATGAAACACAATATCGGTAGATTCGACACAAGCGATTATCCTATCGACAATGCATATAATATGCCGCGCGTAAATAAGAAGGTTCCAGGGCTGATGAAGGATGAAAATAACGGTGCGATAATGACCGAATTCGTAGGTCTTAGAGCGAAAATGTATGCACTGCGCGTAGACGGCAAAAAAGATACGAAAAAGGCGAAAGGCGTCAAGACCAACGTCATAGCTAGAACGATAACTTTCGACGACTACGCGCAGTGTTTGCTAAGGGAGATCGAAATGGTTCGCAGACAATCATGCATACGGACTAAATTGCACAAAGTGTACACCATTTCGGAATCCAAAATCGCTCTAAGTCCCTACGATGACAAGCGGTATATCGTACCCGATTCGACCGACACTCTGCCCTGGGGACATTATAATATCCCATTGTAAAATAGAAATTATTGTATTTATTATAAATAGTGGAATATCACACGCTCGCAAAATTTGAAAACTTCGTATCGACATGTTGTATAGTTTCATAAAGGCGATGGCGAAAAGTATATAATGAGAATAGGATTTTCGGAAGATTCATGTGGCGGTGAAGCCAATCATATCCATTTTTTCTATAAATTCCCTGAATGTAATGAAGAATTATGTATCTTTCTTTGCTATCCATGGGCTAGTAAATAACGATACATAATGCGCGTCGTGCTGCTAAAATCATACGTGAAAGCGAACATTACTGTGAGGATTATTATGTAGATTGCGAACTGGTAGCATGCGCCATCAATGATATTCTAGCTGATGCTCGTAGGAAAAAATGTTAAAATTATATTCTTTTAATTTTAAATAAAATTTCTTAAACACATATTATTTGTCAATTTTATTCACCCGTCTTCCTCCTGACCCATAATTTTAAGATTCAGCGTTTATTTCGTTCGAGCGTTCTTCCCGCCGTGAAAATGACGTCCCCTTGCACGGCTGCTCCAGAGGAGTCAAATTACACACGATCGCGCGAGACGCAGCGACGCTAAATCGGAACGTTTTAGAATACTATTAACCTTAGAACGAAAGCGGTTGTACCCCTATGTAGTGTTGTCTCTTTCCCTCCTCCAAATTTTAACTTTAAAGTAATGCTCTGTCTCTTTCCCTCCCCGAAGACGCGGTGTGAAAACGCTGGTCTTTCCCGGCATTGTCCGAAACAATTATTAAACAATTCCATCGCATAATGATTTGGAAAAATATTTGGGGGTTGTCCCCTCACTCTGAAAAAAAATTTTGGGGTGGGTCAAGGTTTTGAAAGAGATTTTTTGGGGGTCATTCCCCCCTTCCGACGGTGGGTCCGGTCTGGAGAGGCCTCCGCGGCGGCTCGGCCCGGAGTGATCCCCTCCACGATCGCGGCTTCCCCCACTCCGCGGCTCGTGCGCGCGCAACCTGTCTTCCTCTCCCCGCAGGCTCCGCGCCCATGTTTCCCTCCGCCGCACTCCCCCGCGCGCCGCCACTTCTCCCCCGCCCCCGCGCTCCCCTCAGAGGACCTGGGTTAGAACTGTCCTAGACATACTACTGACTTCAAATCATGTTCGAAGCGTTTCGAAGTAGTCGCCTGACACTCAGATGGATTCGAAGCGCTTGGAACCGACTCCGGAGTCCCATCACTACACGTAGGGCAAATAAAGAAATCTCCTTTTAAGGTGCGGAACCACCCTGAAGCCACTAACAACAGACAAAGTTAAGGATTTTTGGTTTATATAAATAAAAGTATAGAGCTTTTATATAGATTGAAAGCAATCTTTATTTTGTTAAGAATTGTTTTTCTTTTTTTGCAGATTTCCGCAAAATGGCATCCCGGAGCACTGCAACAAAAATGTCCCACACTCCTGGGACTGAATGGATGATCTGAGATGGAAATATCTATCTTCTATCTATCTTCCATATAAATAAGAATGTAAATGTTCGTTTCTTCATAATCTTAAATCTCCGAAACTTCTTCATCGATTGCATTGAAATTTTGACACAACGGTCACTGGTTTTATATACTTATTATTATATAGATGTCACACCTGTGACAGGTAAAAATTTCGGATAACTTTTTTGTTAAACTTACGCCACGTCGCCGCTGTGAATGGACTCGCGTGATCGTATGATCGGCCAGTACAAGTGTCATTGCAGGCACTTCTGACCACTGACAGAGTCAGTGGTACCGCGCTGTACAGCGCGGTGCGACACATGACTGATAAAATGTAGGTATTAGTTAGTTCTTCACTTTCTTGTTAAACTTACGCCGCGTCGCCGCACAGTGTGCGATTTTGGACAAAAAACGCTAGACAGCGCAAATCTTGACCGATTTCAATGATTTTTTTTTATAATACTCGTCAACGGCTCAGCAATAACGGAGGGCTGCAGTAAATCCTGTATTTTTTGGCTTAATGTACAAAAAACATTATTTAGCATAACATCACATAAAAACGTAAACTTTGGAAATGAAAGATATTAAAAATTAATTTCCAAAGTTTACGTTTTTATGTGATGTTATGCTAAATAATGTTTTTTATAGATTAAGCCAAAAAATACAGGATTTACTGCAGCCATCCGTTATTGCTGAGCCGTTGATGACTATTATAAGAAAAATCATTGAAATCGCACACTGTGCGCCGGCGTGGGTGGACTCGCGTGATCGTATGATCGGCGAGTACAAGTGTCATTGCAGGCACTTGTGACCACTGACAGAGTCAGTGTATAATAAAAGTATCGAGCATTGATTTTTTATAAAATAGAATTTCAATTTCAATAAAATAGAAGCCAAAACTATTGAACCAAAAACAGGAGCCTCAACATGAGCTTTTAATAATCAACCATGAAATAAATACATAGGAATCTTCAATAAAAATCCCATACATATATAAAAATAAAAATATATATTTATATAAATATTCATAAGTTCTAAAATTAACATCATCGAACTTCCATATCCATAAGTCAAATATAAAACAAAAATTTTGCGAGGAATTGTTTTTTGTTTTTAAGAATGTAACATACATATTGTTATTAATGTTATTTGATAAGACTGATAAATGTATTTATGTGCGTAGAAGATAAGGAAATGGAAATGTCAACGGGAGCCATCCTGCGCCGAAAGGCAAGGATTAAAACAGTATATAAAAATAAATAAAATATTAATGTTATTTGTATTGATGATAAGTTGATATATAAATATATGAATATTTAACGGTTAATGTTTATTGTAATTTAATTCCTTTCCCTCACATTTACTTTTAACGTTTCCGGAATAACGCGATTTTGGGGGCACGTTTTGGGAGGACGATCATTGCCGCCAAGTTGCCGTGCAATGTTGCCGTGCGAAGTTGCCTCAAAGTTGCCCTGTGAAATTGCCTCAAAGTTGCTGTGCGAAATTGCCTCAAAGTTGCCGTGCGAAATTGCCTCAAAATTGCTGTGCAAAATTGCTTCATAGTTACCGTGCAAAGTTGCAGAAGGCGGACATAGAATGGATGCTGCATAGTTGCAGCATCCTTGCGTGAGTCGTTGCCATCTTCCACCGCAACTATGCAGCAAGTATGTTGCAAGGAGAGTGTGCTATGGGTAATGTCAAGGCAAGTAAAGTTGAAAGATTCTCTACTTCACTTGAAGTTTGAAAGAATCCTCAGAGGATATTTCAAATCAAGTAAATATAACAGGTTCTCATTGGTAATGTAGTTTCGAGTGACTGAAAATCAAGCGACTTGAAGTAAAGTAACTTGACTAATGTGAACGAGGCCTCAGGCTGTGACTACAGTGGACGCACAATTGTGCGTTTGTTAATTAGAAATACGCGTTGTTGTCATAATCTTTACTTAAGGATTTTAATAAATATGTAGTATTTTTGTTTCTTGGACAAAGGATAATGATGAATATCACACGTTATTTATAAATCTGTTGAACAAATCAAGCAAATTGTTTTATTATTTTAGAATGTCCGCAGAAACATTTTATTAAATTTTAAGTGTAGCAATAAATTATAATTATCAATTAATACTTTCATTATTTATTACCATTTCTTCTTCTTCAGATTATTTGTTTAATATAATTATGCTGCTAGTATTGCAGAATTATTACATACGTTATAGTTATAATTGAATTCAGCACAAAGAGATAATTATAAAATCTAACTTTAAAGAATTTTTGTTTTCTGTTTATTAGTATAACTGTGCAACTCACGGTTGATCCTACATGTACATAAATATTTTAAAATTAGACGTATAACGTATTTCAGCGTTTCAATCATCTGCAAAACCTACAAGACTGTTGATATTAGAACATCTCTTTAGTTCTTCGAAACATTCACAATACTTACAAGATGGACGTTTCCAGAACATCCGAAATTAAAGTCCTAAGAACATTCATAAGATTTAAGAAACGGACGTTCCTAGAGCATAAGAAATTTAAGTCCTAAAAACGTCTGTAGGACTTAAGAAACGGATGTTCCTAGAACATCCGAAATTTAAGTCCTAAGAACGTCCATAGGACTTAAGAAATGGACGTTCCTAAAACATCCGAAATTTAAATCCTAAGAACATCCTATGTATGTCGAAAATGGACGTAGGATGTTCGGATATAAACTGGACATGAAACTGACGTCCTTGGGATGTATGGTGCTGTGACGTCCCACGATTTTTCGCGCGTTTCTTATCCCAAATTCCATTAGTAAACCTCAAATTCACTCTATCAAACTCAACTCCTACCCCATCTCCTCAATAGCCGATCACCTTGATGACGCACCTTAGCGGTCAACAACACAAGATGATCAACACAAACCTCCACCTCGCTGATGTACCTTAGCGGTCCCCATCACGAGATGATCGTTTCAAAACCCTCGCCGCCTATTCGTCCTATAAAGCACGAATCATTCCCTCTAAATCGAATTCAAACAAGCCCATCGTTACAAAATCCCTCTTAAACCGAGACCAAGTCTCAACCCCTCTTTACGACTCAAAAAGGTCCAAACTACCCTAACCCCTCTCCTATTGAACACCCAAAAATCCATTCGAGGAGTTGAGTATCTCCTTTCGCAGTCATAAAAACCCCAGAAACCTAATTGCGACGCATATTTGGCGTACGTGACAACAACATGTCTATTAATAGCCATATTGTGTACAAAAACCCCGGAAGTCCTACTGCGTCTTAATTCCGAAATGGGTCAAGGTCTTTACCGCGCGTACCCCCGCAATACTCCTGTAAGAATACATAAATACGAGGTCCTGCGAGGCCTCGTCCTCTTTCTTCACTATTCTGTCCAAGCGACAAGTAATTAGCTACGTTAAACATTCTTTCAAGTGACAAGTGTAATTAACCGCGTTAAACATTTTCAAATCAGTGTTCAACGACAACTATTGTAAGTAATTATTATTACTATATCACCCTCATTATATTCCCCGCATAAATAACGCTTATCGCATTTTAAAGCTTATTGCTATTCACTTATTATTTTATATACTATTTCTTACTATTATTATCTATCCAAGCTTATTACGCTCATTTATTACTTTCGTATTACTGACATTTCTATTACTTTGTATTATCACGTTAATGCTTATTTTGTTTATATGTATTTGCCTTATAATCGCTTATTATCTTATATCGTTTTCTTGCATTAACGCTTACTGCATTTCATATTATAAACTTACTGAAGCTTATCGCGCTTATTCACACTCGCCAGTACCTGTATATAATTTCAAATGGTTATGAACTTCATATTGTGCTTTATAAAAATGTGCTAACAAAGCTAATAAACAGCTTTGTTTTCTACCAAGTTTCGAATTATTGTGTGTATCCTCGAGTCATAAAGATTCCGAACGAAACCGAGCTGCCGCAACAGCTGATTCGCTCGTGAGCACGAGAACGGTTCTAGTGTTTACAAACATATGATCGCATGAGCCGTGCAATCCAAGAAACATAAGCGTAGTTTCTTTCGCACGAATGCAAACGTAAATCCTATCCCATAAACCAAAACTAAATATGAAGTGCTATAACGGTTCCTCCTCAAGTGTACATTTACCTTCCCTGGTCGATTAGAGTGACGGATTAAACATTCGCGCCTGATCACCTCCAGAAAGACTAAGTGTGACGGATTCAATATTCGTGCCTAAGTTCCTCACAAACCTCAGAGTGACGGATTCAATATTCGCGCCTAAGTTCCTCACAAACCTCAGAGTGACGGATTAAATATTCGCGCCTGAGTCCCTCAAACCCTAGTGTGACGGATTTAATATTCGCGCCTAAGTTCCTCTCAAACCCTAGTGTGACGGATTTAACATTCGCGCCTAAGTTCCTTAAAACCCTCAGCGTGACGGATTTAATATTCGCGCCTGAGTCCCTCAAACCTCAGAGTGCTGGATTCTAGATTCGCGCCTGTCTTTTCCCTCCTTCATGTCATTGTTCCCCAAAGACCTCACCCGGGACGTGACAAAGGTACTCACTTTTTTAACTTCCCCGGAAAACGCGGCTGACCACGAAACCGTGGGCTTCGTCATGGCGAGCATCGGCAAATTCCAGGCCCTTTTAAACGAGTCCCTCCTCTACAGCAGCCGCCTCGAGGGTCGTATCGAGGCCCTCAGGGCTGAAAACATTGACCAGCGACGCGTCGTCTCTAGCGCCGTTGAGAAATGCTCTAGCCAGCCCCTTCCCCATCGCCAAATGACTTTCGCGGAACGTGTCGGAGTTAAGTCCCGAGTGGCAGCGGCCTCCAACCTGAAGCAGGACCCTCCAAACGTCATTACAATAGTTCCGAGTGACACCGCGACTTATGAGAGCAGCGACAAAACCAAGCTGGCCGTCTTGGAAATGATCTCCGCGAAAGCAGAGAAGCTGCAAGTCAGGAACGTCCGCAGAATCCAGGGCAACGGCATCCTTGTGGAGACAGCAAAGGGAAGTGACATTTCCACGCTGGTCTCTAACGAGAAGCTGAAGGCAGCTGGTTTTGTCGTCGGAGCACCGGCCAAGAGGAGCCCTCGGATCATTGTGTACGACGCCCCGAGATCCGACAACGACACCGCAACGCTCGAGTCCATCTTCGAACAGAACGCGGAAGGGGTAGAGAAAGCCCTGCTGATGCAGGAATCCAGGCTGGCCTTCAAAACCGGAGACAGGACGAGGGACTGCTGCAACTGGGTCTTAGAGGTTTCCAAAAAGGTAAGAGATATTTTGATAAATAAGGAACGCCTTTATATTGGCCGGCAGTGCTGCAAGCTCCAGGATTATGTAGCAGCAACTCGCTGCTACAAATGCCACAGCTTCGGGCACACCACCAAATTCTGCAGGGCCGAGAAGGAATCCTGTGGCCATTGCGCAGCGCAAGGCCACTGCTCCAAGAACTGCCCTAATAAAAATAAACCCCCCACGTGCGCTAACTGCAAAAAATCCGGGAAGCAATCCACCCATACCGTCACTGACAAACAATGCCCTGCTTACACAGCCGCTGTAAACCAGGTCCTCTCTAGAACCGATTATGCCTACTGAGACCCAAATTGCCGATCGCCGCCTTAAAATCGTACAGTTGAACATGCGTAGATCCAGAACTGTCACCCTAGAAACACAGAAACTACTAGAGGAAAAAAACATCGACATCCTCCTAATGCAGGAGCCCTATAACGTCAAAGGGCGCTTTGTGGGTTTCAGCAGTGACACCATGATAGTCTCGGGGGGTAACTCGGGAGACGACCTGATGGCGGGCATCGCGATTAATAACCGAAACCTTACCGTCCTCAAAATCGCGCACCTCAGCGACGCCCACTACACGTGCGTGGAAATCACAGGCCCTTTCGGTTCAGTATATCTCGCCAGCATCTATTTCCAATGTTCTCATCCGATCGAACCGTACTTAGATAAAATCCGGAAAATTGTCACCGAACTGCCCAGACAAAAATTAATAATTGCAGCAGACACCAACGCGAAATCGAGTCTTTGGCACTGTAGATACAACGACGCGCGCGGAGAATTGCTCGAAGAGACTTTATCCCTTCTGGATCTAGCCGTTCTCAATGAGCCCGACAACCCACCCACGTCCATTTCTCATCTCGGTACATCAAACGTCGATATCACGATGGCATCCGGGCCGGCCATTAATCTATTCAGAAATTGGACCGTTCATGAATACTGGACCTCCAGCGACCATAACGCCATCTCATTCACTCTCAGCCCCTGCAACACCTCTCCTTACACTATCCGCCATCCCCGTTTTAAGACGACAAGAGCCAACTGGGGGAGACTTCGGGAATCGTTTTCGACCGAAATGAACCGCAACCCCATTAACTTCGCGCCGATCACCACCGCGTCCGTCCAGAATTTCGCGGAAATAATTCAAAGTAATATCCTAGCTGCGTGCAATTCTTCTCTGAAGGAGAAACGCCCCCATCCAAAATCTGTCCCCTGGTGGACCGGGGAGCTAACCGACATGAAGAAACGAACCAACAAAGCCCGTCGAGCGTTCCAATCAGAATCCGATCCAACCCGCAGATTAGACAATGAAGCAAAATACCGTAAACTCAGAAGGAAATACACCGCGAGCATTTATAAAGCCAGGCGAGAGAACTTGCAGAACTTTGTCACGGAGGAGGGCAACGCCAACCCCTGGGGCACGGTCTACAGGCTCCGCACCGGGAAAATCGCGCCAGACAAAGCACTCTCGACACCGAACACAGGACCTAACCGCGTGAACACCTGGGAAGAGGCTCCACTTAAGCTCCTTAACTCACTTGTACCGGACGATAATAACGACACGACGGAGGCGCAGAGGGAGAGGCGCGTGTACAGCGCCTCCCCCCCTGTGTCCCAGACCGCCCCCGAATTCACGCTCTTGGAAGCACAGGCCGCGATCTCCGGCCTCAAAAACGGAAAGGCCCCAGGGCTGGACCGGATTGAGGTCGAGGTAGTCAAAGCCTTGTTCCCGGTAACACCCGAAATCTTCCTCTCTCTCTTCAACGCGTGCCTAAATACCGGCTGCTTTCCAAGGATCTGAAAAATCGGCTCAATCCGAACCCTCCTCAAGGGCCCCGACCGCGACGAGTTTTGCGCCAGCTCATACCGACCCATATGTCTCCTCCCAGTACTAGGCAAATGTTTCGAGAAACTCCTCCTAACCCGCCTCCAAACTGTTCTCCTCGATCCACAATTCTCCTCCAGCCGTCAGTTCGTATTCAGGCAAGGTCTTTCCACCGAAGACGCCATTATTAAGATGAAGGAGGTCGCGGCAACATCGCCCGAGAAATATGTCCTCGCGATGCTTTTCGATATCAAGGGCGCTTTCGATAGTGTTTGGTGGCCGAGCATCCTCTCTCGATTAAAAGAGAGGGGCTGCCCGAGCAACATATTCGGCGTCATGACGGACTACCTGAGCAACCGAGGCGTCAGGCTTGTCGCCGGGCATCGCGAGGTACAGAAGCAAGTCACGAGGGGCTGCCCCCAAGGCTCAATTCTCGGACCCGGCCTCTGGAACTTAGTATTTGACGATCTGCTTGCCACACTGAAATCTAACGGATTTGAGGCTTTCGCGTACGCGGACGATCTCCTGATCGTCATTCCCGGGAAAAGCAGAGCGGTTCTTCAAACCCTCGATCAATCCGCCGCGACCATTACACACAACTGGTGCACGAACGAGAAATTCGAGCTCTCGGTCGAAAAGTCAGAGCTTTTTCTTATAAGAGGCAAACTGGACATCAAGAGGCCCCCACTATCAAAATAGGATCCCGTAGCATCCGCATGGTTCGGACGATGAGGTACCTCGGAGTGCACTTCGATATGGGCATGAGGGTAAACTCTCATGTTCATATGGTCAAAACGAGGTGCATCGAAAGCTTTAACTCACTGTCGATTGTGGCAAGGCAAAAGTGGGGTCTCAGGTACAACACACTGCGCGTTCTTTACAAAGGTCTCTTCATTCCCATCGCGACATACGCGGCTGCTGCGTGGCACGAACACCTTAATAAGACCTGCACACAGGTCTTATTATCGGCCCAAAGACAGGTTCTCCTGAAGGTAACGAAGGCCTATAGAACAACTTCCGCAGCAGCCCTACCAGTAATAGCGGGCGTTCTCCCTATCGACCTTCATGTCACGTTAGCGTCAATCAAATATAAAGTCAGGAAAGGAATTAACTTCTCACTCGGCGAATACCGGTTCCCCGAACACGCGACGATCACACCACCTCACAGGGCTATCCCTGAGATACTTTACGCGATCTGGCAACGTCGCTGGGATGATTCCCCCGACGGCCGTCATACTTATAGTATTTTCCCGAATATCAGACAACGTCTAGAGATGACCTGGTTACAGCCCGATCACTACACGGTTCAATTCCTATCGGAACACGGCGATTTCGCGGCAAAACTAAAATCCCTGGGCCTCGCGGAAAGCAATGCGTGCAGCTGCGGCGGGGGCGAGGAGACTGCTCTGCATGTACTTCTCCACTGCTCGCTGCATGTGGCAGAACGTGAGGAACTCAGGCTTATCACCTTAGAAAAGAATCTCCCCTGGCCACCGACCCCTCAGCAACTCATAACACAAAGCACATTCACAGCTTTAATGAACACCTCGAAATCCATTCTGGTAAAGAAAGAATTGGCCTGGCGACAGCTACCAAATTCCTCCCGCCCAGCACCAACAGATCCCGCAGCCGCAGCAGGCCCCTCGCACCAAGCAGATTAATCAATTTGTCTTTTTCAGCCACGTCACCCGCCCCGACCCCCAATGCAGGCAGTGCCTAGGCACTGTGGTGGGTGGGGCGCTATCGGCGAAAGCCATCCTGCTGGAATCGAGCTTGCGCTGGCGGCTCTACCTCCTCGTGGTCCCCACTGGACAGCGTTCCGCGTCGCTCGCGGCGTGTAACGCTGACTAAACGAGCCGCCGCCCTTCGGGGCAGATTCAACTTGTCCAGTGATTCCTAGCGGATGAGGGCAGGGTTTTTCCAAGTTCCATTTCGACAGAACATCTACGCCGAATTTCCCTTGGCAGCGGCCCGCGACGATCGTTATACTTTGCAAACACCAAAACGCAAGCCAAATGCTCGTATAGGCGAAAGCCTGAGGAAGAGCGCGCCCCTTCTGGGCCAAGACGGCTATACTAGATGTCCCCCACCTTGTACTTGTTCGGAGCTTTGTGTTTTTTATCGTAGAGGCGTTTTTGCGCGTCCTGGCACCTACGAATTCGTTCGCTAGCTTCCTCCCGGGCCGCTTCCAAGTCGCGAGGAATGCTAATCTTCCCCCCCCCCCCCGCGCTTCCAATGCGTCTCGCAATCCATCCACAACGTCGCCACGCTGCCGAACTCCAAACAGCAGCTACTGTTCGTCGACTTACAAATCGTATTATTGCTGTGACGAGACACTATTTTTCGCGCGGTACTATTTCAAGTCTCCCTCATAAATCACTCCACAACTCCACCGAAACTCCCCAAACTTCAACTCTTACCCCTTTTTTCCTAATCGCCGATCACCTTGACGATGTACCTTAGCAGTCCCCATCTCAAGATGATCGGTACGAAATCCCCTTTCCTTATTCGCCCTACGAAGCACGATCTCCTCCCTCATATTTAAATTTAAACAAGTCCCTCGTCCCAAAAACTCCTTACCTCGAGACCACGTCTCACCCTCTCTCCATGACCAAAGAAGTCAAAGCCACACTCACCCCTTTCCAATCAAACCTCCAAAAACCCATCCAATAGGTTGAGTATCTCCCCATCAGAAACATAAATAAGACCAAGAAGCCTTATTGCTACGAATATTTCATTCACGTGTCCTTAACTAATTATGGACACATACCCTATAAAAACCCCGGAAGTCCTATTGCGACGCATATTTCGTAGGTAGGCCAAAGTCCATACCGCGCGTACCCTTCATACCTAACAATCATGTAAAATTCACATAAATACAAGGGCCCGAGAGACAGAGGTCCTCTTTCTGCAGAAACATCACTCGGAAAGTATCTATACAATTATCAAGTGTTTAGAATCAGTTTCAACAAACTACTCATCGACATTTATCGTAAGCAATTAACATTAACCATTGTTACACGGTATATCACCCTCATTTATTTCTCATGTACTATTGCTAACTCTTACCATTTATATTACTATTTCATGCTTATTGCTTTATATTGCTATCATTGCTAACTCTTATTGTTTTATACTATTATTATCCGCTTATTGCGACGGTCTATTATTTCATGCCTATTGTTTTATATCTTTTGTTGGAATCTAAGTAATTAAACACAGTGGCACGTATTTGTTCAACAGAATATAGCCTTTATATGCTTCTCTATTTACAGAGATATGAACAGAAAAAATACACTGCAGTTGACTGAGTCGACTGCATAACATAATCTTGAACAAAAGAAGGACTAATATAACTTCGCACACGGCGTCTTTACAATATGGCATACTCTTAGAGACTAAGAAACTATCCTGCGGTTTGTCCTACCGCACTACATTCTACTTGCCGCTAGACGGCGCTTAACGCTATTGCTAATTGCAGTTGTCAATCAACACTCCTCCTCAACTGCAATTATTTTTTTTTTCTTTTTTTTACTCTATCAAACCACCGAGTTGTCGCATTCTGTCTAGTTTTATGCGCTGTAGAGGTTTGGTTAAGAGGTCTGCTAACATCTCATCGGTCGGACAATATTTATAATCAGTCATGCCTGTCTCGTACAGGTCCTTTACAAAATTGTACTTTGTACTGATATGCTTTGTTCTTTTACTATACTTATCCATTTGGACTAGCTTTAGGCAGCTCTGATTATCTTCATGTACGACCGTTGGTTGTTTTTGTTCTTCATTAAGGTCCTTTAATAAATTTCGAAGCCAAACTGCTTCTTGGCACGCTTCTGCCAGAGCGACGTATTCTGCTTCCGTGGAAGACAGCGCTACACAGGTCTGTTTCCTACATGCCCAACTGATTGTGCCGCCATTAAATTTAAACACATACCCACTATTTGATTTTCTATCTTCTACGCTTTGTGCCCAACTTGCGTCTGAATACCCTTCCAGATTGGTCTCATGGTCTTTACCTACCTTACCAAGTTTTAATTTCAATCCTTTGGTGCCCTTCAGGTAACGGATCACCCTTTTTGCTTCTACTAAATCGACTTCCGTAGGACAGTTCATCTTCCTACTAAGAATTGACACACTGGTTGCTATGTCTAAACGTGTGTTCGTTGCTACATAAATTAAACCTCCGATAATGCTTTGGTACAGTTTCTTGTTAACCGGTTTCGAATCGTCCTTCTCACTTTCATACCCTACATTCATTGGTGTACTTGAAGTCCTCGCATCGGTCATCTTATGGGTTCTTAATAATTTATCAATGTATCCTGCTTGACTTAAACTATATATACCATCCTTATCCTTGTCGACCTTAATGCTTAAATGATAACTAATGTCTCCAAGATCTGTTAACTCAAAATGTTCACATAACTTCTTATATACATAGGTTATACATTTTATATTACTACTTGCTACGATAATGTCATCGACATACAGAATTATATAGACTCTATCGTTACCGATTTCTTTTGTATACAGACATGGATCGACTTTACTTGGTTTATAACCTTCATTTATAAGAACGCTACTTAATTTCTTATTCCATACTCTCGCAGCCTGCTTCAAACCATAAATATTTTTATTCAGTTTACATACCATTTTCTCCTTTCCTTTTTCCTCAAAACCCTTTGGCTGTGCCATGAAAATACTTTCCTCTAGAACTCCATTTAGAAACGCATTTCTTACATCATAGTGCCTGACAGTCATTTTCTGCTTTCCAGCAACCGCTAACAATGTCCTGAACGTGGTTTGTCTTACTACTGGCGCGAATACAGCGTCATAGTCCACACCATATTCTTGCGCATACCCTTGCGCAACTAACCTAGCTTTATGTCTAATTATGTTTCCCTCTGCATCAGTTTTCGCTTTATATACCCACTTGCAGCCTATAGTCTTTTGGTTTGTAGGCCTGTTTACTAGAGTCCAGGTTTGGGCCTTCATTAGTGAATCTATTTCCTCGTTCATTCCCTTGATCCATTGAGCGCTATCGTGTGATGATACTGCCTCCTCATACGTATCTGGTTCCAGTGTCTCCGCTTCTCTTATACAGTGTACAGTGTCACCGTATCGTGTTGGTGGAACACCTTTGTTGATCCTTGACGAGCGTCTTAACTGTTCGTCACCTTCGTCATTGTACTCCTCCTGGACTGCTACTTCGGGTTCTTCTTTTTTCTCCATATCAGATCTGCTTGTATTATTCTGATTCTCCTTTTCTAGAATGGCTGTTTCCACAGGTTCATTAATCTCGTCGAGAAACTTGATATCTCGACTTATTATTATTTTATTTGTACTTGTATCCAGTAACCGATACCCTTTCTCGTTTTCCCCATAACCTGCAAAAACATATTCTTTTGCCTTTTCATCGAGTTTTCTTCTCAGCTCTTTTGGTACATGGGCACATACTCTGGATCCGAACGTGTGTATATGTTTTAAAGACGGTTTTTTCTTATACCATCTCTCGAATGGCGTCGTGCCAGTCGCTTTTGTGAGTAGCCTGTTTTGCAAGTAGTTTGCGTTACTCACTGCTTCACCCCAGTATTTGTTCGGTAGGTTAGCGCCTATTAACATGGTCCTTGCCATTTCCAAAAGATATCGATTTTTTCTTTCAGCCACACCGTTTTGTTCTGGTGCATATCCTACTGTATACTGAGATTCGATTCCTTCGCTCCGTAGAAAGCGCTTTAACTTTTCGTTCACATATTCTCGCCCTCGATCTGATCTAATGATTTTTGGTACCTTGTTGAACTTTGTCCGCATGTACTTTACGTAATCTTGAATTCTCTCAGTGACTTCAAACTTATGTTCCATAAGAAATATTACTGTAAGTCTACTGTAGTCATCTGTTAATGTTAACATATAACGTTTGTTTCCCGGTGTTCTCGTTTGCATTGGACCGCAAACATCTGTATGGACTAGTTCTAATATTTCGTGCGTTTCACTCGACGATTGTTTGGGAAATGATTCCCTAGTCATTTTTCCTTTTATACATATATCACAAGTACTTCTAATACCACAGTCTATTGCCAGTCCTTTGGCTTCCATTTCTTTTATTGCCTCTGGATCCCTGTGACCTAACCTTTTGTGCCACGTATGTTGACAATTTGAATTATGACTGCTCATTGCTATTGAGGTCTTATGTTCATTTCGCAATTTATACATTCTACCCTTTAAATCTGCAGTGGCAACTATACTTCCATTATTCACTATATTGCACATATCATCTATAAAGTTCAATTGGAGACCCTTCCTTGTTAATTTTCTTACAGACAGCAAATTACATTCTAATGAAGGAACGTATAGTACATCCTTGACAGTGATAATATTTCGTCTGCCTTTATTATCCTCACACGTGATGTTACCCCATCCCGTTCCACATACATCTGCACCATTACCATTTGCTAGTCTAACTTTTTCATTAGAACAGGCCTCAAATACTTTGAAGAAGTCTCTATTGTTGGCCATATGACTAGTTGCACCGGAGTCTACGTACCAAGTTTCCTTAAAATGATTAGTACTCACGCCAAAACAGATGTGGGATCCAGTACTCTCTTCCCCCACAACTTGGTTTGCCTTGTCCTTCGCTGTTTTCCATTTTTTATACTTTATGCAATCCTTTTTTAGGTGGCCTTGTTTTTTGCAAAAGAAACAACTGATACCTTTGTGGTCTTGTTTTTCCGCCCCAGACTTTGCAACAGGCTTAAATTTTGCTTTAAGCGCCTTTTCACATCGTTCATCATCACAGCCATGTGCATCTTTTCTTCTTCTGTCTTCGTCTAAGAGTTTACCCTTTACAAGCTGTACGGTTAAATCATCTTCCGATCTGGTTTCTAGTGCCATAATTAAGGTGTTATACGACTCTGGGAGACTACACAATAATAATGCTATGATCATTTTGTCCTTTAATACTTCTCCAAGGGCACCCAACTGATCCATGAGATTGCACATTTTATTTATGTGATCTTCCATATCACTCTCCTCACTCATCTTTAAACTAAAAATTCTTTTATATAAGAATACCTGGTTTGTGAGAGTCGCCTTTTGATGATAATTGTGCAGTGCTTCCCAAGCCATCTTAGCTGAAACAGTATCTTTAATATGCCGTAACTGATCGTCCTCGATCAGCAATCCCATAATCGCACGTGCTTGTCTGTCCGCCTTTAACCATTTTTCATCCGGTACTGCCGGTCTTACTGATTCTATTGTGTGCCACACATCTTCCTTTATGAGTAACAATTCTATCTTGCACTTCCAAATTTGGAAATTAGAATTATTCAACTTCGCTATCGTAAAACGTGGTTCCGCCATGTTATTTCCTTTGTTCTACACACTCTGTTGCACGTGCTCTGGGCCCATAACCTGTTGGAATCTAAGTAATTAAACACAGTGGCACGTATTTGTTCAACAGAATATAGCCTTTATATGCTTCTCTATTTACAGAGATATGAACAGAAAAAATACACTGCAGTTGACTGAGTCGACTGCATAACATAAACTTGAACAAAAGAAGGACTAATATAACTTCGCACACGGCGTCTTTACAATATGGCATACTCTTAGAGACTAAGAAACTATCCTGCGGTTTGTCCTACCGCACTACATTCTACTTGCCGCTAGACGGCGCTTAACGCTATTGCTAATTGCAGTTGTCAATCAATATCTTTACCACGATTTATATTCATGTACATCATATTCATACATATATCTTTATAAATAACCATTTATATAATTGTTTTGTGTTAATGCTAAACGTCTAACGCATTATTATAAACCAAGTCACCTGCACAATAATATGCATGGCTTATTTTGTGCTACAAACTGAATAAACCAGTTTTATTTAATTCACGCTTCGAGATATTGTGTTAAATCTTCGGTACGAAGGTTCCCTTCCAAAACAAACCGCTGCAACAGCTGATCTGGCTGCGCGAACACCGGAGTTCTTATAATATTTACCGAGCTTACTTTTACATAGCTCGCGTTCGACCAGCGTCTAGACGAATTTCGCAGAATATCACGGGCGGCTTCTTATGCCAATGCAACCGTAAATCCGATTACCAAAACTAAAGTAAAAACCACAAGTGGTCTAACGGGTGTCTCCTTGGCGCGCGGTTACCTTTTAAACCTTCCCTGGTCGATTAGCGTGCAGGATTTAAGATCCTCGCCTGATTTTCCCCTAAACCCAGTGTGTAGGATTTTACGTTCTCGCCTAAACTCCCACCGACCTTTAGTGTGCAGGATTACGCGTCCTCGCCTGACTCCTATCTACCCTCAGTGTGTAGGATTACACGTTCTCGCCTGACTCCTATCAATCCTCAGTGTGTAGGATTCTACGTTCTCGCCTGACTCCCGAAAACCATCAGCGTGCAGGATTACACGTTCTCGCCTGACTCCCGAAAACCCTCAGCGTGCAGGATTACACGTTCTCGCCTGACTCCCGAAAACCCTCAGCGTGCAGGATTACACGTTCTCGCCTGACTCCTATAAATCCTCAGCGTGTAGGATTCTACGTTCTCGCCTGACTCCCGAAAACCCTCAGTGTGCAGGATTACACATTCTCGCCTGATTTCTTACCCCACATTGTCATCGTCCCCAAAGACCTCAACCCAGGACGTGACATTGCACGCAAATTCTACCTCTCTTAACACATTATACCAATTCGTGTCGCGCTCGCTCGATAACTTCGCGATCATGGGTAAAATCGTACGGTTGAATCTCTCTACCTGCCCGTTCGCCTGGCGCAAAGCGGTGGCTACCTTAATATGTTGTACGCTGTATTCTCGCGTGAAGTCCTCAAATTCGCGAAATGTGAAACAACTTCCCCGGTCTGACACAACGCGTAACGGTCGACTATAATGTTCGAAATACGACTTCAGGCTCCTTATGACCTCCGTCGTATTAGTAGTCTTGGCGGCGTATAGTTTTACGTACTTACTAAATGCGTCGACCACGACGAGTATGTAGTGGAATTTTGACTTGTGGGACCTTGACACGGGGGCTACATGGTCTACATGCAGCGTAACAAAAGGTTCGTTCCCTTTTGGTATGTTATGCAGGGTACCTTCCGACTTTCCCGAATCCGGCGTGTACGCGATACACTTCAAGCAACTCCGGATGTGCTTATTGACTTTAGACTTCATGTCTGGGAACCAATAGCTATCCGCGATGTTTCGCATTGTTTTCTCGACCCCGACGTGGCCCATCTCGTTATGGTACTTGTGTGCAATGCTCGTTTCTAACGCGCTCGGCACGTAAAACAAAATTCGGCGCTGGTGTTTTCGATACACGAGGCCGTCCCTCAACTCGTACCACTTATTTTCGGAGTTTTCCAACTCCTTACGGATCTTCTCTATATTTATGTCATCGGCTTGACATAATGTAAGATTTCGGTCGAACGAGTTATCCTCACCCCCCCCCCCCCACCCCGCCGTGAACATGACTCATGTATGAAAGAAGCTAATTCCCTTCAATTCACGAACAAAGTTCACATGCTAAGATTGTGAAATCATCTTTGCTAATTCCAATTGTACTCTCGTTCTCCGTTCGAACACTGATTCCTCTGTCACTTTTTATACTTGACATTCCTTTATTGGTCACAAATCAATTCAGTGCTCAGATTTTCAGCTTCGGTTTTAAGGAATTTCTTTATTGGTCACAAATCAATTCAGTGCTCAGATTTTCAGCTTCGGTTTTAAGGAATTAGCGGTCGTTGTTATAAGACAAAAACCTTGATGATGACTACCAAGTTTTTATTATTTTCCATCGCAATACGATTTTCATACGACATTTTTAACAGAAGATGTCGCTCTTATAAAAGTTTTTGTGTCAATTACAGGCCTCGCCCGCTAATTCCTTAAAACCGAAGCTGAAAATCTGAGCACTGAATTGATTTGTCACCAATAAAGGAATGTCAAGTATGAAAAGTGACAGAGGAATCAGTGTTCGAACGGAGAACGAGAATACAATTGGAATTAGCAAAGATGATTTCACAATCTTTGCATGTGAACTTTTTTCGTGAATTGAAGGGAATTAGCTTCTTTCATACATGAGTCATGTTCACGGCGGGGGGGGGGGGGGGGGTTGAGGATAACTCGTTCGACCGAAATCTTACATTATGTCAAGCCGATGACATAAATATAGAGAAGATCCGTAAGGAGTTGGAAAACTCCGAAAATAAGTGGTACGAGTTGAGGGACGGCCTCGTGTATCGAAAACACCAGGGCCGAATTTTGTTTTACGTGCCGAGCGCGTTAGAAACGAGCATTGCACACAAGTACCATAACGAGATGGGCCACGTCGGGGTCGAGAAAACAATGCGAAACATCGCGGATAGCTATTGGTTCCCAGACATGAAGTCTAAAGTCGATAAGCACATCCGGAGTTGCTTGAAGTGTATCGCGTACACGCCGGATTCGGGAAAGTCGGAAGGTACCCTGCATAACATACCAAAAGGGAACGAACCTTTTGTTACGCTGCATGTAGACCATGTAGCCCCCGTGTCAAGGTCCCACAAGTCAAAATACCACTACATACTCGTCGTGGTCGACGCATTTAGTAAGTACGTAAAACTATACGCCGCCAAGACTACTAATACGACGGAGGTCATAAGGAACCTGAAGTCGTATTTCGAACATTATAGTCGACCGTTACGCGTTGTGTCAGACCGGGGAAGTTGTTTCACATTTCGCGAATTTGAGGACTTCACGCGAGAATACAGCGTACAACATATTAAGGTAGCCACCGCCTTGCGCCAGGTGAACGGGCAGGTAGAGAGATTCAACCGTACGATTTTACCCATGATCGCGAAGTTAACGAGCGAGCGCGACACGAATTGGTATAATGTGTTAAGAGAGGTAGAATTTGCGTGCAATGTCACGTCCTGGGTGGAGGTCTTTGGGGACGATGACAATGTGGGGTAAGAAATCAGGCGAGAATGTGTAATCCTGCATACTGAGGGTTTTCGGGAGTCAGGCGAGAACGTAGAATCCTACACGCTGAGGATTTATAGGAGTCAGGCGAGAACGTGTAATCCTGCACGCTGAGGGTTTTCGGGAGTCAGGCGAGAACGTGTAATCCTGCATGTTCATGGCGGGGGGGGGTTTCATCACTTTTTTCATAATTAGTTATAAATTACTAAGTGCCGTATTTTATAACGGTCTTCATCCTCAAAGCGGTTCATATTCATGCATGATACGTGATGGTACATCAGCATCGAAATCTATTGACAACGACAAAATTAATCGAACGATTATGAAACTATTGTGATGAAAATGGCAACATTGTTAAAGAAATTAATTGTAAAAATACAGCTGCTCCACAACCGATATCAACATGTAGGGGAGCCCGGGGCAAATCGGACACTTTTTTCATTGATAAATATAACCCCAAAAAATTAATTTTTCAACTATATGAATTATACTATCCGAAAGAGTAATCCCTATTGTACATAAATGCTACAAAAAATTTTCGTTACTCCCCGTTTGTAAAGTCATTCCAGAGAATTTGTAATATAGTGTAAAATCGGCGTTTCGAAAAATGCCGGAGTAAATCGGCCACTCCTTCGGGGCAAAACGGCCACCTTTTATTCCGGCTGGATGTTGATTAACGTTGCTGAAAAATGTAGACGATATTCATTTCTCCTCGTAACTATTCAAGCTACAATCGCTTCGATCAATATTTAAACGCACGGATATAACTTCCTTTATCCAAAGATCGAACTGCACTGCGTAGCGGCGCTTCCGTCCATGCCACGCGACTCCTCACCTCGTCCCGAAACCGTTACCTGTTTTCCATTGTTGAGCGTCGGATCCACCGACAGCGCTGCATCGATGAATATTTTTAGCACAAAAGTTAATAAAACTACTTATTTACTATGGTTCGGCATCATCAGTGAGTGGCCGATTTGCCCTGGGTGTTACATGGCCGTTTTGCCCCAGACGTAAACTCTAACTTCAATCACTCAAACACAATAGAGATTTTCCAAAATAACTCAAACTATCATCGAAATCGTAATCGGTACCGCTATTTTAATCAATAAATACTCACCTCAAACTTCAGAACATGAATATTACAGAATAAAGATAAATTTTGCATAAGTCACGAAAATTTGTTATCACTGCCGAAAACGTATTTTGCCTTCTACAAAGTGCAACGTAATCTCAAATATTTGATATGCTATCAAATTGCGTTGGTACTGTAGACACATAGAAAGACGTTTACAAAAGCAAACACGAGATTTTATTTTAACTTCTACTGGGTAAAACTTCCTGTGGCCGATTTATCCCAGTGGCCGATTTGCCCCGGTTTCCCCTAATAAAAAAATATAAATTACTTAGTGTCGTATTTCATAATGGTCTTCATCCTGAGAGCGGTTCATATTCTTGTATTCTTTTTTTGCAACGTCAAAAATGAAAAGAAATCATACTTTTTAAACGATTTTTTTAGCTTCGATTCTCTGTTTGCTTGCTTCATTTCTGAAAAGTCGAATTTAACCCAAAACTTGGCAGGTTATGATTAAGTGACAGCTAGGTGACATTTGCTAGAGACCCGAACGCAGCGACTTTTTGCATTTTTCGTCAACTGCGCAACCGCATTTTCAGCAAAACCATTCCTGATTGGTTGGAATAAATTCTGCTTTCGAACGGTGCCATCTACTGGTGTCAATTCTAGAAGTAAAACGAGAATGGCGACATCTACTGGCGTCAAGTGTCGTGACGTCACGAAACGTCTGAGTGAAAAAAGTATCATTTTTTTAATTTTAATTATTAATTAAATCTTATATCTTTTAGACAAATAGCTTGATACATTAAGTAAAACGACATATGGGTTCGAAAAAAAAAATTGATTCGCTTAATCATGTAAAAACACCGGGACTATGTCATAAAATAAAATAATAAGGCTAAAATAGCTTCGACGACCTGTCAATTTCGCTATCTTTCGTATATACAGACATGGTCGCTCAGTGTGCCTATGAGTAGAGGGGGAAGGGGGGAATTAGCTTCCAGACGCGACCGCGTCTGTTGATCACGAAAATCTGGCGGTTCAATGAATCTACAAGCAGCATGCGCGAACCTGACCTGTGCTCCAGTACGTAATCATAATCCTGCATCTCTAACACCCAACGCGCAATTCGGGGGTTTGTTTCTTTTTTATTTAGGGTTAAGCTAAGGGCCTGACAATTTGTGATTATTTTAAATTTTACGCCTAACAGGTATGTTCGAAAACGGCGGAGGGCATAAATTATAGCCAGCGTCTCCAATTCAAAGCTGCGATAACGTGATTCGACTTCGGTCGTGCGTTTCGAGAAATAAAATACCGGGTGTAGCTTCTTGTCCGCCTTATTTTGCAACAAGATCGCCCCAAAGCCCACTGCACTCGCGTCGCAATGTAGTTCCGTCTCGTCTCGCGGAGAGTAGATGCTTAATATGGGTGCATCCAACAAGCGACCCTTGAGTGAGTCGAACGCCTGCTTTTCTTTCTCGCCGAAATGGAAACTCGCGTCCTTCCTCGTCAAATCGTACAGAGGCTTGGCGATTATGGAAAAGCTCTCGATGAACTTGCGAAAGTACGAACACAGGCCTATAAATCCTTGTACCTCCCGAACGTTTCGTGGGACCGGGAAGTTGTTTACTGCCTGAAGGCCCTGCTCCGTCGGCTTAATCCCTTTGCTCGTAACCGTATACCCTAAATGATCAAGCTTCGTCTCGAGGAACCTGCACTTATCTACCCGCAGTTCTAGGTGATTGGCCACGAGTAGCTTAAATACTTTTCCTAATATTTCTAAATGGTGCTCCAGGGTTTCCGTCGCGATCAGGAAATCATCTAAATAGACCGATATCTCGCCGGCCTTACTCTGTTCGTTAAAGATTTGGGTAACGTACCGTTGAAATTTGAGAGGGGGGCCTTCAGCCCGAATGGCATTCGCGTGTACTCGTACTGCCTGAAAGGCGTAACGAACGAAGTGAACTTCATCGATTCTTCGTCCATCTTAATGTGGAAGAACCCGTCCTTCAAATCAAGGGTTGTAAAATAGTTTTTTCCCCCCAACAAATCTAACAGCACAAAGCTCCGAGCAAGTACAAGGTGGGGGACAAAGTGTTAATTAGAAATTACGACTCTACCCCAGGCGCTTCACCGAAGATGATCCCGCGGTTTAAGGGTCCGTACGAGGTTGACCGCGAGCTAAGAAACGATCGCTATGTACTTAAAGATGTAGAAGGGTTCCAACTAACGCAAACGCCCTACCGTGGAACCTGGGAAGCCGCGAATATGCGAACGTGGAGTCCGTCCTCCTAGGCTAAATATGATTGTCAATAACCCGTTGTGTATATAGTCGCATTTGGTTAATTAACCATCTTACTTTTACATTTTGTTTTCGCTTAGCTGAAAGTTTTACCTATGTGGGAATTTATGTTTGTTTGGCGTCGAGTATGACGTTGTGTAATTCCAATTAAGTCATGTATGCATGGGAGTCTGATGCCTGAGAAAGCGGGACGATTATTCGTCAGGATGGTCGAGTTGTAAGCCGAGCGACGGCATACGGGATATGCCGATGCAATGCATGTCTGTGTGCACATATCCCTAAAGTGTGGGCCTCGCGCCGAGCGACCTTCGGCGAGCCGATTGTTGGGCTTGGCCAACAAACGCGGCGCGACGACGAGCCGGTCGACGTAGACAAAAGACGGTGACGATCGGCGGCCGAAAAGGCAGTCTCCGTTAGTCGCTGGCACGAGACAATCGTGTATGTACTCAAAATATATATGTCCTTTATTCCTTTCAAAAGACTCGATAACCCTTACCCCCCCTATAACTCTGTTTCTTTCGATATTCCGATCAATTGCATTTTTTTTCTAACCCACAAGAAAGGGGAATGTAAAAATACATTAGGTATAGGTTGTAGAAACGTTATTTATGGGTTACGATTTTGGTCCGTATCTAACCTACGTAATCTGTAATTTCGTATTTAAAATAAAAAGTAAGCTTGAAAAATCAAATGTGCTTATTGTTATTAGTTTGCACGGTTTCCAAGTTTAGTATTTGATGTATTTTAGACTATTATATCATAATATGTTTATGTAATCTACAATCTTTGAAATACTTATATATGGGGCTAATCGGATCACGTTATTTGGGGCGAATTGGATTAATCTTTTTTTCCATTTGAGTAATTTTATAATTATAAATATGATAATTGTTTATATTCAGATGGTTCGTAGGTATATAAAAAAGCGCAATGAGAGATCATGGTGTCCAAAAAAAAATAAAGGAAGCTGTGATAAAAATTGAATCTAAAAAAATGACGAAAAAATGAATAAATGAATGGTTGTAAAAAGATGACATTGCATTTACTGCGGTGAAAAATTAATTTGTCTGTCACGTCCCGGGTGAGGTCTTTCGGAACGATGACTATGGGGAAGGAAAAATCAGGCGCGAATCTGAAATCCAGCACTCTGAGATTTTGAAGGGACTCAGGCGCGAATCTGATATTCGTCACTCTGAGCGTTTAAGAGGAAATCGGGCGCGAATGTTAAATTCGTCACTCTGAGCGTTTAAGGGGGGAGACCACTGTAATGGTCCGAAATGTAAGGGTGTTTTCGGGAATTTATTTCAACCAAACAACGCAAGTAAATCAATATATTGCTCAGTATAGTTAATAGTGTACATATCGAAGGGTAAGAAATTTTTTTTTCAATCAAATTCATAAATCCGTTTCCTGTATACTCTTCGTCAAAATTTGGGCTGCGGCAAAAACATGCTAGTCGCGTTGACAGTGCCCAGGCCATATGGTTAATCCAAATTCAAAAACACAATAATATTCAGAATCTAGAAGCCTGCCTCTATTACGTGACGATCAAAAAAAGTCAAAATTGTAAAAAATTACAAAATGGCGGACCACTGAAAAAAAAATCACGTTTTCGGGGTACAAAATTGGGAAAATGTTAATAAAAAAAATAGAAGCAGGTCGTTAATTAAAAAAAAACTGATCGTCAAGTAATAGAGACGGGTTTTCCGTACAAGAAATGTCCTTGACCATGTTAATTGGACGTATAGTTTTCTCTGTAGACTGTCAACGCGGTTGAAAAATGTCATTCTGAGGAAAACGCGTTCAATGTTCCGCGCGGCTCAGTCGCGCGTTTGACCCCGCTTCACAGAAAATACTATATCTCCGTCAATTTTGCGAATTTCTTCATAAAATTTAGAGACAGCATTCTTGAAACGTGCGTCTTTCAGAAAATGTAAAAATAAAAAATCGATTTTTCAGATTTTTTACAGTGGTCTCCCCCCTTAAGAGGAAATCAGGCGCGAATGTTAAAATCAACACTCTAATCAACCAGGGAAGATTTAACGGCGAATACACACCCCGGAGACACCCGTTAGTGTGGTTTGTTTGTTTTGACTGGGCAATTGCATTTGCCGCTGCATTTGCATATGGTTATTCATAATGCTTCCACGAAATCCGTCTAGGAATACGGCTATACTCGGCCCATGAGAAAGAACGTTTGTAAACACGGTAGTCGCTTTCGCGTCCACGGACCAATATCAGCTGTTGCTGCAACTTGTTTTGGTTTGGGAATCTCCGCAACCGAAGAATACATACGATCGTTCGAAGCGTGATCCAAAGTAAAGAGTGTTTATTAATTCAAAACATTTTTACATGCCATACACTGTTTGTGATGGTTGTTATATTTTACAGTTTATGCGTTAGACATATAGCATTAGCACATAACATTTATATAATAGTAATACAGAGCAATGTAAGTATGAAGATGAGATACAATATACGATAATAAGGTAGAACGATATGAGCAATAAGCGTTACTAATACAAAATAATAAGCAATTGCAATAAGCGCTGATAGAACAAAATAATAACTATGCGCAATAAGCGTTGATAATGTAAGTAGTACAAGAGCAAAGGGAACAATAATAACAGAATGAGAACTATAAGACCAATAAGCTTTTATAAGATAGAATAATATGAAAGTAATAATGATAATGATACAAGAATGGATGATGGTGATATACAAAGTGTAAAAATGGTAATTATAAGTACTTACGATGATTGATGAAATGGTATTTGTTTCACTGTTTTAATGATACTTTCGAACAATATTTGTCTAGATAGGCCGTTCGATCCTTACGGATGATATTCGTCGAAAGAGGACGTTTTCTTCGAACCCCTCGTATTTATATGTTTGTTGCGGGGGGTACGCGCGGTAAAGGCCTTGACACATTTAAGAAATAAGGCGCAGTAGAACTTCCGGGGTCTTTACAATAGGTGTGTCTATTATTAGACGCATTTCTGTCACGTACACCAAATATTCTTCGCGATTACATTTCCGGGGTTTTTATGGCTGTGGAATAATTTGCTCAATCCATCGAATGGATTTCGGGGTTTTTAACGGGAAAGGGGTGATCGTGGTCTCGATTTAAAGAATTTTTGGGGCGAGGGATTTGTTTAGATTTAGTAAAAGGGGGAACTTGTGCCTCGTAGGGCGAATAGGCGAAGGAGTTTTGTACCGATCATCTTGAGATGGGGATCGCTAAGGTACATCTTCAAGTGATCAGCGATTGGGGAAAAAGGGGTAAGATCTGAGTTTGAGGACCTTGGTGGAGCGATTTTGATAGTGAGAGAGTGTTGTTAGGATAATACCGCGCGGAAAAATGGTGGGACATCACATGTCCATTTTCAAAAGATTGTCTGAGAAGAGTGGTGCCACGAGAATTGTGTTGATAGAGGCGGTAAAAAAATAGTTTGACTATTGTTTTTTTTACAGTCAAACATCATGAACGAAGAAGAGCAGATCGAGCAGCTGCAGCAGGAGCAGCGGCAGATGCAGCAGGGGCAGCGGCAGCTACAGCAGGAGTAGGGGCAGCAGGGGCAGCCGCAGCCGGAGCTGGCAGAACAGCAGCTGCGACAGCAGTGGTTCCGCCACCAGGATCGGATCCAGCGAGAGAGGGAATTGGAGCTACCCCACGAGGTAATTCTTTGAGAAATAACTTCTTAATTATCAACGCATATGTATGTACCTAATATATAATCCTCCGTTTACAGGGAACATCGCGAGCGATGCCGATCCCCTCGCGAGCGGCATCGCCAGTACCGGGCCCCTCGGGGGTGGCATCGCCGGTGCCGGACCCCTCGGGGGTAGCTTTGCCGGTGTGGTCACCCCCAGGGGAGGTAATGCCGGCGCAGATCCCCCGCGGCCGGTACCGCTGGTGCCGTCACCCCCGTGGGTGGCAGAGTAGGCGGCGGTGTGCCGGCGTCTCCTGTAATATTTGGTAATTGAAACCCTTTGATTCCTTCGCAACGATCCACAATGGTTCGAGTATCCTATATGCTAGCTGGACAAAATTATTTTTTCCCGGTATTGGGTTTATATAGGGTTCAAATTGTTAGAAAACAAACCTGATTCATATCACAGTTTATTATGTCACTAAAAATATTAATAGAATAAAAATATACTGGCATGTAGTATACTCAAACCACTGTGAGATCGTAGGACCATAATCTCTTGAGTTCTCTTGGTTCTCTGTGCTCATTCAATATTCGCGGCGATCGTTACAGAAGCCCGTGGTTTGAGCCCGCAGGAGGCCACAGCACCTCAACCAGCCAGCGAGAGGTGGGCGCCCTCGAAGATGGGACCCAGAGACGATGACTGCAGCCCTCTACGGGCTTCATACGGGCACGATCCCGTCGATCAGTGAAGCGGCGCGGATGTACCAGCTGAGCACTACGACTCTGGGCCGCTATTGCCGACACTACGGCATCACTCCACAATCCATGCAGTGAAATGAGGTAAGCACAGCTCGTTAAGCTCAAATATTAAATATTTTTAGTAACTACGTGTCTGACTTACCTAAAGAAATGGTAGAATAATTGTAATATTTTTATGGTTACAGAGCTGCATTCTGCAGTCATCGTCTCCCGCCGCCACTCCGTGGTGGTTTTTAGTGGGTACACTTGCAGGCTTGACACCTGCAAGGAGTCCCACACTACCCGGCACACAACATCTCGCCAGGTGTGCGTAATGCATTTTACCCACGTAAAAAAAAAAAAAAAAAAAATTAGCAGTGCAGGCTGACTGTCGACGAATACGGACCCTAGCCGCCTCTCCCAATGAAGTGGGGTAAACATTCCGCAGTAAAGCACCGTTCACGAGCCTGGAAGAAGCGCAACATTGACAGACGAGTCGCTGTCTTCCCCAGACATCAAAGCTGGAGCAACATTCTGCTACGATCAACAAAGTATATCCATGGTAATGTGCACATGTGTATAAGTGAAAACAGCCGAAATACATTGATTCTTGTATTTTGCCAGCCATCAGTGGAGCAACCCAGTCTAATGCATGCTAACTTGAGTTTATTTGTATATACAATTTTGAATTTATTGGAACCCAACATTATTTCTAAGGATATCTTAGGAATTAGGATATTCTAATTTGTAAGGACCTAGCCAATGACAGTCTAGTTTAGTTCGTCTATTGACAGTCTAAGGTCGGGGCCAGATATATTGGCCGGTGAATTCGTTTTCGCGAACAGCGTTTGAGGAGAAATCAGCCACCACCATCTGACGATCGTGGATTTGTCAATTGCAGTTGCGTGGCCCCCCAAGGGTATGGTGGGGTAACGGGAATGTTGCTCGGCTCCGCCTGAACGCAGCCGTATGGCTGTCATTTATTCTTAGCGTAATAGTTGTGTGCGTTACGAAGCTATGCGTAGACCAATACGAGATGAAGTTATCGAGAAAGAATGTGGTGGGAGAATACCCCTCACGAAACTCACCGGCCAATATATCTGGCCTCGACCTTAGTTTAGTTCGCCTACGTTAAATTTACGAGGGTTTGCCTCACGGTCGTAATATCTTTTGCTTCTCTCCTTAGCCCGTTGCAAGTTTTCGGTAGTAGTGATTTTAACAAAAAGATCGTCGAGGTATTGGACGAAGGTGCGCGGTACCTACTCTTTCCTTGACAATTCAAACGGAATTACCGCTCTCACTCTAAAGACCAATTCGTGTGGTGTAAACCCCGTGGCTTCATGGACTGAAGTATTGTACGAAAACATACCGAATAGAATCCACTCATCCCAATCACCTTTTGTGTAATAATGCCTCAAATAATCAACGAAAACTCTGTGTGCTCTCTCAAGGGAACCTAAGGACTGACCGACAAAATTTCTTCCCTGATCAGTGTGAATGACCCTCGGACAACCGAGGAATCTACTTGTTTATTTATCTCATCTTTATGGACTAGAGGGTATCTGTACTGTTTGGTTTTTATAGGAACTTCGTCAGTAGTAATTATGGTGTGCTGTGTAACGTTAGTAGACCCTAAATTATCCATCGGAAGATAAAAGTGGTATACGAATCTGTTTTTAATTTCTAAAATACTACTCTTCTCAATCTCGTTTAAATGGTCTAAGTAGTTCGAGCAGCTTAATCAACTGAGCTAATCTTTGCGCGCGATCTTTGGATTTGTCAACGTCGGAGTCGGAATTGATTGTTTGTGATAAACCAGGAAAGGGCTTAGAATCGAATTCTTCCAACTCCGTAGGTACCGTTAGCACGATATGGTCACATGTAGTATTTATAGCGTATAGTTTACCTGAGCCATTTCGTTGACTAGCCAGACATTCGCCTATAAAAACACCGGGTCCGACGTCTAATCTCCGTACATAAACTGAGGGGTTATCACCCTTGGCAGGTACTGCGATTAAGCCCCCGTTGCGCACTAGGCAACAAATCGCCGGCGACCAGTCGCCGACGACCACGAGGTATACGGCGACATATGAGTTCGTACGCACTTGGTCGCGGCGAACAACAAAGGTTTCTGGTCGTCGGCGACCTGGTCGCCGGAGATTTGTCGCCTATTGCGCAACGGGGCTAAGGTTCTAGTTAGAGGGGGTAAATTGAGTGGGAAATTAACACCGAAGGAGGGTTCTGCTTTACCAAATTTTAACACACCAGATAAATTTTCTTTAAATTCAATAGTTGCCTCTTGTTTTTGCAGAAATGAGATACCTAGCAGCCCGTCACATTTAAGGGAGAAATCATCGTTTACTATTTGGAAATGGATGGGAGTATTATGGATTAAAACAACAACCTCGCCCTGCGTTTTGATCATCCCTGCACCAATACCCGTGTTACGTGCCGACTACTTTTTCAAAATTAAAGATATTGACAATTGGTTCAACCATCACGTGTTATGGGAATTTCCCTCAATCAATTGTCAGTTATCTGTGAAAACTCTCAATAGTTACAATTTAACCCAGCTTAAAGCCTGTCACGCCACGGCAAACTTTCCCATGCAAGATTGTCGACAACAATCTTCCGACGCCGTGCGATATTCTGAGAACGCTTGATATGATAAGTATTCCGAAACCCAAGCATTGTAGTAGACCATTTATATCTTTCCTTCTTTTAAATTTCCATTACACTATCATTGACAACTGATTCAACCATGGTGTGTTATGGGAGTCTCCCTCGATCAATTGTCAATGATCTACAAACTAAATGTATAATAATAGGTTTATAAGAACCGCTACGCCACTGCGTTTCTTCCATGAGAAAATCTTTTATCGGATCGACGTGCTTGGAACGCCGGATGCGATAACATTCGAAAACCTAAACACTGCGAGGCCGGGAACGGTCCGAGGCGGCGACGGTTGGGCCGTGTTGTTGCGGCCGAAAGCCACCGATCAGCTGTCGCGCGGATTTAAATGTGCGTGCGAGAGCGTGTAAACACGGTGACACACCGTCCGGTAAGACGGTTGACGACGTCACGCGTTTTTGCCGGATTCGAGCGTTGCGCGCTTCCAGGAATCCGGCAGTTAGTTCTGCGAACGCCTTTGCCGATAACAACACGCTCTCGCACGCCCGTATTGCAACCGTTTCGTCGCCCAGCGACCCCAGATTTACAGTCTTTAAGACGGCCCTTCGAGCCTTCGCGCCCAGCGCCCGTGTATATATCTTGTACATAGATCTGTTCGGTGTAACTGCGTGTTGTGAGTCGTGCTTGTTCGTCCTGTCGTTCTGTGGAGTGCTCGTCCGTAATTGTAAACGACGCCCACCTACGGCTAAATAAACGTGCCGTCCCACCAACTGGCGAAGTTGTGTCTAATCGTTGGATTGCATCCCTTCCCTGGCCATCCCAGCGGCGATCCACACGCCTTCACAAGGCCTCCGTTTAAACACGTGTGCATGAGGTGCAGAGTCAGCAATTTGGCGGTCCTTGTTTCAAAGTCCCGAGTGCTCGGGCCTGCCCTGCGAACACTCGGGGCAGTCGCCTGTTAAGTCGCATAGTGCGTGGTTGCTCTGCCCGAGGGACATTACTATTCGCTAAGATAGTTTTTGAGCCGGAGTTCTCGTGGGTCTTATAGTGCGTGGAAGGACTCAGTCCCCGTAGAGACTTATATATACTTTTGCGTTTTTCCACCAATTTAACCCTTATTTGCTTTATACGTATTATTTAATTAAGTAATTAATTCGACATTGGTGTATTGTGTGCGACCCTCCTGCGCTTCACCATCTAGGACGCGGGATCCTCCAAGTTGTACAGACAGAGACAGAGACAGAGAGAGACAGAGAGAGAGAACTTGAAAGTAAGCCGTAGTACAAATTAACAATCTCTTGTACAGAGTTGGTGAGTGATTCCATCTATCCATGATATTGTACGGAAGCAGCAGCTGATTCAACCACCTAGTGGGTTATGGGTTATCCCTCAATTAGCTGTTACCTTCCCTTCGGCGTGTGACGTGATTTGAAAACTGTCATGGTTCGAGTAATATAAATTGCGACCAACCTAATCATTCAAATAACTCGAGTGAATGTACAAAACCAAGAACAAACACGATTATTGATCCAACCACTTAGGGTTGTGGGGTTCCCTCGATCAATTATTGTTGACCCGTTATTTGTTCACCGTCCAACCTTCCCGTTCACATTCAACTGCGACTAAATCAAATCCTCTTAAACGAGTCTAGGATTTTACATAATTGGATTTTTATTTATATATAGTTGGTGTAACACAAATCCATGTAAATCCCCATTATTGTTCCACCTTACAAAACTTCCATCTGGTTATTTTTTGTAATACATGGTATTTTATTTTCCTGAAATCTTGTCTCATTCTGTTTCGAACCGGTCTATCCAAAGCGCCACATCCCGATTGGACAACCTGTATGGGTTGTAGACAAAAGCCTAACCCAAAAACAATCCTGATTCTTACGTAATCACTGATTATATCAAAATTATAACTTTCCTTAACTTCGTTAAGCGTTGCGTGAGAAAATTAGACTCCACCGCTCGGTCATTTATAAATCAACCCCCTCACGTAACACCCGTAAGTTCATAGACCCTTCCACTATTAATTTGTAAATCGGAGACTGATCCTGCGCGTTTTATTAGATTCAATTGCGAACCGGTGTCCACCAGGAATATAGCGGAGCCCTGAGAAAAACGATCGCTCTCAAGAGAAACAACAGGTGGTCGAGCGGCGTCGACTATATCGAATCGGTGGCAGACACGGGGTGTGTTTCGATTCACGCATTATGCGCATAGATTGCAGAGAAAACCGTTCCGCTTCAGTCTATGCGTGCATTGGTTGCGTTGGTGGCACATAGGATTCCCTAGAATTCTCCCACTTCTAGCGCATGAAGCGTGCAGTTCATGCGCGCGTGCGTATTTGTCTCTTTTCGTACAGTTTGAAAAACATACACCAAATTATGGGGTCTCCTCCCCGAAGTGACAGAAAATATTACCTGCATACATGCTACATGACAATAAATGTTTATTGGATATTTCTTCTTTTACACTGCATTTGTCAACTTTTTATAACTTAACATACTTCCAAAATATTATTGTTACGCCGCCACGGTATCTTTATAAAATCGGGTGTAAGGTCAATGCGCCTATTTCTAATCAAGTAAGAATTCTGCTAACGTAAAAATAGATTTTTATTATTTATTTATGCAACAATCGACAAAAAACTTATTAGACGTAATATTTAACCTTCCCTTTACATATAAAATAAACAAGAAGTATTTTTAAGAACATTTTAACCTAATAATACTCGATTTAATATGAAGTATAAAATGTCTATTTCTGCTAAGCGAAAATTGTCTATTTTCTGCTTACATATCCACGTTGCGATTCAGCTTCAAATTGAAATGTCTATAATTACATTTTAGATAATAAAAATAAACAAAATTATTTAAAGTTTTAAAATGTCTTTTATTTACAAAAATATCAAATATTTATAATAAAATCTGTAACGAAAATAATTTTCTAATTGCCAATACAAAATCTTTCAGTTTTTTTAGTTTAATTTTCTCTTTACCTTTTTCTTTCTTAATTTTTACATTTTCAAGTCTCATTTTCTTTCTTTCTTCTATTTGTTCCTTTCCTTCTGATATTCTGTGCATGTATGAGAAGTTGCGACGGCTAGAATTTTCTCCCTTTTCATTTTTGTTTTATTATTATTTGATCACTCTTCATCAGGCCAAAATAATACTTCTCGGAAAGTTGCAGGAAGCAATGTATTATTATTATTTGCTGTAATTAATTAGCGATATATTTATAAGTAATTATTTTACATATTTTTGAAAAAAATACTTAAGTACTATTTTTATTTGGACATGCATCTTCAACAGATACTGCAGTGTTACAATCATTTATTAAGGCATGTAAAGAAATATCTGATTTCTCTTCTGTGTCTGAATCATTTTTAGATTTTACGTGTTCCAGCTCTGCTATTTGCGTGCATAGAAAACTCTCAAATGAAGTTATCTCACAGTTGCTTTCGTCTAAATTATTTTTTAACTCATTGCCACAAATAGAATTTAAATCTACGTGTTCCGTAACTAAATTATTATTTACAGTAAATCCATCACACAAATTACTGCTTGGATTATCTGCGTTAATTATAAATTCAATGCTAATTACGGGCACGTATTAAAGCATGGTAGGGAACCGATGTGAGTTTAGAGATTTGAACCAGAAACTTGCATTAAATTGGAAAAAATCATTTTTATCCAAAAGAAATGATTTCTACTTAGCACAATAATAACCAAAGCCGTCGATAAATATTCATTAGAAAAACATGGATGGTTTGGATGTACATATCGAGCTTCACATATCGATTATAAGAACATCGATGTATCGTTATCATCTCTACTTCAAGTTTAAATTTTATTGTAAATTATTGAAACTCAAGGTTCGTAATACAGTTATTAAATTTTGTAAGATTAAAGAAAAGGATGTTAAATTTTGTGAACATTTTTTAAGTCAGTTAAAACAAGGGAACAACTCAAATTCAGAATCTAAAAATTAATTTATAATATTATTACTTGTATTAAAAATAAATAGTTTTTTACATATTTGAAAAGCGGTAACTATCGATACTGCCGACTATCGATAGGGCCGTAGCATTTTGTTTAGAAATACCGAACTAATTTAAAATAATTTTTTATTCACCTATTATATTATTTAACTATTTACATTAAATAAAAAATATGCGTACTGAGCAGAAATCAGGACGTGATTAGAAATAGGAACATTGGCCGGTATTCATAGTCGCTACTTATTCTTAAGCAAATGCTTAAGCATTCGACATCCTTTACTAGCTACAAGATTAGTAGAGGATACCGCATGCTTAAGCATGTGCTTAAGGGAAGAGGTCACTGAAAAAATCGCGATTTCGACCATTTTTAAGAAATTTTTTTTTTTGCATTTTTGGCAAGTCTGAACCCTTGTTCAACCGTACACAACATGGTTTGACATTCAGTGTTGCCTTTCTACCAGAAAAACCTATTTTTCTAAAACCTTGCGAAAGAGCTGAAAACCAAAACCTTCGTTTTTCGGTATATTTCTCTATTATTTATCTCTTTGAGTATGTTCAATCGCTGACTAGTGTTTCGGGAAATCTAAATTAACTGCGTGGCCTTGACATTGTTTATTTTCACCAATGGCCAAAATGCGTTTCACGATTCTAAAACGCACGCGTGCTCTGTAACAGAATCCATTGGACTGCGCCTACTAAACTACGAACGCTTTCTTACAAAGTACAGTATGTGACTGAGTTCGTGGTCAGGTTGCGTATCCCTCGGCCATCTGTAACGCGGCCAATAACTCCGCCATGTACAGTAGGTAAATTTCTAAGCGGGCCCAAAAGGGTCAGTGGCTGCCGACAGAGGTCAGTCTCTCCGGGCGCTAGACACCATATTTTTTTAAATCTTTCAAAACTTCGGTTTACGTGAGAATACAGAGTGATATTTTATGGTGTAGTGAAATTAGCTGGTATAAAACGAGTGAAATGGACCTCATTAGCTGAAAATATCGCAAAAGTAAGAGTAGAGTGAAGCGTGCTATTATTATAGGTTATAAAGTGATTGCAGAAAACATATGTATATTTTATCAATTTGATATTTTCTGTCGGGTTGCAAAATTTACTTCTAGTGTTACAGAAATGCTATAATAAAAAATATGCCAAATGTAAAGGCCATGGAAGATGCTGTGATGGCTATTTTAGATCACTGTAGCTCTGTAGACAGCAATCCTAACCATGCCAGATGTCCTAAGGGCAAGCAACCAAAGTGAAACCCTGATACGAAACACTGTCAAATGAAAATTTGATGGCAAGGTGCTGTAAGGGAGGCACTCAAAATGCAAATTAATCTCTCCATGCAAAAGTGTGGAGATTCTGCCCGAAGACAACATTTGTATCGTAGGCAAGACTTGAAGTAGCTGTGGCATGTGCTGTTTCAGAATTTGATAAGGGTTATGTACGCTCATTGACAGTGAGGAAACAAACAGCTGGGCAAGTTGTTCTAAAACAGCTATAAGTATAGCAAGAAACAGAGACAACAGAAGAGAAACCTGCAGTACATAACAGCAATCCAGTACAAGAAAGCGCTTTAAGGGGGTAGACACGTCACGTGGTCTGGCCGGCGAGGCCGGTCGGTATTACAGCAGATTTTTTCTGCACAAAAATGGTAATACCCATAGATACGCGGCTGCCTGTGCACGCGAGAGGGAGCTGTTTGCTATTTCCATATTCTATTTTGAATGTGGAAAGAAATTGTCAGCTGTTGCGTTGCACTTGTAAAAATTTAAACAGAAAGTCTGCTGGTACTGCAAACGTAGAAAATTCATTGTACATTTACTTGAAATGTGCTTATGCTACAATATTCTACGTTGGCAGTGCGGAATTATAAGTGAAAAAGAAAAATACACGAGGACATGTCCCCAGAAAATGAAGTTTGTTAGGATAGACAATTTTTAATTAGCAAAACACTAAAACAGAACATGAAATACAAATCCTATGCCCAAAGCAGTTATGAACAAACGTATATAAAATTGGGTTTGATGTTGAATCCAACGCATAATTATTATGTGGTCCCTCCTTGAAGTGACAGAAATTATAACCTATGAATATGCTATATGACAATAAATGTTTAGCGGCTACTTCGTTGTATTACGCTACATTTGTGAATTTTTCACCATCTTTTCGAATCATCATTATTACGCCGCAACGGTATCTTTAGGAAATCGGGTCTAACGTAAAGGTTATATTTTCTGTCACTTCGAAGGTAGAAAATCCGCTCGTCCAAGTGACAGAAAATATAACCTATATGCTATATTCCTGATTTCATAAAGATACCGTTGCGGCGTAATAATGATGATTCGAAAGGATGATAAAAAGTTCACAAATGTAGCGCAAATGAACGAAATAGCCGTTCAACATTTATTGTCATACAGCATATTCATACGTTATATTTTCTGTCACTTGGACGAGCGGATCTTCTGCCCTCGAAGTGACAGAAAATATAACCTTTACGTTAGACCCGATTTCCTAAAGATACCGTTGCGGCGTAATAATGATGATTCGAAAAGATGGTGAAAAATTCACAAATGTAGCGTAATACAACGAAATAGCCGCTAAACATTTATTGTCATATAGCATATTCATAGGTTATATTTTCTGTCACTTCGAGGACAGAAAATCCGCTCCTCAAAGTGACAGAAAATATAACCTGTATGCTATATTCCCGATTTCCTAAAAATACCGTTGCGGTGTAATGTAAGAGATGTTATAAATATAAATGAATAGAACACGAGTATATTGTTTAGAAATGTTTACACAAGATATACTCGTGTCTTATTCATTTATACTTTTAGGATCTCTTACACATTATAGTAAACATGCATTTAAAACACAAACTTTGTATTTAAATATTGAGCCACATTTTACTCCGTACACGCCCAGTGTGACTGACTTTTTTTTTAGGGAAAAGAATAATGAATGCATATATTGGCACCATTTTTCAGTTAACTAATCGCAATAAATAATTTTTTTCCGCCGGGAAAAGTGTCTGAGCACTAAAGGCTTACGTAATGCACATCTTTGGTATTTTGTCATATAATTGAGGCAGTGAGAGCAACAACGGACTATGTAACCCACATTTTTTTCGAAATTGACTTAGTAGCAATAACGTATTCCAATATACTCTACTAATCATATATAATAGGAAAACAAATTTTTTAATGTGGGTTAGTCCGTTTGTTGCTCTAACTGCCTCAATTACTATATCATAAATTTGACAGCGATTTGAAGTGATATATGTGTCACGGTAAAAGCGTTAATTTAGTAAATGTATACAATTCCTAGCAGTTCCTAGTCGAAGTATGCCTAAAATGCATATAACCTAACCTAAAATCGTCCGAAAATGCATACATTGACTGCATCACGCTTTTACTGTGGCCCGTCAGCTCGTGTATTCAGCTAACGCTTCAATCAGGGCCTGGCGATCTCCAGCTATCGGGGCACACATACAGGAGCGGTGCGCAGTTCATGCACACATTGCCACCGCTCCTGTAGGTGTGCCTCGATAGCTGCAGATCGCCAGACCCTGCCTTCAATTTTGCTATGATTCCACGTTGGCGGTTCTCCGGAGTAGGCGCCATCTCGTGTCCACTAGCTCAACAAAATTTGTCACGTGACTTGCTCTGTATTATCGCCAATATGGCGGAACTCGTATTTGGGAATGCAGTCAGAAAGTTACGCTTGATTTCCTTATATGAGCGAATTTTGGACTGGGTGAGGTCTCATTCGAAAGAGGAAGGTTCAATGCGGCCCGCTCTGGTCATTGTTTGAGTCATAAAACTTTTAGTCACCTACAAATACTTGGAATCTGCAAGCGTATTTTTTCTCTACTTTGGACACTCATATTATCAGATATCAACACAATCTCGTTGAGCCATGACCAGAGCGGGCTGCATTGAACCTTCCTCTTTCGAATGAGACCTCACCCAGCCCAAAATTCGCTCATATAAGGAAATCAAGCGTAACTTTCCAAACCCATGTTTCGGGCCAGATTGTGTCGGTATACAGTGCGCTGCATTACCCGTGTCTACCCCCTTAAGAAGAAACAAAACATAAAGAGACGCAAGATTGATGAGGATGTGCATCAACCAGGTGGATTTTAGACTATACCAAAAGGGAAGTGGTCTGGAATTTAGTCTTTAGATTTAAAATGCAATTATCTCAAAACTTACTTTTTTAATATATTTAATGTTCCTTGCGCAAAACTGTTGGTCCGATTCTCTTACAGCTTGGCGTGCTTCAAGAGTAACATGAAAGCAAAAAGATTGTGTATCGGCATGAAGAAATCTGCAAAACTCTTTGCGCTGCGCTTGCTTTTCCTCAAAATTTTGATGAAATTTTGCATTTTTGACATTTAATATATTCAATCATTTTTAGCTTAAAAACTATGAGACGTAGAAACTTCTCGATACACAATTTTTTACTTTACTATGGACCCTTCTTCGCTGTAAAACCTGGAGGTTGTGGCATCACACACTTTGCGCAAGAAGGTTTTTGAAGTTATGCTTGATTTTTGTAACGTAATGCAAATTCTATGAAAACCAGTGATTAAAACTGTGTCCTGACTGGCATAAGGGCTTTACTTCAAACCTACTTCCTTCCCTTAAGAGGAATTCCGCATGTCTCAAATATTTTCGGATTTCAAAATTTCAGTGACCTCTTCCCTTAAGAATAAGTAGCGACTATGAATACCGACCAATGTGTAACGTCCCACAGGGACTCGAACCATTGAAATACCGACCGTCGGTAAAGTAGAACTACTACATTATCATACAGCCAACCTATGTTACCGCGCACAAGCGTTATACATACTTTTATATGTTAATTTCAAACCAAGCATGGATTAGAGAAACAAATGTTATAGAAATGTCAAGAATAATTAATTATAAATACTGACCAAAGCGCAAAACAAAATATTATATAATAAGCGAGAAAACGGTAAAATAACGAAAACCGACACACTGCGCATGCGCCAACCCGCCAATTCTCTGGTATAAAAGGAGGCGCACGCAGCACTCAGCGCGCTCATTCGAATAGAGATAGGTTCTTGCGACCGATGAATGCTAGTTCCTAGAGGCAGCTTACGTACTATCCAGTAGAATTTCAGCACGCTCCGGAGACGGCAGCGACTGGTTCTCAGTGTGCAAAGGTACTGGGTGCTCCTTTTTGGATCTTTCATTTAAAGGTTGAGAACTTTGTCTTCACGGAGGTTTCAAGCGTTGCTCCTACTAGTAGGCAGCAGCTTAGCCGTTTAGTGAAGGCGAAGTCTATAGAACAGTAGAGTAAGAATTCTGCCACGAGTATCGGGAACCGCTCCGGAAACGGCAGCGGCCGCTCTCACAGCAGAATCGTAGGACATAAAACTCTATCAAGAGTTTCGGGAACCGCTCCGGAAACGGCAGCGGCCGAACTTACGGCAGTAGCACATAAATCCAATTTTTTGCAGCGTATTAGAATTAATTAGCATAGATAAAATAAAACATAAAAAACACAAAAACACAAAATATATAATCGTAGTTGTAAGCATTATTGTTGTTATTAGAAATAAGTGTTATTTAATAAAGCCATAGTTAAGTTTTAAGTTGGATTTTACTCCTTTGCTCTACCAACGAAGCCCCACCTATCCTATTCTCGACAGAAGCCGCTCTCCGCTCGAGAACCTGTTAGCATTCAGTCGTCCCCGGACAACCGAACGTTACAATTGACCTTAGCATATAGGTTATATTTTCTGTCACTTTGAGGAGCGGATTTTCTGTCCTCGAAGGACCTCCTAGCCGCTCAGGGCGATTCGCAAAAGTCCCTTCAGGGCGTAACAGGCGCAACAATAATATTTTGGAAGGATATTGAATTATAAAAAGTTGACAAATGTAGCATAAAAGAACGAAATATCCAATAAACATTTATTGTCATCTAATTAGCATATATGTAGGTTATATTTTCTGTCACTTCGAGAACAGGACCACATAAAATTTTCGATTTCGTGGATCCATTTTACAGTATTAGTCGATCCTATGGAATCGATTTTCGGGGAACAGAAATCGTGTTCCAATTCTTTATTATTTATAAAAAAGTTTCCCGGTTTCGGGAAATTTAAACTAAAACTACTTTTCTGGAACATTAATGATAGAATTTGTATTTATTGAAAAGTAGTTATAAAATATCACGTAAGACGCCACCTACCCTCCCTTGTAAGAAAACGTAAGGAATTCGCGACCCCCTCTTCCCCCTCCCAAGGAAAGTCTTACGTAATTTAAGGACGACCCCTTAGACTTCAATGAATTTAAGATACATAAAAGTCTGTTTACAAGGCGATTATTTCTTGAATTAATTTTTCACCTTGTGATTCGAATCAATCTGAAAAATCGATACTTATACGGTAGCCTATACTTTCCGCAGTATTCTAAAGAAAATTATGCACAATTTGGTCCGGTTCGTTTAACCCGGGAGTAAGCGCACGTTGGTCTTTCAACCGATGATTTCGTATGTTATGAATCATGATCCGTAGCGTTCGACTGTTTACTTTTTCCGTGAAGCTATTCTCATTTGAAGGTCGTCTCGACTTGTTTATGTTGCGGAGCGACACTAAGTGCATTCGTGTAGGTTTTAAAACATACATTGTTACGCGTCGGTCTTTTCGACCATAGCACGCCTGATAACGTTAGTCTCATTTCGTCTGTCGCATACAACGCGTACTGTGTGGCAATCATGGCTAATACTAATTTCCAAGATTTCTTAATGAATGAAAACAGTGAAGACAAGGTCAGTGATTCCGCAAAACATTTCGATTATGTTATACCATCCGATCACGATACATATTCGGAAATTGATTGTGCGGATATAGAGATATCACATGTAGAGGACGCACGTACTTTCAGTGAAGGAAACGTAAGTATTTATAGTAGGTAATACAAGGGAGTTCTGGATACGATGGGCGAGGGGGTGTGACGGGGCGGGGGTACCGCGCTCTTCCGCGAGATGGGCGAGGAGGTGAGGCGGGGAGGCGGGGAGGTGGTACAGCATTCGTAGGTGAGGGGATGACGTCACAGGGGAGGGGGGTTTCAAGCCGGCGTGGCGCGCGCAACCGTTGATGGTGGTGGGGGTAATTGATAAACCGTTGGGGTGAAAATTCCCTAGATTTGATTTAGTGGCGCCGCCGACCAATGAAAAATCCCTAGATTTGATTTAGCGACACCCCGAGATGCAAGATGCGAAGATTTCCGACAGCAGCGCGCCTTGCGGTGGAGTAAGGAATCTCAGCTTGTGATATCTCCGTTCTATAGAATAATATTCCTGAGTAGTACATTACACGGGCTTTTTTGGCGGGATACCGTAACAAACATGCGCGAACGTAGAGTAACCGTCATTAACCGTCATTACTCTACGTTCGCGCATGTTTGTTGCGCATGACTTAGGTACTCGGCGGTAGCGTCTAATTGGTAGGAGCCGTGGGGGATCGTAATACATTTATAAGCGGCGTCGACGATGAAGTCGTTGCCGGTGTCATAGTTCACGATGAAATAGAATTTATCGTTGCTCGAGTCGATGTTCGGTATCGTGTGAAACGTCTCCAAGTCCGCGAGTCCTAATTCGTATTGACCATCACTGAAATCTATCGGTGGAAAATAGTTTACCGTGAGCGCGCTGCTGCGACCCGTTAACGTGAGCGTGAACGACATACCATAGATTACACTCGCGAGACGGAGAGAGGGGAAGTGACCCGCGCGTACGAATACTCGGCAATTTATCGATATTATGAGTCTTTATTATAGAAGGTGTGAATCACCATTACGCATGGATACATTGTAACATAATCTTAGTACACACAAACACACACACACGCACACCGGTAGTAATATTAGTATATAGGCCATAATTCCATAGACTTTTGCTGTAAAAATTGCATGCACAAGCGCAATTCATCTCGTCGAAACGTTGAAAACGATTATGATTATACGTGATCGTTGTACCGCGTCCGAAATACTAGATCATTTCCGCGGGAGGTCGCAGGTTCCCAAAACTATCAAAGTACTGTACTCGCTGTCCGCGTTTGGCGTACGCGACCCAGTGCGTACCGGTGCCTCGATTCTCATCCAGATTCGCGATACCGCATTCATTGCTTCGTACGCGCGTAGGAAGCGTGTCGCGCATAAACACTCCTCGAAAGAACGGGATGCTGGCGCATTCACGTTCTAATTGCAGGTTCGTCATAGGTTGTTGCGTTGGGAGTGGATGGCTCTGGAAGGGCGCTCCATCGGCAGTCGCCTTGCCGGCATGTAGTCGATGGGGAACTCCGATGGGTTCCATGTTCTCTCAACTGGGTCGTCGACTCTGGTGGTACCCCCCGGGCCTTTGGCCGCGAGGGGAGGATCCAGCGTCAGCCCAGGGCGGAGAACTTGGATGAAGTTGGAGGCCCGACCGGGGTAAGACCATGTACCGCACCTCCACGTCGGTGCTCCCGGGGTCCCTACACGACACTGTCGGGTAGGGGCGCGGACGCGGGCATGGCATTCATCGCGGCACGTTGGATCTGATCTGCGTGCCGGGCAGGACCGCAGTCGCGGAGCGCTATCCCCGACTGCGGTGTGTCCCCCAATTTATTGGGGAAGCCTGGAAGCGTATCGCTTCCGGGAGTATCGTAATCCGTGGCGGTGGAACGACGACCCCTCGTCGAGAGAGTCATCTCTCGCGAGGGTATGCGAAGCCACCACGGACCGATGATCTTGCCTTAACCGGCCGGATCGCGAGGTAAGGAAAAACCTTTATAATCAAACCCCCAAACCTGAGCCCCAACGGTGGTGCCAGGGCACGTGTTCCCTCTCGCGAGGGGCACGTGGGCGGAGCGGGTATGCTCCGCCTAACCGTGATCCGGCTGGGGAAATGTCGCCCCCCAGACGTAGCCCGCGCCCTTAGGGGCCCGGGTATAGACTTCGCAACGGCAGGCCACCTCTACCGTTGCGCGACTCCCCTAAAGTGGTTTCTCGTGGGACACTTATGGAGTCGTTCAAACACGGTGTAGCATATACACCACCGGCTGGCGACCGGTCAACAACGCCCCCGACCGGAGACCGGGTAATGTCGCCGTCTAGCGAGGACCGGTGCACGATCGCTTCGTGCGGGTCACCGGCCTCGTACGAGGACCAGTATACGATCGCGGTTTCGCGGGTTGCTGGCCTCGGGGAGGGAGGGGAGGGGACAGGTCATGGGAATGACCTGCCCACGGGAGAGGGAGCGTCCAACGCCCCTGCACCCGGGCGCGTCCAGTGCGCCGGAGAGATCACCGGGGACGGTCGGGTTGGTGGCCCGAGCACCGTTACACCGGGGTGCGCGTCGGGAGACCACTCTATCCCGACGCAAGACATAGATGGGGAGTGGGAGGACATCCCCGTCCCGAGCGAGGCGAAAGCCTCAGCCCCACGAGTCGGGAGCGCTCGGCGTGCGGTGCCACGTGTCACCAGGGGTGCACCGTACGTGAGGAGCGTGGAGATTCCGACGGCGGAGGAGGCGTCCCATCTCCTCGGCCTGCGGGAGGAGGTCGCGGCGCTCATGGGTCGGCTCGACCCGGGCGCCGTTCCGATCGCGGCCACCCCGCGATGCGCGTCGCCGGCAGGGTCCGCCCGGTCGACGACGCTGGCGCTGGAGGTCAAGGCTGCGCGGTGGTTCCCCCGCGTAGTCCTCGACAGATGCGACGCGCCCGTCTCGAGGCCGGTCGTCATCTCCTCGGACGAGGAGGGGGAGGAGAGGAGACCCGTCCCGGGCCCGGCCCGGCGCGAGGGCATGAGGGGGGTTGTCCCCCTAGTCGCGTCGGAGACCGAGGAGGAGGGGCCGACGGAGGTGTGCCCCGGCGACGTCCCCTTACCGTGTTCGTCGGATGGCCTCACCGACGGGGGTGGGAGGCCCGGCTTTGTGCCGGGCAAGCGCGGACGTAAGCCGGGGGTCTGGACGGACCCCCGGCGGCTCGGCCCGGACATGAAGGCGCTGCCGACTCGCTCGGACCTAAGAAACTGGGCCGAGACGATGTCGGTGGGGGGCCTTGCCGGACAGGCGCAGCGCGAGCTTGACGCGGTCGCCGCAGTCGTGAGTGCCACTGGTCACATGAAGACCACCGACATGCGTGCGATCCGCGTCGCCATAAGGCGCGCTTCGGCGTTGGCCGCGGAGCTCACCGGCAGGGCGGAGAGGGGCGAGAACCCCGACAGGCCGGCCAGGGAGGTGGTCTTCCGCCAGGGGCAGTGGGAGAAAAAGTCCCACAGCCTGGCGGCGCGGGTGCGGGCCCTGACGGAGCAGGCGCACACCCTGGGAGAGTTCCTGCACGTCAGGGAGCGGGAGCTCGAGTTCCTGCGGGGGAAGTATACCCGCCTGGAGACGCGGGCGAGGGACAAGGGCGTGGACGTGACGGAGGCGGAGGCTATGCCCGGAGGGTGGAAACCCGTCCGTCCCGCTGCCCACCCGCGCCGAGCTCCACCCGTCCTGCGTGCCCCCCTGGACGGACGACGGCGGTGCCGTGCCGGGGTCTGGCCCGGGTCCCTCGTCGGCGGCGAGGCCTGGCCCTCTGCCGCGCGAGCCGACGGAGAGCGGCGCTCCCGCGGCGACGCAGGGGGTAAAGAAGAAGAGGAGGAGGGAGCGTTCCCCCCTGCCCCCGACCCCGACGCCGGGCCCGGCGTCCGGTGGCGGCGGAGCGAGCGCTCCTGCCGAGCAGCCGTGGGACGCGGTGCTGCGGCGGATGGAGGGCCTGGAGAGGCGCGTCGACGCGCGCCTCCTGGCCCTGGGCCGGGTAATGGTCGGTCCGACTTCCGGGCCGGCCGCTCGGCCGACGGCCCTGGCCCTCCAATGGGCCGAGATCGCCGGGGGCGCCTCTGCCGGGAGCGGGGTTCCCGCCCCGTCCCGTAAGGGGGGCAAGCCGAGCGGGGCTGCGAGGGTCGCGGGCGCTGGCGCGACTGCCAGCGGCCCTGCGGGCGCGCCCTCGGGCGAGCGAGGGGTTGTTCCCCCGCTTACGCCCCCCCCCCCCCCGCTCGACCTCGAAGGGGAAGAAGGCGACCGGTCCCCCGGGGCTCCCGGCTCCGGTGTTGCCCGATGTCCGGGCGAAGACGGGCGCTCCCGCGGCTGCGAAGCAGCAGCAAAAGGGGGCCGCCAAGAAGAAGGCCGGGAAGGCGAGGGCAGCTGCCCCCGCGACGCCCGTGGCGTCGAACACCCCGGCCTCGGCCCCCGGCCCGTGCGGCGTTGCCGCGGAGGGCACATGGGCGCAGGTGGTGGGCCGCAAGGCGAAGAGGGCCGCGCGGAGGGCGGCCGGAGCGGCCGCTAGCGGTGCCGGTGCGGGGGCTCGGCCGAAGACGGCGGCCCCCCAACAGGCTCGCACACCCGGGTCTCCCCCAGTTGCGATCCCGCGCGCTCCCAGGACGGCGGCGGTGACGATCACCGCCCCCGTGGGAGGGGAGGAGAGTTTCTCCGCGCGGGTCGCGGGCGCGATGGCGACGATCAACGTCGCCGACCTCGGCATCGCAGCGATGCGGCCGAGGCGCGCCGTGACCGGGGGGTTGATCCTGGAGATTCCAGGATCGCAGAGCTCGGCCAAGGCTGCCGCCCTCAAGGCGAGGCTGGCGGAGCAGCTGGGGGGCACCGGCATCAAGGTGCAGTGCCCCCAAAAACTGGCCGAGTTCCGGGTGTGCGGGCTCACCCAGCTCGCGACCGTGGAGACGGTTCGGGGGGCAATCGCGGCCCAGGGGGCCTGTCCGGCGGAGGACGTCACGGTCGGCGCTAAGCGACCGGACACCGCCGGACTCTTCTCCCTCTGGGTCCGCGCGCCCGTGGCAGCTGCTGCCAAACTGTTAAGGGCGTCCAACGTCGTGGTGGACTCCCTGATGGCCCGCGTGGTACCGCTGGCGCAGCGGAAGCTACAGTGCTTCCGCTGCCTAGAGTTCGGCCACGTCAGGGCCAAGTGCAGCAGCCCCACGGACAGGAGCGGCGCGTGCTACCGGTGCGGTAAAGACGGACACGCGGCCCGCTTCTGCGAGGCCCCCCCCCCCCCCCCGTCTGCCCGTTCTGCGCGGCGGCGGACCTGCCCAGCGGGTATAGAATGGGGGGACCGGCTTGCCGGCCCCCTCCCGTGACCCGCGCTGCGGCCCGGGGCCGCAGGGGCGCGAAGCCCACCCCGGCATCTTCGTCCGCCGCGGGTGTCCCGCCCGCGATCCCCGCGCCCTCCGCGTCTCCGCCCCCGGCGTCCCCGTCGGAGGCTATGGAGACAGCGCCGCTGGCCTCGGCATCCGTGGCCGGTGCGAGCGCGGGGAAGAGAAAGGAACGAGAAGAGTCGGACGCTCCGACCAGCGGCCTCTCTTCCCCGGCTCGCGGGGGGTCCCCCGTGGTAGGCGGGGGACGGAAGAAAAAGGGAAAGGGGGGGAGCAGCCCAGGGCTCCCCCCGGTGTGTCCGCCGCCGGTCGGGAGGGAGGCCTTTTTAAAGGCCACGGTGGTCCCTCCGACGGCGAGCGCGACAACGAGGGAGGAGGACGCGGCCGAGGCGCTGGGGTTGGCGCGCTCGGTCGCGGCCTCGTACGGAGGTGCCCACTTCCCGGACGACGAGGAGAAGCGTCCGGCGCCCCCGATTGCCAACGGGGGCGCGGTCCAGCCAGAGGAGGTGTCGGGGGGGGGGGCCGACCTTGAGACTTGCTAATGTCTCGAGGCCCCCCGATACTCCTCATGAACGCGTGCCACTCCATGCGAGCGCACGACCTGCTTGAGCAGGCTCGCATTGAGATGGGCGTTGGGCTGGCCGTCATCGCCGAGCCGTATCCGCTGGCGGACCGATGTTCTCGGTCCACCAACCCGGATCGGCAGGTGGCGATGACGTGGGAAGTGGGAAGAGGAGCCCCGTCGTGCGTGGTCGCCCAGCACGGACGGGGCTGGATGGGCGCGAGATGGGGAGGCTTCCTCGTGGTCGGCTGCTACCTGGCACCGAGCCTGAACGTCCCGGAGTTCGAGGACCGGCTGAGCGAGGTGGGGGCGTTTCTAGCCCCTCAATTAGCTCGGCCGGTGGTCCTTCTGGGGGACTTCAATGCCCACGCTCGCGAGTGGGGCTCCCCCAGAACGGACTGCCGGGGCGAGGTGCTCCTCGAGTGGGCGGAGGCAATGGGGTTCGTCCTTAAGAACCCCTACGCGGTCACGACGTTTCGCGGGTCGCGGGGCGAGTCGGTTATCGACCTCGTCTGGGTTAACCCCGCGGCCGCGGCGTTGACGTCGGACTGCTGGGTGGCGGAGGAGTCAGAGACTGGCTCGGACCACATGTACGTCATGCTGGCCACCTCCGCCGCCACGCTTCCTCCCGCTCGTGCCGGTAGACAGCCGCCGCGCTGGGCGCTCAAAAAGCTAGATGCTAGCGCGGCCCAGATGGCGTCCTCCGTCGTCGCCTGGCCTTCCCTGCCGGGCGACGTCCTCGACGACACCTCCAACGGCGCCCTATGGCTCCGGCGGGCGTTGCAGCGTGTCTGCGACGCCACGATGCCGCGAGTCGGGCCGCCGGGCGGGGGTCGGAGGTCGGTGTACTGGTGGTGCGAGGAGATCGCCGATCTCCGCGCGACGAGCGTCCGCGCTCAGCGCCAGTACACCAATGCCCGCCGTCAAGACCGACGGCGGGTGACGGATGACCAGCTGCAGGAGCTGCGCTCCGTGTTTTCCGCGGCGCGCAGAGAGCTCCGTGCAGCCATAGCCCGGGCCAAGACCCGTTCGCACGAGGAGTTCCTCGAGACCCTGAATCGGGACCCTTGGGGGCGCCCGTACAAGGCCGTGTCCGTGAAACTCGGTCCTTGGGCGCCCCCTGTCACGGAGGGTCTCGAGCCCCGGTTTCTCCTGGAGGTTTTGTCGGCGCTGTTTCCCCCTCCCCCGGTTCCGGGGGAGGGTGGCGTCGACGCTTCGGGGGATCCGGAGCTCGCGTGGGGCACCGCCATAGCGGATGCCCCCAGGGTCTCGGACGAGGAACTCGAGTCCGCGGTGCGTCGAATGCGTTCGAAGAACGCTGCACCCGGACCGGACGGTGTGCCCGGGCGTGTCTGGGCCTGCGCGATGAGCGCCCTAGGGAGCGGCCTCAGGCGCGTCTTCGACGCGGCCTTGAGGACCGGGAGGTTTCCCCGCGCGTGGAAAGAGGCGAGGCTGGTGCTGCTGCGAAAGCCTGGTAAGCCCGCAGATTCACCCTCGGCCTATCGGCCGATCTGTCTCCTCGACGAGGCGGGCAAGCTCCTGGAAAGGATCATAGTTGCCCGCCTCATGGACCATCTCGGAGCTGCGGAGTTCCCGGATCTGTCCGACCGCCAGTTCGGTTTTAGGCGGCAGCGATCGACCGTAGATGCCATCCTACTGGTTCGGTCGCTGTCGCGCCGGGCGGTCGAGGGGGGCGGTGTCAGCGTGGCGGTGTCTCTAGACATCGCCAACGCTTTCAACACCGTCTCCTGGGCGGCGATCGAGCGGGCGCTGGTATACCATCGCGTCCCGCTCTACCTTCGCCGCCTGATCTGGGACTACCTCCGTGGCCGAGTGGTCTCCTACGTCGGGCGAGACGGGGACGGGGTGGCTCGCGTGCACCGCGGCGTGCCACAGGGGTCCGTTTTAGGGCCCCTGCTATGGAACCTGGCGTACGACGCGGTGCTGCGGGTGGAGTTGCCATCGCCTGACGTGTCGTTCGTGTGCTACGCCGACGACACGCTGGTGGTGGCCTCCGGGCCGAGGTGGCTGGCAGCACTAGACCTCGCGGAGAGAGCACTGCGGCTCGTCATCCCCGCGATAGAGGCGCTCGGTCTGCGAGTCGCCTCCGATAAAACGGAGGCGGTATGGCTCGCGGACAGGGTGGGAACTGGCATTCCCGTCGGAGCGTCTCTAAGAGTCGGGGAGGCCTGCATCAGGGTCGGCCGATCGATGAGGTATCTCGGTCTGACCCTGGACACCTACTGGCGATTCGCGCGTCACTTTCGGGTCCTGGGCCCCAGGTTGGAGCGACAGGTGTTCGCCTTCGGGCGCATCATGCCCAACCTGGGAGGCCCGCACGAAACAGTTCGGCGACTATACGTGACGGTCGTCCGGTCCATGGCGCTCTACGGAGCGCCGGTCTGGGCCGGCGACCTGGGGGGCTGTCGCGTGGGGCGAGACCTTCTGGCAAAGGTTCATCGCCGCGCAGTCCTCCGTGCCGTGCGGGCTTACCGCACGGTGTCACACGCCGAGCTGTCGGCGCTGGGTGGGTCCCCGCCATTCCATCTGCTCGCTGAGATGGAGGCGGAGGTGTACTTCGCCTCGCACGATCTCAGCGGAGCGAGGGACCCCCTGGCGCCGGTCGGACCCGACGCGCGGGACCAGGCCCGGCGACGCATGGGAGCCAGATGGATCGACTGGCTCTCCCTCCCGGAACATCGGGGGGGACACGTCGTCGGGGCGCTGCTGCCCATTCTCGGGGAATGGGTGGGGCGTAGGTACGGCAGGCTTACCTTCCGCCTGACACAGATGCTCACCGGAGTCGGTTGCTTCGGTGACTTCTTGTGTCGCATCGGGCGGGAGGAGGCGCCGCAGTGCCACAGCTGCGGCCGGGGCGACGTGGACTCGGCGGATCACACTCTGGCGAGGTGCGCGGAGTGGCTCGATGACCGCCGAGTCCTGGAGCTGCAGCTGGCTCCCGATCTCTCGCTGGCGACGGTCGTGCGTCGCATGGCGGGAGATCGGGACTGTTGGGACGCCGTCGCCTCCTTCTCCGAGGCTATAATGCTCGAGAAGGAGGAGGCGGAGAGGGATCGCGAGAGGGCGGGCCGGGGAGGCCCGAGCCAAGCGGTCCGGAGGAGGCGGCGCGGGAGAGGGAGATGACCCGGGGCCGGGGGAGGTCGCGCGGCGACTTAGTTGCGTAAGTCGCCCCGCTCCCCCGGATATCAGGCCCCGGGTCGCGCCGTCCCGCCGCTCCCCGCTGTAGGGGATCGGGATGGGGCCGCGCCGCGCAACGGGCGCGGCCGTTACGCCCCCCGGTGCGCCGCCCCCTCTGTGTCGGAGGGGGACGCGCGCCGGGGGACGTCGGGAAGGAGTCGGGAAACGCGGCGGCCCCCGTTGTCGCGAAGGGCCGCCGCGGACAACGAAGCGACGGGGGTGACCGCCGCGGTCGGCGAGTCGTGGCATCGGACTCGCCAGGGCCGCGGCGGCGTCGCGAGGCACGGAGAACGGGGGGGGGCGTGTCAAAGCCCCCCCCCCGCCAGGGGAGCGGCGGCCGCCGCTCCCGTCTGAGCGATCGAGCTTCCCCCGGGGTACGCAGTGTGCAAGTAAAACAAAAAAAAAAAAAAAAAAAAGGTTGTTGCGTTATCGCCGCCACCGTCGCCACGCGCCTATGCTATCGGCGTTTTTTTTCTTCGTCTGCACTCGTCGTTGGCGCCGCCGTCTGAGGTTCAAGCCTGCGCCTCGCTTGTACGGTGTCAGATGCATCCCTCGCCCTTCCATCGCCCGATGATGACGCAACGTCTCTTCCAGCTGTTTTCGAGAGGCCCTCGAATCGTTGACCGCTTTGGTTATACCAGCCGCTCCACCGGCCAATGCCCCGATAGCTGATAAAGCGGGCAGCACGAACGGAAGAAATTGAAGAAAGCCACCGCGTTTCGCTACTCGTAGATTACGATGTCGTTGTCGCCGTTGTAACAAACCCCCAAAAAAGCCCCCTTTTCTTTTTTTTTAATAATAAACCTAATTGATAATTAATAATTACTTAAATACTTCTGTTTTCATTATTCTTACGTTATAAAGAGTACTAGCGTTAAAGTTAATATTAGTTCAGGAGACGCGAGTGTAATGAATGAGAGAATGAGTGAGAAAATCGAACGCCAGTCGATCAGCGGATCGACGAGAGCAAGGATTCAAAGGAATGATTGTAATTGGTGCGTGGCGAATGAGAGAGGGAACCGAGCGTTCCACGCGCGCACCTGCGCACTAACCAGTCGCGCAGTATGTCGACGAGAGAACAGATCGAGCGAGACCGAGAATAATTGACGCGCAATAACCAATCTCCATTCCTATTGGTACGCTCCCAATTCCCCGAATATGTATAAATACGGGCGAGAAAGCCCAGAGAGCAATCATTCTTATTCATGAACTCAGACAGGTCTTATTTACGAATCGCTAAGGCTATAAGCTGGTTCCAACATAAGGTTAGGCTTCAACTTTGGAAGCCGCCTTGCAGGCCCCTTAGTTGTTAAGCTAGTATTATCTATTATTCATTCTCAGGTTAGTATATTACTCCTGAGCCACGAGGGAAAACACTATCCCAGGTTGCAATATTGCGCCTGATGAACTGAGAGACGACAATAAACGTTCTCGACTTTAACATATTCAACCTTCTAAATCTATAAGCAAACTCCTATATCCATTAGCAACTCCTATATCGACCCAGCGTCATTATTCACAAAAATCTCGTCATTAGCTTTAATTTGTATCAATCTAAATCGACCATTAAAACGGGATTTCTTTTGTACCGACTGAGTGTCGCAACCCAAGATGATCAACTTTACCTTTTGTACCGACCGAGTGTCGCAACGTAATTAATTTGGTTAATTTCTTTTATACAAAAGCGTTAATTTATTATTTTGTATCATTTAGAAGTGTTTTCATAAATAAACACTATTAAGTTGAATTCTTGTTCTTGAATATTAATTCTTTATCGCACGCCACACGAACCAATCCCGAAATCCTGTAAAAACGTGTCGAGTCGCGCGTAGAAACGTTACACCGTTGCGGATGTTTCCTTCCAGACTTTCGTTGTTTACGCTTCGTCCTTCTCATACCCATACCGAGTTTAGTCTTAGCCTTCATCGTTGCCCACACTCAACGCTGCGGCTTTTTCGCCAAAGGTCGCGTCGTTCGCGAACACTCGTTCTCGCGCTCGTTCGGCTAACGCACGATCAGCCTCGGGTCTTCCCTCTAAATCCTTTCGACTAGTGTGACGAGACACTATTTTTCGCGCGGTACTATTTCAAGTCTCCCTCATAAATCACTCCATAACTCCACCGAAATTCCCCAACCTTCAACTCTTACCCCTTTTTTCCTAATCGCCGATCACCTTGACGATGTACCTTAGCGGTCCCCATCTCAAGACGATCGGTACGAAATCCCCTTTCCCTATTCGCCCTACGAGGCACGATCTTCTCCCTCATATTTAAATTTAAACAAGTCCCTCGTCCCAAAAACTCCTTATCTCGAGACCACGTCTCAACCCTCTCTATGACCAAAGAAGTCAAAGCCACACTCACCCCTTTCCAATCAAACCTCCAAAAACCCATCTAATAGGTTGAGTATCTCCCCATCAGAAACATAAATAAGACCAAGAAGCCTTATTGCTACGAATATTTCATCCACGTGTCATTAACTAACTATAGACACATACACTATAAAAACCTCAGAAGTCCTATTGCGACGCATATTTCGTAGGTAGGCCAAAGTCCATACCGCACGTACCCTTCATACCTAACAATCCTGTAAAATTCACATAAATACAAGGGCCCGAGAGACAGAGGTCCTCTTTCTGCAGAAACATCTCTCGGAAAGTATCTATACAAATATCAAGTGTTTAGAATCAGTTTTCAACAAACTACTCGCCGACAGTTACCGTAAGCAATTACTATTAAATATGGTTACACGGTATATCATCTACATTCATTCTTCATTTTGTTGTGCCGGGACGCCTGGGAGCGGGATTCTGGATGTGAATCTCGGGGTGTTCCTGGGCGGCCTTGGCGCGTGTCGTCCTCGGGCTCCGAAGGTTCGGGTGATTGTGCCGAGACGGTAGGATTCGGTTGAATCCGGAGGTAAGGGATCGTTGCGGGTTGAAGAGTTGGAACTCACCGTAAGGATAACAAGTTTATTCTGTCCCGATCTGGGTGACTGTTACACTGTGCCTCCTTGGGCATGAGTCTTATCCTAAACGACGGGTATGGTTCCCGTTACAATTCGGTATCAGGTCTGAGCTCGCATTGCTCGTACATATTCTTATAAGTTTAGTCGGGACGAAGCGGGGACCATCGGGGTCTCCGTCTTTGCCCTGGTTTTGGGCTGTTTCGCCATGCGCTGACGGGGCTCGGTGCGCTTCCGAGATTGCTTACTCGGTTGTGCCGGATTCCGGCCGCTCGATTGCGGCAATCGGTATGTGCGCGGTGTCGACACGCTTGGGTGTCGGTCCGGTCACAACATTCCCCCCCCCTTACGGGAAGGGTGCTTAGGGGGATTTTTTATTCCTATGGTTTACAAAATTTCCCGGCGCCCGTCACAATATTCGCGTATTCGCATTCATGTCGTACAGTAGTGCCGTTAACAGTTTGACATCCCGACTGTACATTAGGCTGTTTAATATTTTACACATTCTCGTTTATAATAATTATAGTTAACACTTGGTATACAATGTTTCTTAAATTATATAATAATCTTACTTATTTTAATACTATTTGTAATACAATGTGATACTAAATTTCGTTGTATTTTCCAACGGTTTTTATTCGGTAAAGTGTTTTAGTCTATTCGCGTGTGCGCGTAGGGTTTTCCTTCCCTTATAGCCATTCCTTACTCCCGCCTGTAGTTTTAAGTTTTGACATCGCGTTTTATTATTATTATATATATATATTTTTTTTTTGTTATTCGATAAAGTGTTTGAGTCTATTCGCGTGAGTTCGTAGGGTTTTTCGTCCTTTTTTAATGGTTACGTTGACTTTAGAGTTCTTTTCTACGATTACGTAGGGGCCTACCCATTTGTTGTCTAGTTTTTTTGATCTTCCCCGACGTACCGATTCGTCGAAAAGCCAAACCTTGTCGCCTACCTTCAATTCTATTTCGCGCGCTTTTCGGTCGTATCCCTTTTTTGCTTTCTCTTTTGCTCCCTGAAGTCGTTCTCTGGCTGCTTCATTTGTTACTCTGATACGTTCCCTTGCTATTTGCGCGTAATCTTCGTAATTGTACGTTAGTTTAGGTGGGCTTTTTAATGCGGTAGGTATTGCTGCTATCTTTCCATAGACTAATTCGTATGGCGTAAACCCTGTTGTCGTATGCGGGGTTGTGTTGTATGTGAACATAGCGTAGGGTAGCCATTGATCCCAATCCGACTGGTCATTATTTATATAGTGGCGCAAATATTCCACGAGGGTTCTATGTGATCTTTCTAATGCCCCGTTAGACTCTGGGTGGTACGCGGTTGTCTGTATCTTCTTGATTCGGAAAAGTTTACATATGTTTTTAAACATTTCGCTTAGGAAATTCGTCCCCTGATCCGTTAGAATTTTCTCGGGTGCGCCGTATTCGCAGATAATTTTCTCGACCACTGCTTCCGCTACTGTGGCTGCTTCCTGATTTGGCAGGGGGATCGCCCTGCTAAATTTTGTGAGGAGGTCCTGGAAGGTTAATATGTAGATATTCCCTTGATTGCTCTCTGGCAGGGGTCCTACTATATCTAGGGCTACTTTTTCAAAAGGGGTCCGTGGTGTGTCGGTGATCTCCATTGGGGCCCTATTTTTATTTCCTAGTTTATTCTTCTGGCAGGTGCTACATTTTTGTATGTACTCCTCGATATCTTTATTCATTCCTTCCCAGTTATATTTTAATTTTATTCTGTTCGTGGTTCTCCTGATGCCTTGGTGTCCTCCTATGGGTGTGTAATGGTATTCATAGAGGATTTGTTGTTTTACTTCTTCGTCGTGGACGTTGATTGTTCTTGTTTCTTCTTCCTTACTCATGTGTTCGCGTGAAACCTGACCTATGACTCGAGTATTACGCGTTGTCAGTGATTCTTTCGCGGTCAAGGCGCGAACAGCTGCGGTGCTATCGTTGCAGTGCATTAACTCGCGATCAGTTATATTCTTCGCCTCTAAATACACGTCGTCCGCTAGCTGCTGAGTTCCTATTAATTTATCCTGTTTACTATCAGGCGGAATCATTGCTACCTTCTGTGTACGCGTGGGTATTGTTAGTTCCCTACTCGTACTTAGTGTTTTCCACGGTTCTCCGTCTACTAATATGCTCTGCTTGGGATAACTTATGGTTAATCTATTTTCCTTGAGGAAATCTACTCCTAGTATCCCGTCTACGTATGTTAGGGTGTTTCCCTCTACCACGTGCAAGGGATGTATCACTTCCTTCCCGTTCATGTCAAACGTGGCATCTATTTTTCCTAGCGTTTCTGTTTTTCCTCCCGAGAGTGAAATAAGTAGGACATCGCTTTGTCCCATTATTACGTCTCCTGGGAGAGCTCTCTTGGCAATTAGAGATACTTCTGCTCCGCTATCTATTAACATAACGTTACTCTTTTTCCTGCTTTCTTTTATTTTTACCTGTATCCTATCCGAAGCAAATCCATCCTTGGAGAGGGATCCTATTTGGGCCAAGCGGTAGGTTTTCGCGGGTTCTCGAGTAGGTGAGTCGCCTCCCGACGACTCCGAGCTATCGCGGCTGCTTTGCGAGGAATGTGCGCTATGAGCGCTTCTGTACCGCGACTGTCGTTTTTCCTCAGGGGCCGGTTGCTGACCTTCTGATTTGCGCCCTGTCGATTTCTCGTTCTTTTCTTTGACTGCTATCTTTTTCACTTGCCGGCTGTTTTCCGAAGGATAGTACTTTTTCGAGGGCGCATCCTCATCTTTGTGCTTCCAACAATCTTTAGTGTCGTGTCCCGGTCGCTTACATTTGTCGCAGTACCGTGGGGCGGCCTGTTGTGTGTCGGAAGAGGAGTTCGTTTCGCGCGTCGCTCGTCGCTTTGTGTTAGTTCGTTCTTCATCTATGGCTATCGTGATTGCTTCTTGTAGGTCAGCGGGTCTCCGTGATTTTACTAAGATCCTTAGGTCGTCGCGGAGTCCGTCCTCGAATATACTTAGTGTCTGTCTTTTGTATACTTTCACGGTTGCGTTTTTCTCTATTAGGCTGTCCTTATCGTCGATTCCGGTTGCTATTAATTCCCTTAGTAATTTCGATACACGATTTCCGTATTGATGCGCGCTTTCGTTGGGGCCCTGTCTACTATACAACAATTCCCTTTGTACAGTTGAGGCTGTACGGGGTGGTTTGTAAATTGAGGTTAGCACGTCCTCCAAGTCCTGTATGGATAGTACGCGGCGCGTTTGTACTTCGTCTAGGGCGTCACCTCCAACCCGTAGCGCGATTATCCCCCGTAGGATCTGGGCTTTCTCTTCCGCCGTTTGATATGTGTGGTACACATATTTACAGGCGGTCAAGAAACCGGGTAGTTCCTTGGGGTCCTTTCCGTTGAACAGGGGTAAGGTTTTTATGGTCTGGAATATTTCCCGAGTACTTGCTACGTTCGGCGCGTAGGTTAGGTCATTTATCTCGAGGTCGGTGGGAACGAATCGGCTGGAGCGCCTCGGTTCCTCCCCTGGATTGCGACAATCGTGAAAGTGGACCGCGGTTCTGCCTGAGGGGCCGGGCGTCGCGTGTGTCGAGTTCATTGTTTCCCTTAGTCTACTTATTTCTCTATCTATCGAGTCCTGGGGTAGACCGTCCCTTGCCTCTATTGCTCCCAACCTATCATTTATCGCTATCACTCCTTCGGTTACGCTAGCTAGGGAGGTAGTTAGCTCCGTGATTAGTTTTTCTAAGTTCGCTAGTCGGTCGTCGCGTCCGGCGGGGTTTTGTTCCGCGTTCTGGTTCGCAGTTTCCGAAGGGGTGAGCGGCATGTTAGTATCGGTTGCTAGGGTTCCGCTTAGGATTAAACTATAATCTGCCTCGTTATACGGGTATAGTCTCCGGGCGGTTGTGTGTCCGGCGTGAATTGACGTAGTTGGTAACGCGGTCGGAATGCTACGTTCCGCGCTGGTTTCTACGTCTAGAGCAAGTCGCGTACGTTCTCCGATTTCACGAAGTGCTTCAAACGTTGCGTCGAAGATAGCTTCGCCGGAGGGTTTTGGCGTACGGACTTTAAAGAATCTACGCGGAGCACTTCGGCGAATTGCTCTAGGCGAGAGGATTTCCTTTCGCTCGGCTAATTCTAAGTTGCGCTCGATATTCTCGTCTAACGATTTCGCTCGGCGCATGAGGTTTGCGGCGTGCAACCTGAGTTTCGCTGAGAGTGGTATTTCGCACTTACAGTATGTAGCACAGGTGATGCATCGCTCGTCAAAGTTTGTGTGGTGGACTGTCCTGGCGGCGTCCTCTGAAGGCGTCCGTCGGTACTGCGAGGTGACTGGTTCCCTGGTTAAGGAGATTGTTGTCCCTGCTAGTCCTGTTGTCACCGTCGGTCAGGCTTGGTCCTTACGTTGGCAGGATCCCACCGCTGCCACCAATTGTTGTGCCGGGACGCCTGGGAGCGGGATTCTGGATGTGAATCTCGGGGTGTTCCTGGGCGGCCTTGGCGCGTGTCGTCCTCGGGCTCCGAAGGTTCGGGTGATTGTGCCGAGACGGTAGGATTCGGTTGAATCCGGAGGTAAGGGATCGTTGCGGGTTGAAGAGTTGGAACTCACCGTAAGGATAACAAGTTTATTCTGTCCCGATCTGGGTGACTGTTACACTGTGCCTCCTTGGGCATGAGTCTTATCCTAAACGACGGGTATGGTTCCCGTTACAATTCGGTATCAGGTCTGAGCTCGCATTGCTCGTACATATTCTTATAAGTTTAGTCGGGACGAAGCGGGGACCATCGGGGTCTCCGTCTTTGCCCTGGTTTTGGGCTGTTTCGCCATGCGCTGACGGGGCTCGGTGCGCTTCCGAGATTGCTTACTCGGTTGTGCCGGATTCCGGCCGCTCGATTGCGGCAATCGGTATGTGCGCGGTGTCGACACGCTTGGGTGTCGGTCCGGTCACAACAATTTATATTGTTATTTCAAGCTTATTGCCTATTGACTTATATCATTGCTAATTCTTATTATCTATATTACTATTTCATGCTTATAGCTTCTTGATTTATATCATTGCTAATTCTTATTGTTATATTACTATTTCTCGCTTATTGCAACGTTCTATTATTTCATGCTTATTGTTATATATATCTTTATCACTCATAATATTCATGCATCTCATATCCATATATATATATTTTTATAAGTAACCATTTATATAACTGTTTTGTGTTAATGCTAAACGTCTAACGCATTATTATAAACCAAGTCACCTGCACAATAATATGCATGGCTTATTTTGTGCTAAAAACTGAATAAACCAGTTTTATTTAATTCACGCTTCGAGTTATTGTGTTAAATCTTCGGTACGAAGGTTCCCTTCCAAAACAAACCGCTGCAACAGCTGATCTGGCTGCGCGAACACCGGAGTTCTTATAATATTTACCGGCCTTACTTTTACATAGCTCTCGTTCGACCAACGTCTAGACGAATTTCGTGAAATATCACGGGCGGCTTCTTATGCCAATGCAACCGTAAATCCGATTATCAAACTAAAGTAACAACCACAAGTGGTCTAACGGGTGTCTCCCTGGCGCGCGGTTACCTTTTAAACCTTCCCTGGTCGATTAGCGTGCAGGATTTAACATCCTCGCCTGAATTTCCCCTAAACCCAGTGTGTAGGATTTTACGTTCTCGCCTAAACTCCCACCGATCTTTAGTGTGCAGGATTTTACGTTCTCGCCTAAACTCCCACCGATCTTTAGTGTGCAGGATTACACGTCCTCGCCTGACTCCTATCTACCCTCAGTGAATAGGATTCTACGTTCTCGCCTGACTCCCGGAAACCCTCAGCGTGCAGAATTACACGTTCTCGCCTGACTCCTATCTACCCTCAGTGTGCAGGATTTTACGTTCTCGCCTGACTCCCGAAAACCCTCAGTGTGCAGGATTACACATTCTCGCCTGATTTCTTACCCCACTTTGTCATCGTCCTCAAAGACCTCAACCCAGGACCCCACACAGCACCATAACATTGCAGCAAAGTCTCTGCAATGATACGGTTCAAGATTGCAATGTTGCACCATAACATTGCAGAGACATTGCAGGTTCAGTCCTATGTCCGCGTTCGCAATATTGCAGGTGTGTATTTTTGCAATGTTGCGGCAACAGTACAAATATATAATGCTGCAACATTCCGGCAATGATTCTGCAACGAAACGGCAAAATTGTGGCAATGATCCTGCAACTCTTCGGAAATATTGCGGTGCGAGATTGCAATGTTGCACCTTATATTGCAGGGAGGTTGCAGGTTCACTCCTATGTCCGCCTTAGCAATATTGCAGGAGTGTATTCCCGCAACTTTTCGGAAATTTTACAGCAATGGACACCCTCACCACAACGTTTCGGGCAGTGAGGGACTCTCGGCGACATGAATGTGTGCAGAGTCGTAGTAGTATAACGCCCGTGTGTCTTTTTCTAATAGAAAATATTTTTACCCCAGGGGGATTCGAACCGTGGACCTGTAGCATCGTAGACGAACACTTTACCGCCGCAGCTACAACCGCTGATTGATAAGATTGCTTACGTATTCGAACTTATACTCCTACCGTGCAAAACTTTAAACTCAAATTATTAGAAAACGAAGGCCCATTTGACAAATCTGTTAGGGATATTTAACACTGTTGTAGGTGCGGACTCTAACTTTCATCCGGTGTCATTTTAGGTTAGGTTGGAAAGTAGTCTTTAGACTAAACCTTTGCATTTGACTTTTCATCTCTCTTTTCTCTTGCTTGATTGTATATACGTGTTTGTGCAATAAATTCGTTTAATAATAATAATAATAATAATAATTTCACACATTAAAATATATAGTATCTACACTATCTAAACAAATTAAATTCATTTTCAAATCTCTTTAAATTCATGTACAAACAACTCTCACGATAACACTTTTTTCATATCTTTAACGGCCAACGACAAATTCTGGCATATCCAGTTAAATAAAACATGCTGTAGAATCTATTCGACGTCATATTTCAAATTTAGTCAAAGTCATAGTTGCTTCAGAATATTACTGTACTGTTTCTACGATATTTCCACTACAGTATTACACGGCAATATGTAGGCAATTTTGCTTGGGCGTTGCCAGTGGAACATTGCACCTCGTTGTGCGCGCAATATTGCTGAAATATTGTAGGATCGTTGCCAGTGGAACATTACGCTGCAACGAACTTGCAATATTGCTACAATATTATACGATCGTTGCAAACGGACCATTGCACAGCAACGAATTTGCAATATTGCTGCAATATTGTATGATCGTTACAAACGGAACATTGCACGGTAACGAACTTGCAATATTGCTGTAATATTGCAGGTGCGTTGCCACTCCAATAATGCAAAACAATATTGCAGCATCGTTCCTGCAATATTGCAATGCAACCTGCAACAACACAATATTGCAGCAACGTTTCTGCAATACTGCTGCAACGAAGTGTGCTGTGTGGGACGTGACACTAGAGTACGCGATATCGTGATCGCGGCACGCTGCGTCCAGGGGATTCACACCTTCGTCGCCACGAGCCAATCGCTTTAGCAAACGCGTTTCCGGTCCGCAGAACTGATAACCCGGAACGTGCAGTTCGAACGGTAGACGGTTTATGGTACCGTTCACGAGACCCGATCCAGTCTTCTTCTTCTTATTCTTCTTCAGATTATTCTTCTTCCTCTTCTGATTCTTCCCTAGTCCGTGAGACGTCGCAGTCGTTGATGTGACTATACACGCTGGAATAGTCGCGATAGCTACTACAATTATAAACGCGTACGCACGCTTCACCGATCAGAGTGATAGTGACCTGCGCGACGCATGCTACGAATATAAATAGTCGTAACTCGTCGTAGACGTGCGCGCGAATATGCGATTCGCGAAACAGTCGGACGTTATTCGCGTGACCGCGAACAGAATGCTCGAGGATGATAAGGATTCGAGTCGATCGAACAGACACGGCCCGTTGTTGCCGAACAGCGTGCGAGGCGTCATTTGCAGACCGTTCGGATGTGGAAAAACTAACGTGCTTCTAAGTATGCTAGAGAGTCCGAACGGTTTGCGTTTCGAGAACGTGCACGTGTACACGAAATCGTTGCATCAGCCAACGTATCGATACCTCGAACAGGTCTTGTCGCTCGTCGATGGAATCGAATACTTTCCCTACTCGAACAACGCTGAGATCATTCCACCGAGAGACGCTCGACCCGATTCGATTTTCGTGTTCGATGACGTGGCGTGCGACGAACAGAACGCGATACGGGAATACTTCTCCATGGGTCGCCACGCGAACGTGGATTTTTTTTATTTGTGTCAGTCGTACGCTAGAATACCTAAATATTTGATCAAGGACAACGCGAATTTTCTCATGCTATTCAAACAAGACGGTACGAATTTGCGTCGCGTGTACAACGATCACGTGAACACAGACATGACGTTCGAGTCGTTCAACGACTTGTGCGCGAGATGTTGGTGTCGACGATACGATTTCGTGGTGATCGATAAGGATAGTTCCATGTACGAAGGTCGATATCGAAGAGGATTTAACGAGTTTGTCGTAGCTCGTTGACATCAGTAAACCACGAGTCGTCAATCGAGCAACACGAAATGTCTAACGAACCGACGGCAACTACGATAACCTCAAGCAACGTCGACGCGAAGCATTCGCAAAAACATCGTCGACGTCATCGACAAAAAGGAACGAAAAATTAAAAAGGAACGAAAAATCAAAAAGGGACGAAACGTCGGGGCGTGGACGCGACGGTGGAAATCGCCAAAGTTAGCGACGTTATACGTAAAAAGTGCTTGGCCTTGAAAATTGGTAAAATGGCTACGGAAGAGGCTGTGGAGCCGAGTACGCGTCCCATCGTCGAACCGCTGAAACGATTGATCGAGAACTCGTCCGCATTGAAAATGCGCTCAACGCCTCGATCGCGATCAGTGAAGAGGAAACACGAATACGATCAGCAACAATCATCGAAGAAACTTCGACCCGTTACTCCGTCGATAACCAAGGAAAGTCCGAATAACCTTCCGGATTCAAGCGACTATGACGACGACGATGACATTGGTAACGACAACGACAATGACAACGACAACACCGACGACGATAACAATGATGTTGCCGATGATGTTGTTCATGATGTTGTTGATGATGTCGATGACAAAGACGATGAAAAAATTCAGGATGATGAGTCGTCAGCAAAGGTTCATGATTTGGATTCGCTGCGTAACCCCGTCGACGATATCGAAGTGTATATGCGGAACGTCAAAGGACCCTTGTCGCGAGAATACCTGCGACTGTTCTTCACCGATACCAAGAAATGAATCGCCAACGTGTACAGCGTATACTTGGGGTCCGACGAAGACCTAATGATCGGCGATTCCGTACTCACAATCGACGAGGACGGTGACGACGTTCACGTCAACGGAACGCGATACGCGGGAACTCGGGGTTTGTACGAACTGCTGTTCATGCGAATACCCAACGATCGTAAGTACACGGACGCGGATCTTCACTCGTATCGGCGCATCTTGCTATCAACGAATGCGCATAAGCGAAACCATTCGCCGAGCAAGAGCACGCTGGGTAACAAGGGGCATAAGTATAAGAAAATCATATCCGCGATAATCGGTGGGGTGCGGACATCGAGTATCAGCAGCGTTAGGGGTAGGCGTAGCGGCGCGGGCGACGTGGACGGTGGGGGCACGCGACAAGGTCGAGGATTGCCTATCGACGAATCGATGACGGTCACCGATAATGCGATCGATTACGTGTATTGGGACGATGCGAACGAATTGGTCGATAGACTTAGAGTGGTCATAGCATCGCGCGCGGCAGGTCACACAGGTCACGATAACGAAATCGCATCCATCCTGGAGGAACTTCGCGAGGACGGACGCATCTTAAATTGAACGATTCTGTGATCGTTGCGTCAGTAGTGTTCGCGCACACGCATAGATATGTCGGTGAACAAATTTGGCAAATCGTTACGTAACAATAACAATAATAACAATAACAGCAGCGACGAAGTGAGAATGACAATGCCGAGCGTATTATCCTCGGTGGACGAACGCTTTACCCAAAAAATGGAAACGGCTATCGCGACCGCGCGACTCGATGCCGAATATCAACGATCTCAACTCGAGACGCGAGTACAACGAACGACGTTGGATATCGTTAACGCGACATTGTCCCGACTAGAGGATGATTTAAATAACTCGAAGAGTTCACGACGTCGACAACGACACCGATTGCGATAACGACCACGGATCTGTACAAACGAAAGGAGCCGCGAAAAGCGAACGAGGGTCTACGACGACGACGATGATCACTGACGGTGACAATAGCTGCTACGGCTCCGAAACGTCTAATAACGAACGATCGCGAAATACGTGCACCGATTGCGTTTTACGAACGCTCGAGGAACTAATACTAATTCTAACGTCTTTGGAACGTCGCGACCATCCGCACCCACGTGCAAAGCATGAACAAGGAGCGAGTACAATTAGTGAACGAATTACATGCACCCGCGAGACGAAATTTCCCACGGCGCGGCGTAGCGTCGTGATTCGCGGCTACGATGATTTTTGGCAGGCCGATTTGGTGGAGATGCGCCCGTACGCGAAGCAAAATCGAGGATATCATTACATACTAACGATCATCGTTGCGTTCAGTAAGTACGCGTGGGCCATACCCGTGAAAACAAAAAGTGGACGCGACGTGACCGCGGCGTTCACGATCGTGTTGCAGCAGAGCGATAGATGTCCGCGAAATTTACAAACCGACATGGGTAAGGAGTTTTACAACGCGGAGTTTCAACGATGTGTGAAGACTCGCGGAATCAACCACTACTCCACGTACAGTGTGATGAAAGCGTCGATCGTCGAACGTTTCAATCGCACGCTGAAAAACCTCATGTGGAAACAATTCTCCTTGAACGCGTCCTATCGCTGGGTCAACCTGTTACCTGCGCTCGTACGCATCTACAATCATCGTAAGAATAGAACGATCAACGCCCGACCCGTTGACGTGACCCCCGCGACGAGTTTATCGTTCGCTGCGAATGAACCCCGTTCACCCTCCGCATCGGAAGGAGTTAGACGACGCGTGAAATTCAAAGTTGGTGACAAGGTACGCGTGAGCAAATTCAAGACCCTCTTCGAGAAGGGGTACACTCCGAACTGGTCGACCGAGGTGTTTGAAATCATAACCGTACAACGAACGTGACCGGTGACGTACATTCTACGCGATGTGGAATACACCTCGTGTTGGCTAGAGCGGATATTGTTCTGTTGAATCACTTTCTCAGTCAGATCGCGAAGACAATGAATGTAATCTTCGAATTGAATATCGTTCGCGACCACGTGTCTCCGCACACCCTTCACTTTTTTACACTCATTCCAAGACCCCACTGCCGCATTAAATGTTCTAGTGGCGTACATCTTGGCCCTCATACTGTACGGATTGTCCACCGCGTAATCGCTCGTATCGAATCGGCTAACGTCACGCTTCATCGTTGCATACATATCATCACATTCCACGCTATACATTAAACTGTCGGTGTCAGTACAGGCATTCTTTCGATACGTCCAGTACACTCATTCCCACGTATATTGGTTTATCAAACTTCACTTTTAATTTACGCATTTCGATGGCGACTAACTGTTCGGAAAAGATCGTGCGACTATGAAAGTTCGGCTTCGCGATCAGCGCTTCCGCACCGTAACGACCGTCCCACCGCGTCACTAGTCGCACGTCTACGCGATTCCGCACATTCTCCATCGTTTTTCCATACACTGCGTTATTCATTAATTTATACAGAGTCTTCTGAAATTCACTGGTTGCCCGCGTCCTCAAATCAGTGTTCAATCGAATGTAGTCGCGCAACCAATGCGACTGATCGAATCGCAACACTCGATGAATTCGCGTCACGCGTAAACCAGCTCTGTGAAGTTGGCACACCCAAATTCGAATTTTTAAAAAAACGCGATGGCATTCGTTTGTCCATCGTTTGTCCACATTTGTCCAGTAAAAATTTTCGTTTGTCCACTCTCCAGAAACGAATTATTAATAAAAATCGCGAAAAAGAAGTGTATTCGCGAATAATTTCGATTTTTGGTTAATTAAACTTCGAAATCGTTTGTCCAACGACGGATTTCGTTAACCTAGATATGGAAGACGTTTGTCCACCCCATAATTTCATTTGCCCACCCTCGAGAACAGAATTATTTATAAAAATCGCGAAAAAGAACGGTACTCGCGAAGCGATCGCGTACAAGTTCGATTTTTTGTTAATTAATCGATGAAATTGTTTGTCCAACGAAGGATCTCGTTAGTCTAGATATAGAAGACGTTTGTCCACCCCAAGATTTCGTTTGTCCACCCTCCAGAACAGAATTATTTATAAAAATCGCGAAAAAGAAGCGTACTCGCGAAGCGGTCGCGTACAAGTTCGATTTTTTGTTAATTAATCGATGAAATCGTTTGTCCAACGACGGATCTCGTTAGCCTAGATGTAGAAGACGTTTGTCCACCCCAAGATTTCGTTTGTCCACCCTCCAGAAACGAATTATTAATAAAAATCGCGAAAAAGAAGGGTACTCGCGAATGATTTCGATTTTTTGATAATTAATCGGTGGAATTGTTTGTCCAACGACGGATCTCGTTAGCCTAGATGTAGAAGACGTTTGTCCACCCCAAGATTTCGATTGTCCACCCTCCAGAAACGAATTATTAATAAAAATCGCGAAAAAGAAGTGTACTCACGAATAATTTCGATTTTTGGTTAATTAAACATCGAAATCGTTTGTCCCACGACGGATTTCGTTAGTCTAGATGTAGAAGAGATTTGTCAAGTCGTGATTTCATTTGTCCTACCCCCGGAATGGAATTATTAATAAAAATCGCGAAGTAGATGTGTCCTGGCGAAGCGATCGCGTGTAAGTTCGATTTTTTTATAATTAAACAATGAAATCGTTTGTCCCACGACGGATTTCGTTAGTCTAGATGTAGAAGAGATTTATCTACCTTTCAGAATCGACTTAATTGCGTGCATTGAATTTATTATTTCATTTTGTCACTGTCTTGGCAAAATTACGTCGGCGTCGTTTGACTCGCGTGATCGTATGATCCGCGAGTACAAGTGCCATTTGTTCGCACTTGTGACCACTGGTAGAACCAGTGGTACCGCACTTTACAGAGCGGTGCGACGCCGGACCGATTCAATAATTTTACTATTATAAAGTATCATCAACATATATTCTGTTGAATTACAGTTTTAACATAATTTTTATATTTTTATGAATATCATAGTTGTCGGAAATACTTTTACCGTTTTTGGATTTGAAACTTTTCGCAATTTATGACTAATGTCATTCTGTAGAGTCCATACTCCTGTTGTATTACGGCAATAAGCTGTATAATGTCCTGAGGTATGACATACGATGCCACTTAAATCGTATAGTGCATCTTCAATTTGAAATTTTTCGGGTATGATATTTAAAAATATTCCATTTATTTTATTTAGTTGCAAAAAGATTTCGGTGTCTATGACCACATATGATTTGGGGTCTCCTTTTAATTGAACTGCTGATTTACATGTTTTACAGGTGCGTGTTTGTACACTGAAGAATTGCGCAATAAAATTATCAAAATTTTGTTTAAAATCTTCGGTTGTGACTGTACTAATTAAATCTACCACAAACAATTTTCTAGACTTTACTTGACAATTGCCGCAGATTCTAATTTCTTCGACACTGCAAATGTCTGTTACAAGTTTTGTAAACAGCGTATTGACATTTGTAGTACAATCTACAATATTATTGTGATTCTCAAATATTGTACATAAAATAGCTGCTCGCTCTTCATACACGGAGTTGTTAATATTTTCCATAGCGTATTTTTTGACGAACATGAAAAATATACTATCTGAATTTTCATCATTCCAGTTTTTAAATGTGCTATAATTGCAATACGCACTGGTTAATACTTCAACCAATGCGTCGAATGCACACGTATTTTTAATATATATTTTTTCCCTGTTCGCGATGGCAGGACATTAATCGATTCGACACCACTTATATTCACTTATATTCACTTATATTTACTTATATTTACTTATTCAATTTTATACAATGTACATAGTTTTATCTTGTGTCTTAGTCTGTAAGCTGTATATAGTGTATATAGGACTTTATATTACGCGCGCTAGCGCGACCAATAGAGAGTCGACCCAGCCGATCTCGTCGTCCCGGTGGTTTGGGTGGACCGAGTAGCTTGGGCCGCGGGCGCGGCGGGACGGGGGGGGGGGGCCGATTCCCTCTTCCGCGACATCGCGAGGCAGATTGCCGGTTAAGCCTTCTGGTGCGAGTTTCGCGAGAGTAAACACGCTGTGTTGCTGCTCCCGTCCGAGCATTCTTTTCGACTACGGGCTTCGAGCCGATCTTTCTTATTCAATCAATTACGCTAATAATTGATTGGGTTTTTAGGAATCGATCGCGAGACGAATGTTGTGCGTGATACTTCGATCGTGATACGGTTGGAAGTGAATAAATCTTGTTGTTTCACCACGTGGCTAATCGTTTTCCAATTTCGAGCATCCGTCTAAAAATTAAAACGAGCGAGATCATTTCTTCGTATTCGAAGAGAGTTGAGCTCATTCCCCATTAAAATGAACCAAATTACAGTTATTTCCAGTCCTTAATATTTCATTTTTCCTTTTCCTTAAGGGCCTGTCGTATGTGAGGTGAATATCTGGGCATGGAGTTAAATATTTCCCTCTAGGAGTATTCTTTTTGTTTTCGATTAAGGGCTTTTGTATTATATTTACTGTACTGTTTTTTTGTGTATTCGCGTTTGTTTTTATATTTTCTTTATTTTCATCGTCCTCTATATAATTGCTATTGTAACGTTCGGTTGTCCGGGGACGACTAGCGTTAGCAGGTTCTCGAGCGGAGAGCGGCGTCCCTCGAGAATAGGATAGGTGGGGGTTCGTTGGTAGAACAAAGAATTTAAATCCAACTCAAACTTAACAATGACTTTTATTAAAAAACAACACTTAAACTAATAATGATTATAATATTGCTTACAACTACGATTATATATTTTATGTTTTTGTGTTTTTTTACGTTTTTATCTTATATTATATGCTACGTGGCTAAGTATTTATTGCAGAGCACAGCCGCTACCGTTTCCAGAGCGGTCTCATTCTTTTGACAGAGTTTTGGTTCTATGCTCTAACAGACCTCGCTTTTACCAAGTGCATCAGCCGCTACCGTTTCCAGAGCGATCTCAATGCCTTTGTAGGAGCAAGGTACTATAGTTTTCAAATGAAATAGTCCAAAGAGGTGCACCAGTAACTTTTATACACTGGAGATCAGCCGCTACCGTTTCCGGAGCGATCTCAATCTCACTGGTTGAAACTTAAGCTTCCTCTAGGTCTAAACATTCGTCAACTAAAGAGCGTGTTTTCGAATGTAGCTTGAACTGAGCGTTCCGCTGCGTGCGCCTCCTTTTATACTGGAAATTTGGCGGACTGGCGCCTGCGCAGTGAATCAATATTTCTTAATTTGCAGTTTTCTCGCTGATTATATTATATTTTGTTTTGCGCTTTTGACAGTACTTATATTTGATTATTTCTAATGTTTCTATAATATTTGTTTCTTTAATCTATGGTTGGTTTAATATTAATGTATAAAAGTTTGTACAATAGGTATGCGCGGTAACATAGGCTGGTTGCGTGGTAACATAGTACTACTCTGTTTTACCGACGGTCGGTATTGACCGGTTCGAGTCCCCGTGGGACGTTACACCTCCCCCCCTGGGGGATCTCTCGTCCTCGAGAGATTTGTATGAGGAGGGTTACGGACTAAGCGATTATTTATATATATATAGTTATTTATTTATAAGTTTTCTGAATTTGGTTTGTACGGGCTTGCTGCTCCTGTACCGAATAATCCTAAGATTCTCCATATTCTCCTTCGTGGATCTTCTTTAGGGAGAGTCCTGTACCACTCCCAGTCTGGTTCGGGGACGTGGATCTGTATTAATCTCGGCCATTTCGGTGCTGGTGGTTCTGGAATTTTAAAATCAAAATCCGGTGGCTTCGGAATTTTGATGTCCGGTGTTTTAGAAAACTCTGGCGTTATTGGGAGAGTGTCTGGTGGTGTGGTTGGTGGAGTGTGTAGTTGTTTCTTAAATTGAAGGTTTTTTACAATTTAGTTTTATTGAAAGAGTTAGAATTTCTTAGGGTATGTTACCATTGTTTCGGGTGATCCAGGGAGTGGAGTAATTAGCGGAGGAATGGTTATCATCTCCTGCAATATTTTATCTAATTTACTCTTGTTATACTTTAATTTGGCGTGTCGATTTCCTGAGCGCTTCGGCATTTTGGTTACGAATGAATAAACATGGCGCAAGCGCGAGTTTGAACGTGTTTTTCAGGGTCTCTTACGGTGGCGCCCTCTAGCGGAATTTTTTAAAACTTTTGCGTTTGCAACTTTATATGCAGCTATGTAGTAATACGCTTTTTATGCTACTTGACAGGTTTTTAGGTTTTAGGAATTTATAAATTATTAATAGGTTATGATGGATTATTTGTTAGGTTTTTAAGAGAGATTATACGTTGATGTGTTATAGAAAAATAATTTATTATAAAATTTGCTTAATGCTATGTGTAGGTGTTAAGGGAAGAGGACACTGAAATTTTGAAATCCGAAAATATTTGAGTCATGCGGAATTCCTCTTAAGGGAAGGAAGTAAGTTTGAAGTAAAGCCCTTATGCCAGTCTAGACTCAGTTTTAATCATTGCTTTTCGTAGAATTTATATTACGTTACAAAAATCAAGCATAACTTCAAAAATGTTCTTGCGCAAAGTGTGTAATGCCACAGCTTCTAGGTTTTGCAGCGAAGAAGGGTCCATAGTAAAGTAAAAAATTGTGTATCGAGAAGTTTCTACGTCTCATACTTTTTAAGCTAAAAATGATTGAATGTATTAAATGTAAAAAATGCAAAATTTCATCAAAATTTTGAGGAAAAGCAAGCACAGCGCAAAGAGTTTTGCAGATTTCTTCATGCCGATACACAATTTTGTTGGTCGCATGTTACTCTTGAAGCATGCCAAGCCGCAAGAGACTCAAACCAACAGTTTTGCGCAAGGAACATTAAATATATTAAAAAAGTAAGTTTTGAGATAAATGCATTTTAAATCTAAAGAGTAAATTCCACAGCATTTTTCCTTTTTGTAGAGTCTAAAATTCACCTGGTTGATATGCATTCTCTTCTGTTGTCTCTGTCTATAGCGATACTTATAGCTGTTTCAGATACAACTTCCCCAGCTGTTTGTTTCCTCAATGCCATTGAGCGTACACAACCCATATTAATTGTGCCACCCGACAAGAAAATATCAAATTGATAAAATATATGTTTTCTGCAATCACTTTATAACCTATAATAATAGCACGCTTCACTCTACTCTTACTCTTGCGATATTTTCGGCTAATGAGGTCCATTACACTCGTTTTATACAAGCTAAGTTCACTGCACTGTAAAATCCCACTCTGTATTCTCACATAAAACGGAGTTTTGAAAGATTTAAAAAAATATGGTGTCTAGCGCCCGGAGAGACTGACCTCTGTCGGCAACTACTGACTCTTTTGGGCCCGCTTAGAGAGTTATCTAATCGAAAAACGAAGGTTTTGGTTTTCGGCTCTTTCGCAACGTTTTGGAAGAATAGGTTTTCTGGTAGACAGACAACACTAAATGTCAAACCATGTTGTGTACAGTTGAACAAGGGTTCAGACTTGAAGGGCCGCCGCGGACGACGAAGCGACGGGTGGCCGCCGCGGTCGACGAATCGTGGCATCGGACTCGCCAGGGCCGTGGCGGCGTCGCGAGGTACGGAGAACGGGGGGGGCGTGTTAAAGCCCCCCCCCCCCCAGGGGAGCGGCAGCGGCCGCTCCCGTCTGAGCGATCGAGCTCCCCCGGGGTACAGTGCCCCGGTCCGGCCGCGCTACCAATTATTGCGCGGCACCGGTTGGGAGTTCGATCGCGGGGTCGCGGGGCGGGGGTGTCGGGGGACACCACCTGCCCTAGTAGCAGCGACCCCGGAAGGGGCGACTCGGGCGCGTGATCCGTCGCGAGTCGCCAGTCCCGGGGAACATTGCTGGGGGAGGTCGTAATACTCCCCCAGGGACGACCCCGTTCAGGGGACCTAGCGCGGGGCTGCACGAAGCGCAAGGGGGGAGGGTAGCGAACGTATCGCTTGATTGATCTCGCGTCCAAATCCCTCCCCTCAGGCGCGCAGCTCCGCGCGCGAGGTAGATCACCTTGGTGGTTTTAGTGGGTTCGAGTCCCACATAACCCCCTGCCCACCCCCGCGGGCGGGGGGTATCCGTGGGGATTTCCACCAAGTAAAACAAAAAAAAAAGGGTTCAGACTTGCCAAAAATGCAAAAAAAAAAAATTCTTAGAAATTGTCGAAAATCGCGATTTTTTCAGTGTCCCCTTCCCTTAAATACATTCTGTTTGTGTGTGTGCGTGTGTAATTGTAGAGTGTAATGTAGAAATATATATAAAAATGCTTAAAAACTAGGTGTATGTGTTAATTACATTGTGTGTATGTATGTAGTGTATTTGTAGGTGTATATAAAAATTGTTAGAAAATATTATGTCTCCTCCATACATAATGGATAATTATTAGCCGGTTGTGCAATAAATAATGTTCGTTTACACAGTTGACACCTTCGCCAACGTATCAAATTTTTCTTTGTGAACAAATGTCCTTGTAATGGTACTTCATCCGTTAATATTACCTTATTTTTACAAGATTCACAAATGATTGCATATTTATAATAATATGCTTTCTGCTCAGTGTATCACCTCAAACAAGTTGGTCTCTCCATTTTTCTTTTAAAACGTGTCTCTTTGAATACTTTGTAATAATGATGGAATCCTTTGTTCGCCATTCCTTATATAGACTCCTGTGCAGGGTTGCAACTTTGTATGGTTAATTTCACTTTTGTTTCGCCGGACTAATGTAATTGATTCTCTTTTGTTTTTTAAGTTATTATAATATTTATCTAGAGACGCGGTAGCGTCTCGACGCCAAGTACATGGAAAACACCCTGTATATGTCGATGTCGCTACCGTGTAGCTTTACTCGTGGCGGAGCGACTTTAACCTAATTCTGACATTTATACATTAATATCTCATCACGCCTGCAATATTTTGTAAATTTAAAGGCATTTTTCTTATGTAAACCGCATATCGGCTTTCGAATACGACCAATTTCAATAAAATCGGTCCACGCATGACAGAGATATCGTAATATCGTCTCAGGATCTGTCGAAAACGGTAGATTTTTCTTCTGATTCTTCTTCAATCTCAAATTTTTGTCGACATAATACGTATACGCGTTATTATACGCACACCTTCAGCCAAAACGAACTAATACATGTTTCGTTCATCAATTCCTATCTTCATTATGCAATTTCGTTCATCAATTCCTATCTTCACTATGCAATCTACTGCAAATTTTGACAGCTTACATTCAGGTTATATACAAAATTTGATATGCCACGTGTTTTTACAAATATATATCGTTGTACCACTGAATTGCAATCAAAATGCAGTCTCACATACAATTCCATGAATCTGGAAACACGTACAATTCCATGAATCTGAAAACACGAAAATTCGTGCTAAATCTAGGGATAACCCCTTTAAGCACCGAAATCTGTAAACATGAAAATGAAAATAGATACTAAAATCAATTAGAGTCCAATAAAACGCATGAATTTGGTAAACGAAAACAAATTAATTTAAAAAATACTATTCCATGAAATATACTCAGAAAATGACGTTATGAATGGAAATTTTAATTTTCTAACAACGAAAAACATTTCTCGATTTGATAAAACAATCCATGAAATTGTGCGTGCTTTCAGTTTCATGGAATTGTACGTGCTTTCAGATTCATGGAATTGTACGTGCTTTCAGATTCATGGAATTGTACGTGCTTTCAGATTCATGGAATTGTAAATTTCAACAGCTGATAATTATTATGCAGTAATTGTAAAACCCCATAAAAAAACTTAATATAAATCGGATCAAATTAAAAATTATCTGAAGTCAATTCCTATGCAAATTATCTTTGTAAAAAGAAGTGAGATCCCCCCAAAAAACTTTATAAAAGTAAAGAAATTACGCCAAGTACATGAAATCAAGTAAATCACAAAATAAAGAAAATAATACTAATAAATACAAAGTAAAAAAAGATGTGAAATCAGATTGAGCTGCAAGTACATAATGGTGCTTTCCCGCAGCGTGCAAAGGCGACACTGTGTAACACAATAAAAGACAAAAAAAAGATGTCCGCGGCCTGGAAGTCAAATACTTGGCGTGGCCAGGCAAGGTATTCTCAGATCATCAATACCATACCCCCCCCCCTCGCAGGCTTTCAGAAAATTTGTCCATTTTAAACTCAGACAATATGAGTACATTTTCATTATATTGCGTTTTAAAATAATTGTAAGATCATTCATCCACACCGATAGTTTTCCTCTCACAACCTTTCACATAATTTGTCAATTTTAAACTCTGACAGTATGAATACATTTTCATTATTTTGCCTTTTTAAATAATTCTTATTCAGCGACACCTTGACCTTGCCTGGCCACGCCAAGTATTTGACTTCCAGGCCGCGGACATCTTTTTTTTGTCTTTTATTGTGTTACACAGTGTCGCCTTTGCACGCTGCGGGAAAGCACCATTATGTACTTGCAGCTCATTCTGATTTCACATCTTTTTTTACTTTGTATTTATTAGTATTATTTTCTTTATTTTGTGATTTACTTGATTTCATGTACTTGGCGTAATTTCTTTACTTTTTTAAAGTTTTTTGGGGGGTTAGATATACCTACGTACAAATTTATTACTTAGAGGCTTTTTAAAATCCTTTCTTTAATAATAGGATAAACGTATCCTAGTTCCATATTATTTATGGATATTGGTGTTGTTAGATACATTTGTAAGATGCACAAAGTGTAATTAATTGCTTTCATTTCCTTGAATAATACTTTACGGCAAAAGAGACAGTATTCATATCTTTTCTTATCTTCTAATGTTAGTATGTCACGTCCCGGGTGAGGTCTTTGGGGAACAATGACATGAAGGAGGGAAAACTCAGGCGCGAATCTTAAATCCTTCACACTGAGGGTTTTGAGGGAACTCAGGCGCGGATCTTAAATCCTTCACACTGAGGGTTTTGCGGGAACTCAGGCGCGAATCTTGAATCCTTCACACTGAGGGTTTTGCGGGAACTCAGGCGCGAATCTTGAATCCTTCACACTGAGGGTTTTGAGGGACTCAGGCGCGAATATTAAATCCGTCACGCTGAGGGTTTTGAGGGACTCAGGCGCGAATATTAAATCCGTCACTCTGAGGGGTTTGAGAGGAAGAAACGTCAGGCGCGAATCTAAAATCCAGCACACTAATCATTTTTACAGGGAGGAACGTCACGCGCGAATCTATAATCCAGCACACTGAAGGATTTGAGGGAAAGAACGTTAGGCGCGAATCTAAAATCCAGCACGCTAATCGTTTTTACAGGGAGGAACGTCACGCGCGAATCTATAATCCAGCACACTGAAGGATTTGAGGGAAAGAACGTTAGGCGCGAATCTAAAATCCAGCACGCTAATCGTTTTTACAGGGAGGAACGTCAGGCTTGAGCGTATCAGAGGGACACCCGTTAGCACTTTGTTTTGGTTTTGCCTAGTTGGATTTACTGTTGCATAGGCACAAAAAGTTACTCGTAATATTTCCTGAGAAACACGTCTATACGTGCAGCTGTACACAGGCTATGCGAAGATATGTTAGTAAACACTGGGCGCGCTCTCGCGAATCAGCTGTTGCGGCAGCTTGGTTTCGTTAAGAATCTTTATGACTTGAGGATACACACAATAATTCGAAACGTGATAGAAAACAAAGCGGTTTATTAACTTTGTTGAAGCGGTTATTATAATTATGCGGGGCTTTTAGCATTGACACATAACATTTATAATATGTATTATGACATGTATATGTATGGACATGAGGTACAATATATAAGTTATAGAACGAAATACCTTTAATAATGATCGTTAATAATATAAAGGAATAAGATCGCAGTAAGCGGTTATTAGACAAAGATATAGATATAAAATAAGCGTTAATGAAAGAACAGTATAATATGAAAGTAATATGAATAATAATATGATTGCATTAAGCAATAAATGAGATAATAATATGATTGCATTAAGCAATAAATGAAATAATAGTAACAAATAGTATGAAGATGATATGCAGAGTAATATAAGATAATTATAAATGCTTACAATCGTTGTCGTAGAGCACTGATTTTAAAGTTTAACACTTGTTAAAATATACTTTCGCAAAGAAACACGTTTGGTCGTGAACGATTTGTTGTAGAAAGAGGACGAGGCCTCGCAGGACCTCGTATTTATGTAATTTCACAGGAGCATGAGGGGGTACGCGCGGTAAAGACCTTGACACATTTCGGAATTAAGACGCAGTATGACTTCCGGGGTTTTTATAAACGGTATGGCTATTAATAGACATATTTTGTGTCACATACGCCAAATGCGTCGTAATTGGGTTTGTGGGGTTTTTATAACTGTAGAAGGAGATACTCAACTCTTCGATTAGATTTTGGGTGTTTGATAGGAAAGGGGTTAGAGTGTTTGGACTCCGTGAGTCGTAAAGAGGGGATTGAGACGTGGTCTCGATTTTAAGAGGGATTTGTAACGAGGGACTTGTTTGAATTCGTTTTAAAGGGAATGATTCGTGCCTTGTAGGACGAATAGGCGAAGTGGTTTTGAAACGATCATCTCGCGATGGGGACCGCTAAGGTACATCAGCGAGGTGGAGGTTTGTATTCATCATCTTGTGTTGTTGACCGCTAAGGTGCAACATCAAGGTGATCAATGATTGAGGAGATGGGGTAGGAGTTGAGTTCGACAGACTTTGGTGGTGTGATTTTGAGGTTTATGGAATAAGAAACGCGCGAAAAATCGTGGGACGTCACAAGTAAATGCTCGTGTGCGTTTCCTTTATGCTTATACCCTCGTGTACAATTTTCGCAAGGTACCCATTTTTCTTGGTAATAATATACATTTTCATTGAACATTTGCGTGAAGCACACAAGTCTTTCCATGTTGTTAGTCGCTTGCTACTTTGGTTTGAAATGAAGAAGTCTTCAATTTGTTTCTTTAATCTATGGATGGTTTAATATTAATGTATAAAAGTTTGTACAATAGGTATGCGCGGTAACATAGGCTGGTTGCGTGGTAACATAGTACTACTCTGTTTTACCGACGGTCGGTATTGGCCGGTTCGAGTCCCCGTGGGACGTTTCACTATTATTAGTTGAAACTCGCAAATCTTTTAATCTATTTCGTTTGGCTTCAATATTTAAGCCTTTCCAATTTTCCTGTTTCGTTAAATAATCATAAGTATGGCTAACGTTTTGCGCATTTTCGTCAAAATCACGTGAATCGATTTTGCTTTCTTTTTCTTGTCTTATCTCAGTTTGCAGCAGTGCAATTTTTTCGTTCGTGCGTTTAATAGCAGCACGTTCCAATTTCGAGATATTTTCAATAGCTTTAATATGGTGAATGATGAATTTATCGACGCGCAGTGGTTTATAATTTGCGCCCAAATCTGAATGCTTCAGATCTTTAAGATAAGCCTCACATCTAGAGGATGTCGCTACATTCGATGACAGAGGGAAATATCTGCTCATCACCTGTGTCCAGAGTGGAAAATGTTTTGCCAATTTAACTAGATATGCGACTAGTTCCGGGCAATAAAACGCGTTATATCTATCTGTCTCTACACTGTTTGTTGCAATTTGTTGAGCCTCATCTCTGATATTATTTACAAATGCAACTATATTTTCATTGTCAGGTATCATTTCTAAATCATCGTCTTCCGTGTCATTCTCCTCACACGTAAAGGTGAATGACTTTATTCTTTCGAATAAATACGACCGCTTTTGCTCACAAATTACTTCATTTCCATCAGAATCTTTGCCATCGTACTCACTATAAGCGACAATAAATATTGAGCTAAGCAGTGTACTAAAATCTTCGACATTATCGCACGATGACATTATACCCGCGCATCGCACAAAGAAGTCTTTAATTTTAGGATGCTTTCTATGAAATACATCTTTGCTACAAATAATTTTTATTAAATGGGCAATATCAATTCTGATGAAACACCGAAGTGGATGTTGCAAAATTTCGCTACTAATACATCGATAGCAATCGGAAATGTAATTCTTTAAGCAACGTTCATTGAATGCCAGGCTGGTTGCATTCAAAAGCGCCAATGAATAATATGAATCAACTTCTGGAGGCACCGGTGCCCCGTCTCTTATAATTTCCCTCAACCAGTAGGTAATTAAATTTGTATCATGCTTTTCTGAAAGCATTTGAAATACTGGTTGTATTCCATTTGCACCTTTTATAATAATTTGGTACAAGAATATATGTTTCTTGTCACCATTTAGTTTTTCTATGGTTTTTACTAATTTTCCAGTCGTGTCTATTTCTATTTTCCTGCACGATTTAATTAATGTTTTATACAGGTCCATTTGCATGGGAGACCAGTAAAAACAATAGACAGGATCCTTTGCGATCTGTTTAATGTACCCTGAGTATTGTCCCTTACAATTCAACTCGCATAATGAATTAATAGGGTCAAGATTTTTATTTATGCCTAATTCCCGTACAATGGCTTCTTCTCTTATTTTCCTCAGAGTACATTGTCGCGCAACATAAGGTGGTTCGGGATCGTCGTAGCTTAAATCAGTCGCGGCATCATTTCGCCATTGTCTGGGCTTAATTTTTAAAAGCTGTTTCCCTATTTCTACCCTATGTTTTCCTTTTACCGCCCTTTTCTTTTCATGCGGTATTCCCGAAGCATCGACTGTATGCACTCTTAACACAATACCAGTGCCAGGAGCCGGTTTATTTAAGCAATGAGCTTTAAATTCGGCACCGCATTCATTACAAGTGCCGTATATTTTCAAATATATTTCCGCTTCCGGAGAATCGAAAATTTTGCTATATTTGAACGTATAAGCGCACGGAATTTTCGTTTTTAAAAAACTAGCTTTACAAATAATATCAGTCCAACCGGGACTAAGTATTCTGTAAGATTTTCCACGAGTACCCTTTTCTTTATAAATTTTCGATACAGGAGCAATAGATTTCCATTGCTCCTCGGACAATGTGAGATCAAAAAGAACTGGCGGCAGTGTATTATGTATTTTATGCGTGTCATTGTGGGGCACGAAATCTTGACTAATATTACTTACGTTGGAGACATCGATGCTATCCACCATTGCTTCGTCTTCTTCTTCTTCTTCCTCTTCCACTGGAATTTGGAAGTGTTTCTTTAAATCGGTCAGCAAATTCCACCGATTGTTCCTGACGTAGAAATTCAACGTATTTGCTGATAACTTGTCACAAATTTTTAAAGATACATCTTCCCACACTTTATCCGTGCGGCCTTCAATTTATCATCCTCATCGAACACTTGGCACTTTTCACACTCCTGTAACTTGTCGAGAATAACGCCGGAGTGTACGAGCGCTTTTCTCGGCATTTTCACAAATAACCACGATGATATCGCGAAACGGTAAGTAATATAATTCACAATTACTTCACACACCGTAAATCAACGCACGATCTCACCCGCGCGGTCTGTGAACAATGACTGACCTTCGAGGCACGTGTCTCGATTTCAGCAGCTACGCGTGGTGCCGTCCGCGTTACAAAGTAAAACTACTTACGCATAAGGCCGCTAGTCGAAGGTAGCGCTAAAATACTATATTGGACGCTTAATAATAAAGAAATCCAACTTTCACAGGAACAAAATGTATATGTAATTCTTGTTTTGTACACCGTAGATACAAAACATATTAAATAGGATGACTGTGTAGAAATCTGGGGAAATTTTTTTACATAAGGGTGCCAAGCATCCTCGCGCCTGCCCTGCTGGTTAGTTACCAAATACAAATTTGAAAATATATCAATCTTGCGAGGGAGCACCAGTCAACGCAAGTCCTAAGACTGCTAAGTAGCGCATTGTAATTATCTGTCTCAGGGGTCTTTGCCGGTCGCTGCGATCGGCCTTAAGGCGGGATCTCCTACCTGCCGGTCGCTGCGACCTGTCGCAGCGACCCCACTAGTGCTATGTAGAAACAGATACATACTTCTCCCACCGGCAGCTAGGAGTTCCCGCCTTTAAGGGTCAATGCACACGAGCGATGCGGCGTCGTTGCGATCTCGCAGCGGTACATATGTATATAGATAGAGAGAGATTTACACGAATCTCTCTATTGGGAGTAGAATATTAGCATGCGACACTAACGGTCGGTACGCAAACTAATAGTAATGGCCGACGCAAATATAACATTTATTGCGATCTACCAATTTTCACAGTATCGACTAATTGTATGCAGAAAAAAATGTTGTACTACAAATTATAACGCTACAATGAGCAATTGTCTCTATTTAAATTTTTATAAAAGTGCCATAAAGTGGAGTAACTAAAATTACCCACATTACATACTTGTACATATTCCAAAATTGTGTCTAAATGTATTGTCAACATGTATACTATGAGAAATAACTTTGAAATAAACTTTTATCCTACTGGATCCATATAAACATATAGTAAACGGTATACGAGCGTCGTCCATATTTGTTATGTCATAATTGCGCCACCGTTCTCGCGGTGGTAGATTCCTTTGCCAATTAACATATGTACCGGTGCGAAATCGCAACGACGCCGCATCGCTCGTCTGAATTTACCCTTACGTACAGACTTTTCGTCAGCGAGGACAAAGGGACTTTCTTGACTGAGAAAAGTCAGTCTCGGGTTGCCACTTGCCAGAAAAGTCCCTGACACATAAGGGGTCTGTCTGGATTCGCACATGGAGCGCGTCAAATTGGTGGCATCGTATTGGTGGCGAGTGAGAGAAATTCTAGGGAATCGTACGATGCCACCAATCGGAACAGACCCAAGATTGTCACTGGTGCGCGTGATGACGCCGGAACGTCAAACCAATCGGCGGCAAGCTAGCTGGTGGGCCAAACCAATCGGCGCCAAGTTAGGTTTTGGCTTCCAACCAATCGACGCCAAGTGACAATGTGTGCATCAGAGACATTCCGGGTATCCCTGTTGTCTACTGTTCACCATCACCGTCACCGTCACCGACACTGTCACCATAAGTACAACTCGGAGAGCATGAACGATTTGAGAAACGTAAGTATTAAAATGGTATATCATTAAATAGGGTGATTCTCCCGTTAGAGTTCTCAAAGGCGATGCCGCCAATAAATCGTGTCTTTTTTAATCGGGATATTTTTAAGGAAGTTAACTTTACATTATGCAAATAGATTTTTCAAATGGACCATTTTCGTCGGGACGGCATAACGACGTGCGTTACGAAAAACAGCTCGTCTGTCTTCGTTGTGTATAACAGGCATGGAACTAAAGTGAACGCAGCGGCCGTTTTTCGGAGGCAACGCCTCCTTTCTCCCGACGCGCATCTTGGTCCCCGCGGCGGCCGTAATACTCGAGCCACCTCAGGCGCGTACCTTTTTTTTTTTTTTTTGTTTTACTTGGTGGAAATCCCCACGGATACCCCCCGCCCGCGGGGTCGGGCAGGGGGTTATGTGGGACTCGAACCCACTAAAACCACGAAGGTGATCTACCTCGCGCGCGGGGCTACGCGCCAGAGGGGAGGGATTTGGCCCCGAGATCAAACAAGCGATACGTTCGCTACCCTCCCCCCCCTGCGCTTCGTGCAACCCCGCGCGAGGTCCCCTCAACGGGGTCGACCCTGGGGGAGTATTGCAACCTCCCCCAGCAATGTTCTCCATGACTGGCGACTCGCGACGGATTACTAGGGCGGGTGGTGTCCCCCGACACGCCCGCCCCGCGACCCCGCGATCGAGCTCCCAACCGGTCGCCGCGCAATCTTTGGTAGCGCGGCCGGGCCGGGGTACTGTACCCCGGGGGGATCTCGATCGCTCAGACGGGAGCGGCGGCTGCCGCTCCCCTAGGGGGGGGGGCCTTAACATAGACCCCCCCGTTCTCCGTTCCTTACGACGCCGCCGCGGCCCTGGCGAGTCCACTGCCACGGCGGCTACTCGTCGTTTGTCGTCCGCGGCGGCCCTTCATAACAACGAGCGCCGCCGCATTTTTCGCCTCCTTCCCGACGTGCTCCAGTGCGCGTCCCCCTCCGACACAGAAGGGGCGGCGCACCGGGGGCATAACGGCCGCGCCTGTTGCGTGGCGCGGCCCGATCCCATTCCCCTATGGCGGGGAGTAGCGGGACGGCGCGGCCCGGGGCCTAACACCCGGGGGAGCGGGGCGACTTACGCAACTAAGTCGCCGCACGACCTCCCCCGGCCCCGGGTCATCTTCTCCCGCGCCGCCTCCTCCTTCTCCAGCATTATCGCTTCGGAGAAGGAGGCCATGGCCTCCCAACAGTCCCGATCCCCCGCCATGCGATGCACGACCGTCGCCAGCGAGAGATCGAGACCCAGCTGCAGCTCGAGGACCCGGCGGTCGTCCAACCACTCCGGACACCCTGCCAGAGTGTGGTGCGCCGAGTCCTCGTCGCCCCGGCCGCAGCTGTGGCACTGCGGCGACTCCTCCCGCCCGATACGACACAAGAAGTCACCGAAGCATCCAATCCGGTGAGCATCTGTGTCAGGCGGAAGGTTAGCCTGCCATACCTGCGCCCCACCCATTCGCCAAGAATGGGCAGCAGCGCCCCGACGACGCGACCCTCCCGATGTTCCGGGAGGGAGAGCCAGTCGATCCACCTGGCTCCCATGCGTCGCCGGGCCTGGTCCCGCGCGTCAGGTCCGACCGGCGCCAGGGGGTCCCTCGCTCCGCTGAGATCGTGCGAGGCGAAGTATACCTCCGCCTCCATCTCAGCGAGCAGATGGAAAGGAGGGGACCCACCCAGCGCCGACAGCTCGGCGTGCGACACCGTGCGGTAAGCCCGCACGGCACGGAGGACTGCGCGGCGATGAACCTTTGCCAAAAGGTCTCGCCCCACGCGACAGCCCTCCAGGTCGCCGGCCCAGACCGGCGCTCCGTAGAGCGCCATGGACCGGACGACCGTCACGTACAACCGCCGAACTGCTTCGTGCGGGCCTCCCAGGTTGGGCATGATGCGCCCAAAGGCGAACACCTGTCGCTCCAACCTGGGGCCCAGGACCCGAAAATGACGCGCGAATCGCCAGTAGGTGTCCAGGGTCAGACCGAGATACTTCATCGATCGGCCGACCCTGATGCAGGCCTCCCCGACTCTCAGAGACGCCCTGATGGGGATGCCAGTCCCCATCCTGTCCGCGAGCCATACCGCCTCCGTTTTATCGGAGGCGACTCGCAGACCGAGAGCCTCTATCGCGGGAATGACGAGCCGCAGTGCCCTCTCCGCGAGGTCTAGTGCTGCTATCCATCTCGGCCCGGAGGCCACCACCAGCGTGTCGTCGGCGTAACACACGAACGACACGTCAGGCGATGGCAACTCCACCCGCAGCACCGCGTTGTATGCCAGATTCCACAGCAGGGGCCCTAGAACGGACCCCTGTGGCACGCCGCGGTGCACGTGAGCCACCCCGTCCCCATCTCGCCCGACGTAGGAGACCACCCGGTCGCGGAGATAGTCCCAGATCAGGCGGCGAAGGTAGAGCGGGACGCGATGGTAAACCAGCGCCCGCTCGATCGCCGCCCAGGAGACGGTGTTGAACGCGTTGGCGATGTCTAATGACACCGCCACGCTGACACCGCCCCCCTCGACCGCCCGGTCCGACAGCGACCGAACCAGTAGAATGGCATCTACGGTCGATCGCTGCCGCCTAAAGCCGAATTGGCGGTCGGACAGATCCGGGAACTCCGCGGCTCCGAGGTGGTCCATGAGGCGGGCAGCTATAATCGTTTCCAGGAGCTTGCCCGCCTCGTCGAGGAGACAAATAGGCCGATAGGCCGAGGGTGACTCTGCGGGATTTCCAGGCTTTCGCAGCAGCACTAGCCTCCCCTCTTTCCACGCGCGGGGGAACCTCCCGGTCGTCAAGGCCGCGTCGGAGACGCGCCTGAGGCCGCTCCCAAGGGCGCCCATCGCGCAGGCCCAGACTCGCCCGGGCCCTCCGTTCGGTCCGGGTGCAGCGTTCTTCGAACGCATTCGACGCACCGCGGACTCGAGTTCCTCGTTCGTGACCCTCGGGGCATCCGCTATATCGGTGCCCCATGCGAACTCCGGATCTCCCGAAGCGTCGACGCCACCCTCCCCAGGAACCGGGGGAGGGGGGAACAGCGCCGACAAAACCTCCAGGAGAAACCGGGGCTCGAGGCCCTCCGTGACAGGGGGCGCCCAAGGTCCGAGTTTTTTGGACACGGCCTTGTACGGGCGCCCCTAAGGGTCCTCGTTGAAGGTCTTGAGGAACACCTCGTGCGAACGGGTCTTGGTCCGGGCTATGGCTGCACAGAGCTCTCGGCGCGCCGCGGAAAACGCGGAGCGCAGCTCCTGCAGCCGGTCCTCCATCACCCGCCGTCGGTCCCGACGACGGGCATTGGTGTACCGGCGTTGCGCGCGAACACTCGCCGCGCGGAGATCCGCGATCTCCTCGCACCACCAGTACACCGACCTCCGACCCCCACCCGGCGGCCCGACTCGCGGCATCGTGGCGCCGCAAATGCGTTGCAACGCCCGCCGGAGCCATAGGGCGCCGTTAGAGGGGTCGTCGAGGACGTCGCTCGGCAGGGAAGGCCAGGCGACGACGGAGGACGCGATTTGGGCCGCGCTAGCGTCGAGCTTCTTGAGCGCCCAGCGCGGTGGCTGTCTACCGGCACTAGCGGGAGGAAGAGTGGCCGCGGAGGTGGCCAACATGACGTACATGTGGTCCGAGCCAGTCTCTGACTCCTCCGCCACCCAGCAGTCCGACGTTATCGATGCGGCCGCGGGGTTTACCCAGACGAGATCGATAACCGACTCGCCCCGCGACCCGCGGAACGTCGTGACCGCGTAGGGGTTCTTCAGGACGAACCCCATCGCTTCCGCCCACTCGAGGAGCAGTTCGCCCCGGCAGTCCGTTCTGGGGGAGCCCCACTCGCGAGCGTGGGCATTAAAATCCCCCAGGAGGACCACTGTCCGAGCTAATTGGGGGGCTAGAAACGCCCCCACCTCGCTCAGCCGGTCCTCGAACACCGGGACGCTCAGGCTCGGTGCCAGGTAGCAGCCGACCACTAGGAGGTTCCCCCACCTCGCGCCCATCCAGCCCCGCCCGTGCTGGGCGATCACGCACGACGGGGCTCCTCTTCCCACTTCCCACGTCATCGCCACCTGCCAATCCGGGTTGGTGGACCGAGAGCATCGGTCCGCCAGCGGATACGGCTCGGCGATGACGGCTAGCCCGACGCCCATCTCCACGCGAGCCTGCTCAACCAGGTCGTGCGCTCGCATGGAGTGGCACGCGTTCATGAGGAGTATCGGGGGGCCGCGAAACATCAGCAAGTCTCAAGGTCGGCCTCCCCCGATTCCTCCCCTGGCTGGACCGCGCCCCCGTTGGCAACCGGGGGCGCCGGACGCTCCTCCTCGTCGTCCGGGAAATGGACTGCACCTCCGAACGAGGCTGCAACCGACCGCGCTAACTCCAGCGCCTCGGCCGCGTCCGCCTCCCTCGTCGTCACGCTCGCCGTCGGAGGGACCCCCTTGGCCTTTAAAAAGGCCTCCCTCCCGACCGGCGGCGGACCCGCCTGGGGGAGCCCTGGGCTGCTCCCCCCTTTCCCCTTCTTTTTCTTTCCCCCACCCAACACGGGGGACCCCCCGCGCGCCGGGGAAGGGAGGCCGCTAGTCGGAGTATCTGACTCCTCGCGGTCCTTCCTCTTCCCGGCGCCCGCACCGGCCACGGAAGACGAGCCCAGTGGACCGGTCTCCATGGCCTCCGACGGGGGCTCCGGGGGCGGAGACACAGGGGTCCCGGGGATCGCAGGTGGGGACGATACCACCCCGGCGGACGACGATGCCGGGGCCGGCCTCCCACCTCTGCGGCCCCGGGCCGCGGCGCGGGTCACAGGGGGGGGGAGCCGACAAGCCGGTCCCCCCATTCTGTGCCCGCTGGGGTGGTCCGCTGCCGCGCAGAGCGGGCAGACGGGGGGGGGGCACGCCGCGTGTCCCTCGCCACCACTGCGGTAACACGCGCCGCTCCTGTCCGTGGGGCTGCTGCACTTGGCCCTCACGTGGCAAAACTCCAGGCAGCGGAAGCATTGTAGCTTCCGCTGTGCGAGCAGCACCACGCGGGCCGTTAGGGAGTCCACCACGACGGTGGACGCCCTTAGCAGCTGGGCAGCAGCCGCCACGGGCGCGCGAACCCAGGGGGAGAAGAGCCCGGCGGTGTCCGGTCGCTTAGCGCCGACCGTGACGTCCTCCGCCAGGCAAGCCCCCTGAGCTGCGATAGCCCCCCGAATCGACTCAACGGACGCCAGTTCCGTCAGCCCGCACACCCGGAACTCGGCCAATTTCTGGGGGCAGTGCACCTTGATCCCGGTGCCCCCCAGCTACTCCGCTAGCCTCGATTTGAGGGCGGCAGCCTTGGCAGAGCCCTGTGAACCTGGGATCTCCAGGATCAGCCCCCCGGTTACGGCGCGCCTCGGCCGCATCGCTGCGATACCGAGGTTGGCGACGTTTATCGCCGCCATCGTGTCAGCAACCCGCGCGGAGAAAACTTCTTCCCCTCCCACGGGGGCGGGGGTCACCGCCGCCGTCCTGGGAGCGCGCGGGATTGCAACCGGGGGAGACCCGGGTGCGCGAGCCTGTTGGGGAGCCGCCGTCCTCGGTCGAGCCCCCGCACCGTCCCCACCAGCAGCCACTCCGGCCGCTTTTCTTGCTGCCCTTTTTGCCTTACGGCCCACCACCTGGGCCCAGGTGCCTTCAGCGGTGGCGATGCCCGACCCAGTGGCCGGAGCCGGGACACGGGACGTACCAGGCGTCGCGGGGGCAGCCGCCGCACCAGCCTTCTTGGCCTTCTTAGCGGCCCCCTTACGCTTCCGGCTCACCTGCGAGGGGGTAAGCTTTGGCGGAGATCCCGCCCCATCCCCCGCAGTCACGGGCCGAGCACCCCCCCCCCCCCGCGAGCGCCCGTCTTCGCCCGAGAATCGGGCAACGAAGCCGGGGGCAGCGAGGGGCCGGCCCCCTTCTTCCTCTTCGAGGTCGAGTTGGGGGGCCCCGTAGAAGGGGGCCAGCGCCCGCGACCCGCGCAGCCCCACTCGCCTTGCCCCCCTTACGAGACGGGGCGGGGACACCGCCCCCAGTAGAGGCGCCCCCGGCGATCCCGGCCCATTCGTGGGCCAGGACCGTTGGCTGAGCAGCCGGCCCCGGCGTCGGACCGACCATGACGCGGCCCAGGGCCAAGAAGCGCGCGTCGACGCGCCTCTCGATCCCCTCCATCTGACGCAGCAACGCGGCCCAAGGCTGCTCGGCCGGCACGTCCGCATCCCCGCCACCGGACGCGGGGCCCGGCGTCGGGGTCAAGGGCAGGGGGGAACGCTCCCTCCTCCTCTTTTTTGCCCCACCCGTCGCGGGAGCGCCGCTCCGCGTCGGCTCGCGCGGCGGAGGGCTAGGCCTCACCGCCGATGAGGGGCCCAGGGCAGCCCCCGGCCCGGCACTGTCGCCCGTCCAGGGGGGCACGCAGGGCGGCAGGAGCTCAGCGTGGGCGGGCAGCTGGACGGACGGGTGGAGGGCCATCGCCTCCGCCTCCGTCACGTCCACACCGTTCGCCACCACCCGCGTTTCCAGGCGGGTGTGTTTCCCGCGTAGGAGTTCGAGCTCCCGCTCCCTGACGTGGAGGTTCTCTCTAAGGGAGTGCGCCTGCTCCGTCAGGGTCCGCTCCTTAGCCGCCAAACTGTGGGACGTCTCTTCCCACTGCCCCTGGCGGAAGGCTACTTCCCTGGCCGGCCTGTCGGGGTTTTCGCCCCTCTCTGCCCTGCCCGTTAACTCGGCAGCCACCGCCGACGCGCGCCTTATAGCGACGCGGATCGCACGCATGTCGGTGGTCCTCATATTATTAGTGGCACCCACGACAGCGGCGACCGCGTCCAGCTCGCGCTGCGCCTGTCCGGCGAGGCCCCCCACCGACATCGTCTTGGCCCAGTTCTTCAGGTCCGAGCGAGTCGGCAAGGCCTTCATCCCCGGGCCGAGCCTCCGCGGGTCCGTCCAAACCCCGGGCTTCCTTCCGCGTTTGCCCGGCACGAAGCCGGGCCTCCCACCCCCATCGGAGAGGCCATCGGACGACGGCAAGGGGACGTCGACGGGGCACTCCCCCGTCGGTCCCTCCTCCTCTGTCTCCGACGCGATCATGGGGGCCGCCCCTTTTTGCTTCTGCGTCGGGCTAGACTCGGGACGGGTTCACTGTCGACGTCCATCAACGCCGACCCCGCCCCCGGAGCGCCCGCGCTCGTCCCGGCTCCCTTCTCCTCCCCCTCCTCGTCCGAGGAGATCATGACGGGCCCAGAGACGGGCCCGTCGCATCTCTCGAGGACTACGCGGGGGAGCCACCGCGCCGCGTCAGCGCCCAACGCCGGCGTCGCCAACCGGACAGACCCCGTCGGCGACACACATCGCGGGGAGGCCGCGATCGAGACGGCGCCCGGGTCCAGCCGACCCATCAGCGCCGCGACCTCCTCGCGCAACCCGAGGAGCTGGTGTACCTCCTCCGCCGTCCTCGCCTCGACGTTCCTGACGTACGGCACACCTCTGGTGTAACGTGGCACCGTACGCCGAGCGTTCCCGACTCGTGGGGACGAGGTTTTAGCGACGCTCGGTTTTAGCGTCCCTAGACGGGGCCCCGTCTTTAAAAGTGTGACCAAATAGGTGTCTCGACCAATCGTCATAGCGACGGACTGTATCGCCCGAGACCGCCTGCTAGGTCTCTTCTTTCGGCCGGGCAATAGTAAGTATGTGGAATGTGGTTCTATGGCTTACTTCCTACTAATCTACTTTTTGCGAAACGTTGCAATTGTCAGAATGTTATTCCGGTTTAAGAAATGTCTTAATGTCTATGTTACTGTTTCAGTTGCAGAAATTAATGAAAAAGTTTTTGCACACCCGCGGCCGTGGAGAGCCACGTCGTAGGCCGCGGGGGGCGAGGAATAGGCCGCCCGTATAGAGGATGGGGAGGCCACCGGCGCGGTGGTCGAGGTGGGGGAGGAGGAGGCGGGTGGAAAAACAATATAACCCTTAATTTTTAAATATATCAATAAAGCCTAATTTTTTCATTTCAATTGGATACAGAGTGATCCTGGAGCGACTGGACTCACAGACGTACCACCTGGTACCCCGTGTCGATGACAACCCCCCGCAGTGCATCACCGAATTTGATGACTTTTGACCCTCGAAGAGGTTGATGCGCCTATTAAGAAGTGAGAAATGGCCACGACGCCAATCGATTCCTTATGTTTGGCCGATGAAACTTGTGGTGTCCGAAGGAGACGAATAATTGACACAGAATTAGGAAGGGGATAACCTGTTTATTTCATGGCCTGAGCCAGACTGCTTCGTACCTCGCTCGGAGTATATACACAGCTACAATGCTGGCTATGTATATATGTGAACTTTGTTGTTGCGTCCTGTCGGTAATACCGATATACCACATCTCTCCCTTTCATATTTAATACAATGCCTCTTAACCTAAGTTTAGATATTAAGTGATTATTGCTGCGTTGGTATTTGTTTTACCGGCTAACCGCGCGGAGCGTCTTGGCATGTTTACCACTGGCGTTACCGTTTTCAGCCGGTCTTCAGCATCGCGCGCATATCCCCTGCGCATTTGGTTAACGTGCCTTTTCGCCTGCCCGCCGTTCGCAATCGCTACTTCAAACGTTACCGGGGAATTTTGCTCGACGATTCTAGCGCGCGTCCACCCCGGTTGATTTCTGCGAAAATCTTTGACCATGATCTCCTCCCCCACGCCAAAAGAATGCTTTTTTGTAACCGGTCCATTTTGGATCTGCGCTTGTTGTTTCTTTTCTACCATACGTCCGACTGACGGACGCAACAAACTGAAGCCCGTGCGTAGTTCTCTGCGATACATCAATGATGCCGGCGTAACTTTCGTCGTGGCGTGTGGCGTTGTTCGATAGTCTAAGAGGAACTTCGCGACTGCTTCTTCGAGTTTGATTCCGCTTTTTGTTATCTTTGTTATTTTGTCTTTAAAGGTCCCTACTAGATTTTCCGCAGCTCCATTTGACGCTGGATGGTACAGGGGCGTAAACGTTTGTTTGATTCCTCTGTTTCTTATAAAACTACCGAATTCCGTGCTCGTAAACGTTGGCCCATTATCTGAAACAATTTGGAATGGAAATCCGTACTGTGCGAATACTCTCGTTAACACACGGATCGTTTTCTCTGCTGTGATATTTTTTTTTCATGTTAATAACTTCCGGCCATTTGGAATGAGCATCGATTATCACTAAAAACATGTTTCCCTGTACCGGCCCCAAAAAATCAACGTGAATTCGAACCCACGGCTGCTCGGGCCATTTCCACGGAGTTAATTTGGCTCTTGGAGGGTCCCGACCTCCTTCCAAGCACTGTTTACATGATCTCGCGATTTCTTCAATATCTTTATCGAGTGACGGCCACCAAAAAAAAGACCTCGCTATTCGCACTATGCCAAAGTGACTTGCATGTAGTTCCGCGAGTACTTGAGATCTTAGTGTCTCGGGAATTAGAATTCGATATCCCCCAAAAACACAGTTACCCTCCATGCTAAGCTCGTTACGTCTGTTATAGAACGGCTGTAGTTCCTGCTCAACGCGTTTGATATTTTCTGGCCATCCCTCTCTAATTGCCCTGATTACTTGGCCGCCTACGGTGTCTTTTTTCATTTCTCGACTGATGTCCTCGGCTTTAATAAAATTACTCTCTTGTATATAATTTATGTTTACGTTATGTATGTTTCCTTTCTTTTCTGTTTTGTCCGGCAGTGGTAGGCGTGATAGGACGTCGGCCACTGCATTGTCCTGCGCTTTGACATATTGTATCTGATATTGAAATGCCGATAAATATAAGGACCAACGCTGTAACCTATTCGCTGCGATTAGCGGTATCCCTTTCTTTGGTCCGAAGATCAACGTTAACGGCCTGTGATCTGTTTTTAACGTGAATTTCCTGTTAAACAGGTACACATAGAACTTTTCAACGCCAAACATTATCGCCGCCGCCTCTCTATGTATCTGTGTATATCCTTTTTCAGCATCACTTAAACTCCGTAACGCAAACGCTATCGGTCGCTCCGTTCCATCTTTCATCGCGTGCGCTATCGTCGCTCCTACCCCATACGGTGAAGCATCGCAAGACAAAATCAATTCTTTGTTCGGGTCGTAATGTGTTAAAACTTTTGGTGAAGATAATTCTTTTTTAATGTCTTCGAAGGCGCGCGTGCAATCCGGCGTCCATACCCATTTTGTTCCCTTTTGCAGCAACGCATACAAGGGTTGCAATAAGGTCGCGCGATTTTTAATGAATTTATCGTAATATGTTACTGACCCGATGAACGATTGTAATTGTTTAATATTTTGTGGTTGCGGTGCCTCTACAATGGCTTTGTTTTTTTGAAGGTTTGATGCACCCCGTTCTTATCTACTACGAACCCAAAATATTCTATTCTCTCTGCGTTGAAAACACATTTTTTTTTATTTATCTTGAAACCATTTTCCCATAATTTTTTGCATAATCGGTCGACTACTTGGAAATGTTGGTCTTCCGTTTTTCCGGTGGCGAACGCATCGTCTAAAAAAAAATCAACTTCGTCTAAGTCTGCGGTTAAATCGTCCATAATTTGTTGAAATTCAGCCGGCGCTGACGCGATTCCGTATGTTAATCTCGTGTATTGGAATAACCCTCGGTGTGTCGCGATTGTTGTGTACTTCCTACTGTTTTCGGCTAAGAGTATTTGTTGATACGCATTTGCTAAGTCGATCTTGCTATATCTCTCGCCTCCTGCTAATTTTCGCAAAATGAACTCATTACGCGGTAGTGGGTATTGTTTCACAACCAGGTTTGGATTCAATGTGACCTTGAAGTCCCCGCATATGCGGACCGACCTATCTGTCTTCAGTACGGGTACAATCGGCGTAGACCACTCGCTCGTTTCTACCGGAACTATCACTCCCGCCTTGAGCAGTCTGTCTAATTCTGCATTTACCTTATCAATCAGTGCGAACGGTAAGGGCCTTGCTTTCTTAAAGACGGGTCTCGCTCCCGATCGCAACGTTAATTCCACGCGTCTTCCTTTAAAGGTCCCTAATCCGTCTGTAAATAGTGTGGGGTAGCTGCTCTCTATTCGTTCTCTCATTGTTTTTGTTACTCGAACGTTCGCGATCGTCGGTCGCGCCAAAGGAAATAATTTGAACTGCTCTAGCCACGGTCTTCCGATTAATGGATTGTCTGTTTCGATAACATACAAATCTCCGCTTGCTCGTATTCCCTCGTATTCGATATTTAGATTTCTTATTATTCCCCTCGGAACGACCACCGTGTTACCTGCTGCTTTGAATTTCCTTCGCGTTCTCTCTACCTCTGTATTTGGCAACAATCGCGCTCTCACTTTCTCGGGTATTGTTGATACCGCGGAACCCGTATCTACTTCCATCGACAAATTTTTCCCGTTTACCGAAATTATCATAACCTGTGGCTCAACGCGCTTCTTACTTACTTGCCCCAGGGTATTAATTCTATCCGTCACGCTCGCTATCCGATCGTCGTCGTCGTCTTTTGTATCCTCTTCATCCTCTTCATCGCTGCGCCCAGTGTTTACAGTTGCTACTTGTTTCACGGCCCCCGCCGTTCCCTTCTGCTTGCAGACTCTCTCCAGGTGACGGCTGGTGGCATCGCCGGCACACGAAATTCTTATATCGGCAAATGTTGATTGTGTGTCCGTATTTTCCACAACAGTAACACGTTGGTCCGTTCGGTGATCGTGCACTTGCTTGTTGTGGGCTTCCCCTTGGTTTTGACCCGGACGCTGAATTTCGTCGGCCTTTGTAGGCTTGTTGCGGTCGACCGAGTTTATTTATTTCCGACGTTGTCTCGTTCGCTGAGTTCGGCGGTGCGTTCGTCTCTGCGTTCTCCTGTGCTGTTTCAATCTCCGTCGCTAGGTTTATTGCTGACTCAAAAGTCAAATTCTTTGCTCTGAATAGCTCGACTCTCGTTGTTGTATCCCGTACTCCAGCAATAAACTGATCTCGAAGTCTTTCTTGGTTATCCGTGAATTTACAGCGCCGTGCGGCCAATTTGAGCTCCGCGACAAATTCCGCAATTTTCTTTCCTGTGCTCTGCTTGAGTCTCGCGAATTTCGCCCGTTCGGCAACTTCCGACGGCTGCGGGGCAAGGTGATCACTTAATGTTTTAACCACTGCCTCATATGTCATTTCTTTCAGCTTCTTAGGCGCTGCTAAATTCCGGAGAAGATTACAGTATTGTCTCCTTATGGACTCGGTTTGGTGTACACGATGTGGGTTTTTCGCTATCCCCACCACTTCTGTCTCACTCTTGTCCGGCGAAGGCGAGAGCGAGATGGAATGAGAACGAGCGAGAGGCACTGGAAGCGAGCAAGGGCGGTATGAGACAAACGACGCGTTGATGTTTTGTCTCGCTCCGTCTTTTGGACGCCGTCACACTCCGTCCATTGCGTGCGCGACGGGCGTGCGCAATGGTCACGTGCCCATAATGTGAGCACGGGAACCGTTTCGCAAAATCTTGACCAGGGCCCGGAGGTCTCCAGTCGGTGCTGGTGGGGGAAGCACACCTACAGGAGCGGTGGTAATGTGTGCGTGAATTGACGGCAGCGCGGAGCCAGCCAAGTGGTGAGAACGCGAAGTGAATGTGAAAGCAGTGGTAATGTGTGCGTGAGACGCCACGATTGGAGACGAACCGACGCCAGCGCCAAGCAAGGACGCCGCGGCCAATCAGCGTCGACAATATATGTCCCGGTGACGCTGGTTGGCCGTGGTGCCGTTCGTCCCCCATCACTAACACATTACTACCGCTCCTATAGGTGTTTCCATCTGACCAATAGCAGCGGCGGATTCGATGAGCTCCAGCCGGTGGACGGCTGGAGCCTTCCGAGCGGAACACTGAAAGCACCGGAGCTCCGAAATGACGTCACATTTGCTTCGCGTTGTCGCCACTTGGCTGGACTCCGCGCTGCCGCCAATTCACGCACACATTACCACCGCTCCTGTAGGTGTGCTTCCCCCACCAGCACCGACTGGAGACCTCCGGGCCCTGATCTTGACGGAGGCACGTTCCATCTCACTCCCCCCTTCGGCCAGAAAGAAGCGACAAACGAACACTCGGAATTAGGGCTCTGTTCATGATGTGGGTTCAACGCCGGTCCCGACCAACGAGCCCACAGCGAGGAAATACTGTATATGTTTCCACATCCACTTTTGTCAGCAACACCGATCGCCTTTTATCGTTCTCTACATCCGCCGCGTCAAAGTAGAACTCCAATCGTTCTATGAATATTTCCCAGTCATCGTCACTCGATTTGAACTGCACGTGAATTTTCTCGGTCGAACTCATCTTCCTTCTCCCTGTGTCTACCGGCCCTGATTCAATACTCTCGTTCAGGCTATCCTTTTCGTCGTCCAATGACTCTTGCTGATTCTTTGCTTTCCACGTTGTTGCCAATTGCTTCCGCAGCACGTCTATGCTTTCATTTTCGTTAATGTCATCCCTTAACTTTAATAGTCCTGTGATCACTTCTGCTTTTGTTAGCTTGTAGATCCAGCTAGTCTTTCCAGCACTCTTATCGTACTCTTCTTTTTTGTCCGACATTAATTTCGTAGTGCCATTACCGTTGATTTATCCTCGTCGCCACTGTGGTGTCCGAAGGAGACGAATAATTGACACAGAATTAGGAAGGGTATAACCTGTTTATTTCATGGCCTGAGCCAGACTGCTTCGTACCTCGCTCGGAGTATATACACAGCTACAATCCCGGCTATGTATATATGTGAACTTTGTTGTTGCGGCTTGTCGGTAATACCGATATACCACAAAACTAACACTAAGAACGACGTAATTCGGATCTTAATGTAGGAAATTAGATGAAAAATTGGTTTATATAATTTCACGCTAGCTTCGTTAAAAATAATCCAATTTACACGTCATTTTGGGACGATTTTCATCGGAAAAACATAAAGAATCGATTGACGTCGTTTTCGCAGAGATCTGATGAGAAATGCGGAAATCGTGGACATTTCTCACTTTTTATTGTATTCCAACCCCTTCGAGGATCAAAAGCCATAAAATTCGACGAGGCACCGCAGCAGGGTGCTGGCCCCGCCACCAGGGTACCAGGCGGCATCTCTTTGGCAGGCGTCGCTACAGAATCGCCCTGTATGTCTTTCCTACATTTATCGGCTAGCGTGGATTTTCACCTTTTATAATAATTTTGTATAAGAATATGTTTCTTGTCACCATTTAGTTTTTCTATTGTTTTCACTAATTTCCAGTCGCGTCTATTTCTATTTGCCTGCACGTTTTAATTAACGTTTTATACAATTCCATTTGCATAGGAGACCAGTAAAAACAATAGAAATGATCCTTTGAAATCTGATTAATGTACCCTGAGTATTGCCACTTATACTTCAAGTCACATAACGAATTGATAAGATTAAGATTTTTATTGATTCCTAATTCTCGCACGATAGCTTAATCATTTATTTTTCACAAAGTACACTGTCGTGGAACGTAGTATAATTCATCTTTAAAGCCGCGTATTCACCTGAGCATTAGCCCCGAATGAGCATTGCACGAGCACCGATCAATTCAAAAACTTCACGAGAATGTCGTGAGAAGACTTTTTTGTTATATTAAATTATATTCATGATAAAGTTACAAAGCACGATACTGTCGTCATAATATCTATTACACCTGAAGAAAGATTGGCAATTACTTTCAGATTTCTTGCAACCGGTGATTGTTGTAGGAGCTCGCAATATCTTTCGAAATATCTAAACAGGTTATTTAAAAAATTATACCAGAAGTGTGTGAAGCTGTAATTGACAGTCTACTGCATTATATAAAGGTGAGTGATTTATTAAGATTTTACCGACTTACTGTCTAGCGGTCAATGGTAGCCGATTAATGGGCTACCGATCGGTAAAATGTTAATCGTGGTATCGTTCGAACACGTGTGTACGTTGTATCTAGGGTTACCACCTTTTTTACAATAAAATAACGTACATTTGCTTTCGTGGGGTATACAAAAAAGTACGCTCAACAAATTAAACATACATTTTAATCTTATTAGTTTTTATTTCTTACAAACATATTTTCTATTGCTTTTAGGGACATACTACGGTATGACCCAATCAACGGAATGAACTGAAATTTTGAGGGGTTGGGCGGGAGGGGGGCAGAACCTGTAGTATAAAATTTCAGCCGCGGGTATTTGTTACTTTCTGAGATATTATTAAAAAACTTTCGTTATAATACAGTATTGTCTCCCAATGGGCTCTGCTTGATACACACCATAGATTTATATAGACGGAACGGAAGAGAGAACTCTGGGCGAGGGGAACGTAAGATCGGAGGGGAAAAGGCAGAAAGCATACAGGCAATGGGAATGTATCGCAAACGAAACTCGGTCGAGGTGGCGCTCTGATCGGAGTGCCCAAGATGGCGTCTGAGCATGCGCGTGATGACGCCGTGACGTCAAATCAATCAACGCCAAGATGAGCTTGGCTTTGCGCTTGCGTCGATTCGTTTATAGTGTTTATTAAGCCAAACTCATCTTGGCGTTGATTGGTTTGACGTCACGGCGTCATCACGCGCATGCTCAGACGCCATCTTGGGCACTCCGATCAGAACGCCACCTCGACCGAGTTTCGTTTGCGATACATTCCCATTCGGTAGTTAAGTTCGGGTGTATTCGGTTCGTGTCGGTTCGGCATTAATGGCGGAAAAATACGAAAAAACATAACATAGCTCATAGTACATTATAGTAGCACATAGTCATAGTAGGTAGTAGTCGCGGTATGAAATCATATATTATATTAATTGAATATAATAATGACTTATTGCGTAGTAATAGGTTGCGCAAATCGCAGGAAAAATAAAAATTATGAACAATTGGAGAAAGAAAATATAAATAATAATAGTATTCGATTTCATATGTAAGTAAATATATGGTAAATATAGACACATAACCAACAATTTATATATTATATATATAATCTTATAAATTTAAATGTGTTGCTCGATTATCGAATAGATAATATTGTTGCGAACACCCCTTGGATGGGAATCCAAGGCCCACTGGAGCTCGCGAGCGGGACAAGAGACAGCGAGAAGAAGGCGATCGGATCGATCGCCTGTCAAGCTGTCATTCGAGAGTCAGCCGCCATTGCTTGCAGACGTCACGATATCTCTTTGCGCTAACTGATTGTATTCGTTACCCGTTCTTGTGTTACCCTTGTTTATGTTCTGTTGTCGTTGTTGTTCAGTAAATACGCGATATGCCTTACCCAAAACGTAACATTGGTGTCAGAAGTGGGATGCCCGCCCGGAGCGGCATGCCCACTCGCGCTTCCGCGGCTTCCGCGGCCCCTGCGGTCCCTTCTTCCGGAGCATCGGGCGATCCGTCCCTGCGGGAGCTTTTCACCACCCTCCAGCTCAGCATCGTCGAGCAGATGCAGGAACAGCGGAGGGACGACGCAGCCCGCCGGCTGAGGGAAGATCAACGCAGGGAGGCTGCCGATCGACAGGCGCAGGCGGCTTTTGAGGCGCGGATGGCGGAGTTGGAGGAGCGGGTTCAGGTCGTAACCGCTTCATTACGGAATAGCCAGGGCTCAGGTGGTAGCGGCGCGGGCCCTCGGGGTGGGGAGGTTGTGTCAAGTGAAATCAGTGAGAATAGTGTTGCCAATAGTGTACCCCCAGCGCATGTCCCCACGCCCGCTAGTGCGCCCGCCGCTGCCCCTTCATCGGGTTTGAGCGTCCTTAGCTTAGGGTACGCCGTGAAGCCGACGATATTCGACGGGAAAAATTCGTGGGAGGAGTACAAGGTGCAGTTCGAAACGATTGCGCGTGCGAATGGTTGGAACGACCAGAAGAAGGCCACGGCCCTGGTCGCTTCCCTTGGGGGCGCGGCGAGGAGCGTCCTGACGACGCTCACCGCCGCACAATGTGAGAGTTTTTCGGAGTTGGTTTCCGCGCTCGAATTCCGCTACGGGGCGAAGAATCTTTCGAATCTGAACTACGTACTCTTTCAGAGCCATCGGCAGCGAAGGGATGAAAGCATCTCTTCGCTCGCCACCAAAATTGAGCGCTTAGCGCAGTCCGCGTTTGCCGATTGTCCGGTAGAGATCCGCGACAAACTCGCCGCGTCCCAGTTCGTAACAGCGTTGTCGAGCTCTGTTATGCAACGGGAACTGCGTCTCGGCGGGTTCACAACCCTAAGAGCCGCAGTGACCAGGGCGCTGGAAATTGAGGCCGTGGAGGCGATGTCTCGCGGCTCCGCGCCCGAATCGCGAAGTAGGGACGTAGAAAAGCGGAAAGCTAAGCACACGGAAAATTCGAGGTGTCCCGAGAAGAGGAGGAGGCCCGCCAAGCCGGAGGAGCGAACGGGTCCGACGAGGACTTGCTGGCTTTGCGGCAAGACTGGACACCTGCAGAAGGATTGCTTCCAGGCTAAGAACGGTCAGACAGGAGCTGCTCCACCGAGGAGACCCCCCCAGGGAAACTCGAAGAGGACGGCGTAAGGGGGAGACGCCGGACCGAGAAGAACAGTCCCCCGGTCGTCAAGAGTGTGGCGATGCGGGAGGCGACTGGGCGGCAATGGAATCCTACCGACGAGATATACGTATGTGGAAAAATCGGCGGAAAGCCTTGTAAAATTATCCTCGATACAGGTTCGCCTATTAACTTGCTGGACAAGGAGCTGTGTGCGACGAAGGGCATCGCTCGAGCGAGGCTCGATATCCGCTCCACGACGGGGGAGAAAATGAAGGTGTTCGGCAAGAAGAGCCTGGAGGTCAGCGTCGGAGGACTCTCGAGCGTAGAAGATTTCTACGTCGTTGAGATGGTGGAGAAGTGTATCCTAGGAGCGGCGTTCTTGAGGAAGCACCGCTGTAGCTTGGATCTGGCTCGGGGAGTGCTGAGCCTACCCGGCAAATCGGACATTCGCTTCGGGGAGCCGACCCCCGAGGAGAAGGAACCAGCAGTAGAAGGGGGAACGGGCGTCCCACAGCATTTGGAAGAGCTGTTCACACGCTGTTCATCAGGTTTGACAGAAACGGAAAAGGAACTTTTTGCTGGGTTACTTCGTGAATTTCAGGACGTTTTCGCCAAGGACGCGACTCAGATTGGGAATTGCGACCGGGTCAAGCACACTATTGACACCGGAGATTGCGAGCCCATTAAACAGGCACCAAGGAGGCTGCCGCTGCACCGATGAGCGGAGGTGGAAGAGCTACTCAGGAAGATGTTGGCTCAGGGCGTGATCGAGGAATCGCGGAGCCCGTGGTCCTCCCCGATTGTCCTCGTGAAGAAGAAGGACGGGACCATTCGCTTCTGCGTGGATTTCCGTCGCCTGAACGAAGTCACGAAGAAGGACTCGTATCCTCTGCCCCGTATAGAGGATACACTGGACGCCCTCTCTGGATCTGCCTGGTTTTCAACCGTGGACCTGCAGAGCGGTTACTGGCAGCTTTCCATGGACGAGAAGGACCGAGAGAAGACCGCGTTTTCCGTGGGGACGGGACTGTGGCAGTTCAAGGTTATGCCCTTTGGACTCTGCAACGCCCCTGCGACTTTCGAGCGACTGATGGAGGACGTGCTTCAAGACCTGACGTGGAAGATCTGCTTGGTGTACCTGGACGACATCATTATCTACGGGAAGGATTTCGGGCAGGAGCTCGGGCGCCTACGGACGGTGTTTTCGCGCTTACGTCAAGCTGGACTGCTGATGAGCCCCAAGAAGTGCTCTTTCTTCTGCCGAGAAGTAAAGTATCTGGGCCACATCGTCACGGAGAGCGGAGTCAGGACAGACCCGGAGAAGATTAAAGCCATCTCGGAATGGCCGCAGCCGAAGAACGTCACGGAATTGAGGAGCTTCCTAGGATTATGCACATATTACCGGAAATTCGTAAAGGATTTCTCCAGAATCGCCAAGCCCCTGCATCGCCTCACCGAGACCAAACAAAACTACGTATGGACCGAGGAATGCCAAGGAGTTTTCCAGGAATTGAAGGAGAAACTCACCGGAGCACCGATACTTGCCTACCCGGAGACGGACAAGGACTTCATTCTGGACACGGACGCCTCTAACTTCGCTATAGGCGGCGTCCTTTCACAGGAGCACGAAGGACAGGAAAAGGTCGTAGCCTATTTTTCCAAAACCTTGGGAAAAGCGGAGAGGAATTACTGTGTCACTCGGAGAGAGCTGTTGGCGGTGGTGAAATCTGTAGAGCATTTCCACCACTACCTCTATGGTCGAAGGTTCCTGATAAGGACGGATCACGCAGCTCTCCGCTGGCTGCTGACCTTCAAGTGCCCCGAAGGACAGGTCGCCCGCTGGATCGAGCGACTCCAGGAGTACGACTTCGAGATTCGTCACCGCGCAGGAAGAGCTCACGGGAATGCCGACGGACTGTCGCGAAGACCGTGCATCGAGGAAGACTGCAGGAACTGCGAACGACTGGAGAAGAAAGAAGCTGGAGTGGAAGTTTCCACGAAGAAAGTTCACAGGATCTTCTGTGAGGACAACCGGAACGAGTGGAAACGAAGCCAGGAAAAGGATGAAGCGATTGGTTTCATCCTTAAAAAGAAGGGGGAAGGGGAGAAGCCGGGCTGGGAGGACATTGCTCGTTTTTCCCCGCAGTTGAAATATTACTGGACAATTTGGGATTCGCTGGAGGTTCATGAAGGTTTGCTTTTTAGGAAATGGGAGTCCCACAACGGCACAGCGGCCCAGTGGCTTTTGGTGGTGCCGCGCGAGAGGGTTGCAGAGGTCCTGAAGGAGTTTCATGATGCGCCAGCAGCTCGACATTTCGGAGTGAACAAGACCTTGGCGAAGATCCGCCAACAGTTCTTCTGGTCGACGTGTCGACAAGACGTTCAGGAGTGGTGCCGGCGGTGTGACACCTGTGCGGCGAAGAAGGGACCACGTCAACGGGGAGCAGGGAACCTGAGAGTGTACAACGTGGGAGCTCCGTTTGAGAGGCTTGCCCTGGACGTTGTCGGTCCGCTCCCGAGGTCCCAGGCCGGGAACAGGTACATGTTGGTCGTGGCAGACTACTTTACCCGGTGGCCGGAAGTAATCGCGATGCCAGACCAGCGAGCTGTCACAGTGGCAAGAGCTCTTCTGCACAACGTGGTGTGTCGTCATGGTGTACCTTTGGAGATACACACCGATCAAGGAAGGAACTTTGAGTCCTCCGTTTTCAAGGAACTGCTGAGGCTGCTTGGAGTCAGGAAGACGCGTACGACTCCCCTGCACCCTCAATCCGACGGGCTGGTAGAACGCTTGAACAGGACATTGCTCCAATATCTTGCAATGTTCGTTTCGGAGCACCAGCGGGACTGGGACGAATGGATCCCCATGTTCCTCCTCGCCTACCGGTCAGCACGGCATGAGGCTACACAACTGACCCCAGCGATGATCCTGTACAGCCAGGAACTACGTCTACCCCTGCAGTTATGGAGAGGACTGCCCCCGGAAGTTGAACAGGAAGAGGACGTCGAGCAAGGATACTCCGAATGGATTCGAGGGAAGATGACGGAGATCCACGAGTTCGTTCGACGCCGTCTGGACGTCTACAGTTCAAAGATGAAGTCGTGGTACGACAACCGGGTTCACGCGGTGGAGTTCCAGCCAGGAGAACGAGTGTGGTTGTTCCAACCACGAAGAGTGAAGGGGAAGTGCCCGAAACTGCAACCGGATTGGGAAGGCCCTTACACAGTGGTGGACAGGATCAACGACGTCGTCTACAGGATCCAACGGTCACGCAGGAAGAAGTGCAAGGTGGTCCACGTGCGCCGCCTTGCGAAGTACGAGGGATCACTGCAGGAAGAGTGAAGACGACGCAGGACTTGGACCCGAGGAAGAAGATTAGATTAAGCTAATCCGGTGGACCGGGTTGCGGAGGCTGCCTCCGTGGCTCGGCCCCTTTTCCTTTGGTTCTGTTTCAGGTTCACGAGACCCCACGACGAGGGACAAGGTGTCGGGGGACTGCCGCCGCAGCCTGGCCACGCGCTCCCGAATTCCCCGAATGTGCCATAATAGCGTGGCAGTCCGCAGCGGGGTGCGGACATACGTGAAAGCGCCCCGCTAGCCCCCTGGAGGAGACCCTACGAGCCCCCGGCGCGGCCGGGATGGTGATTCTCGCGGGGTACCCAGGATAAAGTAGGAGAGGAGGGTGGACAGCAGGAGGGAAATGGCATCCCCAACCACCAGGCGGACAAGCGTTGCTTGGATCGGCTGGAGGGGGTGTCGCGAAGACGGGAGCGCTGGCAGGACGCACAGGACGGTCCCCTGGTTCAGCACCTGAGGCCAAGAAGAGGAATGGGGCCGTCGAGCAGGAAGCAAGAGAGAAGACGGCCAGGGTTGACGAGATGGGTGACCGGACTGGGGGCTGGGCCGCTTGCATGCTTGCGACTAGCTGCGACCCTCTGCTTGCGCGCTCGGTCCTCCTTTCTGGTTTTCCGGCTCGTGCAGCCCCAACGGGTTGTCTTCGGTCTGGGGCTAATGAGAGAAACGTTTTCTTTGCAAGGGAACCTTGAAGAACAAGGGGTCGCGCAGGACTGTTGGAAGTACGTCGAGGACGGACCAGGATGCAGTCGAGGTCGAGCCAGGTTGCGGCGCAGGAGCGGCCGGATCGCTGAGGGGTGACGGACGGAGCGGAGCCGCCCAGGGATGATCCGGAGCGTCGCGGGATTTCGTCGTTGGAGCCCCGGAGGAGCTGCCGCCGAGGGAAACCTGGGAAACTTGGACTGTCGAGCCGTCGCATGGGATACGCCGTGTCTCCCGGCGGCTGAAGGAACGAGGAGTCCCGGCCTTCGGAAGAACAGGAAGCCCCACCTGTCTCTGCCCAAGAAGAAGATGCGCCGTCGGAGAAGAGGAAGGCCGCGCAAGAAGGAAGTCCGCAAGTTTGAAGGCGCAAGTGGAGGGCAGAGGCGCGAAGACCCACGTACCCACGCCTTGCCCAGGGTTTTTGGAGTGGTTTTCCCCTGGGCGGGAAGGCGAATGCCGAGGCAGCGGACGGAAGGGGCCACACGGCGTCTTTTCCACCCTTCCGGACCAGGGTACGGTTGCAGGAGTCGCGGAGACTGCAGCGGCCGGGACGACCGCTTTCTCGGAGGGGGGAGCAGTGTTGCGAACACCCCTTGGATAGGAATCCAAGGCCCACTGGAGCTCGCGAGCGGGACAAGAGACAGCGAGAAGAAGGCGATCGGATCGATCGCCTGTCAAGCTGTCATTCGAGAGTCAGCCGCCATTGCTTGCAGACGTCACGATATCTCTTTGCGCTAACTGATTGTATTCGTTACCCGTTCTTGTGTTACCCTTGTTTATGTTCTGTTGTCGTTGTTGTTCAGTAAATACGCGATATGCCTTACCCAAAACGTAACAATATGTTTATAATAAAAAAAAAATTATTTTGTAGTTTTCCTAAAAATATTGAACGGAAAACAAATTGGCTTAAGGCACTGAATTTAGAAAATTATAGCCTACCAAAAACAGGAGCTGTTTGCTCCGAACATTTTAATTCAAACGATTATGAACTAGGATATTGTCGTCGAATTTTAAAAAAAGATGCTGTTCCTTTTCTATGTATAAAATACGAAAATACTGACGTAGATACTGGCACAAACGACAATACTAACGTAGATACTGGCACAAACGAAAATACTGACGTAGATACTAGCACAAACGAAAATATTCAAGTAGATACTGGCGCAAACAAAAATACTGACGTAGATACTGGCACAAACGGAAATATTGAAGTAGATACTGGCGCAAACGAAAATACTGGCGTAGATACTGGCACAAACGAAAATACTGACGTAGATATTGGCGCAAATGAAAATAATAACATAGAAATTGAAATGGGATATCAACACCGTTCTACAAGTATGTCTCCGGATAGGATGTTTAATTCACCAGGAAAGGACCAATTGCGCAAACTACACAGACAGGAACTAACAAAATTGAGAAACAAGTTATATGTTAGTAATTTTAGAATGAAGAAAGCACGAATAGTAATCAAATCGTTACAAGGTATTCTCAAAGATCTACAGAACCGTAATTTGGTAACATCACACGAGAGTGATATACTTCAACAGCTAGATGCAGGTACAAAAGAATTAATTATGCGTGGTATAAGAAAAAAGAAAAAATTGCCTGTTAATAGAAAATATAAGACTGCGTTACGGCAATTTGCACTGTCATTACATTTCTACTCGCCAAAAGCATATACTTACGTGCGTAGAAAATTTGACAAAGCATTACCGCATCCGAAAACACTTTCACGATGGTATCAATCAATAAACGGGGAACCTGAAATTGTTTCTGAAGCTATACGGGCGATAAAACGACGTGTAAATTCCGTACCGCGCATTGCCAAATCTGTCTTGCTAATTCGCTCAGATGTTTGAATTTAATTCCTCCCGCTTTATTAATGTAGGCAATTGCGGTCGTATTATCTATACAAAGTAAAACTTTGCAGTTATATGCGTTTTCAGCAAAACATTTTAATGCAAAAGAGGAGGCCAATAGCTCAAGATAATTGATGTGAGATTTTTGGTAATCATCTCCGAAAATCTATACGCACCAAGTTTCTTCCCAATAAGCTCATTTTCTGAAATCTGGCTTCGATATATTGAATTTGTCATCGTTAAAAAGGCAGCCAAAAAAACCCGCACACACCGATTTTCTAAAAGTGCCGTATATTTTGCTAAATATAAAAAAAAACAGCAACAAAATTCAAAATTCCGGCCGGTGGGATCGATAGAGAATTAATTGGGAAGAATTTAAAGAAGAATCGCCATGTTTACTAAAAAATTGCGACCTGTACGGTGATTTGAACAAAAAGTGTGATTATGTACCACTGTGCGTCGTTTGACTCGCGTGATCGTATGATCCGCGAGTACAAGTGCCATGGCTGGCACTTGTGACCACTGGTAGAACCAGTGGTACCGCACTTTACAGAGCGGTGCGACGCCGGACCGGTCTTATTTGTTATTGCTTTCGTCAGTTTCGTGGCAAAATTACGTCGGCGTCGTTTGACTCGCGTGATCGTATGATCTGCGAGTACAAGTGCCATTTGTTGGCACTTGTGACCACTGGTAGAACCAGTGGTACCGCACTTTACAGAGCGGTGCGACGCCGCACAGTGGGCCGGATTTTAAATTTGCCGCCTTTTGGGTCTTTTTTTTAAGATATCGGAATGAAACTTACGCTAAAAAATAGGAAAAAATTATTCCTTTCTAATGATGTATAATTTAATATTTGTTACATTTATTTATTTTTTAATTTTGTTAACTTATTTTTGATAAAAAAAATTTTAATTCTGTTTATTTGGTACCTTATTTAATTCCCTTTACAGTAGTGTAAGCAACATTTTGGAAAACTTTTCGTTTCCAAGTTATAAGGAAAATTCGAATAATGAAGGAAAAGTAACAGCAAATCGGTTTGTTTAAATTAAGGCCCAGGTTTTTGCAATAAATATCTCCTTTTATTAATAACTAATATAAACAATCCATTAAAAAATATTTTTATATGCATTAACGAAAATGGCGACATTTTTCAAATTTGATTAGGGATATCTTCCAAACGCCGAAAAGTTTCACTTTCGGACCAATTGCAATATTTTCAGCACACTTTCCTCTAAATAATCACGTATCGATCATTTCCCCCCTCGTCCCACTGCTCAAATTATTAGTGTTTAAAGATATCAACGTTCGGTCAGTCCGTAGCGTAAAGGTGGGTCGCGTTGTGTTGTTCATGTTTACAATATTAATTCCTTAGCTTCATGGTCTAAATTCTGATTTTTTTTACTAGATGATTTCATTCGCATACTAGATATATAAGGATCGGACGTTAAAAGTAATTTATATAGTATGTCTTCGTTTGTTGCTAATCTGGAACATTTTCGGGTATTTTCACATCTGATTCTCTTAAAATCTTTATGTCGGGTTTCCTGAGCTTCCTCAGAAAGCTGCCCAATTCGAAGCAATGCATATTGTACTATTTCTGCCCCATGTATTAATAACCTCACAAAATTACCTTTTTTAAAAAAAGGTACAAAAAAGACCGCCAAGTATATAATCCCATCAAAAAGGATCCCATTTAAAAACATTGTCGTAAATTAATACCCATCAATAAGAATCCCTTTTAAAAACATTTTCGTAAATTAATAGCTTTACAAAACTAATGATATACACCAATTGCGCCAATTATCGCAATGACTATTTATACAAACAAAAAAATGTATCAGATAATAGTAAACAGATATATTTTTATACAAATAAATATTTTATTCAAAATACTTGTTGTTAAGTGGGCGAATAAATAGAGAGCCGTTATTAATAAAACGTATTTTAATAGTCGAACAAAAAGAAATACTTTCATCTAGCAGCAACACAAGAACATAGACTACAAAAGGTCTAGATCTTCAAAAGGCAGATAACTAAACGAAGAGCGCCCTTTACATAAAACTAAAAGGCAACGAGTGCGTGAAAAACATCCTCGCAACACTCCCACTCTTTTTACGAACTCCGTGGTACATAACTTGCATTTGAGCATTTGAATACAAAATATATACTTAATCTATAGGAACATATTATGGTCTTAACTCTGAAATAAACGTTACATCTTTGGTCTTATGTTTAGCAGGTCACGAAAATAGCAAAATGGTCGTCTCAACAATGGTTTGGTGAATATATCCGCTTGTTGATCATTGGTTGAAATATACTGCAGGTCAAACAGTCCCTCTTGAAACTTATCACGTGCAAAATGATATTTCACGTCTATATGTTTGGACCGCTTGTGGAACTCCTAGTTTTTCAAGAATTTGATTGCACTCTGGTTATCCATTAGCAACTTAGGTTTAGCCTGCTTCCCTCCTGTAATCTCGCAAACCAAACGATTTACCCAGATGAGCTCCCTGACTGCATTAGCGGCAGCTATAAATTCAGATTCAGTGGTTGACAAGGCAACCGTCTTCTGTTTTTGAGAGCACCAAGATACGGTGCTATCTCCCAATTTGAAGACACAGTCTGAGGTGGATCTACGGGTCTCACGATCCCCCGCGAAATCGGCGTCACTAAACGCCAGCAAATCAAGACTCATTCTTGCTTTAAAAAATAATCCATAGTTATGTGTTCCCTTTAGGTACTTCAGTATCCTCTTAACGGCGCTCCAGTGAATTTTGTCAGGTGATTCAAGATATTGACTCACAGTACTTAGAGCAAAAGCGATGTCAGGTCTTGTACATATTGCCAGGTACATCAGAGACCCAACCGCTTCACTGTATGGCGCGAGTGCGTGAAAAACATCCTCGCAACAATACTTGGCGCTGCTCTCTGAAAAAAATGTTCATTGTCTTGGTTAATAAATAAAACAAGGCCAGACTTATTGATTCAGACATATTTATTCAGTTTAGCAACACCAATTCCGAGAGCAGCGCCAAGTATTTTGAATAAAATATTTATTTTTATAAAAATATATCTGTTTACTATTATCTGATACATTTTTTTGTTTGTATAAATAGTCATTGCGATAATTGGCGCAATTGGTGTATATCATTAGTTTTGTAAAGCTATTAATTTACGACAATGTTTTTAAATGGGATCCTTTTTTATGGGATTATATACTTGGCGCTCTTTTTTGTACCTTTTTTTAAAAAAGGTAATTTTGTGGGGATTTCACACATTTTGTAGTGTTTATTGATGACAGGATAATTTTTTCACCCCGTCGGGGTTATTTTTTTTAATCAACAATATATTATATTGTCATCTAAACTACGCACACCTGCAAAGCTACATGACAATTGGATTGGTGGAATTGGTTTAAATTTGAGTTTTCAAATATGAAGCAAACATACAAGAAGCACACAGAGGATCGAAGCTGAATAAAAGTTTAATTAAAGTTTAATTAATACTATACTATATTACAATCAATTTTTTTTCTGACGTAGATCACACTGCATCATCTTGTGCTTCAGTTATCTGTAAATATATAAAATCCACATTTTAGTTACAATATAACTTAGAAGTTTTAGAAGAAGGGTGGAGTTTTCCTATAGTAAGTGTAGAGACTACATAATGTGTCCGAAGGAGGTGAGAGCGTATGGCGGAAAGTCTTGTTGAAGGAAATTTAAATGCTAATGGTAATTTATCAAAAATGAATGAAGAGCTCCAATATATTTAACGCACAATTTATTGGTGTTGGAATAAAATTAATTTAATATGTTCATTAGTGAATTTAAATATTGGTAATGTGAAACTAATAAAATTAATGATTAGCGTGGGAACTACTGTAGATTTTAATAAAGTATTACGAATATCTTTCATAAAAGATTGGGAAGTATCGAGGGAGATGCATTTTCACCGTACTTTTTTCTCTAATGTAACTTACTTTACACTGCAAGCACTACGCCATAATTTTCTTAATTCTTAATGCTACGCTAATATGAAAAATTTTGTCAATTTACCTTATTTGACAGATTTCCAGAAACTTGTGCGAAACAAGATGCTTCTCTGTCTATCTAACTAAATGTAAAAATAGTTTCGTTGTATAAAAACAATATATTATTTTGTCGAGATTTCTGGGAAAGAAAATGCTTCACTGTCAAACCTCCTCCGGACAACTTCCAAGTCTGTGCGTTCCCCCTGTTTCTATACGCTCTACGTAAATAGTCTATTGAAAAATTTTGGCGGCTTACCTTGTTAATTGAGACAATAATTCAGTGTCCTCTATGGTGTAAAAACTCGTGTAATTTAACAAATTTTAACTAGTTTCCTTATTTCACACTTGACAGGTTATAATTGTTTGACAATAGCTACTTAGGTTACGTTTACCTCGACAGTTCTGCTCTCTGCTAGCTGTCACGTGACAACGATTTGTTACGCGATTGGCCGAAAGTGCCGAAACCTTCATCGAATCAGCGACGTGGATATTGGAGACATTTCCTCTCCCTTTCATGTTCCCCTCTTGCCTAGAAGTGTAGGACGATGACTATGAAAGATCTTAACATGAAATTCGGCAAATTGCAACTTTACATCAAAATATCTCAGCTCCTAAGGCACGTAGCAACAAAACGAAGACACTTTTCTTATGTAAATCAAACCGAAGCTATCCATTAAGACCATTCAAAGTCTAATCGGATCAGCCGTTATTGAGATTCGATAATCTCAGGGTACTTGATAGCGAGTCGTGCCGTAATAGTCGTGCCGTAATAGACACTACCGTGTCTCTTGATTTATGCACAGAGGCCGGCATATAGTACCAGGCATAATATTGTACGTAATGCTTTGCTGTGTCTTGAGTATATTGCCGAAATTTTTCAATGTTTATTGCATAGGGGGAAGAAATGACCTGTAATAACGAATAGGAGTTTTTAATTAATATTATAATAATATTATAAGCTTTTTAAAATGTACTTGATACCGAGAACAAGTGCGTGTAAAAGATGTCATATAATTAATTATAAAGTTTCTACATCTATTTGTTGAAAAGAAAATTACCTGAAGTATAATATGAAATTTTTTAATTAATGTTGCATCAATTCCAGTGATTTCAGCTGAAACTTGTGCATTGGAAAAAAAACGACGGGCTCTATTTCCGTCGTTCGATGAACCCCATCCTTGTTTCACGTAATCTACGTATAAACCCATTCTTTCTTTAAATTGATTCTGTACATATGCCTTTTTTCATTTCTTTTTTGCTTCACATCTGCAGTTCTTGCACTCCACTTTTTAAAAGACAAATTATAAGAAATGTGTAATAAACATTCCATGCATCTTATCCAAGCATGAAGTGAAGAAATTCCAAATGTATAATTGGCCCCATTGCAGGGTTTTGAATGTATCAAGTTTAAGTTATTCATCTCGGTACGTCGGAAGAAGTGCCCGTAATCACATTACACACTTTGTTGTCGACCATGGTTAATGCCATAGCATATTCTATTTTAATATTATTATTCAGAGTCAGTGGACTTAAATTTTCTACTTCATGTTTGATTCTATTAATTTCTTCGTTTGTGACTTCGTTACTCTCTTTAATAAATTGAAATTTAATTGGTCTGCAGAACCAAGGTGATGAAGGTCGTGGATTTTCCCATATTATTTTGTTATTTGATTTATCCTGAAGTCGTATAGGTACTAAACTCGAAATGAAAACAGTATTGTCATCTACGTCATAATTTCCTTGTTCAATTTGTTTGTACCTGGATTGGCCAGATGCACCATCGCATCCCCATTTGCATACAAGCACAAGATCTACAGTATCCATAACTTCATCTACACATTTTAGTATTCGTGATGCTGTGTGATTTAATAAACTTTGTAAGTCAACTTTTGCTCCCATTTCTGATATTTTTATTTTTTCTTTAGGAGGATAACTGTTGCATTTCTCTGTCAATATTTTAAAATAAGAAGGCCATGAATTGCCATTGACTTTTACTGCTTCATTTCGGATTGTGATATATTGAATTTTTTACAAATCAGCCATAGTAAAAATAGTTAAAGCTTTTTGTGGTGAAATTTTTTTTCTGTTGAGATATGTTCATTTTTATATAAATCTGCAACGAGTTTTTTATATTGATCATTTTCTAAGTATCGAAGCAACTGTGCATTTATATGCATGCCGCGACTTTTTAAGCTCATTTTCGCAGCGTTTAATAATTCAGATAATGAAAAATGATTTACAAGAGACCGAGCTCTTCTTAATCGTTCTGTATCACTGCATTGCGATAGTGCTTTCTTTCCTTTATAAACAGATACATAATACAATTTCGATTTTACTTTAGCACTTGTTGAAGCGATATCTTTTAAAACATTTTTCGGATATAAGAAATCTTCTCTCTGCGGCACCACAACACTAAGTTGTAAATCCTTGCCAGCACCTCGAGGGGGGTGCTGCGAAGGATCCTTGCAGACAGGGCGTCAGGACCCGGTGCTGTCTTCCTCTCCGGCAGGCTTAACCGAACCTCGTCCGGCGTCACAGGAGACCATAGCGCGTGTATGGTTTCCTCACGCTGGGCCGGCGGTGGATGGACATCACGAACGTCCGTCATAATGGACTCCCAATAAGGAACCATTACCTCCTTGGGGAGGCAATGGCCTACACCGGTGTCGTCCATTACGGCATCATAACAGCGTCTTGGATCCCTACGCCAGAGCTTTTGCACTCTGTCGTAGTCGACCCTGCGCTGCTTATGCTTCGGCAATTCCGCACCCACCGTAGGCATCCGCTGGGGCGGCCGCCCAGCTCCCGCGTTTCGAGGTAGCGGAAAGACTTCGCTGAGGTACGTGGTCAGCCTCTCCAGGGTTACCCCGCGGTCCTCCAGCCCAACACGGTTGCACACGTCATCCAGACTTGCAGACCTGAAGGCGTCCGCCCCTATCGGGCCTAGGCCGCGGAAGTACTCCAGGAGAGCCCGATCCGCCTCCTCCTCCTCTCTGGCGGGAACCTCTAACGGGGCGACCGCCACCGGTTCCATGGCCTCCTGCGTCCAACGCGCCTTCTTTGGCACGGTGCGGTTCTCGTCATCAGTCCAATCGGGGTGAGCATGCCTCGCGTGAAGGCCCCGCCCATTCTTGGTGGGAAAAACGCGGTCACACCCAGGAAACTCACACACAAACAGCTCAGGGGGGTCCGAGCTTGGTCCTGGTTGAGGGGGTTGTGTTGGCGGGGGGGGGGGGGCACCTGTGGGCGCCCCCCTAGTACTTGTTCCATCCGAGGCTTGTAGTCTTGTTCTAGGGCCAACACTGTTTCAGGTCTGAGAGGGCTGGCAACCCGCAAGGACCTTCTTCGGACGCACGACGTTCTGCCAGATTAATAACTGTTGCCCGGCTTGGACGGCTTGGACGTAGTCGTGGTCCTGGGTAAGGAGAGGCTAAGGACCTTACTAGAGGTCTGTAAGACGCTTCACTTACCGGTAACCATGACCCTAAGAGATGTTGCCTTAAGAGAGTCATAGTTACTCCCGCCTCTTTTTTTTTTTTTTGTTATTGCCGTATGGCTACAATTCTCTAAGCAATTCCAGGGACTTCGGAACGCTACGCTCGTGGTGGCCTCTGCCGAACCACTGGTACAATTTTCGTACCCTTCCCAATACGGGGAATTGTTGGACGTTCACTCCGGTATTCCGGGCACGAACCAACCTGCTAATATCGTTAGCTGACCGGTATTCCGTCGGCGACGCTGTCTAGCAAGACCTCTGTCATATCCGAGTACGGACCAGTCACTGGACGTCGATATGGTATGACGTTGGCGGATCTATTCCTGTTCTCAACGATTACATATACAATAAACGAAAGGTGTATTGTGACATCCCACGATTTTTCGGGCGTTTCTTATTCCATAAACCTCAAATTCACTCTATCAAACTCAACTCCTACCCCATCTCCTCAATAGCCGATCACCTTGATGTTGCACCTTAGTGGTCAACAACACAAGATGATCAACACAAACCTCCACCTCGCTGATGTACCTTAGCGGTCCCCATCACGAGATGATCGTTTCAAAACCCTCGCCGCCTATTCGTCCTATAAAGCACGAATCATTCCCTCTAAATCGAATTCAAACAAGCCCATCGTTACAAAATCCCTCTTAAACCGAGACCAAGTCTCAACCCCTCTTTACGACTCAAAAAAGGTCCAAACTACCCTAACCCCTCTCCTATTGAACACCCAAAAATCCATTCGAGGAGTTGAGTATCTCCTTTCGCAGTCATAAAAACCCCAGAAACCTAATTGCGACGCATATTTGGCGTACATGACAACAACATGTCTATTAATAGCCATATTGTGTACAAAAACCCCGGAAGTCCTACTGCGTCTTAATTCCGAAATGTGTCAAGGTCTTTACCGCGCGTACCCCCGCGCTACTCCTGTAAGAATACATAAATACGAGGTCCTGCGAGGCCTCGTCCTCTTTCATCGCTATTCTGTCCATTTGACAAGTGTTCATTACCTGCATTAAACTCTCTTTCTTCACTATTCTGTCCATGCGACAAGTAATTAGCTACGTTAAACATTCTTTCAAGTGACAAGTGTAATTAACCGCGTTAAACATTTTCAAATCAGTGTTCAACGACAACTATTGTAAGTAATTATTATTACTATATCACCCTCATTATATTCCCCGCATAAATAACGCTTATCGCATTTTAAAGCTTACTGCTATTCGTTTATTATTTTATATACTATTTCTTACTATTATTGTCTATCCAAGCTTACTGCGCTCATTTATTACTTTCGTATTACTTACATTTCTATTACTTTGTATTATCGCTTTAATACTTATTTTGTATATATATATATTTGCCTTATAATCCCTTACTATCTTATATCGTTTCTTGCATTAACGCTTACTGCATTTCATATTATAAACTTACTAAAGCTTATTGCGCTTATCCACACTCGCCAGTACCTTTATAATATTTCAAATGGTTATGAACTTCATATTGTGCTTTATAAAAATGTGCTGACAAAGCTAATAAACCGCTTGGTTTTCTACCAAGACTCGAATTATTGTGTGTATCCTCGAGTCATTAACAGTACGAACGAAACCGAGCTGCCGCAACAGCTGATTCGCGCTCGTGGACACGAGAACGGTGCCTGTGTTTACAAACATATGGTCGCACGGGCCGTGCTATCCAAGAAACATAAGCGTGGTTTCTTTTGCACGAATGCAAGCGTAAACGCTATCCCATAAACCGAAACTAAATACGAAGTGCTATAACGGGTGCTCCAGAAGTGTACATTTACCTTCCCTGGTCGATTAGAGTGACGGATTAAATATTCGCGCCTGATCGCCTCCAGAAAGACTAAGTGTGACGGATTAAATATTCGCGCCTAAGTTCCATTCAAACCCTAGTGTGACGGATTTAATATTCGCGCCTAAGTTCCTTTCAAACCCTAGTGTGACGGATTTAATATTCGCGCCTAAGTTCCTTTCAAACCCTAGTGTGACGGATTTAATATTCGCGCCTAAGTTCCTTTCAAACCCTAGTGTGACGGATTTAATATTCGCGCCTAAGTTCCTTTCAAACCCTAGTGTGACGGATTTAATATTCGCGCCTAAGTTCCTTTCAAACCCTAGTGTGACGGATTCAATATTCGCGCCTAAGTTCCTTAAAACCCTCAGCGTGACGGATTTAATATTCGCGCCTGAGTCCCTCAAATCTCAGAGTGCTGGATTCTAGATTCGCGCCTGTCTTTTCCCTCCTTCATGTCGTTGTTCCCCAAAGACCTCACCCGGGACGTGACAGTATCATCACAAAAACCAACATTAGAATGCTTGACGCCAAACTAATGTACACACCTGTCGGCATAGCAGAAACGTTACAGGTCACCGAGAAACCTGTTAACACAGGAATTACACTACACTCCATTCTGTAACTCGTCCAATAGGCGTTCCAGTTCTTCTATCTTCCTCTTCTCTCTTTCCTCCTGCTTGGCTACATCGATATCTCCAGCTTCGGGTATAATGTCGAACGAATGTTCCGACTCCTCTTTATCACGCAGCGGATCGACAACAAACACCTTGGCTGCTCCAAGGATTGTTCCGGGCATGTTGTTCTTGATAGTATCAAGTACATCTCGTGTCTTCCGGATGAGCGCTTTCATCTGAGCGGTATTATTCATAGTGCTCCTGCTCAAAGAATAGATTGACTCAAGCTCTAATCCAGTACAATGTTTCGGTGGGAATCTCCACTTAATATGAAAATGTACGATGAGCGAATCTGCGCTATTTCCAAGCAATACGCACACCTTATGGTTGCCTTCACTGATTTCATCTCCAGTTGATTTCATACTGGTCAATTCCACCTGAATTACATGTTGGCTATCTGTTATAGGCCAGCGATACCCTACAGCGGGCAGGCGAGACGAACTTACAGAATCTATCCAGCCTCCAAGTTCATCCATGTCCTTGGTTTTGGCAGTGGATGCCATAGTATAATCATATGGCTGTATCCCCACAGTGCGGCCGGTCATGTTCCAGACTTTAACGGCCTCAATTCTGATATTGAAGTTAGGTAAAATGTCCTTCACATATTTTTCAACTGGAATTCCAAGTTGTTTCACGAGCCACTGACATATATCTGTACAGTCTATCAAGCCCGTCTTGTTGGTTGTTCCAACTTTGATAACTTTCTGTATTACTACAGACGACCACGGACAAGCATTTATACTTGGTGGATCGGGTGGGCAAGGTACTCTCCCGCCTTTAAGTTCTTTCTTCTTTACATATCCAGTGGATTTCCACGGAGAAGGTGAGTTGGCTTGGTAATTAGCTCATCTCAGCCTATTACGTTGAAGCCTATTTTGATTTAAACTCTTTTTGCTTTTTGAGCTCATTGTTAGCTTACAAAAACGACAGAGAGAGTCATAGTTACTCCCGCCGTTTACCCGCGCTTTTTTTAATTTCTTCACGTTGACATTCAGAGCACTGGGCAGAAATCACATTGCGTCAACACCCTCGGGGGCCATCGCAATGCGTTGTTTTAATTAGACAGTCGGATTCCCCTAGTCCGTGCCAGTTCTGAGCCGAGCGTTGAATGACGGCCGAAGAGGACGACCACGACGGTGAAACCGACACGGAAGCCTCGCAGCAAGGAAGATCCGCGGGAGGCGATGGCACGGGACCGAGCTCGGATCCCGGATGCGAGACCGAAATCCCGACCGTTTACCTCACCCAGGCCCGGCTCGTCAACCAAACCCGTTTCCCAACCAAGCCCGACACGCCCCGCTCCTCAGAGCCAATCCTTATTCCGAAGTTACGGATCCAATTTGCCGACTTCCCTTACCTACATTAATCTATCGACTAGAGGCTCTTTACCTTGGAGACCTGCTGCGGATATGGGTACGAACCGGCGCGACACCTCCACGTGGCCCTCTCCTGGATTTTCAAGGTCCGAGGGGAAGATCCGGACACCGCCGCAACTGCGGTGCTCTTCGCGTTTCAAACCCTATCTCCCTGCTAGAGGTTTCCAGGGAACTCGAACGCTTATACAGAAAAGAAAACTCTTCCCGGATCTCCCGACGGCGTCTCCAGGTTAGGATCGTCAGGGTCCACGATGTCCGGCATGATCCCGCAATAATCATCGTCAACGTCGTAGCCGCCGTCGTCTTCGACAGTTCGAGTGTTGTTGTTGTTGTTGTTGTTGATCTTTCGTCCCGTCAGTTCGTACAAATTGCATACATCCTCAACGATTATGTCAGGTAGTAGTTGCAGCATCCACGTTTTCTTTTCCGTAGCCTTTACGATGACGAAGTCAATGTTCGCGAGTACGCTGGCGAGGAGCCCCGGAAGTTTGGAGTATGGAACGTAGCCGTCAGACCAGCGAAGCCCGTGATGATGCTTCGCGAGTGTTACGTATGTGGAATTTTCCCATGCGCCGCTCTCAACAAATTTTCGAGCTCGCGTCTGCGAAGGGAAAACGCCCTAAGAGCCTTTTTGTTTATCACATATCACTAAGGGGGTCCTGATCTCGACCATCTGGAATACGACCATGGGAACGGGAGTGACACGACGACGACCCCAAAGGATTTCCTTATATGGAGATTTCTAATGAATCCCCACTCATTTTGGGACTATATAAACCCTTTGGTTTCAACCCTCGTTGGTTAAAAGCAGTACAGTCACGCGTAGAGTTTAGATATAGAAGATTTAGATATAGAAGACGGTTGTACAGACGGATCTCGTTAGTCTAGATATAGAAGACGGTTGTACAGACGGATCCCGTTAGTCTAGATATAGAAGACGGTTGTACAGACGGATCTCGTTAGTCTAGATATAGAAGAAGGTTGTACAGACGGATCTCGTTAGTCTAGATATAGAGGACGGTTGTACAGACGGATCTCGTTAGTCTAGATATAGAAGAAGGTTGTACAGACGGGTCTCGTGAGTCTAGATAGAGAAGACGGTTGTACAGACGGATCTCGTTAGTCTAGATATAGAAGACGGTTGTACAGACGGATCTCGTTAGTCTAGATATAGAAGACGGTTGTACAGACGGATCCCGTTAGTCTAGATATAGAAGACGGTTGTACAGACGGATCTCGTTAGTCTAGATATAGAAGAAGGTTGTACAGACGGATCTCGTTAGTCTAGATATAGAGGACGGTTGTACAGACGGATCTCGTTAGTCTAGATATAGAAGAAGGTTGTACAGACGGGTCTCGTGAGTCTAGATAGAGAAGACGGTTGTACAGACGGATCTCGTTAGTCTAGATATAGAAGACGGTTGTACAGACGGATCTCGTTAGTCTAGATATAGAAGACGGTTGTACAGACGGATCTCGTTAGTCTAGATATAGAAGAAGGTTGTACAGACGGATCTCGTTAGTCTAGATATTGAAGACGTTTGTCCAACGACGTATCTCGTTAGTCTAGATATAGAAGACGGTTGTACAGACGGATCTCGTTAGTCTAGATATAGAAGACGGTTGTACAGACGGATCTCGTTAGTCTAGATATAGAAGATGGTTGTACAACGACGTATCTCGTTCGTCTAGATATAGAAGGCGGTTGTACAACGACGGATCTCGTTAATCTAGATATAGAAGACGGTTGTGCAGACGGATCTCGTTAGTCTAGATATAAAAGACGGTTGTACAGACGGATCTCGTTAGTCTAGATATAGAAGAAGGTTGTACAGACGGATCTCGTTAGTCTAGATATAGAGGACGGTTGTACAGACGGATCTCGTTAGTCTAGATATAGAAGAAGGTTGTACAGACGGGTCTCGTGAGTCTAGATAGAGAAGACGGTTGTACAGACGGATCTCGTTAGTCTAGATATAGAAGACGGTTGTACAGACGGATCTCGTTAGTCTAGATATAGAAGACGGTTGTACAGACGGATCTCGTTAGTCTAGATATAGAAGAAGGTTGTACAGACGGATCTCGTTAGTCTAGATATTGAAGACGTTTGTCCAACGACGTATCTCGTTAGTCTAGATATAGAAGGCGGTTGTACAGACGGATCTCGTTAGTCTAGATATAGAAGACGGTTGTACAGACGGATCCCGTTAGTCTAGATATTGAAGACGGTTGTACAGACGGATCTCGTTAGTCTAGATATAGAAGACGGTTGTATAACGAGAGATCTCGTTAGTCTAGATATAGAAGACGATTGTACAGACGGATCTCGTTAGTCTAGATATAGAGGACGGTTGTACAGACGGATCTCGTTAGTCTAGATATAGAAGAAGGTTGTACAGACGGGTCTCGTGAGTCTAGATAGAGAAGACGGTTGTACAGACGGATCTCGTTAGTCTAGATATAGAAGACGGTTGTACAGACGGATCTCGTTAGTCTAGATATAGAAGACGGTTGTACAACGACGGATCTCGTTAGTCTAGATATAGAAGACGGTTGTGCAGACGGATCTCGTTAGTCTAGATATAAAAGACGGTTGTACAGACGGATCTCGTTAGTCTAGATATAGAGGACGGTTGTACAGACGGATCTCGTTAGTCTAGATATAATTTGCCGGTTGTACAGACGGATCTCGTTAGTCTAGATATAGAGGACGGTTGTACAGACGGATCTCGTTAGTCTAGATATAGAAGAAGGTTGTACAGACGGGTCTCGTGAGTCTAGATAGAGAAGACGGTTGTACAGACGGATCTCGTTAGTCTAGATATAGAAGACGGTTGTACAGACGGATCTCGTTAGTCTACATATAGAAGACGGTTGTACAGACGGATCTCGTTAGTCTAGATATTGAAGACGTTTGTCCAACGACGTACCTCGTTAGTCTAGATATAGAAAACGGTTGTACAGACGGATCTCGTTAGTCTAGATATAGAAGACGGTTGTACAACGACGGATCTCGTTAGTCTAGATATAGAAGACGGTTGTGCAGACGGATCTCGTTAGTCTAGATATAAAAGACGGTTGTACAGACGGATCTCGTTAGTCTAGATATAGAGGACGGTTGTACAGACGGATCTCGTTAGTCTAGATATAGAAGAAGGTTGTACAGACGGGTCTCGTGAGTCTAGATAGAGAAGACGGTTGTACAGACGGATCTCGTTAGTCTAGATATAGAAGACGGTTGTACAGACGGATCTCGTTAGTCTAGATAGAGAAGACGGTTGTACAGACGGATCTCGTTAGTCTAGATATAGAAGACGGTTGTACAGACGGATCTCGTTAGTCTAGATATAGAAGACGGTTGTACAGTCGGATCCCGTTAGTCTAGATATAGAGGACGGTTGTACAGACGGATCTCGTTAGTCTAGATATAGAAGAAGGTTGTACAGACGGATCTCGTTAGTCTAGATATAGAGGACGGTTGTACAGACGGATCTCGTTAGTCTAGATATAGAAGAAGGTTGTACAGACGGGTCTCGTGAGTCTAGATAGAGAAGACGGTTGTACAGACGGATCTCGTTAGTCTAGATATAGAAGACGGTTGTACAGACGGATCTCGTTAGTCTAGATATAGAAGACGGTTGTACAGACGGATCTCGTTAGTCTAGATATAGAAGACGGTTGTACAGACGGATCTCGTTAGTCTAGATATAGAAGACGTTTGTCCAACGACGTATCTCGTTAGTCTAGATATAGAAGACGTTTGTCCAACGACGTATCTCGTTAGTCTAGATATAGAAGACGGTTGTACAGACGGATCTCGTTAGTCTAGATATAGAAGACGGTTGTACAGTCGGATCCCGTTAGTCTAGATATAGAAGACGGTTGTACAGACGGATCTCGTTAGTCTAGATATAGAAGACGGTTGTACAGACGGATCTCGTTAGTCTAGACATAGAAGACGGTTGTACAGACGGATCTCGTTAGTCTAGATATTGAAGACGGTTGTACAGACGGATCTCGTTAGTCTAGATATAGAAGAAGGTTGTACAGACGGATCTCGTTAGTCTAGATATAGAAGACGGTTGTACAGACGGATCTCGTTAGTCTAGATATAGAAGATGGTTGTACAACGACGTATCTCGTTCGTCTAGATATAGAAGGCGGTTGTACAGACGGATCTCGTTAGTCTAGATATAGAAGACGGTTGTACAGACGGATCTCGTTAGTCTAGATATTGAAGACGTTTGTCCAACGACGTACCTCGTTAGTCTAGATATAGAAAACGGTTGTACAGACGGATCTCGTTAGTCTAGATATAGAAGACGGTTGTACAACGACGGATCTCGTTAGTCTAGATATAGAAGACGGTAGTGCAGACGGATCTCGTTAGTCTAGATATAAAAGACGGTTGTACAGACGGATCTCGTTAGTCTAGATATAGAGGACGGTTGTACAGACGGATCTCGTTAGTCTAGATATAGAAGAAGGTTGTACAGACGGGTCTCGTGAGTCTAGATAGAGAAGACGGTTGTACAGACGGATCTCGTTAGTCTAGATATAGAAGACGGTTGTACAGACGGATCTCGTTAGTCTAGATATAGAAGACGGTTGTACAGACGGATCTCGTTAGTCTAGATATAGAAGACGGTTGTACAACGACGGATCTCGTTAGTCTAGATATAGAAGACGGTTGTGCAGACGGATCTCGTTAGTCTAGATATAAAAGACGGTTGTACAGACGGATCTCGTTAGTCTAGATATAGAGGACGGTTGTACAGACGGATCTCATTAGTCTAGATATAGAAGAAGGTTGTACAGACGGGTCTCGTGAGTCTAGATAGAGAAGACGGTTGTACAGACGGATCTCGTTAGTCTAGATATAGAAGACGGTTGTACAGACGGATCTCGTTAGTCTAGATATAGAAGACGGTTGTACAGACGGATCTTGTTAGTCTAGATATAGAAGACGGTTGTACAGACGGATCCCGTTAGTCTAGATATTGAAGACGGTTGTACAGACGGATCTCGTTAGTCTAGATATAGAAGACGGTTGCATAACGAGAGATCTCGTTAGTCTAGATATAGAAGACGGTTGTACAGACGGATCTCGTTAGTCTAGATATAGAGGACGGTTGTACAGACGGATCTCGTTAGTCTAGATATAGAAGACGGTTGTACAGACGGATCTCGTTAGTCTAGATATAGAATAAGGTTGTACAGACGGATCTCGTTAGTCTAGATATAGAGGACGGTTGTACAGACGGATCTCGTTAGTCTAGATATAGAAGAAGGTTGTACAGACGGGTCTCGTGAGTCTAGATAGAGAAGACGGTTGTACAGACGGATATCGTTAGTCTAGATATAGAAGACGGTTGTACAGACGGATGTCGTTAGTCTAGATATAGAAGACGTTTGTCCAACGACGTCTCTCGTGAGTCTAGATAGAGAAGACGGTTGTACAGACGGATCTCGTTAGTCTAGATATAGAAGACGGTTGTACAGACGGATCTCGTTAGTCTAGATATAGAAGAATGTTGTACAGACGGATCTCGTTAGTCTAGATATAGAGGACGGTTGTACAGACGGATCCCGTTAGTCTAGATATAGAAGACGGTTGTACAGACGGATCTCGTTAGTCTAGATATAGAAGGCGGTTGTACAGACGGATCTCGTTAGTCTAGATATAGAAGACGGTTGTATAACGAGAGATCTCGTTAGTCTAGATATAGAAGACGGTTGTACAGACGGATCTCGATAGTCTAGATATAGAAGACGGTTGTACAGACGGATCTCGTTAGTCTAGATATTGAAGACGTTTGTCCAACGACGTATCTCGTTAGTCTAGATATAGAATACGGTTGTACAGACGGATCTCGTTAGTCTAGATATAGAAGACGGTTGTACAGACGGATCTCGTTAGTCTAGATATAGAAGATGGTTGTACAACGACGTATCTCGTTCGTCTAGATATAGAAGGCGGTTGTACAGACGGATCTCGTTAGTCTAGATATAGAAGACGGTTGTACAGACGGATCTCGTTAGTCTAGATATTGAAGACGTTTGTCCAACGACGTACCTCGTTAGTCTAGATATAGAAAACGGTTTTACAGACGGATCTCGTTAGTCTAGATATAGAAGACGGTTGTACAACGACGGATCTCGTTAGTCTAGATATAGAAGACGGTTGTGCAGACGGATCTCGTTAGTCTAGATATAAAAGACGGTTGTACAGACGGATCTCGTTAGTATAGATATAGAGGACGGTTGTACAGACGGATCTCGTTAGTCTAGATATAGAAGAAGGTTGTACAGACGGGTCTCGTGAGTCTAGATAGAGAAGTCGGTTGTACAGACGGATCTCGTTAGTCTAGATATAGAAGACGGTTGTACAGACGTATCTCGTTAGTCTAGATATAGAAGACGGTTGTACAGACGGCTCTCGTTAGTCTAGATATAGAAGACGGTTGTACAGACGGATCCCGTTAGTCTAGATATTGAAGACGGTTGTACAGACGGATCTCGTTAGTCTAGATATAGAAGACGGTTGTATAACGAGAGAGCTCGTTAGTCTAGATATAGAAGACGGTTGTACAGACGGATCTCGTTAGTCTAGATATAGAGGACGGTTGTACAGACGGATCTCGTTAGTCTAGATATAGAAGAAGGTTGTACAGACGGGTCTCGTGAGTCTAGATAGAGAAGACGGTTGTACAGACGGATCTCGTTAGTCTAGATATAGAAGACGGTTGTACAGACGGATCTCGTTAGTCTAGATATAGAAGACGGTTGTACAGACGGATCTCGTTAGTCTAGATATTGAAGACGTTTGTCCAACGACGTACCTCGTTAGTCTAGATATAGAAAACGGTTGTACAGACGGATCTCGTTAGTCTAGATATAGAAGACGGTTGTACAACGACGGATCTCGTTAGTCTAGATATAGAAGACGGTTGTGCAGACGGATCTCGTTAGTCTAGATATAAAAGACGGTTGTACAGACGGATCTCGTTAGTCTAGATATAGAGGACGGTTGTACAGACGGATCTCGTTAGTCTAGATATAGAAGAAGGTTGTACAGACGGGTCTCGTGAGTCTAGATAGAGAAGACGGTTGTACAGACGGATCTCGTTAGTCTAGATATAGAAGACGGTTGTACAGACGGATCTCGTTAGTCTAGATATAGAAGACGGTTGTACAGACGGATCTCGTTAGTCTAGATATAGAAGACGTTTGTCCAACGACGTATCTCGTTAGTCTAGATATAGAAGACGTTTGTCCAACGACGTATCTCGTTAGTCTAGATATAGAAGACGGTTGTACAGACGGATCTCGTTAGTCTAGATATAGAAGACGGTTGTACAGTCGGATCCCGTTAGTCTAGATATAGAAGGCGGTTGTACAGACGGATCTCGTTAGTCTAGATATAGAAGACGGTTGTACAGACGGATCTCGTTAGTCTAGACATAGAAGACGGTTGTACAGACGGATCTCGTTAGTCTAGATATTGAAGACGGTTGTACAGACGGATCTCGTTAGTCTAGATATAGAAGAAGGTTGTACAGACGGATCTCGTTAGTCTAGATATAGAAGACGGTTGTACAGACGGATCTCGTTAGTCTAGATATAGAAGATGGTTGTACAACGACGTATCTCGTTCGTCTAGATATAGAAGGCGGTTGTACAGACGGATCTCGTTAGTCTAGATATAGAAGACGGTTGTACAGACGGATCTCGTTAGTCTAGATATTGAAGACGTTTGTCCAACGACGTACCTCGTTAGTCTAGATATAGAAAACGGTTGTACAGACGGATCTCGTTAGTCTAGATATAGAAGACGGTTGTACAACGACGGATCTCGTTAGTCTAGATATAGAATAAGGTTGTACAGACGGATCTCGTTAGTCTAGATATAGAGGACGGTTGTACAGACGGATCTCGTTAGTCTAGATATAGAAGAAGGTTGTACAGACGGGTCTCGTGAGTCTAGATAGAGAAGACGGTTGTACAGACGGATATCGTTAGTCTAGATATAGAAGACGGTTGTACAGACGGATGTCGTTAGTCTAGATATAGAAGACGTTTGTCCAACGACGTCTCTCGTGAGTCTAGATAGAGAAGACGGTTGTACAGACGGATCTCGTTAGTCTAGATATAGAAGACGGTTGTACAGACGGATCTCGTTAGTCTAGATATAGAAGAATGTTGTACAGACGGATCTCGTTAGTCTAGATATAGAGGACGGTTGTACAGACGGATCCCGTTAGTCTAGATATAGAAGACGGTTGTACAGACGGATCTCGATAGTCTAGATATAGAAGACGGTTGTACAGACGGATCTCGTTAGTCTAGATATAGAAGACGTTTGTCCAACGACGTAATCTCGTTAGTCTAGATATAGAAGACGTTTGTCCAACGACGTATCTCGTTAGTCTAGATATAGAAGACGGTTGTACAGACGGATCTCGTTAGTCTAGATATAGAAGACGGTTGTACAGTCGGATCCCGTTAGTCTAGATATAGAAGACGGTTGTACAGACGGATCTCGTTAGTCTAGATATAGAAGACGGTTGCATAACGAGAGATCTCGTTAGTCTAGATATAGAAGACGGTTGTACAGACGGATCCCGTTAGTCTAGATATAGAAGACGGTTGTATAACGAGAGATCTCGTTAGTCTAGATATAGAAAACGGTTGTGCAGACGGATCGCGTTAGTCTAAATATAGAAGATGGTTGTACAACGACGTATCTCGTTAGTCTAGATATAGAAGGCGGTTGTACAGACGGATCTCGTTAGTCTAGATATAGAAGACGGTTGTATAACGAGAGATCTCGTTAGTCTAGATATAGAAGACGGTTGTACAGACGGATCTCGATAGTCTAGATATAGAAGACGGTTGTACAGACGGATCTCGTTAGTCTAGATATTGAAGACGTTTGTCCAACGACGTATCTCGTTAGTCTAGATATAGAATACGGTTGTACAGACGGATCTCGTTAGTCTAGATATAGAAGACGGTTGTACAGACGGATCTCGTTAGTCTAGATATAGAAGATGGTTGTACAACGACGTATCTCGTTCGTCTAGATATAGAAGGCGGTTGTACAGACGGATCTCGTTAGTCTAGATATAGAAGACGGTTGTACAGACGGATCTCGTTAGTCTAGATATTGAAGACGTTTGTCCAACGACGTACCTCGTTAGTCTAGATATAGAAAACGGTTTTACAGACGGATCTCGTTAGTCTAGATATAGAAGACGGTTGTACAACGACGGATCTCGTTAGTCTAGATATAGAAGACGGTTGTGCAGACGGATCTCGTTAGTCTAGATATAAAAGACGGTTGTACAGACGGATCTCGTTAGTATAGATATAGAGGACGGTTGTACAGACGGATCTCGTTAGTCTAGATATAGAAGAAGGTTGTACAGACGGGTCTCGTGAGTCTAGATAGAGAAGTCGGTTGTACAGACGGATCTCGTTAGTCTAGATATAGAAGACGGTTGTACAGACGTATCTCGTTAGTCTAGATATAGAAGACGGTTGTACAGACGGCTCTCGTTAGTCTAGATATAGAAGACGGTTGTACAGACGGATCCCGTTAGTCTAGATATTGAAGACGGTTGTACAGACGGATCTCGTTAGTCTAGATATAGAAGACGGTTGTATAACGAGAGAGCTCGTTAGTCTAGATATAGAAGACGGTTGTACAGACGGATCTCGTTAGTCTAGATATAGAGGACGGTTGTACAGACGGATCTCGTTAGTCTAGATATAGAAGAAGGTTGTACAGACGGGTCTCGTGAGTCTAGATAGAGAAGACGGTTGTACAGACGGATCTCGTTAGTCTAGATATAGAAGACGGTTGTACAGACGGATCTCGTTAGTCTAGATATAGAAGACGGTTGTACAGACGGATCTCGTTAGTCTAGATATTGAAGACGTTTGTCCAACGACGTACCTCGTTAGTCTAGATATAGAAAACGGTTGTACAGACGGATCTCGTTAGTCTAGATATAGAAGACGGTTGTACAACGACGGATCTCGTTAGTCTAGATATAGAAGACGGTTGTGCAGACGGATCTCGTTAGTCTAGATATAAAAGACGGTTGTACAGACGGATCTCGTTAGTCTAGATATAGAGGACGGTTGTACAGACGGATCTCGTTAGTCTAGATATAGAAGAAGGTTGTACAGACGGGTCTCGTGAGTCTAGATAGAGAAGACGGTTGTACAGACGGATCTCGTTAGTCTAGATATAGAAGACGGTTGTACAGACGGATCTCGTTAGTCTAGATATAGAAGACGGTTGTACAGACGGATCTCGTTAGTCTAGATATAGAAGACGTTTGTCCAACGACGTATCTCGTTAGTCTAGATATAGAAGACGTTTGTCCAACGACGTATCTCGTTAGTCTAGATATAGAAGACGGTTGTACAGACGGATCTCGTTAGTCTAGATATAGAAGACGGTTGTACAGTCGGATCCCGTTAGTCTAGATATAGAAGGCGGTTGTACAGACGGATCTCGTTAGTCTAGATATAGAAGACGGTTGTACAGACGGATCTCGTTAGTCTAGACATAGAAGACGGTTGTACAGACGGATCTCGTTAGTCTAGATATTGAAGACGGTTGTACAGACGGATCTCGTTAGTCTAGATATAGAAGAAGGTTGTACAGACGGATCTCGTTAGTCTAGATATAGAAGACGGTTGTACAGACGGATCTCGTTAGTCTAGATATAGAAGATGGTTGTACAACGACGTATCTCGTTCGTCTAGATATAGAAGGCGGTTGTACAGACGGATCTCGTTAGTCTAGATATAGAAGACGGTTGTACAGACGGATCTCGTTAGTCTAGATATTGAAGACGTTTGTCCAACGACGTACCTCGTTAGTCTAGATATAGAAAACGGTTGTACAGACGGATCTCGTTAGTCTAGATATAGAAGACGGTTGTACAACGACGGATCTCGTTAGTCTAGATATAGAAGACGGTAGTGCAGACGGATCTCGTTAGTCTAGATATAAAAGACGGTTGTACAGACGGATCTCGTTAGTCTAGATATAGAGGACGGTTGTACAGACGGATCTCGTTAGTCTAGATATAGAAGAAGGTTGTACAGACGGGTCTCGTGAGTCTAGATAGAGAAGACGGTTGTACAGACGGATCTCGTTAGTCTAGATATAGAAGACGGTTGTACAGACGGATCTCGTTAGTCTAGATATAGAAGACGGTTGTACAGACGGATCTCGTTAGTCTAGATATAGAATAAGGTTGTACAGACGGATCTCGTTAGTCTAGATATAGAGGACGGTTGTACAACGACGGATCTCGTTAGTCTAGATATAGAAGACGGTTGTGCAGACGGATCTCGTTAGTCTAGATATAAAAAACGGTTGTACAGACGGATCTCGTTAGTCTAGATATAGAGGACGGTTGTACAGACGGATCTCGTTAGTCTAGATATAGAAGAAGGTTGTACAGACGGGTCTCGTGAGTCTAGATAGAGAAGACGGTTGTACAGACGGATCTCGTTAGTCTAGATATAGAAGACGGTTGTACAGACGGATCTCGTTAGTCTAGATATAGAAGACGGTTGTACAGACGGATCTTGTTAGTCTAGATATAGAAGACGGTTGTACAGACGGATCTCGTTAGTCTAGATATAGAAGACGGTTGTACAGACGGATCTCGTTAGTCTAGATATAGAAGACGGTTGTACAGACGGATCTCGTTAGTCTAGATATAGAAGAAGGTTGTACAGACGGATCTCGTTAGTCTAGATATAGAGGACGGTTGTACAGACGGATCTCGTTAGTCTAGATATAGAAGACGGTTGTACAGACGGATCTCGGTAGTCTAGATATAGAAGACGTTTGTCCAACGACGTAATCTCGTTAGTCTAGATATAGAAGACGTTTGTCCAACGACGTATCTCGTTAGTCTAGATATAGAAGACGGTTGTACAGACGGATCTCGTTAGTCTAGATATAGAAGACGGTTGTACAGTCGGATCCCGTTAGTCTAGATATAGAAGACGGTTGTACAGACGGATCTCGTTAGTCTAGATATTGAAGACGTTTGTCCAACGACGTACCTCGTTAGTCTAGATATAGAAAACGGTTTTACAGACGGATCTCGTTAGTCTAGATATAGAAGACGGTTGTACAACGACGGATCTCGTTAGTCTAGATATAGAAGACGGTTGTGCAGACGGATCTCGTTAGTCTAGATATAAAAGACGGTTGTACAGACGGATCTCGTTAGTATAGATATAGAGGACGGTTGTACAGACGGATCTCGTTAGTCTAGATATAGAAGAAGGTTGTACAGACGGGTCTCGTGAGTCTAGATAGAGAAGTCGGTTGTACAGACGGATCTCGTTAGTCTAGATATAGAAGACGGTTGTACAGACGTATCTCGTTAGTCTAGATATAGAAGACGGTTGTACAGACGGCTCTCGTTAGTCTAGATATAGAAGACGGTTGTACAGACGGATCCCGTTAGTCTAGATATTGAAGACGGTTGTACAGACGGATCTCGTTAGTCTAGATATAGAAGACGGTTGTATAACGAGAGAGCTCGTTAGTCTAGATATAGAAGACGGTTGTACAGACGGATCTCGTTAGTCTAGATATAGAGGACGGTTGTACAGACGGATCTCGTTAGTCTAGATATAGAAGAAGGTTGTACAGACGGGTCTCGTGAGTCTAGATAGAGAAGACGGTTGTACAGACGGATCTCGTTAGTCTAGATATAGAAGACGGTTGTACAGACGGATCTCGTTAGTCTAGATATAGAAGACGGTTGTACAGACGGATCTCGTTAGTCTAGATATTGAAGACGTTTGTCCAACGACGTACCTCGTTAGTCTAGATATAGAAAACGGTTGTACAGACGGATCTCGTTAGTCTAGATATAGAAGACGGTTGTACAACGACGGATCTCGTTAGTCTAGATATAGAAGACGGTTGTGCAGACGGATCTCGTTAGTCTAGATATAAAAGACGGTTGTACAGACGGATCTCGTTAGTCTAGATATAGAGGACGGTTGTACAGACGGATCTCGTTAGTCTAGATATAGAAGAAGGTTGTACAGACGGGTCTCGTGAGTCTAGATAGAGAAGACGGTTGTACAGACGGATCTCGTTAGTCTAGATATAGAAGACGGTTGTACAGACGGATCTCGTTAGTCTAGATATAGAAGACGGTTGTACAGACGGATCTCGTTAGTCTAGATATAGAAGACGTTTGTCCAACGACGTATCTCGTTAGTCTAGATATAGAAGACGTTTGTCCAACGACGTATCTCGTTAGTCTAGATATAGAAGACGGTTGTACAGACGGATCTCGTTAGTCTAGATATAGAAGACGGTTGTACAGTCGGATCCCGTTAGTCTAGATATAGAAGGCGGTTGTACAGACGGATCTCGTTAGTCTAGATATAGAAGACGGTTGTACAGACGGATCTCGTTAGTCTAGACATAGAAGACGGTTGTACAGACGGATCTCGTTAGTCTAGATATTGAAGACGGTTGTACAGACGGATCTCGTTAGTCTAGATATAGAAGAAGGTTGTACAGACGGATCTCGTTAGTCTAGATATAGAAGACGGTTGTACAGACGGATCTCGTTAGTCTAGATATAGAAGATGGTTGTACAACGACGTATCTCGTTCGTCTAGATATAGAAGGCGGTTGTACAGACGGATCTCGTTAGTCTAGATATAGAAGACGGTTGTACAGACGGATCTCGTTAGTCTAGATATTGAAGACGTTTGTCCAACGACGTACCTCGTTAGTCTAGATATAAAAGACGGTTGTACAGACGGATCTCGTTAGTCTAGATATAGAGGACGGTTGTACAGACGGATCTCGTTAGTCTAGATATAGAAGAAGGTTGTACAGACGGGTCTCGTGAGTCTAGATAGAGAAGACGGTTGTACAGACGGATCTCGTTAGTCTAGATATAGAAGACGGTTGTACAGACGGATCTCGTTAGTCTAGATATAGAAGACGGTTGTACAGACGGATCTCGTTAGTCTAGATATAGAATAAGGTTGTACAGACGGATCTCGTTAGTCTAGATATAGAGGACGGTTGTACAACGACGGATCTCGTTAGTCTAGATATAGAAGACGGTTGTGCAGACGGATCTCGTTAGTCTAGATATAAAAAACGGTTGTACAGACGGATCTCGTTAGTCTAGATATAGAGGACGGTTGTACAGACGGATCTCGTTAGTCTAGATATAGAAGAAGGTTGTACAGACGGGTCTCGTGAGTCTAGATAGAGAAGACGGTTGTACAGACGGATCTCGTTAGTCTAGATATAGAAGACGGTTGTACAGACGGATCTCGTTAGTCTAGATATAGAAGACGGTTGTACAGACGGATCTTGTTAGTCTAGATATAGAAGACGGTTGTACAGACGGATCTCGTTAGTCTAGATATAGAAGACGGTTGTACAGACGGATCTCGTTAGTCTAGATATAGAAGACGGTTGTACAGACGGATCTCGTTAGTCTAGATATAGAAGAAGGTTGTACAGACGGATCTCGTTAGTCTAGATATAGAGGACGGTTGTACAGACGGATCTCGTTAGTCTAGATATAGAAGACGGTTGTACAGACGGATCTCGGTAGTCTAGATATAGAAGACGTTTGTCCAACGACGTAATCTCGTTAGTCTAGATATAGAAGACGTTTGTCCAACGACGTATCTCGTTAGTCTAGATATAGAAGACGGTTGTACAGACGGATCTCGTTAGTCTAGATATAGAAGACGGTTGTACAGTCGGATCCCGTTAGTCTAGATATAGAAGACGGTTGTACAGACGGATCTCGTTAGTCTAGATATAGAAGACGGTTGTACAGACGGATCTCGTTAGTCTAGATATAGAAGACGGTTGTACAGACGGATCTCGTTAGTCTAGATATAGAAGAAGGTTGTACAGACGGATCTCGTTAGTCTAGATATAGAAGAAGGTTGTACAGACGGATCTCGTTAGTCTAGATATAGAGGACGGTTGTACAGACGGATCTCGTTAGTCTAGATATAGAAGAAGGTTGTACAGACGGGTCTCGTGAGTCTAGATAGAGAAGACGGTTGTACAGACGGATCTCGTTAGTCTAGATATAGAAGACGGTTGTACAGACGGACCTCGTTAGTCTAGATATAGAATAAGGTTGTACAGACGGATCTCGTTAGTCTAGATATAGAGGACGGTTGTACAGACGGATCTCGTTAGTCTAGATATAGAAGAAGGTTGTACAGACGGGTCTCGTGAGTCTAGATAGAGAAGACGGTTGTACAGACGGATCTCGTTAGTCTAGATATAGAAGACGGTTGTACAGACGGATGTCGTTAGTCTAGATATAGAAGACGTTTGTCCAACGACGTCTCTCGTTAGTCTAGATATAGAAGACGGTTGTACAGACGGATCTCGTTATTCTAGATATAGAGGACGGTTGTACAGACGGATCTCGTTAGTCTAGATATAGAAGAAGGTTGTACAGACGGGTCTCGTGAGTCTAGATTGAGAAGACGGTTGTACAGACGGATCTCGTTAGTCTAGATATAGAAGACGGTTGTGCAGACGGATCTCGTTAGTCTAGATATAAAAGACGGTTGTACAGACGGATCTCGTTAGTCTAGATATAGAGGACGGTTGTACAGACGGATCTCGTTAGTCTAGATATAATTTGCCGGTTGTACAGACGGATCTCGTTAGTCTAGATATAGAGGACGGTTGTACAGACGGATCTCGTTAGTCTAGATATAGAAGAAGGTTGTACAGACGGGTCTCGTGAGTCTAGATAGAGAAGACGGTTGTACAGACGGATCTCGTTAGTCTAGATATAGAAGACGGTTGTACAGACGGATCTCGTTAGTCTACATATAGAAGACGGTTGTACAGACGGATCTCGTTAGTCTAGATATTGAAGACGTTTGTCCAACGACGTACCTCGTTAGTCTAGATATAGAAAACGGTTGTACAGACGGATCTCGTTAGTCTAGATATAGAAGACGGTTGTACAACGACGGATCTCGTTAGTCTAGATATAGAAGACGGTTGTGCAGACGGATCTCGTTAGTCTAGATATAAAAGACGGTTGTACAGACGGATCTCGTTAGTCTAGATATAGAGGACGGTTGTACAGACGGATCTCGTTAGTCTAGATATAGAAGAAGGTTGTACAGACGGGTCTCGTGAGTCTAGATAGAGAAGACGGTTGTACAGACGGATCTCGTTAGTCTAGATATAGAAGACGGTTGTACAGACGGATCTCGTTAGTCTAGATAGAGAAGACGGTTGTACAGACGGATCTCGTTAGTCTAGATATAGAAGACGGTTGTACAGACGGATCTCGTTAGTCTAGATATAGAAGACGGTTGTACAGTCGGATCCCGTTAGTCTAGATATAGAGGACGGTTGTACAGACGGATCTCGTTAGTCTAGATATAGAAGAAGGTTGTACAGACGGATCTCGTTAGTCTAGATATAGAGGACGGTTGTACAGACGGATCTCGTTAGTCTAGATATAGAAGAAGGTTGTACAGACGGGTCTCGTGAGTCTAGATAGAGAAGACGGTTGTACAGACGGATCTCGTTAGTCTAGATATAGATGACGGTTGTACAGACGGATCTCGTTAGTCTAGATATAGAAGACGGTTGTACAGACGGATCTCGTTAGTCTAGATATAGAAGACGGTTGTACAGACGGATCTCGTTAGTCTAGATATAGAAGACGTTTGTCCAACGACGTATCTCGTTTGTCTAGATATAGAAGACGTTTGTCCAACGACGTATCTCGTTAGTCTAGACATAGAAGACGGTTGTACAGACGGATCTCGTTAGTCTAGATATTGAAGACGGTTGTACAGACGGATCTCGTTAGTCTAGATATAGAAGAAGGTTGTACAGACGGATCTCGTTAGTCTAGATATAGAAGACGGTTGTACAGACGGATCTCGTTAGTCTAGATATAGAAGATGGTTGTACAACGACGTATCTCGTTCGTCTAGATATAGAAGGCGGTTGTACAGACGGATCTCGTTAGTCTAGATATAGAAGACGGTTGTACAGACGGATCTCGTTAGTCTAGATATTGAAGACGTTTGTCCAACGACGTACCTCGTTAGTCTAGATATAGAAAACGGTTGTACAGACGGATCTCGTTAGTCTAGATATAGAAGACGGTTGTACAACGACGGATCTCGTTAGTCTAGATATAGAAGACGGTAGTGCAGACGGATCTCGTTAGTCTAGATATAAAAGACGGTTGTACAGACGGATCTCGTTAGTCTAGATATAGAGGACGGTTGTACAGACGGATCTCGTTAGTCTAGATATAGAAGAAGGTTGTACAGACGGGTCTCGTGAGTCTAGATAGAGAAGACGGTTGTACAGACGGATCTCGTTAGTCTAGATATAGAAGACGGTTGTACAGACGGATCTCGTTAGTCTAGATATAGAAGACGGTTGTACAGACGGATCTCGTTAGTCTAGATATAGAAGACGGTTGTACAACGACGGATCTCGTTAGTCTAGATATAGAAGACGGTTGTGCAGACGGATCTCGTTAGTCTAGATATAAAAGACGGTTGTACCGACGGATCTCGTTAGTCTAGATATAGAGGACGGTTGTACAGACGGATCTCATTAGTCTAGATATAGAAGACGGTTGTACAGACGGATCTCGTTAGTCTAGATATAGAAGACGGTTGTACAGACGGATCTCGTTAGTCTAGATATAGAAGACGTTTGTCCAACGACGTATCTCGTTTGTCTAGATATAGAAGACGTTTGTCCAACGACGTATCTCGTTAGTCTAGACATAGAAGACGGTTGTACAGACGGATCTCGTTAGTCTAGATATTGAAGACGGTTGTACAGACGGATCTCGTTAGTCTAGATATAGAAGACGGTTGCATAACGAGAGATCTCGTTAGTCTAGATATAGAAGACGGTTGTACAGACGGATCTCGTTAGTCTAGATATAGAGGACGGTTGTACAGACGGATCTCGTTAGTCTAGATATAGAAGACGGTTGTACAGACGGATCTCGTTAGTCTAGATATAGAATAAGGTTGTACAGACGGATCTCGTTAGTCTAGATATAGAGGACGGTTGTACAGACGGATCTCGTTAGTCTAGATATAGAAGACGGTTGCATAACGAGAGATCTCGTTAGTCTAGATATAGAAGACGGTTGTACAGACGGATCTCGTTAGTCTAGATATAGAGGACGGTTGTACAGACGGATCTCGTTAGTCTAGATATAGAAGACGGTTGTACAGACGGATCTCGTTAGTCTAGATATAGAATAAGGTTGTACAGACGGATCTCGTTAGTCTAGATATAGAGGACGGTTGTACAGACGGATCTCGTTAGTCTAGATATAGAAGAAGGTTGTACAGACGGGTCTCGTGAGTCTAGATAGAGAAGACGGTTGTACAGACGGATCTCGTTAGTCTAGATATAGAAGACGGTTGTACAGACGGATGTCGTTAGTCTAGATATAGAAGACGTTTGTCCAACGACGTCTCTCGTGAGTCTAGATAGAGAAGACGGTTGTACAGACGGATCTCGTTAGTCTAGATATAGAAGACGGTTGTACAGACGGATCTCGTTAGTCTAGATATAGAAGAATGTTGTACAGACGGATCTCGTTAGTCTAGATATAGAGGACGGTTGTACAGACGGATCCCGTTAGTCTAGATATAGAAGACGGTTGTACAGACGGATCTCGATAGTCTAGATATAGAAGACGGTTGTACAGACGGATCTCGTTAGTCTAGATATAGAAGACGTTTGTCCAACGACGTAATCTCGTTAGTCTAGATATAGAAGACGTTTGTCCAACGACGTATCTCGTTAGTCTAGATATAGAAGACGGTTGTACAGACGGATCTCGTTAGTCTAGATATAGAAGACGGTTGTACAGTCGGATCCCGTTAGTCTAGATATAGAAGACGGTTGTACAGACGGATCTCGTTAGTCTAGATATAGAAGACGGTTGTACAGACGGATCTCGTTAGTCTAGATATAGAAGACGGTTGTACAGACGGATCTCGTTAGTCTAGATATAGAAGATGGTTGTACAACGACGTATCTCGTTCGTCTAGATATAGAAGGCGGTTGTACAGATGGATCTCGTTAGTCTAGATATAGAAGACGGTTGTACAGACGGATCTCGTTAGTCTAGATATAGAAGATGGTTGTACAACGACGTATCTCGTTCGTCTAGATATAGAAGACGGTTGTACAGACGGATCTCGTTAGTCTAGATATAGAAGACGGTTGTACAGACGGATCTCGTTAGTCTAGATATAGAAGACGGTTGTACAGACGGATCTCGTTAGTCTAGATATAGAAGAAGGTTGTACAGACGGATCTCGTTAGTCTAGATATAGAAGAAGGTTGTACAGACGGATCTCGTTAGTCTAGATATAGAGGACGGTTGTACAGACGGATCTCGTTAGTCTAGATATAGAAGACGGTTGTACAGACGGATCTCGTTAGTCTAGATATAGAATAAGGTTGTACAGACGGATCTCGTTAGTCTAGATATAGAGGACGGTTGTACAGACGGATCTCGTTAGTCTAGATATAGAAGAAGGTTGTACAGACGGGTCTCGTGAGTCTAGATAGAGAAGACGGTTGTACAGACGGATCTCGTTAGTCTAGATATAGAAGACGGTTGTACAGACGGATGTCGTTAGTCTAGATATAGAAGACGTTTGTCCAACGACGTCTCTCGTTAGTCTAGATATAGAAGACGGTTGTACAGACGGATCTCGTTATTCTAGATATAGAGGACGGTTGTACAGACGGATCTCGTTAGTCTAGATATAGAAGAAGGTTGTACAGACGGGTCTCGTGAGTCTAGATAGAGAAGACGGTTGTACAGACGGATCTCGTTAGTCTAGATATAGAAGACGGTTGTACAGACGGATCTCGTTAGTCTAGATATAGAAGAATGTTGTACAGACGGATCTCGTTAGTCTAGATATAGAGGACGGTTGTACAGACGGATCCCGTTAGTCTAGATATAGAAGACGGTTGTACAGACGGATCTCGATAGTCTAGATATAGAAGACGGTTGTACAGACGGATCTCGTTAGTCTAGATATAGAAGAAGGTTGTACAGACGGATCTCGTTAGTCTAGATATAGAAGACGGTTGTACAGACGGATCTCGTTAGTCTAGATATAGAAGATGGTTGTACAACGACGTATCTCGTTCGTCTAGATATAGAAGGCGGTTGTACAGACGGATCTCGTTAGTCTAGATATAGAACACGGTTGTACAGACGGATCTCGTTAGTCTAGATATTGAAGACGTTTGTCCAACGACGTACCTCGTTAGTCTAGATATAGAAAACGGTTGTACAGACGGATCTCGTTAGTCTAGATATAGAAGACGGTTGTACAACGACGGATCTCGTTAGTCTAGATATAGAAGACGGTAGTGCAGACGGATCTCGTTAGTCTAGATATAAAAGACGGTTGTACAGACGGATCTCGTTAGTCTAGATATAGAGGACGGTTGTACAGACGGATCTCGTTAGTCTAGATATAGAAGAAGGTTGTACAGACGGGTCTCGTGAGTCTAGATAGAGAAGACGGTTGTACAGACGGATCTCGTTAGTCTAGATATAGAACACGGTTGTACAGACGGATCTCGTTAGTCTAGATATTGAAGACGTTTGTCCAACGACGTACCTCGTTAGTCTAGATATAGAAAACGGTTGTACAGACGGATCTCGTTAGTCTAGATATAGAAGACGGTTGTACAACGACGGATCTCGTTAGTCTAGATATAGAAGACGGTAGTGCAGACGGATCTCGTTAGTCTAGATATAAAAGACGGTTGTACAGACGGATCTCGTTAGTCTAGATATAGAGGACGGTTGTACAGACGGATCTCGTTAGTCTAGATATAGAAGAAGGTTGTACAGACGGGTCTCGTGAGTCTAGATAGAGAAGACGGTTGTACAGACGGATCTCGTTAGTCTAGATATAGAAGACGGTTGTACAGACGGATCTCGTTAGTCTAGATATAGAAGACGGTTGTACAGACGGATCTCGTTAGTCTAGATATAGAAGACGGTTGTACAACGACGGATCTCGTTAGTCTAGATATAGAAGACGGTTGTGCAGACGGATCTCGTTAGTCTAGATATAAAAGACGGTTGTACAGACGGATCTCGTTAGTCTAGATATAGAGGACGGTTGTACAGACGGATCTCGTTAGTCTAGATATAGAAGAAGGTTGTACAGACGGGTCTCGTGAGTCTAGTTAGAGAAGACGGTTGTACAGACGGATCTCGTTAGTCTAGATATAGAAGACGGTTGTACAGACGGATCTCGTTAGTCTAGATATAGAAGACGGTTGTACAGACGGATCTTGTTAGTCTAGATATAGAAGACGGTTGTACAGACGGATCCCGTTAGTCTAGATATTGAAGACGGTTGTACAGACGGATCTCGTTAGTCTAGATATAGAAGACGGTTGTATAACGAGAGATCTCGTTAGTCTAGATATAGAAGACGGTTGTACAGACGGATCTCGTTAGTCTAGATATAGAGGACGGTTGTACAGACGGATCTCGTTAGTCTAGATATAGAAGACGGTTGTACAGACGGATCTCGTTAGTTTAGATATAGAAGACGTTTGTCCAACGACGTATCTCGTTAGTCTAGATATAGAAGACGTTTGTCCAACGACGTATCTCGTTAGTCTAGATATAGAAGACGGTTGTACAGACGGATCTCGTTAGTCTAGATATAGAAGACGGTTGTACAGTCGGATCCCGTTAGTCTAGATATAGAAGACGGTTGTACAGACGGATCTCGTTAGTCTAGATATAGAAGACGGTTGTACAGACGGATCCCGTTAGTCTAGATATAGAAGACGGTTGTATAACGAGAGATCTCGTTAGTCTAGATATAGAAAACGGTTGTACAGACGGATCGCGTTAGTCTAGATATAGAAGATGGTTGTACAACGACGTATCTCGTTAGTCTAGATATAGAAGGCGGTTGTACAGACGGATCTCGTTAGTCTAGATATAGAAGACGGTTGTATAACGAGAGATCTCGTTAGTCTAGATATAGAAGACGGTTGTACAGACGGATCTCGATAGTCTAGATATAGAAGACGGTTGTACAGACGGATCTCGTTAGTCTAGATATAGAGGACGGTTGTACAGACGGATCTCGTTAGTCTAGATATAGAAGACGGTTGTACAGACGGATCTCGTTAGTTTAGATATAGAAGACGTTTGTCCAACGACGTATCTCGTTAGTCTAGATATAGAAGACGTTTGTCCAACGACGTATCTCGTTAGTCTAGATATAGAAGACGGTTGTACAGACGGATCTCGTTAGTCTAGATATAGAAGACGGTTGTACAGTCGGATCCCGTTAGTCTAGATATAGAAGACGGTTGTACAGACGGATCTCGTTAGTCTAGATATAGAAGACGGTTGTACAGACGGATCCCGTTAGTCTAGATATAGAAGACGGTTGTATAACGAGAGATCTCGTTAGTCTAGATATAGAAAACGGTTGTACAGACGGATCGCGTTAGTCTAGATATAGAAGATGGTTGTACAACGACGTATCTCGTTAGTCTAGATATAGAAGGCGGTTGTACAGACGGATCTCGTTAGTCTAGATATAGAAGACGGTTGTATAACGAGAGATCTCGTTAGTCTAGATATAGAAGACGGTTGTACAGACGGATCTCGATAGTCTAGATATAGAAGACGGTTGTACAGACGGATCTCGTTAGTCTAGATATTGAAGACGTTTGTCCAACGACGTATCTCGTTAGTCTAGATATAGAAGACGGTTGTACAGACGGATCCCGTTAGTCTAGATATTGAAGACGGTTGTACAGACGGATCTCGTTAGTCTAGATATAGAAGACGGTTGTATAACGAGAGATCTCGTTAGTCTAGATATAGAAGACGGTTGTACAGACGGATCTCGTTAGTCTAGATATAGAGGACGGTTGTACAGACGGATCTCGTTAGTCTAGATATAGAAGACGGTTGTACAGACGGATCTCGTTAGTTTAGATATAGAAGACGTTTGTCCAACGACGTATCTCGTTAGTCTAGATATAGAAGACGTTTGTCCAACGACGTATCTCGTTAGTCTAGATATAGAAGACGGTTGTACAGACGGATCTCGTTAGTCTAGATATAGAAGACGGTTGTACAGTCGGATCCCGTTAGTCTAGATATAGAAGACGGTTGTACAGACGGATCTCGTTAGTCTAGATATAGAAGACGGTTGTACAGACGGATCCCGTTAGTCTAGATATAGAAGACGGTTGTATAACGAGAGATCTCGTTAGTCTAGATATAGAAAACGGTTGTACAGACGGATCGCGTTAGTCTAGATATAGAAGATGGTTGTACAACGACGTATCTCGTTAGTCTAGATATAGAAGGCAGTTGTACAGACGGATCTCGTTAGTCTAGATATAGAAGACGGTTGTATAACGAGAGATCTCGTTAGTCTAGATATAGAAGACGGTTGTACAGACGGATCTCGATAGTCTAGATATAGAAGACGGTTGTACAGACGGATCTCGTTAGTCTAGATATAGAGGACGGTTGTACAGACGGATCTCGTTAGTCTAGATATAGAAGACGGTTGTACAGACGGATCTCGTTAGTTTAGATATAGAAGACGTTTGTCCAACGACGTATCTCGTTAGTCTAGATATAGAAGACGTTTGTCCAACGACGTATCTCGTTAGTCTAGATATAGAAGACGGTTGTACAGACGGATCTCGTTAGTCTAGATATAGAAGACGGTTGTACAGTCGGATCCCGTTAGTCTAGATATAGAAGACGGTTGTACAGACGGATCTCGTTAGTCTAGATATAGAAGACGGTTGTACAGACGGATCCCGTTAGTCTAGATATAGAAGACGGTTGTATAACGAGAGATCTCGTTAGTCTAGATATAGAAAACGGTTGTACAGACGGATCGCGTTAGTCTAGATATAGAAGATGGTTGTACAACGACGTATCTCGTTAGTCTAGATATAGAAGGCGGTTGTACAGACGGATCTCGTTAGTCTAGATATAGAAGACGGTTGTATAACGAGAGATCTCGTTAGTCTAGATATAGAAGACGGTTGTACAGACGGATCTCGATAGTCTAGATATAGAAGACGGTTGTACAGACGGATCTCGTTAGTCTAGATATTGAAGACGTTTGTCCAACGACGTATCTCGTTAGTCTAGATATAGAAGACGGTTGTACAGACGGATCTCGTTAGTCTAGATATAGAAGACGGTTGTACAGACGGATCTCGTTAGTCTAGATATAGAAGATGGTTGTACAACGACGTATCTCGTTCGTCTAGATATAGAAGGCGGTTGTACAGACGGATCTCGTTAGTCTAGATATAGAAGACGGTTGTACAGACGGATCTCGTTAGTCTAGATATTGAAGACGTTTGTCCAACGACGTACCTCGTTAGTCTAGATATAGAAAACGGTTGTACAGACGGATCTCGTTAGTCTAGATATAGAAGACGGTTGTACAACGACGGATCTCGTTAGTCTAGATATAGAAGACGGTTGTGCAGACGGATCTCGTTAGTCTAGATATAAAAGACGGTTGTACAGACGGATCTCGTTAGTCTAGATATAGAGGACGGTTGTACAGACGGATCTCGTTAGTCTAGATATAGAAGAAGGTTGTACAGACGGGTCTCGTGAGTCTAGATAGAGAAGACGGTTGTACAGACGGATCTCGTTAGTCTAGATATAGAAGACGGTTGTACAGACGGATCTCGTTAGTCTAGATATAGAAGACGGTTTTACAGACGGATCTCGTTAGTCTAGATATAGAAGACGGTTGTACAGACGGATCCCGTTAGTCTAGATATTGAAGACGTTTGTACAGACGGATCTCGTTAGTCTAGATATAGAAGACGGTTGTATAACGAGAGATCTCGTTAGTCTAGATATAGAAGACGGTTGTGTAACGAGAGATCTCGTTAGTCTAGATATAGAAGACGGTTGTACAGACGGATCTCGTTAGTCTAGATATAGAAGACGGTTGTGCAGACGGATCTCGTTAGTCTAGATATAAAAGACGGTTGTACAGACGGATCTCGTTAGTCTAGATATAGAAGAAGGTTGTACAGACGGATCTCGTTAGTCTAGATATAGAGGACGGTTGTACAGACGGATCTCGTTAGTCTAGATATAGAAGAAAGTTGTACAGACGGGTCTCGTGAGTCTAGATAGAGAAGACGGTTGTACAGACGGATCTCGTTAGTCTAGATATAGAAGACGGTTGTACAGACGGATCCCGTTAGTCTAGATATAGAAGACGGTTGTATAACGAGAGATCTCGTTAGTCTAGATATAGAAAACGGTTGTACAGACGGATCGCGTTAGTCTAGATATAGAAGATGGTTGTACAACGACGTATCTCGTTAGTCTAGATATAGAAGGCGGTTGTACAGACGGATCTCGTTAGTCTAGATATTGAAGACGTTTGTACAGACGGATCTCGTTAGTCTAGATATAGAAGACGGTTGTATAACGAGAGATCTCGTTAGTCTAGATATAGAAGACGGTTGTGTAACGAGAGATCTCGTTAGTCTAGATATAGAAGACGGTTGTACAGACGGATCTCGTTAGTCTAGATATAGAAGACGGTTGTACAGCCGGATCTCGTTAGTCTAGATATAGAAGACGGTTGTACAGACGAATCTCGTTAGTCTAGATATAGAAGACGGTTGTACAGACGGATCTCGTTAGTCTAGATATAGAAGACGGTTGTACAGACGGATCTCGTTAGTCTAGATATAGAAGACGTTTGTCCAACGACGTATCTCGTTAGTCTAGATATAGAAGACGGTTGTACAGACGGATCTCGTTAGTCTAGATATAGAAGACGGTTGTACAGACGGATCCCGTTAGTCTAGATATAGAAGACGGTTGTACAGACGGATCTCGTTAGTCTAGATATTGAAGACGTTTGTCCAACGACGTACCTCGTTAGTCTAGATATAGAAAACGGTTGTACAGACGGATCTCGTTAGTCTAGATATAGAAGACGGTTGTACAACGACGGATCTCGTTAGTCTAGATATAGAAGAAGGTTGTACAGACGGATCTCGTGAGTCTAGATATAGAAGACGGTTGTACAGACGGGTCTCGTTAGTCTAGATATAGAAGACGGTTGTACAACGACGTATCTCGTTCGTCTAGATATAGAAGGCGGTTGTACAGACGGATCTCGTTAGTCTAGATATAGAAGACGGTTGTACAGACGGATCTCGTTAGTCTAGATATTGAAGACGTTTGTCCAACGACGTACCTCGTTAGTCTAGATATAGAAAACGGTTGTACAGACGGATCTCGTTAGTCTAGATATAGAAGACGGTTGTACGACGACGGATCTCGTTAGTCTAGATATAGAAGACGGTTGTGCAGACGGATCTCGTTAGTCTAGATATAAAAGACGGTTGTACAGACGGATCTCGTTAGTCTAGATATAGAAGAAGGTTGTACAGACGGATCTCGTTAGTCTAGATATAGAGGACGGTTGTACAGACGGATCTCGTTAGTCTAGATATAGAAGAAAGTTGTACAGACGGGTCTCGTGAGTCTAGATAGAGAAGACGGTTGTACAGACGGATCTCGTTAGTCTAGATATAGAAGACGGTTGTACAGACGGATCTCGTTAGTCTAGATATAGAAGACGTTTGTCCAACGACGTATCTCGTTAGTCTAGATATAGAAGACGTTTGTCCAACGACGTATCTCGTTAGTCTAGATATAGAAGACGGTTGTACAGACGGATCCCGTTAGTCTAGATATAGAAGACGGTTGTACAGACGGATCTCGTTAGTCTAGATATAGAAGACGGTTGTATAACGAGAGATCTCGTTAGTCTAGATATAGAAGACGGTTGTACAGACGGATCTCGTTAGTCTAGATATAGAAGACGGTTGTACAGACGGATCTCGATAGTCTAGATATAGAAGACGGTTGTACAGACGGATCTCGTTAGTCTAGATATTGAAGACGGTTGTACAGACGGATCTCGTTAGTCTAGATATAGAAGAAGGTTGTACAGACGGATCTCGTTAGTCTAGATATAGAAGACGGTTGTACAGACGGATCTCGTTAGTCTAGATATAGAAGATGGTTGTACAACGACGTATCTCGTTCGTCTAGATATAGAAGGCGGTTGTACAGACGGATCTCGTTAGTCTAGATATAGAAGACGGTTGTACAGACGGATCTCGTTAGTCTAGATATTGAAGACGTTTGTCCAACGACGTACCTCGTTAGTCTAGATATAGAAAACGGTTGTACAGACGGATCTCGTTAGTCTAGATATAGAAGACGGTTGTACAACGACGGATCTCGTTAGTCTAGATATAAAAGACGGTTGTACAGACGGATCTCGTTAGTCTAGATATAGAGGACGGTTGTACAGACGGATCTCGTTAGTCTAGATATAGAAGAAGGTTGTACAGACGGGTCTCGTGAGTCTAGATAGAGAAGACGGTTGTACAGACGGATCTCGTTAGTCTAGATATAGAAGACGGTTGTACAGACGGATCTCGTTAGTCTAGATATAGAAGACGGTTGTACAGACGGATCTCGTTAGTCTAGATATAGAAGACGGTTGTACAACGACGGATCTCGTTAGTCTAGATATAGAAGACGGTTGTGCAGACGGATCTCGTTAGTCTAGATATAAAAGACGGTTGTACAGACGGATCTCGTTAGTCTAGATATAGAGGACGGTTGTACAGACGGATCTCGTTAGTCTAGATATAGAAGAAGGTTGTACAGACGGGTCTCGTGAGTCTAGATAGAGAAGACGGTTGTACAGACGGATCTCGTTAGTCTAGATATAGAAGACGGTTGTACAGACGGATCTCGTTAGTCTAGATATAGAAGACGGTTGTACAGACGGATCTTGTTAGTCTAGATATAGAAGACGGTTGTACAGACGGATCCCGTTAGTCTAGATATTGAAGACGGTTGTACAGACGGATCTCGTTAGTCTAGATATAGAAGACGGTTGTATAACGAGAGATCTCGTTAGTCTAGATATAGAAGACGGTTGTACAGACGGATCTCGTTAGTCTAGATATAGAGGACGGTTGTACAGACGGATCTCGTTAGTCTAGATATAGAAGACGGTTGTACAGACGGATCTCGTTAGTTTAGATATAGAAGACGTTTGTCCAACGACGTATCTCGTTAGTCTAGATATAGAAGACGTTTGTCCAACGACGTATCTCGTTAGTCTAGATATAGAAGACGGTTGTACAGACGGATCTCGTTAGTCTAGATATAGAAGACGGTTGTACAGTCGGATCCCGTTAGTCTAGATATAGAAGACGGTTGTACAGACGGATCTCGTTAGTCTAGATATAGAAGACGGTTGTACAGACGGATCCCGTTAGTCTAGATATAGAAGACGGTTGTATAACGAGAGATCTCGTTAGTCTAGATATAGAAAACGGTTGTACAGACGGATCGCGTTAGTCTAGATATAGAAGATGGTTGTACAACGACGTATCTCGTTAGTCTAGATATAGAAGGCGGTTGTACAGACGGATCTCGTTAGTCTAGATATAGAAGACGGTTGTATAACGAGAGATCTCGTTAGTCTAGATATAGAAGACGGTTGTACAGACGGATCTCGATAGTCTAGATATAGAAGACGGTTGTACAGACGGATCTCGTTAGTCTAGATATAGAAGATGGTTGTACAACGACGTATCTCGTTCGTCTAGATATAGAAGGCGGTTGTACAGACGGATCTCGTTAGTCTAGATATAGAAGACGGTTGTACAGACGGATCTCGTTAGTCTAGATATTGAAGACGTTTGTCCAACGACGTACCTCGTTAGTCTAGATATAGAAAACGGTTGTACAGACGGATCTCGTTAGTCTAGATATAGAAGACGGTTGTACAACGACGGATCTCGTTAGTCTAGATATAGAAGACGGTTGTGCAGACGGATCTCGTTAGTCTAGATATAAAAGACGGTTGTACAGACGGATCTCGTTAGTCTAGATATAGAGGACGGTTGTACAGACGGATCTCGTTAGTCTAGATATAGAAGAAGGTTGTACAGACGGGTCTCGTGAGTCTAGATAGAGAAGACGGTTGTACAGACGGATCTCGTTAGTCTAGATATAGAAGACGGTTGTACAGACGGATCTCGTTAGTCTAGATATAGAAGACGGTTGTACAGACGGATCTCGTTAGTCTAGATATAGAAGACGGTTGTACAGACGGATCCCGTTAGTCTAGATATTGAAGACGGTTGTACAGACGGATCTCGTTAGTCTAGATATAGAAGACGGTTGTATAACGAGAGATCTCGTTAGTCTAGATATAGAAGACGGTTGTGTAACGAGAGATCTCGTTAGTCTAGATATAGAAGACGGTTGTACAGACGGATCTCGTTAGTCTAGATATTGAAGACGTTTGTCCAACGACGTACCTCGTTAGTCTAGATATAGAAAACGGTTGTACAGACGGATCTCGTTAGTCTAGATATAGAAGACGGTTGTACGACGACGGATCTCGTTAGTCTAGATATAGAAGACGGTTGTGCAGACGGATCTCGTTAGTCTAGATATAAAAGACGGTTGTACAGACGGATCTCGTTAGTCTAGATATAGAAGAAGGTTGTACAGACGGATCTCGTTAGTCTAGATATAGAGGACGGTTGTACAGACGGATCTCGTTAGTCTAGATATAGAAGAAAGTTGTACAGACGGGTCTCGTGAGTCTAGATAGAGAAGACGGTTGTACAGACGGATCTCGTTAGTCTAGATATAGAACACGGTTGTACAGACGGATCTCGTTAGTCTAGATATAGAAGACGTTTGTCCAACGACGTATCTCGTTAGTCTAGATATAGAAGACGTTTGTCCAACGACGTATCTCGTTAGTCTAGATATAGAAGAAGGTTGTACAGACGGATCTCGTGAGTCTAGATATAGAAGACGGTTGTACAGACGGGTCTCGTTAGTCTAGATATAGAAGACGGTTGTACAACGACGTATCTCGTTCGTCTAGATATAGAAGGCGGTTGTACAGACGGATCTCGTTAGTCTAGATATAGAAGACGGTTGTACAGACGGATCTCGTTAGTCTAGATATTGAAGACGTTTGTCCAACGACGTACCTCGTTAGTCTAGATATAGAAAACGGTTGTACAGACGGATCTCGTTAGTCTAGATATAGAAGACGGTTGTACGACGACGGATCTCGTTAGTCTAGATATAGAAGACGGTTGTGCAGACGGATCTCGTTAGTCTAGATATAAAAGACGGTTGTACAGACGGATCTCGTTAGTCTAGATATAGAAGAAGGTTGTACAGACGGATCTCGTTAGTCTAGATATAGAGGACGGTTGTACAGACGGATCTCGTTAGTCTAGATATAGAAGAAAGTTGTACAGACGGGTCTCGTGAGTCTAGATAGAGAAGACGGTTGTACAGACGGATCTCGTTAGTCTAGATATAGAAGACGGTTGTACAGACGGATCTCGTTAGTCTAGATATAGAAGACGTTTGTCCAACGACGTATCTCGTTAGTCTAGATATAGAAGACGTTTGTCCAACGACGTATCTCGTTAGTCTAGATATAGAAGACGGTTGTACAGACGGATCCCGTTAGTCTAGATATAGAAGACGGTTGTACAGACGGATCTCGTTAGTCTAGATATAGAAGACGGTTGTATAACGAGAGATCTCGTTAGTCTAGATATAGAAGACGGTTGTACAGACGGATCTCGTTAGTCTAGATATAGAAGACGGTTGTACAGACGGATCTCGATAGTCTAGATATAGAAGACGGTTGTACAGACGGATCTCGTTAGTCTAGATATTGAAGACGGTTGTACAGACGGATCTCGTTAGTCTAGATATAGAAGAAGGTTGTACAGACGGATCTCGTTAGTCTAGATATAGAAGACGGTTGTACAGACGGATCTCGTTAGTCTAGATATAGAAGATGGTTGTACAACGACGTATCTCGTTCGTCTAGATATAGAAGGCGGTTGTACAGACGGATCTCGTTAGTCTAGATATAGAAGACGGTTGTACAGACGGATCTCGTTAGTCTAGATATTGAAGACGTTTGTCCAACGACGTACCTCGTTAGTCTAGATATAGAAAACGGTTGTACAGACGGATCTCGTTAGTCTAGATATAGAAGACGGTTGTACAACGACGGATCTCGTTAGTCTAGATATAGAAGACGGTAGTGCAGACGGATCTCGTTAGTCTAGATATAAAAGACGGTTGTACAGACGGATCTCGTTAGTCTAGATATAGAGGACGGTTGTACAGACGGATCTCGTTAGTCTAGATATAGAAGAAGGTTGTACAGACGGGTCTCGTGAGTCTAGATAGAGAAGACGGTTGTACAGACGGATCTCGTTAGTCTAGATATAGAAGACGGTTGTACAGACGGATCTCGTTAGTCTAGATATAGAAGACGGTTGTACAGACGGATCTCGTTAGTCTAGATATAGAAGACGGTTGTACAACGACGGATCTCGTTAGTCTAGATATAGAAGACGGTTGTGCAGACGGATCTCGTTAGTCTAGATATAAAAGACGGTTGTACAGACGGATCTCGTTAGTCTAGATATAGAGGACGGTTGTACAGACGGATCTCGTTAGTCTAGATATAGAAGAAGGTTGTACAGACGGGTCTCGTGAGTCTAGATAGAGAAGACGGTTGTACAGACGGATCTCGTTAGTCTAGATATAGAAGACGGTTGTACAGACGGATCTCGTTAGTCTAGATATAGAAGACGGTTGTACAGACGGATCTTGTTAGTCTAGATATAGAAGACGGTTGTACAGACGGATCCCGTTAGTCTAGATATTGAAGACGGTTGTACAGACGGATCTCGTTAGTCTAGATATAGAAGACGGTTGTATAACGAGAGATCTCGTTAGTCTAGATATAGAAGACGGTTGTACAGACGGATCTCGTTAGTCTAGATATAGAGGACGGTTGTACAGACGGATCTCGTTAGTCTAGATATAGAAGACGGTTGTACAGACGGATCTCGTTAGTTTAGATATAGAAGACGTTTGTCCAACGACGTATCTCGTTAGTCTAGATATAGAAGACGTTTGTCCAACGACGTATCTCGTTAGTCTAGATATAGAAGACGGTTGTACAGACGGATCTCGTTAGTCTAGATATAGAAGACGGTTGTACAGTCGGATCCCGTTAGTCTAGATATAGAAGACGGTTGTACAGACGGATCTCGTTAGTCTAGATATAGAAGACGGTTGTACAGACGGATCCCGTTAGTCTAGATATAGAAGACGGTTGTATAACGAGAGATCTCGTTAGTCTAGATATAGAAAACGGTTGTACAGACGGATCGCGTTAGTCTAGATATAGAAGATGGTTGTACAACGACGTATCTCGTTAGTCTAGATATAGAAGGCGGTTGTACAGACGGATCTCGTTAGTCTAGATATAGAAGACGGTTGTATAACGAGAGATCTCGTTAGTCTAGATATAGAAGACGGTTGTACAGACGGATCTCGATAGTCTAGATATAGAAGACGGTTGTACAGACGGATCTCGTTAGTCTAGATATAGAAGATGGTTGTACAACGACGTATCTCGTTCGTCTAGATATAGAAGGCGGTTGTACAGACGGATCTCGTTAGTCTAGATATAGAAGACGGTTGTACAGACGGATCTCGTTAGTCTAGATATTGAAGACGTTTGTCCAACGACGTACCTCGTTAGTCTAGATATAGAAAACGGTTGTACAGACGGATCTCGTTAGTCTAGATATAGAAGACGGTTGTACAACGACGGATCTCGTTAGTCTAGATATAGAAGACGGTTGTGCAGACGGATCTCGTTAGTCTAGATATAAAAGACGGTTGTACAGACGGATCTCGTTAGTCTAGATATAGAGGACGGTTGTACAGACGGATCTCGTTAGTCTAGATATAGAAGAAGGTTGTACAGACGGGTCTCGTGAGTCTAGATAGAGAAGACGGTTGTACAGACGGATCTCGTTAGTCTAGATATAGAAGACGGTTGTACAGACGGATCTCGTTAGTCTAGATATAGAAGACGGTTGTACAGACGGATCTCGTTAGTCTAGATATAGAAGACGGTTGTACAGACGGATCCCGTTAGTCTAGATATTGAAGACGGTTGTACAGACGGATCTCGTTAGTCTAGATATAGAAGACGGTTGTATAACGAGAGATCTCGTTAGTCTAGATATAGAAGACGGTTGTGTAACGAGAGATCTCGTTAGTCTAGATATAGAAGACGGTTGTACAGACGGATCTCGTTAGTCTAGATATTGAAGACGTTTGTCCAACGACGTACCTCGTTAGTCTAGATATAGAAAACGGTTGTACAGACGGATCTCGTTAGTCTAGATATAGAAGACGGTTGTACGACGACGGATCTCGTTAGTCTAGATATAGAAGACGGTTGTGCAGACGGATCTCGTTAGTCTAGATATAAAAGACGGTTGTACAGACGGATCTCGTTAGTCTAGATATAGAAGAAGGTTGTACAGACGGATCTCGTTAGTCTAGATATAGAGGACGGTTGTACAGACGGATCTCGTTAGTCTAGATATAGAAGAAAGTTGTACAGACGGGTCTCGTGAGTCTAGATAGAGAAGACGGTTGTACAGACGGATCTCGTTAGTCTAGATATAGAAGACGGTTGTACAGACGGATCTCGTTAGTCTAGATATAGAAGACGTTTCTCCAACGACGTATCTCGTTAGTCTAGATATAGAAGACGTTTGTCCAACGACGTATCTCGTTAGTCTAGATATAGAAGACGGTTGTACAGACGGATCTCGTTAGTCTAGATATAGAAAACGGTTGTACAGACGGATCTCGTTAGTCTAGATATAGAAGAGGGTTGTACAACGACGGATCTCGTTAGTCTAGATATAGAAAACGGTTGTACAGACGGGTCTCGTTAGTCTAGATATAGAAGACGGTTGTACAGACGGATCTCGTTAGTCTAGATATAGAGGACGGTTGTACAGACGGATCTCGTTAGTCTAGATATAGAAGAAGGTTGTACAGACGGGTCTCGTGAGTCTAGATAGAGAAGACGGTTGTACAGACGGATCTCGTTAGTCTAGATATAGAAGACGGTTGTACAGACGGATCCCGTTAGTCTAGATATTGAAGACGGTTGTACAGACGGATCTCGTTAGTCTAGATATAGAAGACGGTTGTATAACGAGAGATCTCGTTAGTCTAGATATAGAAGACGGTTGTGTAACGAGAGATCTCGTTAGTCTAGATATAGAAGACGGTTGTACAGACGGATCTCGTTAGTCTAGATATTGAAGACGTTTGTCCAACGACGTACCTCGTTAGTCTAGATATAGAAAACGGTTGTACAGACGGATCTCGTTAGTCTAGATATAGAAGACGGTTGTACGACGACGGATCTCGTTAGTCTAGATATACAAGACGGTTGTGCAGACGGATCTCGTTAGTCTAGATATAAAAGACGGTTGTACAGACGGATCTCGTTAGTCTAGATATAGAAGAAGGTTGTACAGACGGATCTCGTTAGTCTAGATATAGAGGACGGTTGTACAGACGGATCTCGTTAGTCTAGATATAGAAGAAAGTTGTACAGACGGGTCTCGTGAGTCTAGATAGAGAAGACGGTTGTACAGACGGATCTCGTTAGTCTAGATATAGAAGACGGTTGTACAGACGGATCTCGTTAGTCTAGATATAGAAGACGTTTGTCCAACGACGTATCTCGTTAGTCTAGATATAGAAGACGTTTGTCCAACGACGTATCTCGTTAGTCTAGATATAGAAGACGGTTGTACAGACGGATCTCGTTAGTCTAGATATAGAAAACGGTTGTACAGACGGATCTCGTTAGTCTAGATATAGAAGAGGGTTGTACAACGACGGATCTCGTTAGTCTAGATATAGAAAACGGTTGTACAGACGGGTCTCGTTAGTCTAGATATAGAAGACGGTTGTACAGACGGATCTCGTTAGTCTAGATATAGAGGACGGTTGTACAGACGGATCTCGTTAGTCTAGATATAGAAGAAGGTTGTACAGACGGGTCTCGTGAGTCTAGATAGAGAAGACGGTTGTACAGACGGATCTCGTTAGTCTAGATATAGAAGACGGTTGTACAGACGGATCTCGTTAGTCTAGATATAGAAGACGTTTGTCCAACGACGTATCTCGTTAGTCTAGATATAGAAGACGGTTGTACAGACGGATCGCGTTAGTCTAGATATAGAAGACGGTTGTACAGACGGATCCCGTTAGTCTAGATATAGAAGACGGTTGTATAACGAGAGATCTCGTTAGTCTAGATATAGAAAACGGTTGTACAGACGGATCGCGTTAGTCTAGATATAGAAGATGGTTGTACAACGACGTATCTCGTTAGTCTAGGTATAGAGGAAGGTTGTACAGACGGATCTCGTGAGTCTAGATATAGAAGACGGTTGTACAGACGGGTCTCGTTAGTCTAGATATAGAAGACGGTTGTACAACGACGTATCTCGTTCGTCTAGATATAGAAGGCGGTTGTACAGACGGATCTCGTTAGTCTAGATATAGAAGACGGTTGTACAGACGGATCTCGTTAGTCTAGATATTGAAGACGTTTGTCCAACGACGTACCTCGTTAGTCTAGATATAGAAAACGGTTGTACAGACGGATCTCGTTAGTCTAGATATAGAAGACGGTTGTACAACGACGGATCTCGTTAGTCTAGATATAGAAGACGGTTGTGCAGACGGATCTCGTTAGTCTAGATATAAAAGACGGTTGTACAGACGGATCTCGTTAGTCTAGATATAGAGGACGGTTGTACAGACGGATCTCGTTAGTCTAGATATAGAAGAAGGTTGTACAGACGGGTCTCGTGAGTCTAGATAGAGAAGACGGTTGTACAGACGGATCTCGTTAGTCTAGATATAGAAGACGGTTGTACAGTCGGATCCCGTTAGTCTAGATATAGAAGACGGTTGTACAGACGGATCTCGTTAGTCTAGATATAGAAGAAGGTTGTACAGACGGGTCTCGTGAGTCTAGATAGAGAAGACGGTTGTACAGACGGATCTCGTTAGTCTAGATATAGAAGACGGTTGTACAGACGGATCTCGTTAGTCTAGATATAGAAGACGTTTGTCCAACGACGTATCTCGTTAGTCTAGATATAGAAGACGTTTGTCCAACGACGTATCTCGTTAGTCTAGATATAGAAGACGGTTGTACAGACGGATCTCGTTAGTCTAGATATAGAAGACGGTTGTACAGACGGATCCCGTTAGTCTAGATATAGAAGACGGTTGTACAGACGGATCTCGTTAGTCTAGATATAGAAGACGGTTGTATAACGAGATATCTCGTTAGTCTAGATATAGAAGACGGTTGTACAGACGGATCTCGTTAGTCTAGATATAGAAGACGGTTGTACAGCCGGATCTCGTTAGTCTAGATATAGAAGACGGTTGTACAGACGGATCTCGTTAGTCTAGATATAGAAGACGGTTGTACAGACGGATCTCGTTAGTCTAGATATAGAAGACGGTTGTACAGACGGATCTCGTTAGTCTAGATATTGAAGACGTTTGTCCAACGACGTACCTCGTTAGTCTAGATATAGAAAACGGTTGTACAGACGGATCTCGTTAGTCTAGATATAGAAGACGGTTGTACGACGACGGATCTCGTTAGTCTAGATATAGAAGACGGTTGTGCAGACGGATCTCGTTAGTCTAGATATAAAAGACGGTTGTACAGACGGATCTCGTTAGTCTAGATATAGAAGAAGGTTGTACAGACGGATCTCGTTAGTCTAGATATAGAGGACGGTTGTACAGACGGATCTCGTTAGTCTAGATATAGAAGAAAGTTGTACAGACGGGTCTCGTGAGTCTAGATAGAGAAGACGGTTGTACAGACGGATCTCGTTAGTCTAGATATAGAAGACGGTTGTACAGACGGATCTCGTTAGTCTAGATATAGAAGACGTTTGTCCAACGACGTATCTCGTTAGTCTAGATATAGAAGACGTTTGTCCAACGACGTATCTCGTTAGTCTAGATATAGAAGACGGTTGTACAGACGGATCTCGTTAGTCTAGATATAGAAGATGTTTGTCCAACGACGTATCTCGTTAGTCTAGATATAGAAGACGGTTGTACAGACGGATCTCGTTAGTCTAGATATAGAAGAACGTTGTACAGACGGGTCTCGTGAGTCTAGATAGAGAAGACGGTTGTACAGACGGATCTCGTTAGTCTAGATATAGAAGACGGTTGTACAGACGGATCTCGTTAGTCTAGATATAGAAGACGGTTGTACAGACGGATCTCGTTAGTCTAGATATTGAAGACGTTTGTCCAACGACGTATCTCGTTAGTCTAGATATAGATGACGGTTGTACAGACGGATCTCGTTAGTCTAGATATAGAAGGCGGTTGTACAGACGGATCTCGTTAGTCTAGATATAGAAGATGGTTGTACAACGACGTATCTCGTTCGTCTAGATATAGAAGGCGGTTGTACAGACGGATCTCGTTAGTCTAGATATAGAAGACGGTTGTACAGACGGATCTCGTTAGTCTAGATATAGAAGATGGTTGTACAACGACGTATCTCGTTCGTCTAGATATAGAAGGCGGTTGTACAGACGGATCTCGTTAGTCTAGATATTGAAGACGTTTGTCCAACGACGTACCTCGTTAGTCTAGATATAGAAAACGGTTGTACAGACGGATCTCGTTAGTCTAGATATAGAAGAGGGTTGTACAACGACGGATCTCGTTAGTCTAGATATAGAAAACGGTTGTACAGACGGGTCTCGTTAGTCTAGATATAGAAGACGGTTGTAGAGACGGATCTCGTTAGTCTAGATATAGAGGACGGTTGTACAGACGGATCTCGTTAGTCTAGATATAGAAGAAGGTTGTACAGACGGGTCTCGTGAGTCTAGATAGAGAAGACGGTTGTACAGACGGATCTCGTTAGTCTAGATATAGAAGACGGTTGTACAGACGGATCTCGTTAGTCTAGATATAGAAGACGGTTGTACAGACGGATCTCGTTAGTCTAGATATAGAAGACGGTTGTATAAAGAGAGATCTCGTTAGTCTAGATATAGAAGACGGTTGTATAACGAGAGATCTCGTTAGTCTAGATATAGAAGACGGTTGTACAGACGGATCTCGATAGTCTAGATATAGAAGACGGTTGTACAGACGGATCTCGATAGTCTAGATATTGAAGACGTTTGTCCAACGACGTATTTCGTTAGTCTAGATATAGAAGACGGTTGTACAGACGGATCTCGTTAGTCTAGATATAGAGGACGGTTGTACAGACGGATCTCGTTAGTCTAGATATAGAAGAAGGTTGTACAGACGGGTCTCGTGAGTCTAGATAGAGAAGACGGTTGTACAGACGGATCTCGTTAGTCTAGATATAGAAGACGGTTGTACAGACGGATCTCGTTAGTCTAGATATAGAAGACGTTTGTCCAACGACGTATCTCGTTAGTCTAGATATAGAAGACGTTTGTCCAACGACGTATCTCGTTAGTCTAGATATAGAAGACGGTTGTACAGACGGATCCCGTTAGTCTAGATATAGAAGACGGTTGTACAGACGGATCTCGTTAGTCTAGATATAGAAGACGGTTGTATAACGAGAGATCTCGTTAGTCTAGATATAGAAGACGGTTGTACAGACGGATCTCGTTAGTCTAGATATAGAAGACGGTTGTACAGACGGATCTCGTTAGTCTAGATATAGAAGGCGGTTGTACAGACGGATCTCGTTAGTCTAGATATAGAAGATGGTTGTACAACGACGTATCTCGTTCGTCTAGATATAGAAGGCGGTTGTACAGACGGATCTCGTTAGTCTAGATATAGAAGACGGTTGTACAGACGGATCTCGTTAGTCTAGATATAGAAGATGGTTGTACAACGACGTATCTCGTTCGTCTAGATATAGAAGGCGGTTGTACAGACGGATCTCGTTAGTCTAGATATTGAAGACGTTTGTCCAACGACGTACCTCGTTAGTCTAGATATAGAAAACGGTTGTACAGACGGATCTCGTTAGTCTAGATATAGAAGAGGGTTGTACAACGACGGATCTCGTTAGTCTAGATATAGAAAACGGTTGTACAGACGGGTCTCGTTAGTCTAGATATAGAAGACGGTTGTAGAGACGGATCTCGTTAGTCTAGATATAGAGGACGGTTGTACAGACGGATCTCGTTAGTCTAGATATAGAAGAAGGTTGTACAGACGGGTCTCGTGAGTCTAGATAGAGAAGACGGTTGTACAGACGGATCTCGTTAGTCTAGATATAGAAGACGGTTGTACAGACGGATCTCGTTAGTCTAGATATAGAAGACGGTTGTACAGACGGATCTCGTTAGTCTAGATATAGAAGACGGTTGTATAAAGAGAGATCTCGTTAGTCTAGATATAGAAGACGGTTGTATAACGAGAGATCTCGTTAGTCTAGATATAGAAGACGGTTGTACAGACGGATCTCGATAGTCTAGATATAGAAGACGGTTGTACAGACGGATCTCGATAGTCTAGATATTGAAGACGTTTGTCCAACGACGTATCTCGTTAGTCTAGATATAGAAGACGGTTGTACAGACGGATCTCGTTAGTCTAGATATAGAAGACGGTTGTACAGACGGATCTCGTTAGTCTAGATATAGAGGACGGTTGTACAGACGGATCTCGTTAGTCTAGATATAGAAGAAGGTTGTACAGACGGGTCTCGTGAGTCTAGATAGAGAAGACGGTTGTACAGACGGATCTCGTTAGTCTAGATATAGAAGACGGTTGTACAGACGGATCTCGTTAGTCTAGATATAGAAGACGTTTGTCCAACGACGTATCTCGTTAGTCTAGATATAGAAGACGTTTGTCCAACGACGTATCTCGTTAGTCTAGATATAGAAGACGGTTGTACAGACGGATCCCGTTAGTCTAGATATAGAAGACGGTTGTACAGACGGATCTCGTTAGTCTAGATATAGAAGACGGTTGTATAACGAGAGATCTCGTTAGTCTAGATATAGAAGACGGTTGTACAGACGGATCTCGTTAGTCTAGATATAGAAGATGGTTGTACAACGACGTATCTCGTTCGTCTAGATATAGAAGGCGGTTGTACAGACGGATCTCGTTAGTCTAGATATAGAAGACGGTTGTATAACGAGAGATCTCGTTAGTCTAGATATAGAAAACGGTTGTACAGACGGATCGCGTTAGTCTAGATATAGAAGATGGTTGTACAACGACGTATCTCGTTAGTCTAGGTATAGAGGAAGGTTGTACAGACGGATCTCGTGAGTCTAGATATAGAAGACGGTTGTACAGACGGGTCTCGTTAGTCTAGATATAGAAGACGGTTGTACAACGACGTATCTCGTTCGTCTAGATATAGAAGGCGGTTGTACAGACGGATCTCGTTAGTCTAGATATAGAAGACGGTTGTACAGACGGATCTCGTTAGTCTAGATATTGAAGACGTTTGTCCAACGACGTACCTCGTTAGTCTAGATATAGAAAACGGTTGTACAGACGGATCTCGTTAGTCTAGATATAGAAGACGGTTGTACAACGACGGATCTCGTTAGTCTAGATATAGAAGACGGTTGTGCAGACGGATCTCGTTAGTCTAGATATAAAAGACGGTTGTACAGACGGATCTCGTTAGTCTAGATATAGAGGACGGTTGTACAGACGGATCTCGTTAGTCTAGATATAGAAGAAGGTTGTACAGACGGGTCTCGTGAGTCTAGATAGAGAAGACGGTTGTACAGACGGATCTCGTTAGTCTAGATATAGAAGATGTTTGTCCAACGACGTATCTCGTTAGTCTAGATATAGAAGACGGTTGTACAGACGGATCTCGTTAGTCTAGATATAGAAGACGGTTGTACAGACGGATCTCGTTAGTCTAGATATTGAAGACGTTTGTCCAACGACGTATCTCGTTAGTCTAGATATAGAAGACGGTTGTACAGACGGATCCCGTTAGTCTAGATATAGAAGACGGTTGTACAGACGGATCTCGTTAGTCTAGATATAGAAGACGGTTGTATAACGAGAGATCTCGTTAGTCTAGATATAGAAGACGGTTGTACAGACGGATCTCGTTAGTCTAGATATAGAAGACGGTTGTACAGACGGATCTCGTTAGTCTAGATATAGAAGATGGTTGTACAACGACGTATCTCGTTCGTCTAGATATAGAAGGCGGTTGTACAGACGGATCTCGTTAGTCTAGATATTGAAGACGTTTGTCCAACGACGTACCTCGTTAGTCTAGATATAGAAGACGGTTGTACAGACGGATCTCGTTAGTCTAGATATAGAAGACGGTTGTACAGACGGATCTCGTTAGTCTAGATATAGAAGACGTTTGTCCAACGACGTATCTCGTTAGTCTAGATATAGAAGACGGTTGTACAGACGGATCTCGTTAGTCTAGATATAGAAGAACGTTGTACAGACGGGTCTCGTGAGTCTAGATAGAGAAGACGGTTGTACAGACGGATCTCGTTAGTCTAGATATAGAAGACGGTTGTACCGACGGATCTCGTTAGTCTAGATATAGAAGACGGTTGTACAGACGGATCTCGTTAGTCTAGATATTGAAGACGTTTGTCCAACGACGTATCTCGTTAGTCTAGATATAGAAGACGGTTGTACAGACGGATCTCGTTAGTCTAGATATAGAAGACGGTTGTACAGACGGATCTCGTTAGTCTAGATATAGAAGATGGTTGTACAACGACGTATCTCGTTCGTCTAGATATAGAAGGCGGTTGTACAGACGGATCTCGTTAGTCTAGATATAGAAGACGGTTGTACAGACGGATCTCGTTAGTCTAGATATAGAAGATGGTTGTACAACGACGTATCTCGTTCGTCTAGATATAGAAGGCGGTTGTACAGACGGATCTCGTTAGTCTAGATATTGAAGACGTTTGTCCAACGACGTACCTCGTTAGTCTAGATATAGAAAACGGTTGTACAGACGGATCTCGTTAGTCTAGATATAGAAGAGGGTTGTACAACGACGGATCTCGTTAGTCTAGATATAGAAAACGGTTGTACAGACGGGTCTCGTTAGTCTAGATATAGAAGACGGTTGTACAGACGGATCTCGTTAGTCTAGATATAGAGGACGGTTGTACAGACGGATCTCGTTAGTCTAGATATAGAAGAAGGTTGTACAGACGGGTCTCGTGAGTCTAGATAGAGAAGACGGTTGTACAGACGGATCTCGTTAGTCTAGATATAGAAGACGGTTGTACAGACGGATCTCGTTAGTCTAGATATAGAAGACGTTTGTCCAACGACGTATCTCGTTAGTCTAGATATAGAAGACGGTTGTACAGACGGATCGCGTTAGTCTAGATATAGAAGACGGTTGTACAGACGGATCCCGTTAGTCTAGATATAGAAGACGGTTGTATAACGAGAGATCTCGTTAGTCTAGATATAGAAAACGGTTGTACAGACGGATCGCGTTAGTCTAGATATAGAAGATGGTTGTACAACGACGTATCTCGTTAGTCTAGGTATAGAGGAAGGTTGTACAGACGGATCTCGTGAGTCTAGATATAGAAGACGGTTGTACAGACGGGTCTCGTTAGTCTAGATATAGAAGACGGTTGTACAACGACGTATCTCGTTCGTCTAGATATAGAAGGCGGTTGTACAGACGGATCTCGTTAGTCTAGATATAGAAGACGGTTGTACAGACGTATCTCGTTAGTCTAGATATTGAAGACGTTTGTCCAACGACGTACCTCGTTAGTCTAGATATAGAAAACGGTTGTACAGACGGATCTCGTTAGTCTAGATATAGAAGACGGTTGTACAACGATGGATCTCGTTAGTCTAGATATAGAAGACGGTTGTGCAGACGGATCTCGTTAGTCTAGATATAAAAGACGGTTGTACAGACGGATCTCGTTAGTCTAGATATAGAGGACGGTTGTACAGACGGATCTCGTTAGTCTAGATATAGAAGAAGGTTGTACAGACGGGGCTCGTGAGTCTAGATAGAGAAGACGGTTGTACAGACGGATCTCGTTAGTCTAGATATAGAAGACGGTTGTACAGACGGATCTCGTTAGTCTAGAAATAGAAGACGTTTGTCCAACGACGTATCTCGTTAGTCTAGATATGGAAGACGTTTGTCCAACGACGTATCTCGTTAGTCTAGATATAGAAGACGGTTGTACAGACGGATCTCGTTAGTCTAGATATAGAAGACGGTTGTACAGTCGGATCCCGTTAGTCTAGATATAGAAGACGGTTGTACAGACGGATCTCGTTAGTCTAGATATAGAAGAAGGTTGTACAGACGGGTCTCGTGAGTCTAGATAGAGAAGACGGTTGTACAGACGGATCTCGTTAGTCTAGATATAGAAGACGGTTGTACAGATGGATCTCGTTAGTCTAGATATAGAAGACGTTTGTCCAACGACGTATCTCGTTAGTCTAGATATAGAAGACGTTTGTCCAACGACGTATCTCGTTAGTCTAGATATAGAAGACGGTTGTACAGACGGATCTCGTTAGTCTAGATATAGAAGACGGTTGTACAGACGGATCCCGTTAGTCTAGATATAGAAGACGGTTGTACAGACGGATCTCGTTAGTCTAGATATAGAAGACGGTTGTATAACGAGATATCTCGTTAGTCTAGATATAGAAGACGGTTGTACAGACGGATCTCGTTAGTCTAGATATAGAAGACGGTTGTACAGCCGGATCTCGTTAGTCTAGATATAGAAGACGGTTGTACAGACGGATCTCGTTAGTCTAGATATAGAAGACGGTTGTACAGACGGATCTCGTTAGTCTAGATATAGAAGACGGTTGTACAGACGGATCTCGTTAGTCTAGATATAGAAGACGGTTGTACAGACGGATCTCGTTAGTCTAGATATAGAAGATGTTTGTCCAACGACGTATCTCGTTAGTCTAGATATAGAAGACGGTTGTACAGACGGATCTCGTTAGTCTAGATATAGAAGAACGTTGTACAGACGGGTCTCGTGAGTCTAGATAGAGAAGACGGTTGTACAGACGGATCTCGTTAGTCTAGATATAGAAGACGGTTGTACAGACGGATCTCGATAGTCTAGATATTGAAGACGTTTGTCCAACGACGTATCTCGTTAGTCTAGATATAGAAGACGGTTGTACAGACGGATCTCGTTAGTCTAGATATAGAAGACGGTTGTACAGACGGATCTCGTTATTCTAGATATAGAGGACGGTTGTACAGACGGATCTCGTTAGTCTAGATATAGAAGAAGGTTGTACAGACGGGTCTCGTGAGTCTAGATAGAGAAGACGGTTGTACAGACGGATCTCGTTAGTCTAGATATAGAAGACGGTTGTACAGACGGATCTCGTTAGTCTAGATATAGAAGACGTTTGTCCAACGACGTATCTCGTTAGTCTAGATATTGAAGACGTTTGTCCAACGACGTATCTCGTTAGTCTAGATATAGAAGACGGTTGTACAGACGGATCCCGTTAGTCTAGATATAGAAGACGGTTGTACAGACGGATCTCGTTAGTCTAGATATAGAAGACGGTTGTATAACGAGAGATCTCGTTAGTCTAGATATAGAAGACGGTTGTACAGACGGATCTCGTTAGTCTAGATATAGAAGACGGTTGTACAGACGGATCTCGTTAGTCTAGATATAGAAGATGGTTGTACAACGACGTATCTCGTTCGTCTAGATATAGAAGGCGGTTGTACAGACGGATCTCGTTAGTCTAGATATTGAAGACGTTTGTCCAACGACGTACCTCGTTAGTCTAGATATAGAAGACGGTTGTACAGACGGATCTCGTTAGTCTAGATATAGAAGACGGTTGTACAGACGGATCTCGTTAGTCTAGATATAGAAGACGTTTGTCCAACGACGTATCTCGTTAGTCTAGATATAGAAGACGGTTGTACAGACGGATCTCGTTAGTCTAGATATAGAAGACGTTTGTCCAACGACGTATCTCGTTAGTCTAGATATAGAAGACGGTTGTACAGACGGATCTCGTTAGTCTAGATATAGAAGAACGTTGTACAGACGGGTCTCGTGAGTCTAGATAGAGAAGACGGTTGTACAGACGGATCTCGTTAGTCTAGATATAGAAGACGGTTGTACAGACGGATCTCGTTAGTCTAGATATAGAAGACGGTTGTACCGACGGATCTCGTTAGTCTAGATATAGAAGACGGTTGTACAGACGGATCTCGTTAGTCTAGATATAGAAGACGGTTGTACAGACGGATCTCGTTAGTCTAGAAATAGAAGACGTTTGTCCAACGACGTATCTCGTTAGTCTAGATATGGAAGACGTTTGTCCAACGACGTATCTCGTTAGTCTAGATATAGAAGACGGTTGTACAGACGGATCTCGTTAGTCTAGATATAGAAGACGGTTGTACAGTCGGATCCCGTTAGTCTAGATATAGAAGACGGTTGTACAGACGGATCTCGTTAGTCTAGATATAGAAGAAGGTTGTACAGACGGGTCTCGTGAGTCTAGATAGAGAAGACGGTTGTACAGACGGATCTCGTTAGTCTAGATATAGAAGACGGTTGTACAGACGGATCTCGTTAGTCTAGATATAGAAGACGTTTGTCCAACGACGTATCTCGTTAGTCTAGATATAGAAGACGTTTGTCCAACGACGTATCTCGTTAGTCTAGATATAGAAGACGGTTGTACAGACGGATCTCGTTAGTCTAGATATAGAAGACGGTTGTACAGACGGATCCCGTTAGTCTAGATATAGAAGACGGTTGTACAGACGGATCTCGTTAGTCTAGATATAGAAGACGGTTGTATAACGAGATATCTCGTTAGTCTAGATATAGAAGACGGTTGTACAGACGGATCTCGTTAGTCTAGATATAGAAGACGGTTGTACAGCCGGATCTCGTTAGTCTAGATATAGAAGACGGTTGTACAGACGGATCTCGTTAGTCTAGATATAGAAGACGGTTGTACAGACGGATCTCGTTAGTCTAGATATAGAAGACGGTTGTACAGACGGATCTCGTTAGTCTAGATATAGAAGACGGTTGTACAGACGGATCTCGTTAGTCTAGATATAGAAGATGTTTGTCCAACGACGTATCTCGTTAGTCTAGATATAGAAGACGGTTGTACAGACGGATCTCGTTAGTCTAGATATAGAAGAACGTTGTACAGACGGGTCTCGTGAGTCTAGATAGAGAAGACGGTTGTACAGACGGATCTCGTTAGTCTAGATATAGAAGACGGTTGTACAGACGGATCTCGTTAGTCTAGATATAGAAGACGGTTGTACAGACGGATCTCGTTAGTCTAGATATAGAAGATGTTTGTCCAACGACGTATCTCGTTAGTCTAGATATAGAAGACGGTTGTACAGACGGATCTCGTTAGTCTAGATATAGAAGATGTTTGTCCAACGACGTATCTCGTTAGTCTAGATAGAGAAGACGGTTGTACAGACGGATCTCGTTAGTCTAGATATAGAAGACGGTTGTACAGACGGATCTCGTTAGTCTAGATATAGAAGACGGTTGTACAGACGGATCTCGTTAGTCTAGATATAGAAGATGTTTGTCCAACGACGTATCTCGTTAGTCTAGATATAGAAGACGGTTGTACAGACGGATCTCGTTAGTCTAGATATAGAAGAACGTTGTACAGACGGGTCTCGTGAGTCTAGATAGAGAAGACGGTTGTACAGACGGATCTCGTTAGTCTAGATATAGAAGACGGTTGTACAGACGGATCTCGATAGTCTAGATATTGAAGACGTTTGTCCAACGACGTATCTCGTTAGTCTAGATATAGAAGACGGTTGTACAGACGGATCTCGTTAGTCTAGATATAGAAGACGGTTGTACAGACGGATCTCGTTAGTCTAGATATAGAGGACGGTTGTACAGACGGATCTCGTTAGTCTAGATATAGAAGAAGGTTGTACAGACGGGTCTCGTGAGTCTAGATAGAGAAGACGGTTGTACAGACGGATCTCGTTAGTCTAGATATAGAAGACGGTTGTACAGACGGATCTCGTTAGTCTAGATATAGAAGACGTTTGTCCAACGACGTATCTCGTTAGTCTAGATATTGAAGACGTTTGTCCAACGACGTATCTCGTTAGTCTAGATATAGAAGACGGTTGTACAGACGGATCCCGTTAGTCTAGATATAGAAGACGGTTGTACAGACGGATCTCGTTAGTCTAGATATAGAAGACGGTTGTATAACGAGAGATCTCGTTAGTCTAGATATAGAAGACGGTTGTACAGACGGATCTCGTTAGTCTAGATATAGAAGACGGTTGTACAGACGGATCTCGTTAGTCTAGATATAGAAGATGGTTGTACAACGACGTATCTCGTTCGTCTAGATATAGAAGGCGGTTGTACAGACGGATCTCGTTAGTCTAGATATTGAAGACGTTTGTCCAACGACGTACCTCGTTAGTCTAGATATAGAAGACGGTTGTACAGACGGATCTCGTTAGTCTAGATATAGAAGACGGTTGTACAGACGGATCTCGTTAGTCTAGATATAGAAGACGTTTGTCCAACGACGTATCTCGTTAGTCTAGATATAGAAGACGGTTGTACAGACGGATCTCGTTAGTCTAGATATAGAAGACGTTTGTCCAACGACGTATCTCGTTAGTCTAGATATAGAAGACGGTTGTACAGACGGATCTCGTTAGTCTAGATATAGAAGAACGTTGTACAGACGGGTCTCGTGAGTCTAGATAGAGAAGACGGTTGTACAGACGGATCTCGTTAGTCTAGATATAGAAGACGGTTGTACAGACGGATCTCGTTAGTCTAGATATAGAAGACGGTTGTACCGACGGATCTCGTTAGTCTAGATATAGAAGACGGTTGTACAGACGGATCTCGTTAGTCTAGATATTGAAGACGTTTGTCCAACGACGTATCTCGTTAGTCTAGATATAGAAGACGGTTGTACAGACGGATCTCGTTAGTCTAGATATAGAAGACGGTTGTACAGACGGATCTCGTTAGTCTAGATATAGAAGATGGTTGTACAACGACGTATCTCGTTCGTCTAGATATAGAAGGCGGTTGTACAGACGGATCTCGTTAGTCTAGATATAGATGACGGTTGTACAGACGGATCTCGTTAGTCTAGATATAGAAGACGGTTGTACAGACGGATCTCGTTAGTCTAGATATAGAAGATGTTTGTCCAACGACGTATCTCGTTAGTCTAGATATAGAAGACGGTTGTACAGACGGATCTCGTTAGTCTAGATATAGAAGATGTTTGTCCAACGACGTATCTCGTTAGTCTAGATAGAGAAGACGGTTGTACAGACGGATCTCGTTAGTCTAGATATAGAAGACGGTTGTACAGACGGATCTCGTTAGTCTAGATATAGAAGACGGTTGTACAGACGGATCTCGTTAGTCTACATATTGAAGACGTTTGTCCAACGACGTATCTCGTTAGTCTAGATATAGAAGACGGTTGTACAGACGGATCTCGTTAGTCTAGATATAGAAGGCGGTTGTACAGAAGGATCTCGTTAGTCTAGATATAGAAGATGGTTGTACAACGACGTACCTCGTTCGTCTAGATATAGAAGGCGGTTGTACAGACGGATCTCGTTAGTCTAGATATAGAAGGCGGTTGTACAGACGGATCTCGTTAGTCTAGATATAGAAGATGGTTGTACAACGACGTATCTCGTTCGTCTAGATATAGAAGGCGGTTGTACAGACGGATCTCGTTAGTCTAGATATTGAAGACGTTTGTCCAACGACGTACCTCGTTAGTCTAGATATAGAAAACGGTTGTACAGACGGATCTCGTTAGTCTAGATATAGAAGAGGGTTGTACAACGACGGATCTCGTTAGTCTAGATATAGAAAACGGTTGTACAGACGGGTCTCGTTAGTCTAGATATAGAAGACGGTTGTACAGACGGATCTCGTTAGTCTAGATATAGAGGACGGTTGTACAGACGGATCTCGTTAGTCTAGATATAGAAGAAGGTTGTACAGACGGGTCTCGTGAGCCTAGATAGAGAAGACGGTTGTACAGACGGATCTCGTTAGTCTAGATATAGAAGACGGTTGTACAGGCGGATCTCGTTAGTCTAGATATAGAAGACGGTTGTACAGACGGATCTCGTTAGTCTAGATATAGAAGACGGTTGTATAACGAGAGATCTCGTTAGTCTAGATATAGAAGACGGTTGTATAACGAGAGATCTCGTTAGTCTAGATATAGAAGACGGTTGTACAGACGGATCTCGATAGTCTAGATATAGAAGACGGTTGTACAGACGGATCTCGTTAGTCTAGATATTGAAGACGTTTGTCCAACGACGTATCTCGTTAGTCTAGATATAGAAGACGGTTGTACAGACGGATCTCGTTAGTCTAGATATAGAAGACGGTTGTACAGACGGATCTCGTTAGTCTAGATATAGAGGACGGTTGTACAGACGGATCTCGTTAGTCTAGATATAGAAGAAGGTTGTACAGACGGATCTCGTTAGTCTAGATATTGAAGACGTTTGTCCAACGACGTATCTCGTTAGTCTAGATATAGAAGACGGTTGTACAGACGGATCTCGTTAGTCTAGATATAGAAGACGGTTGTACAGACGGATCTCGTTAGTCTAGATATAGAAGATGGTTGTACAACGACGTATCTCGTTCGTCTAGATATAGAAGGCGGTTGTACAGACGGATCTCGTTAGTCTAGATATAGAAGACGGTTGTACAGACGGATCTCGTTAGTCTAGATATAGAAGATGGTTGTACAACGACGTATCTCGTTCGTCTAGATATAGAAGACGTTTGTCCAACGACGTATCTCGTTAGTCTAGATATAGAAGACGGTTGTACAGACGGATCTCGTTAGTCTAGATATAGAAGGCGGTTGTACAGACGGATCTCGTTAGTCTAGATATAGAAGATGGTTGTACAACGACGTATCTCGTTCGTCTAGATATAGAAGGCGGTTGTACAGACGGATCTCGTTATTCTAGATATAGAAGACGGTTGTACAGACGGATCTCGTTAGTCTAGATATAGAAGATGGTTTTACAACGACGTATCTCGTTCGTCTAGATATAGAAGGCGGTTGTACAGACGGATCTCGTTAGTCTAGATATTGAAGACGTTTGTCCAACGACGTACCTCGTTAGTCTAGATATAGAAAACGGTTGTACAGACGGATCTCGTTAGTCTAGATATAGAAGAGGGTTGTACAACGACGGATCTCGTTAGTCTAGATATAGAAAACGGTTGTACAGACGGGTCTCGTTAGTCTAGATATAGAAGACGGTTGTACAGACGGATCTCGTTAGTCTAGATATAGAGGACGGTTGTACAGACGGATCTCGTTAGTCTAGATATAGAAGACGGTTGTACAGACGGATCTCGTTAGTCTAGATATAGAGGACGGTTGTACAGACGGATCTCGTTAGTCTAGATATAGAAGAAGGTTGTACAGACGGGTCTCGTGAGTCTAGATAGAGAAGACGGTTGTACAGACGGATCTCGTTAGTCTAGATATAGAAGACGGTTGTACAGACGGATCTCGTTAGTCTAGAAATAGAAGACGTTTGTCCAACGACGTATCTCGTTAGTCTAGATATGGAAGACGTTTGTCCAACGACGTATCTCGTTAGTCTAGATATAGAAGACGGTTGTACAGACGGATCTCGTTAGTCTAGATATAGAAGACGGTTGTACAGTCGGATCCCGTTAGTCTAGATATAGAAGACGGTTGTACAGACGGATCTCGTTAGTCTAGATATAGAAGAAGGTTGTACAGACGGGTCTCGTGAGTCTAGATAGAGAAGACGGTTGTACAGACGGATCTCGTTAGTCTAGATATAGAAGACGGTTGTACAGACGGATCTCGTTAGTCTAGATATAGAAGACGGTTGTACAGACGGATCTCGTTAGTCTAGATATAGAGGACGGTTGTACAGACGGATCTCGTTAGTCTAGATATAGAAGAAGGTTGTACAGACGGGTCTCGTGAGTCTAGATAGAGAAGACGGTTGTACAGACGGATCTCGTTAGTCTAGATATAGAAGACGGTTGTACAGACGGATCTCGTTAGTCTAGATATAGAAGACGTTTGTCCAACGACGTATCTCGTTAGTCTAGATATAGAAGACGTTTGTCCAACGACGTATCTCGTTAGTCTAGATATAGAAGACGGTTGTACAGACGGATCCCGTTAGTCTAGATATAGAAGACGGTTGTACAGACGGATCTCGTTAGTCTAGATATTGAAGACGTTTGTCCAACGACGTACCTCGTTAGTCTAGATATAGAAGACGGTTGTACAGACGGATCTCGTTAGTCTAGATATAGAAGACGGTTGTACAGACGGATCTCGTTAGTCTAGATATAGAAGACGGTTGTACAGACGGATCTCGTTAGTCTAGATATAGAAGACGTTTGTCCAACGACGTATCTCGTTAGTCTAGATATAGAAGACGGTTGTACAGACGGATCTCGTTAGTCTAGATATAGAAGAACGTTGTACAGACGGGTCTCGTGAGTCTAGATAGAGAAGACGGTTGTACAGACGGATCTCGTTAGTCTAGATATAGAAGACGGTTGTACCGACGGATCTCGTTAGTCTAGATATAGAAGACGGTTGTACAGACGGATCTCGTTAGTCTAGATATTGAAGACGTTTGTCCAACGACGTATCTCGTTAGTCTAGATATAGAAGACGGTTGTACAGACGGATCTCGTTAGTCTAGATATAGAAGACGGTTGTACAGACGGATCTCGTTAGTCTAGATATAGAAGATGGTTGTACAACGACGTATCTCGTTCGTCTAGATATAGAAGGCGGTTGTACAGACGGATCTCGTTAGTCTAGATATAGAAGACGGTTGTACAGACGGATCTCGTTAGTCTAGATATAGAAGATGGTTGTACAACGACGTATCTCGTTCGTCTAGATATAGAAGGCGGTTGTACAGACGGATCTCGTTAGTCTAGATATTGAAGACGTTTGTCCAACGACGTACCTCGTTAGTCTAGATATAGAAAACGGTTGTACAGACGGATCTCGTTAGTCTAGATATAGAAGAGGGTTGTACAACGACGGATCTCGTTAGTCTAGATATAGAAAACGGTTGTACAGACGGGTCTCGTTAGTCTAGATATAGAAGACGGTTGTACAGACGGATCTCGTTAGTCTAGATATAGAGGACGGTTGTACAGACGGATCTCGTTAGTCTAGATATAGAAGAAGGTTGTACAGACGGGTCTCGTGAGTCTAGATAGAGAAGACGGTTGTACAGACGGATCTCGTTAGTCTAGATATAGAAGACGGTTGTACAGACGGATCTCGTTAGTCTAGATATAGAAGACGTTTGTCCAACGACGTATCTCGTTAGTCTAGATATAGAAGACGGTTGTACAGACGGATCGCGTTAGTCTAGATATAGAAGACGGTTGTACAGACGGATCCCGTTAGTCTAGATATAGAAGACGGTTGTATAACGAGAGATCTCGTTAGTCTAGATATAGAAGACGGTTGTACAGGCGTATCTCGTTAGTCTAGATATTGAAGACGTTTGTCCAACGACGTACCTCGTTAGTCTAGATATAGAAAACGGTTGTACAGACGGATCTCGTTAGTCTAGATATAGAAGACGGTTGTACAACGACGGATCTCGTTAGTCTAGATATAGAAGACGGTTGTGCAGACGGATCTCGTTAGTCTAGATATAAAAGACGGTTGTACAGACGGATCTCGTTAGTCTAGATATAGAGGACGGTTGTACAGACGGATCTCGTTAGTCTAGATATAGAAGAAGGTTGTACAGACGGGTCTCGTGAGTCTAGATAGAGAAGACGGTTGTACAGACGGATCTCGTTAGTCTAGATATAGAAGACGGTTGTACAGACGGATCTCGTTAGTCTAGAAATAGAAGACGTTTGTCCAACGACGTATCTCGTTAGTCTAGATATGGAAGACGTTTGTCCAACGACGTATCTCGTTAGTCTAGATATAGAAGACGGTTGTACAGACGGATCTCGTTAGTCTAGATATAGAAGACGGTTGTACAGACGGATCTCGTTAGTCTAGATATAGAAGACGTTTGTCCAACGACGTATCTCGTTAGTCTAGATATAGAAGACGGTTGTACAGACGGATCTCGTTAGTCTAGATATAGAAGACGTTTGTCCAACGACGTATCTCGTTAGTCTAGATATAGAAGACGGTTGTACAGACGGATCTCGTTAGTCTAGATATAGAAAACGGTTGTACAGACGGGTCTCGTTAGTCTAGATATAGAAGACGGTTGTACAGACGGATCTCGTTAGTCTAGATATAGAGGACGGTTGTACAGACGGATCTCGTTAGTCTAGATATAGAAGAAGGTTGTACAGACGGGTCTCGTGAGTCTAGATAGAGAAGACGGTTGTACAGACGGATCTCGTTAGTCTAGATATAGAAGACGGTTGTACAGACGGATCTCGTTAGTCTAGATATAGAAGACGTTTGTCCAACGACGTATCTCGTTAGTCTAGATATAGAAGACGGTTGTACAGACGGATCGCGTTAGTCTAGATATAGAAAACGGTTGTACAGACGGATCTCGTTAGTCTAGATATAGAAGAGGGTTGTACAACGACGGATCTCGTTATTCTAGATATAGAAAACGGTTGTACAGACGGATCGCGTTAGTCTAGATATAGAAGATGGTTGTACAACGACGTATCTCGTTAGTCTAAGTATAGAGGAAGGTTGTACAGACGGATCTCGTGAGTCTAGATATAGAAGAAGGTTGTACAGACGGGTCTCGTGAGTCTAGATAGAGAAGACGGTTGTACAGACGGATCTCGTTAGTCTAGATATAGAAGACGGTTGTACAGACGGATCTCGTTAGTCTAGAAATAGAAGAAGGTTGTACAGACGGGTCTCGTGAGTCTAGATAGAGAAGACGGTTGTACAGACGGATCTCGTTAGTCTAGATATAGAAGACGGTTGTACAGACGGATCTCGTTAGTCTAGATATAGAAGACGTTTGTCCAACGACGTATCTCGTTAGTCTAGATATAGAAGACGTTTGTCCAACGACGTATCTCGTTAGTCTAGATATAGAAGACGGTTGTACAGACGGATCTCGTTAGTCTAGATATAGAAGACGGTTGTATAACGAGATATCTCGTTAGTCTAGATATAGAAGACGGTTGTACAGACGGATCTCGTTAGTCTAGATATAGAAGACGGTTGTACAGCCGGATCTCGTTAGTCTAGATATAGAAGACGGTTGTACAGACGGATCTCGTTAGTCTAGATATAGAAGACGGTTGTACAGACGGATCTCGTTAGTCTAGATATAGAAGACGGTTGTACAGACGGATCTCGTTAGTCTAGATATAGAAGACGGTTGTACAGACGGATCTCGTTAGTCTAGATATAGAAGACGTTTGTCCAACGACGTATCTCGTTAGTCTAGATATAGAAGACGGTTGTACAGACGGATCTCGTTAGTCTAGATATAGAAGAACGTTGTACAGACGGGTCTCGTGAGTCTAGATAGAGAAGACGGTTGTACAGACGGATCTCGTTAGTCTAGATATAGAAGACGGTTGTACAGACGGATCTCGTTAGTCTAGATATAGAAGACGGTTGTACAGACGGATCTCGTTAGTCTAGATATTGAAGACGTTTGTCCAACGACGTATCTCGTTAGTCTAGATATAGAAGACGGTTGTACAGACGGATCTCGTTAGTCTAGATATAGAAGGCGGTTGTACAGACGGATCTCGTTAGTCTAGATATAGAAGATGGTTGTACAACGACGTATCTCGTTCGTCTAGATATAGAAGGCGGTTGTACAGACGGATCTCGTTAGTCTAGATATAGAAGACGGTTGTACAGACGGATCTCGTTAGTCTAGATATAGAAGATGGTTGTACAACGACGTATCTCGTTCGTCTAGATATAGAAGGCGGTTGTACAGACGGATCTCGTTAGTCTAGATATTGAAGACGTTTGTCCAACGACGTACCTCGTTAGTCTAGATATAGAAAACGGTTGTACAGACGGATCTCGTTAGTCTAGATATAGGAGAGGGTTGTACAACGACGGATCTCGTTAGTCTAGATATAGAAAACGGTTGTACAGACGGGTCTCGTTAGTCTAGATATAGAAGACGGTTGTACAGACGGATCTCGTTAGTCTAGATATAGAGGACGGTTGTACAGACGGATCTCGTTAGTCTAGATATAGAAGAAGGTTGTACAGACGGGTCTCGTGAGTCTAGATAGAGAAGACGGTTGTACAGACGGATCTCGTTAGTCTAGATATAGAAGACGGTTGTACAGACGGATCTCGTTAGTCTAGATATAGAAGACGGTTGTACAGACGGATCTCGTTAGTCTAGATATAGAAGACGGTTGTACAGACGGATGTCGTTAGTCTAGATATAGAAGACGTTTGTCCAACGACGTCTCTCGTTAGTCTAGATATAGAAGACGGTTGTACAGACGGATCTCGTTAGTCTAGATATAGAAGACGGTTGTACAGACGGATCCCGTTAGTCTAGATATAGAAGACGGTTGTATAACGAGAGATCTCGTTAGTCTAGATATAGAAAACGGTTGTACAGACGGATCGCGTTAGTCTAGATATAGAAGATGGTTGTACAACGACGTATCTCGTTAGTCTAGATATAGAAGGCGGTTGTACAGACGGATCTCGTTAGTCTAGATATAGAAGACGGTTGTATAACGAGAGATCTCGTTAGTCTAGATATAGAAGACGGTTGTACAGACGGATCTCGATAGTCTAGATATAGAAGACGGTTGTACAGACGGATCTCGTTAGTCTAGATATTGAAGACGTTTGTCCAACGACGTATCTCGTTAGTCTAGATATAGAAGACGGTTGTACAGACGGATCTCGTTAGTCTAGATATAGAAGACGGTTGTACAGACGGATCTCGTTAGTCTAGATATAGAAGACGGTTGTACAGACGGATCTCGTTAGTCTAGATATAGAAGGCGGTTGTACAGACGGATCTCGTTAGTCTAGATATAGAAGACGGTTGTACAGACGGATCTCGTTAGTCTAGATATTGAAGACGTTTGTCCAACGACGTACCTCGTTAGTCTAGATATAGAAAACGGTTGTACAGACGGATCTCGTTAGTCTAGATATAGAAGACGGTTGTACAACGACGGATCTCGTTAGTCTAGATATAGAAGACGGTTGTGCAGACGGATCTCGTTAGTCTAGATATAAAAGACGGTTGTACAGACGGATCTCGTTAGTCTAGATATAGAGGACGGTTGTACAGACGGATCTCGTTAGTCTAGATATAGAAGAAGGTTGTACAGACGGGTCTCGTGAGTCTAGATAGAGAAGACGGTTGTACAGACGGATCTCGTTAGTCTAGATATAGAAGACGGTTGTATAACGAGAGATCTCGTTAGTCTAGATATAGAAGACGGTTGTACAGACGGGTCTCGTGAGTCTAGATAGAGAAAACGGTTGTACAGACGGATCACGTTAGTCTAGATATAGAAGACGGTTGTATAACGAGAGATCTCGTTAGTCTAGATATAGAAGACGGTTGTATAACGAGAGATCTCGTTAGTCTAGATATAGAAGACGGTTGTACAGACGGATCTCGTTAGTCTAGATATAGAAGACGGTTGTACAGACGGATCTCGTTAGTCTAGATATAGAAGACGGTTGTCCAACGACGTATCTCGTTAGTCTAGATATAGAAGACGGTTGTACAGACGGATCTCGTTAGTCTAGATATAGAAGACGGTTGTACAGACGGATCCCGTTAGTCTAGATATAGAAGACGGTTGTACAGACGGATCTCGTTAGTCTAGATATTGAAGACGTTTGTCCAACGACGTACTTCGTTAGTCTAGATATAGAAAACGGTTGTACAGACGGATCTCGTTAGTCTAGATATAGAAGACGGTTGTACAACGACGGATCTCGTTAGTCTAGATATAGAAGAAGGTTGTACAGACGGATCTCGTGAGTCTAGATATAGAAGACGGTTGTACAGACGGGTCTCATTAGTCTAGATATAGAAGACGGTTGTACAACGACGTACCTCGTTAGTCTAGATATAGAAAACGGTTGTACAGACGGATCTCGTTAGTCTAGATATAGGAGAGGGTTGTACAACGACGGATCTCGTTAGTCTAGATATAGAAAACGGTTGTACAGACGGGTCTCGTTAGTCTAGATATAGAAGACGGTTGTACAGACGGATCTCGTTAGTCTAGATATAGAGGACGGTTGTACAGACGGATCTCGTTAGTCTAGATATAGAAGAAGGTTGTACAGACGGGTCTCGTGAGTCTAGATAGAGAAGACGGTTGTACAGACGGATCTCGTTAGTCTAGATATAGAAGACGGTTGTACAGACGGATCTCGTTAGTCTAGATATAGAAGACGGTTGTACAGACGGATCTCGTTAGTCTAGATATAGAAGACGGTTGTACAGACGGATGTCGTTAGTCTAGATATAGAAGACGTTTGTCCAACGACGTCTCTCGTTAGTCTAGATATAGAAGACGGTTGTACAGACGGATCTCGTTAGTCTAGATATAGAAGACGGTTGTACAGACGGATCCCGTTAGTCTAGATATAGAAGACGGTTGTATAACGAGAGATCTCGTTAGTCTAGATATAGAAAACGGTTGTACAGACGGGTCGCGTTAGTCTAGATATAGAAGATGGTTGTACAACGACGTATCTCGTTAGTCTAGATATAGAAGGCGGTTGTACAGACGGATCTCGTTAGTCTAGATATAGAAGACGGTTGTATAACGAGAGATCTCGTTAGTCTAGATATAGAAGACGGTTGTACAGACGGATCTCGATAGTCTAGATATAGAAGACGGTTGTACAGACGGATCTCGTTAGTCTAGATATTGAAGACGTTTGTCCAACGACGTATCTCGTTAGTCTAGATATAGAAGACGGTTGTACAGACGGATCTCGTTAGTCTAGATATAGAAGACGGTTGTACAGACGGATCTCGTTAGTCTAGATATAGAAGACGGTTGTACAGACGGATCTCGTTAGTCTAGATATAGAAGGCGGTTGTACAGACGGATCTCGTTAGTCTAGATATAGAAGACGGTTGTACAGACGGATCTCGTTAGTCTAGATATTGAAGCCGTTTGTCCAACGACGTACCTCGTTAGTCTAGATATAGAAAACGGTTGTACAGACGGATCTCGTTAGTCTAGATATAGAAGACGGTTGTACAACGACGGATCTCGTTAGTCTAGATATAGAAGACGGTTGTGCAGACGGATCTCGTTAGTCTAGATATAAAAGACGGTTGTACAGACGGATCTCGTTAGTCTAGATATAGAGGACGGTTGTACAGACGGATCTCGTTAGTCTAGATATAGAAGAAGGTTGTACAGACGGGTCTCGTGAGTCTAGATAGAGAAGACGGTTGTACAGACGGATCTCGTTAGTCTAGATATAGAAGACGGTTGTATAACGAGAGATCTCGTTAGTCTAGATATAGAAGACGGTTGTACAGACGGGTCTCGTGAGTCTAGATAGAGAAAACGGTTGTACAGACGGATCACGTTAGTCTAGATATAGAAGACGGTTGTATAACGAGAGATCTCGTTAGTCTAGATATAGAAGACGGTTGTATAACGAGAGATCTCGTTAGTCTAGATATAGAAGACGGTTGTACAGACGGATTTCGTTAGTCTAGATATAGAAGACGGTTGTCCAACGACGTATCTCGTTAGTCTAGATATAGAAGACGGTTGTACAGACGGATCTCGTTAGTCTAGATATAGAAGACGGTTGTACAGACGGATCCCGTTAGTCTAGATATAGAAGACGGTTGTACAGACGGATCTCGTTAGTCTAGATATAGAAGACGGTTGTACAGACGGATCTCGTTAGTCTAGATATAGAAGACGGTTGTACAGACGGATCTCGTTAGTCTAGATATAGAAGATGGTTGTACAACGACGTATCTCGTTCGTCTAGATATAGAAGGCGGTTGTACAGACGGATCTCGTTAGTCTAGATATAGAAGACGGTTGTACAGACGGATCTCGTTAGTCTAGATATAGAAGATGGTTGTACAACGACGTATCTCGTTCGTCTAGATATAGAAGGCGGTTGTACAGACGGATCTCGTTAGTCTAGATATTGAAGACGTTTGTCCAACGACGTACCTCGTTAGTCTAGATATAGAAAACGGTTGTACAGACGGATCTCGTTAGTCTAGATATAGAAGAGGGTTGTACAACGACGGATCTCGTTAGTCTAGATATAGAAAACGGTTGTACAGACGGGTCTCGTTAGTCTAGATATAGAAGACGGTTGTACAGACGGATCTCGTTAGTCTAGATATAGAGGACGGTTGTACAGACGGATCTCGTTAGTCTAGATATAGAAGAAGGTTGTACAGACGGGTCTCGTGAGTCTAGATAGAGAAGACGGTTGTACAGACGGATCTCGTTAGTCTAGATATAGAAGACGGTTGTACAGACGGATCTCGTTAGTCTAGATATAGAAGACGTTTGTCCAACGACGTATCTCGTTAGTCTAGATATAGAAGACGGTTGTACAGACGGATCGCGTTAGTCTAGATATAGAAGACGGTTGTACAGACGGATCCCGTTAGTCTAGATATAGAAGACGGTTGTATAACGAGAGATCTCGTTAGTCTAGATATAGAAAACGGTTGTACAGACGGATCGCGTTAGTCTAGATATAGAAGATGGTTGTACAACGACGTATCTCGTTAGTCTAGGTATAGAGGAAGGTTGTACAGACGGATCTCGTGAGTCTAGATATAGAAGACGGTTGTACAGACGGGTCTCGTTAGTCTAGATATAGAAGACGGTTGTACAACGACGTATCTCGTTCGTCTAGATATAGAAGGCGGTTGTACAGACGGATCTCGTTAGTCTAGATATAGAAGACGGTTGTACAGACGTATCTCGTTAGTCTAGATATTGAAGACGTTTGTCCAACGACGTACCTCGTTAGTCTAGATATAGAAAACGGTTGTACAGACGGATCTCGTTAGTCTAGATATAGAAGACGGTTGTACAACGACGGATCTCGTTAGTCTAGATATAGAAGACGGTTGTGCAGACGGATCTCGTTAGTCTAGATATAAAAGACGGTTGTACAGACGGATCTCGTTAGTCTAGATATAGAGGACGGTTGTACAGACGGATCTCGTTAGTCTAGATATAGAAGAAGGTTGTACAGACGGGTCTCGTGAGTCTAGATAGAGAAGACGGTTGTACAGACGGATCTCGTTAGTCTAGATATAGAAGACGGTTGTACAGACGGATCTCGTTAGTCTAGAAATAGAAGACGTTTGTCCAACGACGTATCTCGTTAGTCTAGATATGGAAGACGTTTGTCCAACGACGTATCTCGTTAGTCTAGATATAGAAGACGGTTGTACAGACGGATCTCGTTAGTCTAGATATAGAAGACGGTTGTACAGTCGGATCCCGTTAGTCTAGATATAGAAGACGGTTGTACAGACGGATCTCGTTAGTCTAGATATAGAAGAAGGTTGTACAGACGGGTCTCGTGAGTCTAGATAGAGAAGACGGTTGTACAGACGGATCTCGTTAGTCTAGATATAGAAGACGGTTGTACAGACGGATCTCGTTAGTCTAGATATAGAAGACGTTTGTCCAACGACGTATCTCGTTAGTCTAGATATAGAAGACGTTTGTCCAACGACGTATCTCGTTAGTCTAGATATAGAAGACGGTTGTACAGACGGATCTCGTTAGTCTAGATATAGAAGACGGTTGTACAGACGGATCCCGTTAGTCTAGATATAGAAGACGGTTGTACAGACGGATCTCGTTAGTCTAGATATAGAAGACGTTTGTCCAACGACGTATCTCGTTAGTCTAGATATAGAAGACGGTTGTACAGACGGATCTCGTTAGTCTAGATATAGAAGAACGTTGTACAGACGGGTCTCGTGAGTCTAGATAGAGAAGACGGTTGTACAGACGGATCTCGTTAGTCTAGATATAGAAGACGGTTGTACAGACGGATCTCGTTAGTCTAGATATAGAAGACGGTTGTACAGACGGATCTCGTTAGTCTAGATATAGAAGACGGTTGTACAGACGGATCCCGTTAGTCTAGATATTGAAGACGGTTGTACAGACGGATCTCGTTAGTCTAGATATAGAAGACGGTTGTATAACGAGAGATCTCGTTAGTCTAGATATAGAAGACGGTTGTGTAACGAGAGATCTCGTTAGTCTAGATATAGAAGACGGTTGTACAGACGGATCTCGTTAGTCTAGATATAGAAGACGGTTGTATAACGAGAGATCTCGTTAGTCTAGATATAGAAGACGGTTGTGTAACGAGAGATCTCGTTAGTCTAGATATAGAAGACGGTTGTACAGACGGATCTCGTTAGTCTAGATATAGAAGACGTTTGTCCAACGACGTATCTCGTTAGTCTAGATATAGAAGACGGTTGTACAGACGGATCTCGTTAGTCTAGATATAGAAAACGGTTGTACAGACGGGTCTCGTTAGTCTAGATATAGAAGACGGTTGTACAGACGGATCTCGTTAGTCTAGATATAGAGGACGGTTGTACAGACGGATCTCGTTAGTCTAGATATAGAAGAAGGTTGTACAGACGGGTCTCGTGAGTCTAGATAGAGAAGACGGTTGTACAGACGGATCTCGTTAGTCTAGATATAGAAGACGGTTGTACAGACGGATCTCGTTAGTCTAGATATAGAAGACGTTTGTCCAACGACGTATCTCGTTAGTCTAGATATAGAAGACGGTTGTACAGACGGATCGCGTTAGTCTAGATATAGAAAACGGTTGTACAGACGGATCTCGTTAGTCTAGATATAGAAGAGGGTTGTACAACGACGGATCTCGTTAGTCTAGATATAGAAAACGGTTGTACAGACGGATCGCGTTAGTCTAGATATAGAAGATGGTTGTACAACGACGTATCTCGTTAGTCTAGGTATAGAGGAAGGTTGTACAGACGGATCTCGTGAGTCTAGATATAGAAGAAGGTTGTACAGACGGGTCTCGTGAGTCTAGATAGAGAAGACGGTTGTACAGACGGATCTCGTTAGTCTAGATATAGAAGACGGTTGTACAGACGGATCTCGTTAGTCTAGAAATAGAAGATGGTTGTACAGACGGGTCTCGTGAGTCTAGATAGAGAAGACGGTTGTACAGACGGATCTCGTTAGTCTAGATATAGAAGACGGTTGTACAGACGGATCTCGTTAGTCTAGATATAGAAGACGTTTGTCCAACGACGTATCTCGTTAGTCTAGATATAGAAGACGTTTGTCCAACGACGTATCTCGTTAGTCTAGATATAGAAGACGGTTGTACAGACGGATCTCGTTAGTCTAGATATAGAAGACGGTTGTATAACGAGATATCTCGTTAGTCTAGATATAGAAGACGGTTGTACAGACGGATCGCGTTAGTCTAGATATAGAAGATGGTTGTACAACGACGTATCTCGTTAGTCTAGGTATAGAGGAAGGTTGTACAGACGGATCTCGTGAGTCTAGATATAGAAGAAGGTTGTACAGACGGGTCTCGTGAGTCTAGATAGAGAAGACGGTTGTACAGACGGATCTCGTTAGTCTAGATATAGAAGACGGTTGTACAGACGGATCTCGTTAGTCTAGAAATAGAAGAAGGTTGTACAGACGGGTCTCGTGAGTCTAGATAGAGAAGACGGTTGTACAGACGGATCTCGTTAGTCTAGATATAGAAGACGGTTGTACAGACGGATCTCGTTAGTCTAGATATAGAAGACGTTTGTCCAACGACGTATCTCGTTAGTCTAGATATAGAAGACGTTTGTCCAACGACGTATCTCGTTAGTCTAGATATAGAAGACGGTTGTACAGACGGATCTCGTTAGTCTAGATATAGAAGACGGTTGTATAACGAGATATCTCGTTAGTCTAGATATAGAAGACGGTTGTACAGACGGATCTCGTTAGTCTAGATATAGAAGACGGTTGTACAGCCGGATCTCGTTAGTCTAGATATAGAAGACGGTTGTACAGACGGATCTCGTTAGTCTAGATATAGAAGACGGTTGTACAGACGGATCTCGTTAGTCTAGATATAGAAGACGGTTGTACAGACGGATCTCGTTAGTCTAGATATAGAAGACGGTTGTACAGACGGATCTCGTTAGTCTAGATATAGAAGACGTTTGTCCAACGACGTATCTCGTTAGTCTAGATATAGAAGACGGTTGTACAGACGGATCTCGTTAGTCTAGATATAGAAGAACGTTGTACAGACGGGTCTCGTGAGTCTAGATAGAGAAGACGGTTGTACAGACGGATCTCGTTAGTCTAGATATAGAAGACGGTTGTACAGACGGATCTCGTTAGTCTAGATATAGAAGACGGTTGTACAGACGGATCTCGTTAGTCTAGATATTGAAGACGTTTGTCCAACGACGTATCTCGTTAGTCTAGATATAGAAGACGGTTGTACAGACGGATCTCGTTAGTCTAGATATAGAAGGCGGTTGTACAGACGGATCTCGTTAGTCTAGATATAGAAGATGGTTGTACAACGACGTATCTCGTTCGTCTAGATATAGAAGGCGGTTGTACAGACGGATCTCGTTAGTCTAGATATAGAAGACGGTTGTACAGACGGATCTCGTTAGTCTAGATATAGAAGATGGTTGTACAACGACGTATCTCGTTCGTCTAGATATAGAAGGCGGTTGTACAGACGGATCTCGTTAGTCTAGATATTGAAGACGTTTGTCCAACGACGTACCTCGTTAGTCTAGATATAGAAAACGGTTGTACAGACGGATCTCGTTAGTCTAGATATAGGAGAGGGTTGTACAACGACGGATCTCGTTAGTCTAGATATAGAAAACGGTTGTACAGACGGGTCTCGTTAGTCTAGATATAGAAGACGGTTGTACAGACGGATCTCGTTAGTCTAGATATAGAGGACGGTTGTACAGACGGATCTCGTTAGTCTAGATATAGAAGAAGGTTGTACAGACGGATCTCGTTAGTCTAGATATAGAGGACGGTTGTACAGACGGATCTCGTTAGTCTAGATATAGAAGAAGGTTGTACAGACGGGTCTCGTGAGTCTAGATAGAGAAGACGGTTGTACAGACGGATCTCGTTAGTCTAGATATAGAAGACGGTTGTATAACGAGAGATCTCGTTAGTCTAGATATAGAAGACGGTTGTACAGACGGGTCTCGTGAGTCTAGATAGAGAAAACGGTTGTACAGACGGATCACGTTAGTCTAGATATAGAAGACGGTTGTATAACGAGAGATCTCGTTAGTCTAGATATAGAAGACGGTTGTATAACGAGAGATCTCGTTAGTCTAGATATAGAAGACGGTTGTACAGACGGATCTCGTTAGTCTAGATATAGAAGACGGTTGTCCAACGACGTATCTCGTTAGTCTAGATATAGAAGACGGTTGTACAGACGGATCTCGTTAGTCTAGATATAGAAGACGGTTGTACAGACGGATCCCGTTAGTCTAGATATAGAAGACGGTTGTACAGACGGATCTCGTTAGTCTAGATATTGAAGACGTTTGTCCAACGACGTACCTCGTTAGTCTAGATATAGAAAACGGTTGTACAGACGGATCTCGTTAGTCTAGATATAGAAGACGGTTGTACAACGACGGATCTCGTTAGTCTAGATATAGAAGAAGGTTGTACAGACGGATCTCGTGAGTCTAGATATAGAAGACGGTTGTACAGACGGGTCTCATTAGTCTAGATATAGAAGACGGTTGTACAACGACGTATCTCGTTCGTCTAGATATAGAAGGCGGTTGTACAGACGGATCTCGTTCGTCTAGATATAGAAGACGGTTGTACAGACGGGTCTCGTTAGTCTAGATATAGAAGACGGTTGTACAGACGGATCTCGTTAGTCTAGATATAGAAGACGTTTGTCCAACGACGTATCTCGTTAGTCTAGATATAGAAGACGGTTGTACAGACGGATCGCGTTAGTCTAGATATAGAAGACGGTTGTACAGACGGATCCCGTTAGTCTAGATATAGAAGACGGTTGTATAACGAGAGATCTCGTTAGTCTAGATATAGAAAACGGTTGTACAGACGGATCGCGTTAGTCTAGATATAGAAGATGGTTGTACAACGACGTATCTCGTTAGTCGAGATATAGAAGGCGGTTGTACAGACGGATCTCGTTAGTCTAGATATAGAAGACGGTTGTACAGACGGATCTCGTTAGTCTAGATATTGAAGACGATTGTCCAACGACGTATCTCGTTAGTCTAGATATAGAAGACAGTTGTACAGACGGATCTCGTTAGTCTAGATATAGAAGACGGTTGTACAGACGGATCTCGTTAGTCTAGATATAGAAGGCGGTTGTACAGACGGATCTCGTTAGTCTAGATATAGAAGACGGTTGTACAGACGGATCTCGTTAGTCTAGATATAGAAGATGGTTGTACAACGACGTATCTCGTTCGTCTAGATATAGAAGGCGGTTGTACAGACGGATCTCGTTAGTCTAGATATAGAAGACGGTTGTACAGACGGATCTCGTTAGTCTAGATATAGAAGACGGTTGTGCAGACGGATCTCGTTAGTCTAGATATAGAAGACGGTTGTACAGACGGATCTCGTTAGTCTAGATATAGAAGATGGTTGTACAACGACGTATCTCGTTCGTCTAGATATAGAAGACAGTTGTACAGACGGATCTCGTTAGTCTAGATATAGAAGACGGTTGTACAGACGGATCTCGTTAGTCTAGATATAGAAGACGGTTGTGCAGACGGATTTCGTTAGTCTAGATATAGAAGACGGTTGTACAGACGGATCTCGTTAGTCTAGATATAGAAGACGGTTGTACAGACGGATCTCGTTAGTCTAGATATAGAAGACGTTTGTCCAACGACGTATCTCGTTAGTCTAGATATAGAAGACGGTTGTACAGACGGATCTCGTTAGTCTAGATATAGAAAACGGTTGTACAGACGGGTCTCGTTAGTCTAGATATAGAAGACGGTTGTACAGACGGATCTCGTTAGTCTAGATATAGAGGACGGTTGTACAGACGGATCTCGTTAGTCTAGATATAGAAGAAGGTTGTACAGACGAGTCTCGTGAGTCTAGATAGAGAAGACGGTTGTACAGACGGATCTCGTTAGTCTAGATATAGAAGACGGTTGTACAGACGGATCTCGTTAGTCTAGATATAGAAGACGGTTGTACAGACGGATCTCGTTAGTCTAGATATAGAAGACGGTTGTACAGACGGATCTCCTTAGTCTAGATACAGAAGATGGTTGTACAACGACGTATCTCGTTCGTCTAGATATAGAAGGCGGTTGTACAGACGGATCTCGTTAGTCTAGATATAGAAGACGGTTGTACAGACGGATCTCGTTAGTCTAGATATAGAAGATGGTTGTACAACGACGTATCTCGTTCGTCTAGATATAGAAGGCGGTTGTACAGACGGATCTCGTTAGTCTAGATATAGAAGAACGTTGTACAGACGGGTCTCGTGAGTCTAGATAGAGAAGACGGTTGTACAGACGGATCTCGTTAGTCTAGATATAGAAGACGGTTGTACCGACGGATCTCGTTAGTCTAGATATAGAAGACGGTTGTACAGACGGATCTCGTTAGTCTAGATATTGAAGACGTTTGTCCAACGACGTATCTCGTTAGTCTAGATATAGAAGACGGTTGTACAGACGGATCTCGTTAGTCTAGATATAGAAGACGGTTGTACAGACGGATCTCGTTAGTCTAGATATAGAAGATGGTTGTACAACGACGTATCTCGTTCGTCTAGATATAGAAGACGGTTGTACAGACGGATCTCGTTAGTCTAGATATTGAAGACGTTTGTCCAACGACGTACCTCGTTAGTCTAGATATAGAAGACGGTTGTACAGACGGATCTCGTTAGTCTAGATATAGAAGACGGTTGTACAGACGGATCTCGTTAGTCTAGATATAGAAGACGGTTGTACAGACGGATCTCGTTAGTCTAGATATAGAAGATGGTTGTACAACGACGTATCTCGTTCGTCTAGATATAGAAGGCGGTTGTACAGACGGATCTCGTTAGTCTAGATATAGAAGAGGGTTGTACAACGACGGATCTCGTTAGTCTAGATATAGAAAACGGTTGTACAGACGGGTCTCGTTAGTCTAGATATAGAAGACGGTTGTACAGACGGATCTCGTTAGTCTAGATATAGAGGACGGTTGTACAGACGGATCTCGTTAGTCTAGATATAGAAGAAGGTTGTACAGACGGGTCTCGTGAGTCTAGATAGAGAAGACGGTTGTACAGACGGATCTCGTTAGTCTAGATATAGAAGACGGTTGTACAGACGGATCTCGTTAGTCTAGATATAGAAGACGTTTGTCCAACGACGTATCTCGTTAGTCTAGATATAGAAGACGGTTGTACAGACGGATCGCGTTAGTCTAGATATAGAAGACGGTTGTACAGACGGATCCCGTTAGTCTAGATATAGAAGACGGTTGTATAACGAGAGATCTCGTTAGTCTAGATATAGAAAACGGTTGTACAGACGGATCGCGTTAGTCTAGATATAGAAGATGGTTGTACAACGACGTATCTCGTTAGTCTAGTTATAGAGGAAGGTTGTACAGACGGATCTCGTGAGTCTAGATATAGAAGACGGTTGTACAGACGGGTCTCGTTAGTCTAGATATAGAAGACGGTTGTACAACGACGTATCTCGTTCGTCTAGATATAGAAGGCGGTTGTACAGACGGATCTCGTTAGTCTAGATATAGAAGACGGTTGTACAGACGTATCTCGTTAGTCTAGATATTGAAGACGTTTGTCCAACGACGTACCTCGTTAGTCTAGATATAGAAAACGGTTGTACAGACGGATCTCGTTAGTCTAGATATAGAAGACGGTTGTACAACGACGGATCTCGTTAGTCTAGATATAGAAGACGGTTGTGCAGACGGATCTCGTTAGTCTAGATATAAAAGACGGTTGTACAGACGGATCTCGTTAGTCTAGATATAGAGGACGGTTGTACAGACGGATCTCGTTAGTCTAGATATAGAAGAAGGTTGTACAGACGGGTCTCGTGGGTCTAGATAGAGAAGACGGTTGTACAGACGGATCTCGTTAGTCTAGATATAGAAGACGGTTGTACAGACGGATCTCGTTAGTCTAGAAATAGAAGACGTTTGTCCAACGACGTATCTCGTTAGTCTAGATATGGAAGACGTTTGTCCAACGACGTATCTCGTTAGTCTAGATATAGAAGACGGTTGTACAGACGGATCTCGTTAGTCTAGATATAGAAGACGGTTGTACAGTCGGATCCCGTTAGTCTCGATATAGAAGACGGTTGTACAGACGGATCTCGTTAGTCTAGATATAGAAGAAGGTTGTACAGACGGGTCTCGTGAGTCTAGATAGAGAAGACGGTTGTACAGACGGATCTCGTTAGTCTAGATATAGAAGACGGTTGTACAGACGGATCTCGTTAGTCTAGATATAGAAGACGTTTGTCCAACGACGTATCTCGTTAGTCTAGATATAGAAGACGTTTGTCCAACGACGTATCTCGTTAGTCTAGATATAGAAGACGGTTGTACAGACGGATCTCGTTAGTCTAGATATAGAAGACGGTTGTACAGACGGATCCCGTTAGTCTAGATATAGAAGACGGTTGTACAGACGGATCTCGTTAGTCTAGATATAGAAGACGTTTGTCCAACGACGTATCTCGTTAGTCTAGACATAGAAGACGGTTGTACAGACGGATCTCGTTAGTCTAGATATAGAAGAACGTTGTACAGACGGGTCTCGTGAGTCTAGATAGAGAAGACGGTTGTACAGACGGATCTCGTTAGTCTAGATATAGAAGACGGTTGTACAGACGGATCTCGTTAGTCTAGATATAGAAGACGGTTGTACAGACGGATCTCGTTAGTCTAGATATAGAAGACGGTTGTACAGACGGATCCCGTTAGTCTAGATATTGAAGACGGTTGTACAGACGGATCTCGTTAGTCTAGATATAGAAGACGGTTGTATAACGAGAGATCTCGTTAGTCTAGATATAGAAGACGGTTGTGTAACGAGAGATCTCGTTAGTCTAGATATAGAAGACGGTTGTACAGACGGATCTCGTTAGTCTAGATATAGAAGACGGTTGTATAACGAGAGATCTCGTTAGTCTAGATATAGAAGACGGTTGTGTAACGAGAGATCTCGTTAGTCTAGATATAGAAGACGGTTGTACAGACGGATCTCGTTAGTCTAGATATAGAAGACGTTTGTCCAACGACGTATCTCGTTAGTCTAGATATAGAAGACGGTTGTACAGACGGATCTCGTTAGTCTAGATATAGAAAACGGTTGTACAGACGGGTCTCGTTAGTCTAGATATAGAAGACGGTTGTACAGACGGATCTCGTTAGTCTAGATATAGAGGACGGTTGTACAGACGGATCGCGTTAGTCTAGATATAGAAGACGGTTGTACAGACGGATCCCGTTAGTCTAGATATAGAAGACGGTTGTATAACGAGAGATCTCGTTAGTCTAGATATAGAAAACGGTTGTACAGACGGATCGCGTTAGTCTAGATATAGAAGATGGTTGTACAACGACGTATCTCGTTAGTCTAGGTATAGAGGAAGGTTGTACAGACGGATCTCGTGAGTCTAGATATAGAAGACGGTTGTACAGACGGGTCTCGTTAGTCTAGATATAGAAGACGGTTGTACAACGACGTATCTCGTTCGTCTAGATATAGAAGGCGGTTGTACAGACGGATCTCGTTAGTCTAGATATAGAAGACGGTTGTACAGACGTATCTCGTTAGTCTAGATATTGAAGACGTTTGTCCAACGACGTACCTCGTTAGTCTAGATATAGAAAACGGTTGTACAGACGGATCTCGTTAGTCTAGATATAGAAGACGGTTGTACAACGACGGATCTCGTTAGTCTAGATATAGAAGACGGTTGTGCAGACGGATCTCGTTAGTCTAGATATAAAAGACGGTTGTACAGACGGATCTCGTTAGTCTAGATATAGAGGACGGTTGTACAGACGGATCTCGTTAGTCTAGATATAGAAGAAGGTTGTACAGACGGGTCTCGTGAGTCTAGATAGAGAAGACGGTTGTACAGACGGATCTCGTTAGTCTAGATATAGAAGACGGTTGTACAGACGGATCTCGTTAGTCTAGAAATAGAAGACGTTTGTCCAACGACGTATCTCGTTAGTCTAGATATGGAAGACGTTTGTCCAACGACGTATCTCGTTAGTCTAGATATAGAAGACGGTTGTACAGACGGATCTCGTTAGTCTAGATATAGAAGACGGTTGTACAGTCGGATCCCGTTAGTCTAGATATAGAAGACGGTTGTACAGACGGATCTCGTTAGTCTAGATATAGAAGAAGGTTGTACAGACGGGTCTCGTGAGTCTAGATAGAGAAGACGGTTGTACAGACGGATCTCGTTAGTCTAGATATAGAAGACGGTTGTACAGACGGATCTCGTTAGTCTAGATATAGAAGACGTTTGTCCAACGACGTATCTCGTTAGTCTAGATATAGAAGACGTTTGTCCAACGACGTATCTCGTTAGTCTAGATATAGAAGACGGTTGTACAGACGGATCTCGTTAGTCTAAATATAGAAGACGGTTGTACAGACGGATCCCGTTAGTCTAGATATAGAAGACGGTTGTACAGACGGATCTCGTTATTCTAGATATAGAAGACGTTTGTCCAACGACGTATCTCGTTAGTCTAGATATAGAAGACGGTTGTACAGACGGATCTCGTTAGTCTAGATATAGAAGAACGTTGTACAGACGGGTCTCGTGAGTCTAGATAGAGAAGACGGTTGTACAGACGGATCTCGTTAGTCTAGATATAGAAGACGGTTGTACAGACGGATCTCGTTAGTCTAGATATAGAAGACGGTTGTACAGACGGATCCCGTTAGTCTAGATATTGAAGACGGTTGTACAGACGGATCACGTTAGTCTAGATATAGAAGACGGTTGTATAACGAGAGATCTCGTTAGTCTAGATATAGAAGACGGTTGTGTAACGAGAGATCTCGTTAGTCTAGATATAGAAGACGGTTGTACAGACGGATCTCGTTAGTCTAGATATAGAAGACGGTTGTATAACGAGAGATCTCGTTAGTCTAGATATAGAAGACGGTTGTGTAACGAGAGATCTCGTTAGTCTAGATATAGAAGACGGTTGTACAGACGGATCTCGTTAGTCTAGATATTGAAGACGTTTGTCCAACGACGTACCTCGTTAGTCTAGATATAGAAAACGGTTGTACAGACGGATCTCGTTAGTCTAGATATAGAAGACGGTTGTACAGACGGGTCTCGTTAGTCTAGATATAGAAGACGGTTGTACAGACGGATCTCGTTAGTCTAGATATAGAAGACGTTTGTCCAACGACGTATCTCGTTAGTCTAGATATAGAAGACGGTTGTACAGACGGATCGCGTTAGTCTAGATATAGAAGACGGTTGTACAGACGGATCCCGTTAGTCTAGATATAGAAGACGGTTGTATAACGAGAGATCTCGTTAGTCTAGATATAGAAAACGGTTGTACAGACGGATCGCGTTAGTCTAGATATAGAAGATGGTTGTACAACGACGTATCTCGTTAGTCGAGATATAGAAGGCGGTTGTACAGACGGATCTCGTTAGTCTAGATATAGAAGACGGTTGTACAGACGGATCTCGTTAGTCTAGATATTGAAGACGATTGTCCAACGACGTATCTCGTTAGTCTAGATATAGAAGACAGTTGTACAGACGGATCTCGTTAGTCTAGATATAGAAGACGGTTGTACAGACGGATCTCGTTAGTCTAGATATAGAAGGCGGTTGTACAGACGGATCTCGTTAGTCTAGATATAGAAGACGGTTGTACAGACGGATCTCGTTAGTCTAGATATAGAAGATGGTTGTACAACGACGTATCTCGTTCGTCTAGATATAGAAGGCGGTTGTACAGACGGATCTCGTTAGTCTAGATATAGAAGACGGTTGTACAGACGGATCTCGTTAGTCTAGATATAGAAGACGGTTGTGCAGACGGATCTCGTTAGTCTAGATATAGAAGACGGTTGTACAGACGGATCTCGTTAGTCTAGATATAGAAGATGGTTGTACAACGACGTATCTCGTTCGTCTAGATATAGAAGACAGTTGTACAGACGGATCTCGTTAGTCTAGATATAGAAGACGGTTGTACAGACGGATCTCGTTAGTCTAGATATAGAAGACGGTTGTGCAGACGGATTTCGTTAGTCTAGATATAGAAGACGGTTGTACAGACGGATCTCGTTAGTCTAGATATAGAAGACGGTTGTACAGACGGATCTCGTTAGTCTAGATATAGAAGACGTTTGTCCAACGACGTATCTCGTTAGTCTAGATATAGAAGACGGTTGTACAGACGGATCTCGTTAGTCTAGATATAGAAAACGGTTGTACAGACGGGTCTCGTTAGTCTAGATATAGAAGACGGTTGTACAGACGGATCTCGTTAGTCTAGATATAGAGGACGGTTGTACAGACGGATCTCGTTAGTCTAGATATAGAAGAAGGTTGTACAGACGGGTCTCGTGAGTCTAGATAGAGAAGACGGTTGTACAGACGGATCTCGTTAGTCTAGATATAGAAGACGGTTGTACAGACGGATCTCGTTAGTCTAGATATAGAAGACGGTTGTACAGACGGATCTCGTTAGTCTAGATATAGAAGACGGTTGTACAGACGGATCTCGTTAGTCTAGATACAGAAGATGGTTGTACAACGACGTATCTCGTTCGTCTAGATATAGAAGGCGGTTGTACAGACGGATCTCGTTAGTCTAGATATAGAAGACGGTTGTACAGACGGATCTCGTTAGTCTAGATATAGAAGATGGTTGTACAACGACGTATCTCGTTCGTCTAGATATAGAAGGCGGTTGTACAGACGGATCTCGTTAGTCTAGATATAGAAGAACGTTGTACAGACGGGTCTCGTGAGTCTAGATAGAGAAGACGGTTGTACAGACGGATCTCGTTAGTCTAGATATAGAAGACGGTTGTACCGACGGATCTCGTTAGTCTAGATATAGAAGACGGTTGTACAGACGGATCTCGTTAGTCTAGATATTGAAGACGTTTGTCCAACGACGTATCTCGTTAGTCTAGATATAGAAGACGGTTGTACAGACGGATCTCGTTAGTCTAGATATAGAAGACGGTTGTACAGACGGATCTCGTTAGTCTAGATATAGAAGATGGTTGTACAACGACGTATCTCGTTCGTCTAGATATAGAAGACGGTTGTACAGACGGATCTCGTTAGTCTAGATATTGAAGACGTTTGTCCAACGACGTACCTCGTTAGTCTAGATATAGAAGACGGTTGTACAGACGGATCTCGTTAGTCTAGATATAGAAGACGGTTGTACAGACGGATCTCGTTAGTCTAGATATAGAAGACGGTTGTACAGACGGATCTCGTTAGTCTAGATATAGAAGATGGTTGTACAACGACGTATCTCGTTCGTCTAGATATAGAAGGCGGTTGTACAGACGGATCTCGTTAGTCTAGATATAGAAGAGGGTTGTACAACGACGGATCTCGTTAGTCTAGATATAGAAAACGGTTGTACAGACGGGTCTCGTTAGTCTAGATATAGAAGACGGTTGTACAGACGGATCTCGTTAGTCTAGATATAGAGGACGGTTGTACAGACGGATCTCGTTAGTCTAGATATAGAAGAAGGTTGTACAGACGGGTCTCGTGAGTCTAGATAGAGAAGACGGTTGTACAGACGGATCTCGTTAGTCTAGATATAGAAGACGGTTGTACAGACGGATCTCGTTAGTCTAGATATAGAAGACGTTTGTCCAACGACGTATCTCGTTAGTCTAGATATAGAAGACGGTTGTACAGACGGATCGCGTTAGTCTAGATATAGAAGACGGTTGTACAGACGGATCCCGTTAGTCTAGATATAGAAGACGGTTGTATAACGAGAGATCTCGTTAGTCTAGATATAGAAAACGGTTGTACAGACGGATCGCGTTAGTCTAGATATAGAAGATGGTTGTACAACGACGTATCTCGTTAGTCTAGTTATAGAGGAAGGTTGTACAGACGGATCTCGTGAGTCTAGATATAGAAGACGGTTGTACAGACGGGTCTCGTTAGTCTAGATATAGAAGACGGTTGTACAACGACGTATCTCGTTCGTCTAGATATAGAAGGCGGTTGTACAGACGGATCTCGTTAGTCTAGATATAGAAGACGGTTGTACAGACGTATCTCGTTAGTCTAGATACTGAAGACGTTTGTCCAACGACGTACCTCGTTAGTCTAGATATAGAAAACGGTTGTACAGACGGATCTCGTTAGTCTAGATATAGAAGACGGTTGTACAACGACGGATCTCGTTAGTCTAGATATAGAAGACGGTTGTGCAGACGGATCTCGTTAGTCTAGATATAAAAGACGGTTGTACAGACGGATCTCGTTAGTCTAGATATAGAGGACGGTTGTACAGACGGATCTCGTTAGTCTAGATATAGAAGAAGGTTGTACAGACGGGTCTCGTGGGTCTAGATAGAGAAGACGGTTGTACAGACGGATCTCGTTAGTCTAGATATAGAAGACGGTTGTACAGACGGATCTCGTTAGTCTAGAAATAGAAGACGTTTGTCCAACGACGTATCTCGTTAGTCTAGATATGGAAGACGTTTGTCCAACGACGTATCTCGTTAGTCTAGATATAGAAGACGGTTGTACAGACGGATCTCGTTAGTCTAGATATAGAAGACGGTTGTACAGTCGGATCCCGTTAGTCTCGATATAGAAGACGGTTGTACAGACGGATCTCGTTAGTCTAGATATAGAAGAAGGTTGTACAGACGGGTCTCGTGAGTCTAGATAGAGAAGACGGTTGTACAGACGGATCTCGTTAGTCTAGATATAGAAGACGGTTGTACAGACGGATCTCGTTAGTCTAGATATAGAAGACGTTTGTCCAACGACGTATCTCGTTAGTCTAGATATAGAAGACGTTTGTCCAACGACGTATCTCGTTAGTCTAGATATAGAAGACGGTTGTACAGACGGATCTCGTTAGTCTAGATATAGAAGACGGTTGTACAGACGGATCCCGTTAGTCTAGATATAGAAGACGGTTGTACAGACGGATCTCGTTAGTCTAGATATAGAAGACGTTTGTCCAACGACGTATCTCGTTAGTCTAGACATAGAAGACGGTTGTACAGACGGATCTCGTTAGTCTAGATATAGAAGAACGTTGTACAGACGGGTCTCGTGAGTCTAGATAGAGAAGACGGTTGTACAGACGGATCTCGTTAGTCTAGATATAGAAGACGGTTGTACAGACGGATCTCGTTAGTCTAGATATAGAAGACGGTTGTACAGACGGATCTCGTTAGTCTAGATATAGAAGACGGTTGTACAGACGGATCCCGTTAGTCTAGATATTGAAGACGGTTGTACAGACGGATCTCGTTAGTCTAGATATAGAAGACGGTTGTATAACGAGAGATCTCGTTAGTCTAGATATAGAAGACGGTTGTGTAACGAGAGATCTCGTTAGTCTAGATATAGAAGACGGTTGTACAGACGGATCTCGTTAGTCTAGATATAGAAGACGGTTGTATAACGAGAGATCTCGTTAGTCTAGATATAGAAGACGGTTGTGTAACGAGAGATCTCGTTAGTCTAGATATAGAAGACGGTTGTACAGACGGATCTCGTTAGTCTAGATATAGAAGACGTTTGTCCAACGACGTATCTCGTTAGTCTAGATATAGAAGACGGTTGTACAGACGGATCTCGTTAGTCTAGATATAGAAAACGGTTGTACAGACGGGTCTCGTTAGTCTAGATATAGAAGACGGTTGTACAGACGGATCTCGTTAGTCTAGATATAGAGGACGGTTGTACAGACGGATCGCGTTAGTCTAGATATAGAAGACGGTTGTACAGACGGATCCCGTTAGTCTAGATATAGAAGACGGTTGTATAACGAGAGATCTCGTTAGTCTAGATATAGAAAACGGTTGTACAGACGGATCGCGTTAGTCTAGATATAGAAGATGGTTGTACAACGACGTATCTCGTTAGTCTAGGTATAGAGGAAGGTTGTACAGACGGATCTCGTGAGTCTAGATATAGAAGACGGTTGTACAGACGGGTCTCGTTAGTCTAGATATAGAAGACGGTTGTACAACGACGTATCTCGTTCGTCTAGATATAGAAGGCGGTTGTACAGACGGATCTCGTTAGTCTAGATATAGAAGACGGTTGTACAGACGTATCTCGTTAGTCTAGATATTGAAGACGTTTGTCCAACGACGTACCTCGTTAGTCTAGATATAGAAAACGGTTGTACAGACGGATCTCGTTAGTCTAGATATAGAAGACGGTTGTACAACGACGGATCTCGTTAGTCTAGATATAGAAGACGGTTGTGCAGACGGATCTCGTTAGTCTAGATATAAAAGACGGTTGTACAGACGGATCTCGTTAGTCTAGATATAGAGGACGGTTGTACAGACGGATCTCGTTAGTCTAGATATAGAAGAAGGTTGTACAGACGGGTCTCGTGAGTCTAGATAGAGAAGACGGTTGTACAGACGGATCTCGTTAGTCTAGATATAGAAGACGGTTGTACAGACGGATCTCGTTAGTCTAGAAATAGAAGACGTTTGTCCAACGACGTATCTCGTTAGTCTAGATATGGAAGACGTTTGTCCAACGACGTATCTCGTTAGTCTAGATATAGAAGACGGTTGTACAGACGGATCTCGTTAGTCTAGATATAGAAGACGGTTGTACAGTCGGATCCCGTTAGTCTAGATATAGAAGACGGTTGTACAGACGGATCTCGTTAGTCTAGATATAGAAGAAGGTTGTACAGACGGGTCTCGTGAGTCTAGATAGAGAAGACGGTTGTACAGACGGATCTCGTTAGTCTAGATATAGAAGACGGTTGTACAGACGGATCTCGTTAGTCTAGATATAGAAGACGTTTGTCCAACGACGTATCTCGTTAGTCTAGATATAGAAGACGTTTGTCCAACGACGTATCTCGTTAGTCTAGATATAGAAGACGGTTGTACAGACGGATCTCGTTAGTCTAAATATAGAAGACGGTTGTACAGACGGATCCCGTTAGTCTAGATATAGAAGACGGTTGTACAGACGGATCTCGTTATTCTAGATATAGAAGACGTTTGTCCAACGACGTATCTCGTTAGTCTAGATATAGAAGACGGTTGTACAGACGGATCTCGTTAGTCTAGATATAGAAGAACGTTGTACAGACGGGTCTCGTGAGTCTAGATAGAGAAGACGGTTGTACAGACGGATCTCGTTAGTCTAGATATAGAAGACGGTTGTACAGACGGATCTCGTTAGTCTAGATATAGAAGACGGTTGTACAGACGGATCCCGTTAGTCTAGATATTGAAGACGGTTGTACAGACGGATCTCGTTAGTCTAGATATAGAAGACGGTTGTATAACGAGAGATCTCGTTAGTCTAGATATAGAAGACGGTTGTGTAACGAGAGATCTCGTTAGTCTAGATATAGAAGACGGTTGTACAGACGGATCTCGTTAGTCTAGATATAGAAGACGGTTGTATAACGAGAGATCTCGTTAGTCTAGATATAGAAGACGGTTGTGTAACGAGAGATCTCGTTAGTCTAGATATAGAAGACGGTTGTACAGACGGATCTCGTTAGTCTAGATATAGAAGACGTTTGTCCAACGACGTATCTCGTTAGTCTAGATATAGAAGACGGTTGTACAGACGGATCTCGTTAGTCTAGATATAGAAAACGGTTGTACAGACGGGTCTCGTTAGTCTAGATATAGAAGACGGTTGTACAGACGGATCTCGTTAGTCTAGATATAGAAAACGGTTGTACAGACGGATCTCGTGAGTCTAGATATAGAAGACGGTTGTACAGACGGGTCTCATTAGTCTAGATATAGAAGACGGTTGTACAACGACGTATCTCGTTCGTCTAGATATAGAAGGCGGTTGTACAGACGGATCTCGTGAGTCTAGATATAGAAGACGGTTGTACAGACGGATCTCGTTAGTCTAGATATTGAAGACGTTTGTCCAACGACGTACCTCGTTAGTCTAGATATAGAAAACGGTTGTACAGACGGATCTCGTTAGTCTAGATATAGAAGACGGTTGTACAGACGGGTCTCGTTAGTCTAGATATAGAAGACGGTTGTACAGACGGATCTCGTTAGTCTAGATATAGAAGACGTTTGTCCAACGACGTATCTCGTTAGTCTAGATATAGAAGACGGTTGTACAGACGGATCGCGTTAGTCTAGATATAGAAGACGGTTGTACAGACGGATCCCGTTAGTCTAGATATAGAAGACGGTTGTATAACGAGAGATCTCGTTAGTCTAGATATAGAAAACGGTTGTACAGACGGATCGCGTTAGTCTAGATATAGAAGATGGTTGTACAACGACGTATCTCGTTAGTCGAGATATAGAAGGCGGTTGTACAGACGGATCTCGTTAGTCTAGATATAGAAGACGGTTGTACAGACGGATCTCGTTAGTCTAGATATTGAAGACGATTGTCCAACGACGTATCTCGTTAGTCTAGATATAGAAGACAGTTGTACAGACGGATCTCGTTAGTCTAGATATAGAAGACGGTTGTACAGACGGATCTCGTTAGTCTAGATATAGAAGGCGGTTGTACAGACGGATCTCGTTAGTCTAGATATAGAAGACGGTTGTACAGACGGATCTCGTTAGTCTAGATATAGAAGATGGTTGTACAACGACGTATCTCGTTCGTCTAGATATAGAAGGCGGTTGTACAGACGGATCTCGTTAGTCTAGATATAGAAGACGGTTGTACAGACGGATCTCGTTAGTCTAGATATAGAAGACGGTTGTGCAGACGGATCTCGTTAGTCTAGATATAGAAGACGGTTGTACAGACGGATCTCGTTAGTCTAGATATAGAAGATGGTTGTACAACGACGTATCTCGTTCGTCTAGATATAGAAGACAGTTGTACAGACGGATCTCGTTAGTCTAGATATAGAAGACGGTTGTACAGACGGATCTCGTTAGTCTAGATATAGAAGACGGTTGTGCAGACGGATTTCGTTAGTCTAGATATAGAAGACGGTTGTACAGACGGATCTCGTTAGTCTAGATATAGAAGACGGTTGTACAGACGGATCTCGTTAGTCTAGATATAGAAGACGTTTGTCCAACGACGTATCTCGTTAGTCTAGATATAGAAGACGGTTGTACAGACGGATCTCGTTAGTCTAGATATAGAAAACGGTTGTACAGACGGGTCTCGTTAGTCTAGATATAGAAGACGGTTGTACAGACGGATCTCGTTAGTCTAGATATAGAGGACGGTTGTACAGACGGATCTCGTTAGTCTAGATATAGAAGAAGGTTGTACAGACGGGTCTCGTGAGTCTAGATAGAGAAGACGGTTGTACAGACGGATCTCGTTAGTCTAGATATAGAAGACGGTTGTACAGACGGATCTCGTTAGTCTAGATATAGAAGACGGTTGTACAGACGGATCTCGTTAGTCTAGATATAGAAGACGGTTGTACAGACGGATCTCGTTAGTCTAGATACAGAAGATGGTTGTACAACGACGTATCTCGTTCGTCTAGATATAGAAGGCGGTTGTACAGACGGATCTCGTTAGTCTAGATATAGAAGACGGTTGTACAGACGGATCTCGTTAGTCTAGATATAGAAGATGGTTGTACAACGACGTATCTCGTTCGTCTAGATATAGAAGGCGGTTGTACAGACGGATCTCGTTAGTCTAGATATAGAAGAACGTTGTACAGACGGGTCTCGTGAGTCTAGATAGAGAAGACGGTTGTACAGACGGATCTCGTTAGTCTAGATATAGAAGACGGTTGTACCGACGGATCTCGTTAGTCTAGATATAGAAGACGGTTGTACAGACGGATCTCGTTAGTCTAGATATTGAAGACGTTTGTCCAACGACGTATCTCGTTAGTCTAGATATAGAAGACGGTTGTACAGACGGATCTCGTTAGTCTAGATATAGAAGACGGTTGTACAGACGGATCTCGTTAGTCTAGATATAGAAGATGGTTGTACAACGACGTATCTCGTTCGTCTAGATATAGAAGACGGTTGTACAGACGGATCTCGTTAGTCTAGATATTGAAGACGTTTGTCCAACGACGTACCTCGTTAGTCTAGATATAGAAGACGGTTGTACAGACGGATCTCGTTAGTCTAGATATAGAAGACGGTTGTACAGACGGATCTCGTTAGTCTAGATATAGAAGACGGTTGTACAGACGGATCTCGTTAGTCTAGATATAGAAGATGGTTGTACAACGACGTATCTCGTTCGTCTAGATATAGAAGGCGGTTGTACAGACGGATCTCGTTAGTCTAGATATAGAAGAGGGTTGTACAACGACGGATCTCGTTAGTCTAGATATAGAAAACGGTTGTACAGACGGGTCTCGTTAGTCTAGATATAGAAGACGGTTGTACAGACGGATCTCGTTAGTCTAGATATAGAGGACGGTTGTACAGACGGATCTCGTTAGTCTAGATATAGAAGAAGGTTGTACAGACGGGTCTCGTGAGTCTAGATAGAGAAGACGGTTGTACAGACGGATCTCGTTAGTCTAGATATAGAAGACGGTTGTACAGACGGATCTCGTTAGTCTAGATATAGAAGACGTTTGTCCAACGACGTATCTCGTTAGTCTAGATATAGAAGACGGTTGTACAGACGGATCGCGTTAGTCTAGATATAGAAGACGGTTGTACAGACGGATCCCGTTAGTCTAGATATAGAAGACGGTTGTATAACGAGAGATCTCGTTAGTCTAGATATAGAAAACGGTTGTACAGACGGATCGCGTTAGTCTAGATATAGAAGATGGTTGTACAACGACGTATCTCGTTAGTCTAGTTATAGAGGAAGGTTGTACAGACGGATCTCGTGAGTCTAGATATAGAAGACGGTTGTACAGACGGGTCTCGTTAGTCTAGATATAGAAGACGGTTGTACAACGACGTATCTCGTTCGTCTAGATATAGAAGGCGGTTGTACAGACGGATCTCGTTAGTCTAGATATAGAAGACGGTTGTACAGACGTATCTCGTTAGTCTAGATATTGAAGACGTTTGTCCAACGACGTACCTCGTTAGTCTAGATATAGAAAACGGTTGTACAGACGGATCTCGTTAGTCTAGATATAGAAGACGGTTGTACAACGACGGATCTCGTTAGTCTAGATATAGAAGACGGTTGTGCAGACGGATCTCGTTAGTCTAGATATAAAAGACGGTTGTACAGACGGATCTCGTTAGTCTAGATATAGAGGACGGTTGTACAGACGGATCTCGTTAGTCTAGATATAGAAGAAGGTTGTACAGACGGGTCTCGTGGGTCTAGATAGAGAAGACGGTTGTACAGACGGATCTCGTTAGTCTAGATATAGAAGACGGTTGTACAGACGGATCTCGTTAGTCTAGAAATAGAAGACGTTTGTCCAACGACGTATCTCGTTAGTCTAGATATGGAAGACGTTTGTCCAACGACGTATCTCGTTAGTCTAGATATAGAAGACGGTTGTACAGACGGATCTCGTTAGTCTAGATATAGAAGACGGTTGTACAGTCGGATCCCGTTAGTCTCGATATAGAAGACGGTTGTACAGACGGATCTCGTTAGTCTAGATATAGAAGAAGGTTGTACAACGACGTATCTCGTTCGTCTAGATATAGAAGGCGGTTGTACAGACGGATCTCGTTAGTCTAGATATAGAAGACGGTTGTACAGACGTATCTCGTTAGTCTAGATATTGAAGACGTTTGTCCAACGACGTACCTCGTTAGTCTAGATATAGAAAACGGTTGTACAGACGGATCTCGTTAGTCTAGATATAGAAGACGGTTGTACAACGACGGATCTCGTTAGTCTAGATATAGAAGACGGTTGTGCAGACGGATCTCGTTAGTCTAGATATAAAAGACGGTTGTACAGACGGATCTCGTTAGTCTAGATATAGAGGACGGTTGTACAGACGGATCTCGTTAGTCTAGATATAGAAGAAGGTTGTACAGACGGGTCTCGTGAGTCTAGATAGAGAAGACGGTTGTACAGACGGATCTCGTTAGTCTAGATATAGAAGACGGTTGTACAGACGGATCTCGTTAGTCTAGAAATAGAAGACGTTTGTCCAACGACGTATCTCGTTAGTCTAGATATGGAAGACGTTTGTCCAACGACGTATCTCGTTAGTCTAGATATAGAAGACGGTTGTACAGACGGATCTCGTTAGTCTAGATATAGAAGACGGTTGTACAGTCGGATCCCGTTAGTCTAGATATAGAAGACGGTTGTACAGACGGATCTCGTTAGTCTAGATATAGAAGAAGGTTGTACAGACGGGTCTCGTGAGTCTAGATAGAGAAGACGGTTGTACAGACGGATCTCGTTAGTCTAGATATAGAAGACGGTTGTACAGACGGATCTCGTTAGTCTAGATATAGAAGACGTTTGTCCAACGACGTATCTCGTTAGTCTAGATATAGAAGACGTTTGTCCAACGACGTATCTCGTTAGTCTAGATATAGAAGACGGTTGTACAGACGGATCTCGTTAGTCTAAATATAGAAGACGGTTGTACAGACGGATCTCGTTAGTCTAGATATAGAAGACGGTTGTACAGACGGATCTCGTTAGTCTAGATATAGAAGACGGTTGTACAGACGGATCCCGTTAGTCTAGATATTGAAGACGGTTGTACAGACGGATCTCGTTAGTCTAGATATAGAAGACGGTTGTATAACGAGAGATCTCGTTAGTCTAGATATAGAAGACGGTTGTGTAACGAGAGATCTCGTTAGTCTAGATATAGAAGACGGTTGTACAGACGGATCTCGTTAGTCTAGATATAGAAGACGGTTGTATAACGAGAGATCTCGTTAGTCTAGATATAGAAGACGGTTGTGTAACGAGAGATCTCGTTAGTCTAGATATAGAAGACGGTTGTACAGACGGATCTCGTTAGTCTAGATATAGAAGACGTTTGTCCAACGACGTATCTCGTTAGTCTAGATATAGAAGACGGTTGTACAGACGGATCTCGTTAGTCTAGATATAGAAAACGGTTGTACAGACGGGTCTCGTTAGTCTAGATATAGAAGACGGTTGTACAGACGGATCTCGTTAGTCTAGATATAGAAAACGGTTGTACAGACGGATCTCGTGAGTCTAGATATAGAAGACGGTTGTACAGACGGGTCTCATTAGTCTAGATATAGAAGACGGTTGTACAACGACGTATCTCGTTCGTCTAGATATAGAAGGCGGTTGTACAGACGGATCTCGTGAGTCTAGATATAGAAGACGGTTGTACAGACGGATCTCGTTAGTCTAGATATTGAAGACGTTTGTCCAACGACGTACCTCGTTAGTCTAGATATAGAAAACGGTTGTACAGACGGATCTCGTTAGTCTAGATATAGAAGACGGTTGTACAGACGGGTCTCGTTAGTCTAGATATAGAAGACGGTTGTACAACGACGTATCTCGTTCGTCTAGATATAGAAGGCGGTTGTACAGACGGATCTCGTTAGTCTAGATATAGAAGAACGTTGTACAGACGGGTCTCGTGAGTCTAGATAGAGAAGACGGTTGTACAGACGGATCTCGTTAGTCTAGATATAGAAGACGGTTGTACCGACGGATCTCGTTAGTCTAGATATAGAAGACGGTTGTACAGACGGATCTCGTTAGTCTAGATATTGAAGACGTTTGTCCAACGACGTATCTCGTTAGTCTAGATATAGAAGACGGTTGTACAGACGGATCTCGTTAGTCTAGATATAGAAGACGGTTGTACAGACGGATCTCGTTAGTCTAGATATAGAAGATGGTTGTACAACGACGTATCTCGTTCGTCTAGATATAGAAGACGGTTGTACAGACGGATCTCGTTAGTCTAGATATTGAAGACGTTTGTCCAACGACGTACCTCGTTAGTCTAGATATAGAAGACGGTTGTACAGACGGATCTCGTTAGTCTAGATATAGAAGACGGTTGTACAGACGGATCTCGTTAGTCTAGATATAGAAGACGGTTGTACAGACGGATCTCGTTAGTCTAGATATAGAAGATGGTTGTACAACGACGTATCTCGTTCGTCTAGATATAGAAGGCGGTTGTACAGACGGATCTCGTTAGTCTAGATATAGAAGAGGGTTGTACAACGACGGATCTCGTTAGTCTAGATATAGAAAACGGTTGTACAGACGGGTCTCGTTAGTCTAGATATAGAAGACGGTTGTACAGACGGATCTCGTTAGTCTAGATATAGAGGACGGTTGTACAGACGGATCTCGTTAGTCTAGATATAGAAGAAGGTTGTACAGACGGGTCTCGTGAGTCTAGATAGAGAAGACGGTTGTACAGACGGATCTCGTTAGTCTAGATATAGAAGACGGTTGTACAGACGGATCTCGTTAGTCTAGATATAGAAGACGTTTGTCCAACGACGTATCTCGTTAGTCTAGATATAGAAGACGGTTGTACAGACGGATCGCGTTAGTCTAGATATAGAAGACGGTTGTACAGACGGATCCCGTTAGTCTAGATATAGAAGACGGTTGTATAACGAGAGATCTCGTTAGTCTAGATATAGAAAACGGTTGTACAGACGGATCGCGTTAGTCTAGATATAGAAGATGGTTGTACAACGACGTATCTCGTTAGTCTAGTTATAGAGGAAGGTTGTACAGACGGATCTCGTGAGTCTAGATATAGAAGACGGTTGTACAGACGGGTCTCGTTAGTCTAGATATAGAAGACGGTTGTACAACGACGTATCTCGTTCGTCTAGATATAGAAGGCGGTTGTACAGACGGATCTCGTTAGTCTAGATATAGAAGACGGTTGTACAGACGTATCTCGTTAGTCTAGATATTGAAGACGTTTGTCCAACGACGTACCTCGTTAGTCTAGATATAGAAAACGGTTGTACAGACGGATCTCGTTAGTCTAGATATAGAAGACGGTTGTACAACGACGGATCTCGTTAGTCTAGATATAGAAGACGGTTGTGCAGACGGATCTCGTTAGTCTAGATATAAAAGACGGTTGTACAGACGGATCTCGTTAGTCTAGATATAGAGGACGGTTGTACAGACGGATCTCGTTAGTCTAGATATAGAAGAAGGTTGTACAGACGGGTCTCGTGGGTCTAGATAGAGAAGACGGTTGTACAGACGGATCTCGTTAGTCTAGATATAGAAGACGGTTGTACAGACGGATCTCGTTAGTCTAGAAATAGAAGACGTTTGTCCAACGACGTATCTCGTTAGTCTAGATATGGAAGACGTTTGTCCAACGACGTATCTCGTTAGTCTAGATATAGAAGACGGTTGTACAGACGGATCTCGTTAGTCTAGATATAGAAGACGGTTGTACAGTCGGATCCCGTTAGTCTCGATATAGAAGACGGTTGTACAGACGGATCTCGTTAGTCTAGATATAGAAGAAGGTTGTACAGACGGGTCTCGTGAGTCTAGATAGAGAAGACGGTTGTACAGACGGATCTCGTTAGTCTAGATATAGAAGACGGTTGTACAGACGGATCTCGTTAGTCTAGATATAGAAGACGTTTGTCCAACGACGTATCTCGTTAGTCTAGATATAGAAGACGTTTGTCCAACGACGTATCTCGTTAGTCTAGATATAGAAGACGGTTGTACAGACGGATCTCGTTAGTCTAGATATAGAAGACGGTTGTACAGACGGATCCCGTTAGTCTAGATATAGAAGACGGTTGTACAGACGGATCTCGTTAGTCTAGATATAGAAGACGTTTGTCCAACGACGTATCTCGTTAGTCTAGACATAGAAGACGGTTGTACAGACGGATCTCGTTAGTCTAGATATAGAAGAACGTTGTACAGACGGGTCTCGTGAGTCTAGATAGAGAAGACGGTTGTACAGACGGATCTCGTTAGTCTAGATATAGAAGACGGTTGTACAGACGGATCTCGTTAGTCTAGATATAGAAGACGGTTGTACAGACGGATCTCGTTAGTCTAGATATAGAAGACGGTTGTACAGACGGATCCCGTTAGTCTAGATATTGAAGACGGTTGTACAGACGGATCTCGTTAGTCTAGATATAGAAGACGGTTGTATAACGAGAGATCTCGTTAGTCTAGATATAGAAGACGGTTGTGTAACGAGAGATCTCGTTAGTCTAGATATAGAAGACGGTTGTACAGACGGATCTCGTTAGTCTAGATATAGAAGACGGTTGTATAACGAGAGATCTCGTTAGTCTAGATATAGAAGACGGTTGTGTAACGAGAGATCTCGTTAGTCTAGATATAGAAGACGGTTGTACAGACGGATCTCGTTAGTCTAGATATAGAAGACGTTTGTCCAACGACGTATCTCGTTAGTCTAGATATAGAAGACGGTTGTACAGACGGATCTCGTTAGTCTAGATATAGAAAACGGTTGTACAGACGGGTCTCGTTAGTCTAGATATAGAAGACGGTTGTACAGACGGATCTCGTTAGTCTAGATATAGAGGACGGTTGTACAGACGGATCGCGTTAGTCTAGATATAGAAGACGGTTGTACAGACGGATCCCGTTAGTCTAGATATAGAAGACGGTTGTATAACGAGAGATCTCGTTAGTCTAGATATAGAAAACGGTTGTACAGACGGATCGCGTTAGTCTAGATATAGAAGATGGTTGTACAACGACGTATCTCGTTAGTCTAGGTATAGAGGAAGGTTGTACAGACGGATCTCGTGAGTCTAGATATAGAAGACGGTTGTACAGACGGGTCTCGTTAGTCTAGATATAGAAGACGGTTGTACAACGACGTATCTCGTTCGTCTAGATATAGAAGGCGGTTGTACAGACGGATCTCGTTAGTCTAGATATAGAAGACGGTTGTACAGACGTATCTCGTTAGTCTAGATATTGAAGACGTTTGTCCAACGACGTACCTCGTTAGTCTAGATATAGAAAACGGTTGTACAGACGGATCTCGTTAGTCTAGATATAGAAGACGGTTGTACAACGACGGATCTCGTTAGTCTAGATATAGAAGACGGTTGTGCAGACGGATCTCGTTAGTCTAGATATAAAAGACGGTTGTACAGACGGATCTCGTTAGTCTAGATATAGAGGACGGTTGTACAGACGGATCTCGTTAGTCTAGATATAGAAGAAGGTTGTACAGACGGGTCTCGTGAGTCTAGATAGAGAAGACGGTTGTACAGACGGATCTCGTTAGTCTAGATATAGAAGACGGTTGTACAGACGGATCTCGTTAGTCTAGAAATAGAAGACGTTTGTCCAACGACGTATCTCGTTAGTCTAGATATGGAAGACGTTTGTCCAACGACGTATCTCGTTAGTCTAGATATAGAAGACGGTTGTACAGACGGATCTCGTTAGTCTAGATATAGAAGACGGTTGTACAGTCGGATCCCGTTAGTCTAGATATAGAAGACGGTTGTACAGACGGATCTCGTTAGTCTAGATATAGAAGAAGGTTGTACAGACGGGTCTCGTGAGTCTAGATAGAGAAGACGGTTGTACAGACGGATCTCGTTAGTCTAGATATAGAAGACGGTTGTACAGACGGATCTCGTTAGTCTAGATATAGAAGACGTTTGTCCAACGACGTATCTCGTTAGTCTAGATATAGAAGACGTTTGTCCAACGACGTATCTCGTTAGTCTAGATATAGAAGACGGTTGTACAGACGGATCTCGTTAGTCTAAATATAGAAGACGGTTGTACAGACGGATCCCGTTAGTCTAGATATAGAAGACGGTTGTACAGACGGATCTCGTTATTCTAGATATAGAAGACGTTTGTCCAACGACGTATCTCGTTAGTCTAGATATAGAAGACGGTTGTACAGACGGATCTCGTTAGTCTAGATATAGAAGAACGTTGTACAGACGGGTCTCGTGAGTCTAGATAGAGAAGACGGTTGTACAGACGGATCTCGTTAGTCTAGATATAGAAGACGGTTGTACAGACGGATCTCGTTAGTCTAGATATAGAAGACGGTTGTACAGACGGATCCCGTTAGTCTAGATATTGAAGACGGTTGTACAGACGGATCTCGTTAGTCTAGATATAGAAGACGGTTGTATAACGAGAGATCTCGTTAGTCTAGATATAGAAGACGGTTGTGTAACGAGAGATCTCGTTAGTCTAGATATAGAAGACGGTTGTACAGACGGATCTCGTTAGTCTAGATATAGAAGACGGTTGTATAACGAGAGATCTCGTTAGTCTAGATATAGAAGACGGTTGTGTAACGAGAGATCTCGTTAGTCTAGATATAGAAGACGGTTGTACAGACGGATCTCGTTAGTCTAGATATAGAAGACGTTTGTCCAACGACGTATCTCGTTAGTCTAGATATAGAAGACGGTTGTACAGACGGATCTCGTTAGTCTAGATATAGAAAACGGTTGTACAGACGGGTCTCGTTAGTCTAGATATAGAAGACGGTTGTACAGACGGATCTCGTTAGTCTAGATATAGAAAACGGTTGTACAGACGGATCTCGTTAGTCTAGATATAGAAGACGGTTGTACAACGACGGATCTCGTTAGTCTAGATATAGAAGACGGTTGTGCAGACGGATCTCGTTAGTCTAGATATAAAAGACGGTTGTACAGACGGATCTCGTTAGTCTAGATATAGAGGACGGTTGTACAGACGGATGTCGTTAGTCTAGATATAGAAGAAGGTTGTACAGACGGGTCTCGTGAGTCTAGATAGAGAAGACGGTTGTACAGACGGATCTCGTTAGTCTAGATATAGAAGACGGTTGTACAGGCGGATCTCGTTAGTCTAGATATAGAAGACGGTTGTACAGACGGATCCCGTTAGTCTAGATATTGAAGACGGTTGTACAGACGGATCTCGTTAGTCTAGATATAGAAGACGGTTGTATAACGAGAGATCTCGTTAGTCTAGATATAGAAGACGGTTGTGTAACGAGAGATCTCGTTAGTCTAGATATAGAAGACGGTTGTACAGACGGATCTCGTTAGTCTAGATATAGAAGACGGTTGTATAACGAGAGATCTCGTTAGTCTAGATATAGAAGACGGTTGTGTAACGAGAGATCTCGTTAGTCTAGATATAGAAGACGGTTGTACAGACGGATCTCGTTAGTCTAGATATAGAAGACGTTTGTCCAACGACGTATCTCGTTAGTCTAGATATAGAAGACGGTTGTACAGACGGATCTCGTTAGTCTAGATATAGAAAACGGTTGTACAGACGGGTCTCGTTAGTCTAGATATAGAAGACGGTTGTACAGACGGATCTCGTTAGTCTAGATATAGAGGACGGTTGTACAGACGGATCGCGTTAGTCTAGATATAGAAGACGGTTGTACAGACGGATCCCGTTAGTCTAGATATAGAAGACGGTTGTATTACGAGAGATCTCGTTAGTCTAGATATAGAAAACGGTTGTACAGACGGATCGCGTTAGTCTAGATATAGAAGATGGTTGTACAACGACGTATCTCGTTAGTCTAGGTATAGAGGAAGGTTGTACAGACGGATCTCGTGAGTCTAGATATAGAAGACGGTTGTACAGACGGGTCTCGTTAGTCTAGATATAGAAGACGGTTGTACAACGACGTATCTCGTTCGTCTAGATATAGAAGGCGGTTGTACAGACGGATCTCGTTAGTCTAGATATAGAAGACGGTTGTACAGACGTATCTCGTTAGTCTAGATATTGAAGACGTTTGTCCAACGACGTACCTCGTTAGTCTAGATATAGAAAACGGTTGTACAGACGGATCTCGTTAGTCTAGATATAGAAGACGGTTGTACAACGACGGATCTCGTTAGTCTAGATATAGACGACGGTTGTGCAGACGGATCTCGTTAGTCTAGATATAAAAGACGGTTGTACAGACGGATCTCGTTAGTCTAGATATAGAGGACGGTTGTACAGACGGATCTCGTTAGTCTAGATATAGAAGAAGGTTGTACAGACGGGTCTCGTGAGTCTAGATAGAGAAGACGGTTGTACAGACGGATCACGTTAGTCTAGATATAGAAGACGGTTGTACAGACGGATCTCGTTAGTCTAGAAATAGAAGACGTTTGTCGAACGACGTATCTCGTTAGTCTAGATATGGAAGACGTTTGTCCAACGACGTATCTCGTTAGTCTAGATATAGAAGACGGTTGTACAGACGGATCTCGTTAGTCTAGATATAGAAGACGGTTGTACAGTCGGATCCCGTTAGTCTAGATATAGAAGACGGTTGTACAGACGGATCTCGTTAGTCTAGATATAGAAGAAGGTTGTACAGACGGGTCTCGTGAGTCTAGATAGAGAAGACGGTTGTACAGACGGATCTCGTTAGTCTAGATATAGAAGACGGTTGTACAGACGGATCTCGTTAGTCTAGATATAGAAGACGTTTGTCCAACGACGTATCTCGTTAGTCTAGATATAGAAGACGGTTGTACAGACGGATCTCGTTAGTCTAGATATAGAAGACGTTTGTCCAACGACGTATCTCGTTAGTCTAGATATAGAAGACGGTTGTACAGACGGATCTCGTTAGTCTAGATATAGAAAACGGTTGTACAGACGGGTCTCGTTAGTCTAGATATAGAAGACGGTTGTACAGACGGATCTCGTTAGTCTAGATATAGAGGACGGTTGTACAGACGGATCGCGTTAGTCTAGATATAGAAGACGGTTGTACAGACGGATCCCGTTAGTCTAGATATAGAAGACGGTTGTATAACGAGAGATCTCGTTAGTCTAGATATAGAAAACGGTTGTCCAACGACGTATCTCGTTAGTCTAGATATAGAAGACGGTTGTACAGACGGATCTCGTTAGTCTAGATATAGAAGACGGTTGTACAGTCGGATCCCGTTAGTCTAGATATAGAAGACGGTTGTACAGACGGATCTCGTTAGTCTAGATATAGAAGAAGGTTGTACAGACGGGTCTCGTGAGTCTAGATAGAGAAGACGGTTGTACAGACGGATCTCGTTAGTCTAGATATAGAAGACGGTTGTACAGACGGATCTCGTTAGTCTAGATATAGAAGACGTTTGTCCAACGACGTATCTCGTTAGTCTAGATATAGAAGACGTTTGTCCAACGACGTATCTCGTTAGTCTAGATATAGAAGACGGTTGTACAGACGGATCTCGTTAGTCTAGATATAGAAGACGGTTGTACAGACGGATCCCGTTAGTCTAGATATAGAAGACGGTTGTACAGACGGATCTCGTTATTCTAGATATAGAAGACGTTTGTCCAACGACGTATCTCGTTAGTCTAGATATAGAAGACGGTTGTACAGACGGATCTCGTTAGTCTAGATATAGAAGAACGTTGTACAGACGGGTCTCGTGAGTCTAGATAGAGAAGACGGTTGTACAGACGGATCTCGTTAGTCTAGATATAGAAGACGGTTGTACAGACGGATCTCGTTAGTCTAGATATAGAAGACGGTTGTACAGACGGATCCCGTTAGTCTAGATATTGAAGACGGTTGTACAGACGGATCTCGTTAGTCTAGATATAGAAGACGGTTGTATAACGAGAGATCTCGTTAGTCTAGATATAGAAGACGGTTGTGTAACGAGAGATCTCGTTAGTCTAGATATAGAAGACGGTTGTACAGACGGATCTCGTTAGTCTAGATATAGAAGACGTTTGTCCAACGACGTATCTCGTTAGTCTAGATATAGAAGACGGTTGTACAGACGGATCGCGTTAGTCTAGATATAGAAGACGGTTGTACAGACGGATCCCGTTAGTCTAGATATAGAAGACGGTTGTATAACGAGAGATCTCGTTAGTCTAGATATAGAAAACGGTTGTACAGACGGATCGCGTTAGTCTAGATATAGAAGATGGATGTACAACGACGTATCTCGTTAGTCTAGGTATAGAGGAAGGTTGTACAGACGGATCTCGTGAGTCTAGATATAGAAGACGGTTGTACAGACGGGTCTCGTTAGTCTAGATATAGAAGACGGTTGTACAACGACGTATCTCGTTCGTCTAGATATAGAAGGCGGTTGTACAGACGGATCTCGTTAGTCTAGATATAGAAGACGGTTGTACAGACGGATCTCGTTAGTCTAGATATTGAAGACGTTTGTCCAACGACGTACCTCGTTAGTCTAGATATAGAAAACGGTTGTACAGACGGATCTCGTTAGTCTAGATATAGAAGACGGTTGTACAACGACGGATCTCGTTAGTCTAGATATAGAAGACGGTTGTGCAGACGGATCTCGTTAGTCTAGATATAAAAGACGGTTGTACAGACGGATCTCGTTAGTCTAGATATAGAGGACGGTTGTACAGACGGATCTCGTTAGTCTAGATATAGAAGAAGGTTGTACAGACGGGTCTCGTGAGTCTAGATAGAGAAGACGGTTGTACAGACGGATCTCGTTAGTCTAGATATAGAAGACGGTTGTACAGACGGATCTCGTTAGTCTAGAAATAGAAGAAGGTTGTACAGACGGGTCTCGTGAGTCTAGATAGAGAAGACGGTTGTACAGACGGATCTCGTTAGTCTAGATATAGAAGACGGTTGTACAGACGGATCTCGTTAGTCTAGATATAGAAGACGTTTGTCCAACGATGTATCTCGTTAGTCTAGATATAGAAGACGTTTGTCCAACGACGTATCTCGTTAGTCTAGATATAGAAGACGGTTGTACAGACGGATCTCGTTAGTCTAGATATAGAAGACGGTTGTATAACGAGATATCTCGTTAGTCTAGATATAGAAGACGGTTGTACAGACGGATCTCGTTAGTCTAGATATAGAAGACGGTTGTACAGCCGGATCTCGTTAGTCTAGATATAGAAGACGGTTGTACAGACGGATCTCGTTAGTCTAGATATAGAAGACGGTTGTACAGACGGATCTCGTTAGTCTAGATATAGAAGACGGTTGTACAGACGGATCTCGTTAGTCTAGATATAGAAGACGGTTGTACAGACGGATCTCGTTAGTCTAGATATAGAAGACGTTTGTCCAACGACGTATCTCGTTAGTCTAGATATAGAAGACGGTTGTACAGACGGATCTCGTTAGTCTAGATATAGAAGAACGTTGTACAGACGGGTCTCGTGAGTCTAGATAGAGAAGACGGTTGTACAGACGGATCTCGTTAGTCTAGATATAGAAGACGGTTGTACAGACGGATCTCGTTAGTCTAGATATAGAAGACGGTTGTACAGACGGATCTCGTTAGTCTAGATATTGAAGACGTTTGTCCAACGACGTATCTCGTTAGTCTAGATATAGAAGACGGTTGTACAGACGGATCTCGTTAGTCTAGATATAGAAGGCGGTTGTACAGACGGATCTCGTTAGTCTAGATATAGAAGATGGTTGTACAACGACGTATCTCGTTCGTCTAGATATAGAAGGCGGTTGTACAGACGGATCTCGTTAGTCTAGATATAGAAGACGGTTGTACAGACGGATCTCGTTAGTCTAGATATAGAAGATGGTTGTACAACGACGTATCTCGTTCGTCTAGATATAGAAGGCGGTTGTACAGACGGATCTCGTTAGTCTAGATATTGAAGACGTTTGTCCAACGACGTACCTCGTTAGTCTAGATATAGAAAACGGTTGTACAGACGGATCTCGTTAGTCTAGATATAGAAGAGGGTTGTACAACGACGGATCTCGTTAGTCTAGATATAGAAAACGGTTGTACAGACGGGTCTCGTTAGTCTAGATATAGAAGACGGTTGTACAGACGGATCTCGTTAGTCTAGATATAGAGGACGGTTGTACAGACGGATCTCGTTAGTCTAGATATAGAAGAAGGTTGTACAGACGGGACTCGTGAGTCTAGATAGAGAAGACGGTTGTACAGACGGATCTCGTTAGTCTAGATATAGAAGACGGTTGTACAGACGGATCTCGTTAGTCTAGATATAGAAGACGGTTGTACAGACGGATCTCGTTAGTCTAGATATAGAAGACGGTTGTACAGACGGATGTCGTTAGTCTAGATATAGAAGACGTTTGTCCAACGACGTCTCTCGTTAGTCTAGATATAGAAGACGGTTGTACAGACGGATCTCGTTAGTCTAGATATAGAAAACGGTTGTACAGACGGGTCTCGTTAGTCTAGATATAGAAGACGGTTGTACAGACGGATCTCGTTAGTCTAGATATAGAGGACGGTTGTACAGACGGATCTCGTTAGTCTAGATATAGAAGAAGGTTGTACAGACGGGACTCGTAAGTCTAGATAGAGAAGACGGTTGTACAGACGGATCTCGTTAGTCTAGATATAGAAGACGGTTGTACAGACGGATCTCGTTAGTCTAGATATAGAAGACGGTTGTACAGACGGATCTCGTTAGTCTAGATATAGAAGACGGTTGTACAGACGGATGTCGTTAGTCTAGATATAGAAGACGTTTGTCCAACGACGTCTCTCGTTAGTCTAGATATAGAAGACGGTTGTACAGACGGATCTCGTTAGTCTAGATATAGAAGACGGTTGTACAGACGGATCCCGTTAGTCTAGATATAGAAGACGGTTGTATAACGAGAGATCTCGTTAGTCTAGATATAGAAAACGGTTGTACAGACGGATCGCGTTAGTCTAGATATAGAAGATGGTTGTACAACGACGTATCTCGTTAGTCTAGATATAGAAGGCGGTTGTACAGACGGATCTCGTTACTCTAGATATAGAAGACGGTTGTATAACGAGAGATCTCGTTAGTCTAGATATAGAAGACGGTTGTACAGACGGATCTCGATAGTCTAGATATAGAAGACGGTTGTACAGACGGATCTCGTTAGTCTAGATATTGAAGACGTTTGTCCAACGACGTATCTCGTTAGTCTAGATATAGAAGACGGTTGTACAGACGGATCTCGTTAGTCTAGATATAGAAGACGGTTGTACAGACGGATCTCGTTAGTCTAGATATAGAAGACGGTTGTACAGACGGATCTCGTTAGTCTAGATATAGAAGGCGGTTGTACAGACGGATCTCGTTAGTCTAGATATAGAAGACGGTTGTACAGACGGATCTCGTTAGTCTAGATATAGAAGACGGTTGTACAGACGGATCTCGTTAGTCTAGATATAGAAGACGTTTGTCCAACGACGTATCTCGTTAGTCTAGATATAGAAGACGGTTGTACAGACGGATCTCGTTAGTCTAGATATAGAAGAACGTTGTACAGACGGGTCTCGTGAGTCTAGATAGAGAAGACGGTTGTACAGACGGATCTCGTTAGTCTAGATATAGAAGACGGTTGTACAGACGGATCTCGTTAGTCTAGATATAGAAGACGGTTGTACAGACGGATCTCGTTAGTCTAGATATTGAAGACGTTTGTCCAACGACGTATCTCGTTAGTCTAGATATAGAAGACGGTTGTACAGACGGATCTCGTTAGTCTAGATATAGAAGGCGGTTGTACAGACGGATCTCGTTAGTCTAGATATAGAAGATGGTTGTACAACGACGTATCTCGTTCGTCTAGATATAGAAGGCGGTTGTACAGACGGATCTCGTTAGTCTAGATATAGAAGACGGTTGTACAGACGGATCTCGTTAGTCTAGATATAGAAGATGGTTGTACAACGACGTATCTCGTTCGTCTAGATATAGAAGGCGGTTGTACAGACGGATCTCGTTAGTCTAGATATTGAAGACGTTTGTCCAACGACGTACCTCGTTAGTCTAGATATAGAAAACGGTTGTACAGACGGATCTCGTTAGTCTAGATATAGAAGAGGGTTGTACAACGACGGATCTCGTTAGTCTAGATATAGAAAACGGTTGTACAGACGGGTCTCGTTAGTCTAGATATAGAAGACGGTTGTACAGACGGATCTCGTTAGTCTAGATATAGAGGACGGTTGTACAGACGGATCTCGTTAGTCTAGATATAGAAGAAGGTTGTACAGACGGGACTCGTGAGTCTAGATAGAGAAGACGGTTGTACAGACGGATCTCGTTAGTCTAGTTATAGAAGACGGTTGTACAGACGGATCTCGTTAGTCTAGATATAGAAGACGGTTGTACAGACGGATCTCGTTAGTCTAGATATAGAAGACGGTTGTACAGACGGATGTCGTTAGTCTAGATATAGAAGGCGGTTGTACAGACGGATCTCGTTAGTCTAGATATTGAAGACGTTTGTCCAACGACGTACCTCGTTAGTCTAGATATAGAAAACGGTTGTACAGACGGATCTCGTTAGTCTAGATATAGAAGAGGGTTGTACAACGACGGATCTCGTTAGTCTAGATATAGAAAACGGTTGTACAGACGGGTCTCGTTAGTCTAGATATAGAAGACGGTTGTACAGACGGATCTCGTTAGTCTAGATATAGAGGACGGTTGTACAGACGGATCTCGTTAGTCTAGATATAGAAGAAGGTTGTACAGACGGGACTCGTGAGTCTAGATAGAGAAGACGGTTGTACAGACGGATCTCGTTAGTCTAGATATAGAAGACGGTTGTACAGACGGATCTCGTTAGTCTAGATATAGAAGACGGTTGTACAGACGGATCTCGTTAGTCTAGATATAGAAGACGGTTGTACAGACGGATGTCGTTAGTCTAGATATAGAAGACGTTTGTCCAACGACGTCTCTCGTTAGTCTAGATATAGAAGACGGTTGTACAGACGGATCTCGTTAGTCTAGATATAGAAGACGGTTGTACAGACGGATCCCGTTAGTCTAGATATAGAAGACGGTTGTATAACGAGAGATCTCGTTAGTCTAGATATAGAAAACGGTTGTACAGACGGATCGCGTTAGTCTAGATATAGAAGATGGTTGTACAACGACGTATCTCGTTAGTCTAGATATAGAAGGCGGTTGTACAGACGGATCTCGTTAGTCTAGATATAGAAGACGGTTGTATAACGAGAGATCTCGTTAGTCTAGATATAGAAGACGGTTGTACAGACGGATCTCGATAGTCTAGATATAGAAGACGGTTGTACAGACGGATCTCGTTAGTCTAGATATTGAAGACGTTTGTCCAACGACGTATCTCGTTAGTCTAGATATAGAAGACGGTTGTACAGACGGATCTCGTTAGTCTAGATATAGAAGACGGTTGTACAGACGGATCTCGTTAGTCTAGATATAGAAGACGGTTGTACAGACGGATCTCGTTAGTCTAGATATAGAAGGCGGTTGTACAGACGGATCTCGTTAGTCTAGATATAGAAGACGTTTGTACAGACGGATCTCGTTAGTCTAGATATTGAAGACGTTTGTCCAACGACGTACCTCGTTAGTCTAGATATAGAAAACGGTTGTACAGACGGATCTCGTTAGTCTAGATATAGAAGACGGTTGTACAACGACGGATCTCGTTAGTCTAGATATAGAAGACGGTTGTGCAGACGGATCTCGTTAGTCTAGATATAGAAAACGGTTGTACAGACGGATCGCGTTAGTCTAGATATAGAAGATGGTTGTACAACGACGTATCTCGTTAGTCGAGATATAGAAGGCGGTTGTACAGACGGATCTCGTTAGTCTAGATATAGAAGACGGTTGTACAGACGGATCTCGTTAGTCTAGATATTGAAGACGATTGTCCAACGACGTATCTCGTTAGTCTAGATATAGAAGACAGTTGTACAGACGGATCTCGTTAGTCTAGATATAGAAGACGGTTGTACAGACGGATCTCGTTAGTCTAGATATAGAAGACCGTTGTACAGACGGATCTCGTTAGTCTAGATATAGAAGACGTTTGTCCAACGACGTATCTCGTTAGTCTAGATATAGAAGACGGTTGTACAGACGGATCGCGTTAGTCTAGATATAGAAGACGGTTGTACAGACGGATCCCGTTAGTCTAGATATAGAAGACGGTTGTATAACGAGAGATCTCGTTAGTCTAGATATAGAAAACGGTTGTACAGACGGATCGCGTTAGTCTAGATATAGAAGATGGTTGTACAACGACGTATCTCGTTAGTCTAGGTATAGAGGAATGTTGTACAGACGGATCTCGTGAGTCTAGATATAGAAGACGGTTGTACAGACGGGTCTCGTTAGTCTAGATATAGAAGACGGTTGTACAACGATGTATCTCGTTCGTCTAGATATAGAAGGCGGTTGTACAGACGGATCTCGTTAGTCTAGATATAGAAGACGGTTGTACAGACGGATCTCGTTAGTCTAGATATAGAAGACGGTTGTACAGACGGATGTCGTTAGTCTAGATATAGAAGACGTTTGTCCCACGACGTCTCTCGTTAGTCTAGATATAGAAGACGGTTGTACAGACGGATCTCGTTAGTCTAGATATAGAAGACGGTTGTACAGACGGATCCCGTTAGTCTAGATATAGAAGACGGTTGTATAACGAGAGATCTCGTTAGTCTAGATATAGAAAACGGTTGTACAGACGGATCGCGTTAGTCTAGATATAGAAGATGGTTGTACAACGACGTATCTCGTTAGTCTAGATATAGAAGGCGGTTGTACAGACGGATCTCGTTAGTCTAGATATAGAAGACGGTTGTACAGACGGATCTCGTTAGTCTAGATATAGAAGACGGTTGTACAGACGGATCTCGTTAGTCTAGATATAGAAGACGTTTGTCCAACGACGTATCTCGTTAGTCTAGATATAGAAGACGGTTGTACAGACGGATCGCGTTAGTCTAGATATAGAAGACGGTTGTACAGACGGATCCCGTTAGTCTAGATATAGAAGACGGTTGTATAACGAGAGATCTCGTTAGTCTAGATATAGAAAACGGTTGTACAGACGGATCGCGTTAGTCTAGATATAGAAGATGGTTGTACAACGACGTATCTCGTTAGTCTAGGTATAGAGGAATGTTGTACAGACGGATCTCGTGAGTCTAGATATAGAAGACGGTTGTACAGACGGGTCTCGTTAGTCTAGATATAGAAGACGGTTGTACAACGATGTATCTCGTTCGTCTAGATATAGAAGGCGGTTGTACAGACGGATCTCGTTAGTCTAGATATAGAAGACGGTTGTACAGACGGATCTCGTTAGTCTAGATATAGAAGACGGTTGTACAGACGGATGTCGTTAGTCTAGATATAGAAGACGGTTGTACAGACGGATCCCGTTAGTCTAGATATAGAAGACGGTTGTATAACGAGAGATCTCGTTAGTCTAGATATAGAAAACGGTTGTACAGACGGATCGCGTTAGTCTAGATATAGAAGATGGTTGTACAACGACGTATCTCGTTAGTCTAGGTATAGAGGAATGTTGTACAGACGGATCTCGTGAGTCTAGATATAGAAGACGGTTGTACAGACGGGTCTCGTTAGTCTAGATATAGAAGACGGTTGTACAACGATGTATCTCGTTCGTCTAGATATAGAAGGCGGTTGTACAGACGGATCTCGTTAGTCTAGATATAGAAGACGGTTGTACAGACGGATCTCGTTAGTCTAGATATTGAAGACGTTTGTCCAACGACGTACCTCGTTAGTCTAGATATAGAAAACGGTTGTACAGACGGATCTCGTTAGTCTAGATATAGAAGACGGTTGTACAACGACGGATCTCGTTAGTCTAGATATAGAAGACGGTTGTGCAGACGGATCTCGTTAGTCTAGATATAAAAGACGGTTGTACAGACGGATCTCGTTAGTCTAGATATAGAGGACGGTTGTACAGACCGATCTCGTTAGTCTAGATATAGAAGAAGGTTGTACAGACGGGTCTCGTGAGTCTAGATAGAGAAGACGGTTGTACAGACGGATCTCGTTAGTCTAGATATAGAAGACGGTTGTACAGACGGATCTCGTTAGTCTAGAAATAGAAGAAGGTTGTACAGACGGGTCTCGTGAGTCTAGATAGAGAAGACGGTTGTACAGACGGATCTCGTTAGTCTAGATATAGAAGACGGTTGTACAGACGGATCTCGTTAGTCTAGATATAGAAGACGGTTGTATAACGAGAGATCTCGTTAGTCTAGATATAGAAGACGGTTGTACAGACGGATCTCGTTAGTCTAGATATAGAAGACGGTTGTACAGCCGGATCTCGTTAGTCTAGATATAGAAGACGGTTGTACAGACGGATCTCGTTATTCTAGATAGAGAAGACGGTTGTACAGACGGATCTCGTTAGTCTAGATATAGAAGACGGTTGTACAGACGGATCTCGTTAGTCTAGATATAGAAGACGGTTGTACAGACGGATCTCGTTAGTCTAGATATAGAAGGCGGTTGTACAGACGGATGTCGTTAGTCTAGATATAGAAGACGGTTGTACAGACGGATCTCGTTAGTCTAGATATAGAAGACGGTTGTACAGACGGATCTCGTTAGTCTAGATATAGAAGAACGTTGTACAGACGGGTCTCGTGAGTCTAGATAGAGAAGACGGTTGTACAGACGGATCTCGTTAGTCTAGATATAGAAGACGGTTGTACAGACGGATCTCGTTAGTCTAGATATAGAAGACGGTTGTACAGACGGATCTCGTTAGTCTAGATATTGAAGACGTTTGTCCAACGACGTATCTCGTTAGTCTAGATATAGAAGACGGTTGTACAGACGGATCTCGTTAGTCTAGATATAGAAGATGGTTGTACAACGACGTATCTCGTTCGTCTAGATATAGAAGGCGGTTGTACAGACGGATCTCGTTAGTCTAGATATAGAAGACGGTTGTACAGACGGATCTCGTTAGTCTAGATATAGAAGATGGTTGTACAACGACGTATCTCGTTCGTCTAGATATAGAAGGCGGTTGTACAGACGGATCTCGTTAGTCTAGATATTGAAGACGTTTGTCCAACGACGTACCTCGTTAGTCTAGATATAGAAAACGGTTGTACAGACGGATCTCGTTAGTCTAGATATAGAAGGCGGTTGTACAGACGGATCTCGTTAGTCTAGATATAGAAGATGGTTGTACAACGACGTATCTCGTTCGTCTAGATATAGAAGGCGGTTGTACAGACGGATCTCGTTAGTCTAGATATAGAAGACGGTTGTACAGACGGATCTCGTTAGTCTAGATATAGAAGATGGTTGTACAACGACGTATCTCGTTCGTCTAGATATAGAAGGCGGTTGTACAGACGGATCTCGTTAGTCTAGATATTGAAGACGTTTGTCCAACGACGTACCTCGTTAGTCTAGATATAGAAAACGGTTGTACAGACGGATCTCGTTAGTCTAGATATAGAAGAGGGTTGTACAACGACGGATCTCGTTAGTCTAGATATAGAAAACGGTTGTACAGACGGGTCTCGTTAGTCTAGATATAGAAGACGGTTGTACAGACGGATCTCGTTAGTCTAGATATAGAGGACGGTTGTACAGACGGATCTCGTTAGTCTAGATATAGAAGAAGGTTGTACAGACGGGTCTCGTGAGTCTAGATAGAGAAGACGGTTGTACAGACGGATCTCGTTAGTCTAGATATAGAAGACGGTTGTACAGACGGATCTCGTTAGTCTAGATATAGAAGACGGTTGTACAGACGGATCTCGTTAGTCTAGATATAGAAGACGGTTGTACAGACGGATGTCGTTAGTCTAGATATAGAAGACGTTTGTCCCACGACGTCTCTCGTTAGTCTAGATATAGAAGACGGTTGTACAGACGGATCTCGTTAGTCTAGATATAGAAGACGGTTGTACAGACGGATCCCGTTAGTCTAGATATAGAAGACGGTTGTATAACGAGAGATCTCGTTAGTCTAGATATAGAAAACGGTTGTACAGACGGATCGCGTTAGTCTAGATATAGAAGATGGTTGTACAACGACGTATCTCGTTAGTCTAGATATAGAAGGCGGTTGTACAGACGGATCTCGTTAGTCTAGATATAGAAGACGGTTGTATAACGAGAGATCTCGTTAGTCTAGATATAGAAGACGGTTGTACAGACGGATCTCGATAGTCTAGATATAGAAGACGGTTGTACAGACGGATCTCGTTAGTCTAGATATTGAAGACGTTTGTCCAACGACGTATCTCGTTAGTCTAGATATAGAAGACGGTTGTACAGACGGATCTCGTTAGTCTAGATATAGAAGACGGTTGTACAGACGGATCTCGTTAGTCTAGATATAGAAGATGGTTGTTCAACGACGTATCTCGTTCGTCTAGATATAGAAGGCGGTTGTACAGACGGATCTCGTTAGTCTAGATATAGAAGACGGTTGTACAGACGGATCTCGTTAGTCTAGATATTGAAGACGTTTGTCCAACGACGTACCTCGTTAGTCTAGATATAGAAAACGGTTGTACAGACGGATCTCGTTAGTCTAGATATAGAAGACGGTTGTACAACGACGGATCTCGTTAGTCTAGATATAGAGGACGGTTGTACAGACGGATCTCGTTAGTCTAGATATAGAAGAAGGTTGTACAGACGGGTCTCGTGAGTCTAGATAGAGAAGACGGTTGTACAGACGGATCTCGTTAGTCTAGATATAGAAGACGGTTGTATAACGAGAGATCTCGTTAGTCTAGATATAGAAGACGGTTGTACAGACGGGTCTCGTGAGTCTAGATAGAGAAAACGGTTGTACAGACGGATCACGTTAGTCTAGATATAGAAGACGGTTGTATAACGAGAGATCTCGTTAGTCTAGATATAGAAGACGGTTGTATAACGAGAGATCTCGTTAGTCTAGATATAGAAGACGGTTGTCCAACGACGTATCTCGTTAGTCTAGATATAGAAGACGGTTGTACAGACGGATCTCGTTAGTCTAGATATAGAAGACGGTTGTACAGACGGATCCCGTTAGTCTAGATATAGAAGACGGTTGTACAGACGGATCTCGTTAGTCTAGATATTGAAGACGTTTGTCCAACGACGTACCTCGTTAGTCTAGATATAGAAAACGGTTGTACAGACGGATCTCGTTAGTCTAGATATAGAAGACGGTTGTACAACGACGGATCTCGTTAGTCTAGATATAGAAGAAGGTTGTACAGACGGATCTCGTGAGTCTAGATATAGAAGACGGTTGTACAGACGGGTCTCATTAGTCTAGATATAGAAGACGGTTGTACAACGACGTATCTCGTTCGTCTAGATATAGAAGGCGGTTGTACATACGGATCTCGTTAGTCTAGATATAGAAGACGGTTGTACAGACGGATCTCGTTAGTCTAGATATTGAAGACGTTTGTCCAACGACGTACCTCGTTAGTCTAGATATAGAAAACGGTTGTACAGACGGATCTCGTTAGTCTAGATATAGAAGACGGTTGTACAGACGGGTCTCGTTAGTCTAGATATAGAAGACGGTTGTACAGACGGATCTCGTTAGTCTAGATATAGAAGACGTTTGTCCAACGACGTATCTCGTTAGTCTAGATATAGAAGACGGTTGTACAGACGGATCGCGTTAGTCTAGATATAGAAGACGGTTGTACAGACGGATCCCGTTAGTCTAGATATAGAAGACGGTTGTATAACGAGAGATCTCGTTAGTCTAGATATAGAAAACGGTTGTACAGACGGATCGCGTTAGTCTAGATATAGAAGATGGTTGTACAACGACGTATCTCGTTAGTCGAGATATAGAAGGCGGTTGTACAGACGGATCTCGTTAGTCTAGATATAGAAGACGGTTGTACAGACGGATCTCGTTAGTCTAGATATTGAAGACGATTGTCCAACGACGTATCTCGTTAGTCTAGATATAGAAGACAGTTGTACAGACGGATCTCGTTAGTCTAGATATAGAAGACGGTTGTACAGACGGATCTCGTTAGTCTAGATATAGAAGGCGGTTGTACAGACGGATCTCGTTAGTCTAGATATAGAAGACGGTTGTACAGACGGATCTCGTTAGTCTAGATATAGAAGATGGTTGTACAACGACGTATCTCGTTCGTCTAGATATAGAAGGCGGTTGTACAGACGGATCTCGTTAGTCTAGATATAGAAGACGGTTGTACAGACGGATCTCGTTAGTCTAGATATAGAAGACGGTTGTGCAGACGGATCTCGTTAGTCTAGATATAGAAGACGGTTGTACAGACGGATCTCGTTAGTCTAGATATAGAAGATGGTTGTACAACGACGTATCTCGTTCGTCTAGATATAGAAGACAGTTGTACAGACGGATCTCGTTAGTCTAGATATAGAAGACGGTTGTACAGACGGATCTCGTTAGTCTAGATATAGAAGACGGTTGTGCAGACGGATTTCGTTAGTCTAGATATAGAAGACGGTTGTACAGACGGATCTCGTTAGTCTAGATATAGAAGACGGTTGTACAGACGGATCTCGTTAGTCTAGATATAGAAGACGTTTGTCCAACGACGTATCTCGTTAGTCTAGATATAGAAGACGGTTGTACAGACGGATCTCGTTAGTCTAGATATAGAAAACGGTTGTACAGACGGGTCTCGTTAGTCTAGATATAGAAGACGGTTGTACAGACGGATCTCGTTAGTCTAGATATAGAGGACGGTTGTACAGACGGATCTCGTTAGTCTAGATATAGAAGAAGGTTGTACAGACGGGTCTCGTGAGTCTAGATAGAGAAGACGGTTGTACAGACGGATCTCGTTAGTCTAGATATAGAAGACGGTTGTACAGACGGATCTCGTTAGTCTAGATATAGAAGACGTTTGTCCAACGACGTATCTCGTTAGTCTAGATATAGAAGACGGTTGTACAGACGGATCGCGTTAGTCTAGATATAGAAGACGGTTGTACAGACGGATCCCGTTAGTCTAGATATAGAAGACGGTTGTATAACGAGAGATCTCGTTAGTCTAGATATAGAAAACGGTTGTACAGACGGATCGCGTTAGTCTAGATATAGAAGATGGTTGTACAACGACGTATCTCGTTAGTCTAGATATAGAAGACGGTTGTACAGACGGATCTCGTTAGTCTAGATATAGAAGACGGTTGTACAGACGGATCTCGTTAGTCTAGATATTGAAGACGTTTGTCCAACGACGTACCTCGTTAGTCTAGATATAGAAAACGGTTGTACAGACGGATCTCGTTAGTCTAGATATAGAAGACGGTTGTACAACGACGGATCTCGTTAGTCTAGATATAGAAGACGGTTGTGCAGACGGATCTCGTTAGTCTAGATATAAAAGACGGTTGTACAGACGGATCTCGTTAGTCTAGATATAGAGGACGGTTGTACAGACGGATCTCGTTAGTCTAGATATAGAAGAAGGTTGTACAGACGGGTCTCGTGAGTCTAGATAGAGAAGACGGTTGTACAGACGGATCTCGTTAGTCTAGATATAGAAGACGGTTGTACAGACGGATCTCGTTAGTCTAGAAATAGAAGAAGGTTGTACAGACGGGTCTCGTGAGTCTAGATAGAGAAGACGGTTGTACAGACGGATCTCGTTAGTCTAGATATAGAAGACGGTTGTACAGACGGATCTCGTTAGTCTAGATATAGAAGACGTTTGTCCAACGACGTATCTCGTTAGTCTAGATATAGAAGACGTTTGTCCAACGACGTATCTCGTTAGTCTAGATATAGAAGACGGTTGTACAGACGGATCTCGTTAGTCTAGATATAGAAGACGGTTGTATAACGAGATATCTCGTTAGTCTAGATATAGAAGACGGTTGTACAGACGGATCTCGTTAGTCTAGATATAGAAGATGGTTGTACAACGACGTATCTCGTTCGTCTAGATATAGAAGGCGGTTGTACAGACGGATCTCGTTAGTCTAGATATTGAAGACGTTTGTCCAACGACGTACCTCGTTAGTCTAGATATAGAAAACGGTTGTACAGACGGATCTCGTTAGTCTAGATATAGAAGAGGGTTGTACAACGACGGATCTCGTTAGTCTAGATATAGAAAACGGTTGTACAGACGGGTCTCGTTAGTCTAGATATAGAAGACGGTTGTACAGACGGATCTCGTTAGTCTAGATATAGAGGGCGGTTGTACAGACGGATCTCGTTAGTCTAGATATAGAAGAAGGTTGTACAGACGGGTCTCGTGAGTCTAGATAGAGAAGACGGTTGTACAGACGGATCTCGTTAGTCTAGATATAGAAGATGGTTGTGCAGACGGATCTCGTTAGTCTAGATATAAAAGACGGTTGTACAGACGGATCTCGTTAGTCTAGATATAGAGGACGGTTGTACAGACCGATCTCGTTAGTCTAGATATAGAAGAAGGTTGTACAGACGGGTCTCGTGAGTCTAGATAGAGAAGACGGTTGTACAGACGGATCTCGTTAGTCTAGATATAGAAGACGGTTGTACAGACGGATCTCGTTAGTCTAGAAATAGAAGAAGGTTGTACAGACGGGTCTCGTGAGTCTAGATAGAGAAGACGGTTGTACAGACGGATCTCGTTAGTCTAGATATAGAAGACGGTTGTACAGACGGATCTCGTTAGTCTAGATATAGAAGACGTTTGTCCAACGACGTATCTCGTTAGTCTAGATATAGAAGACGTTTGTCCAACGACGTATCTCGTTAGTCTAGATATAGAAGACGGTTGTACAGACGGATCTCGTTAGTCTAGATATAGAAGACGGTTGTATAACGAGATATCTCGTTAGTCTAGATATAGAAGACGGTTGTACAGACGGATCTCGTTAGTCTAGATATAGAAGACGGTTGTACAGCCGGATCACGTTAGTCTAGATATAGAAGACGGTTGTACAGACGGATCTCGTTAGTCTCGATATAGAAGACGGTTGTACAGACGGATCTCGTTAGTCTAGATATAGAAGACGGTTGTACAGACGGATCTCGTTAGTCTAGATATAGAAGACGGTTGTACAGACGGATCTCGTTAGTCTAGATATAGAAGACGTTTGTCCAACGACGTATCTCGTTAGTCTAGATATAGAAGACGGTTGTACAGACGGATCTCGTTAGTCTAGATATAGAAGAACGTTGTACAGACGGGTCTCGTGAGTCTAGATAGAGAAGACGGTTGTACAGACGGATCTCGTTAGTCTAGATATAGAAGACGGTTGTACAGACGGATCTCGTTAGTCTAGATATAGAAGACGGTTGTACAGACGGATCTCGTTAGTCTAGATATTGAAGACGTTTGTCCAACGACGTATCTCGTTAGTCTAGATATAGAAGACGGTTGTACAGACGGATCTCGTTAGTCTAGATATAGAAGATGGTTGTACAACGACGTATCTCGTTCGTCTAGATATAGAAGGCGGTTGTACAGACGGATCTCGTTAGTCTAGATATAGAAGACGGTTGTACAGACGGATCTCGTTAGTCTAGATATAGAAGATGGTTGTACAACGACGTATCTCGTTCGTCTAGATATAGAAGGCGGTTGTACAGACGGATCTCGTTAGTCTAGATATTGAAGACGTTTGTCCAACGACGTACCTCGTTAGTCTAGATATAGAAAACGGTTGTACAGACGGATCTCGTTAGTCTAGATATAGAAGGCGGTTGTACAGACGGATCTCGTTAGTCTAGATATAGAAGATGGTTGTACAACGACGTATCTCGTTCGTCTAGATATAGAAGGCGGTTGTACAGACGGATCTCGTTAGTCTAGATATAGAAGACGGTTGTACAGACGGATCTCGTTAGTCTAGATATAGAAGATGGTTGTACAACGACGTATCTCGTTCGTCTAGATATAGAAGGCGGTTGTACAGACGGATCTCGTTAGTCTAGATATTGAAGACGTTTGTCCAACGACGTACCTCGTTAGTCTAGATATAGAAAACGGTTGTACAGACGGATCTCGTTAGTCTAGATATAGAAGAGGGTTGTACAACGACGGATCTCGTTAGTCTAGATATAGAAAACGGTTGTACAGACGGGTCTCGTTAGTCTAGATATAGAAGACGGTTGTACAGACGGATCTCGTTAGTCTAGATATAGAGGACGGTTGTACAGACGGATCTCGTTAGTCTAGATATAGAAGAAGGTTGTACAGACGGGTCTCGTGAGTCTAGATAGAGAAGACGGTTGTACAGACGGATCTCGTTAGTCTAGATATAGAAGACGGTTGTACAGACGGATCTCGTTAGTCTAGATATAGAAGACGGTTGTACAGACGGATCTCGTTAGTCTAGATATAGAAGACGGTTGTACAGACGGATGTCGTTAGTCTAGATATAGAAGACGTTTGTCCCACGACGTCTCTCGTCAGTCTAGATATAGAAGACGGTTGTACAGACGGATCTCGTTAGTCTAGATATAGAAGACGGTTGTACAGACGGATCCCGTTAGTCTAGATATAGAAGACGGTTGTATAACGAGAGATCTCGTTAGTCTAGATATAGAAAACGGTTGTACAGACGGATCGCGTTAGTCTAGATATAGAAGATGGTTGTACAACGACGTATCTCGTTAGTCTAGATATAGAAGGCGGTTGTACAGACGGATCTCGTTAGTCTAGATATAGAAGACGGTTGTATAACGAGAGATCTCGTTAGTCTAGATATAGAAGACGGTTGTACAGACGGATCTCGATAGTCTAGATATAGAAGACGGTTGTACAGACGGATCTCGTTAGTCTAGATATTGAAGACGTTTGTCCAACGACGTATCTCGTTAGTCTAGATATAGAAGACGGTTGTACAGACGGATCTCGTTAGTCTAGATATAGAAGACGGTTGTACAGACGGATCTCGTTAGTCTAGATATAGAAGATGGTTGTTCAACGACGTATCTCGTTCGTCTAGATATAGAAGGCGGTTGTACAGACGGATCTCGTTAGTCTAGATATAGAAGACGGTTGTACAGACGGATCTCGTTAGTCTAGATATTGAAGACGTTTGTCCAACGACGTACCTCGTTAGTCTAGATATAGAAAACGGTTGTACAGACGGATCTCGTTAGTCTAGATATAGAAGACGGTTGTACAACGACGGATCTCGTTAGTCTAGATATAGAGGACGGTTGTACAGACGGATCTCGTTAGTCTAGATATAGAAGAAGGTTGTACAGACGGGTCTCGTGAGTCTAGATAGAGAAGACGGTTGTACAGACGGATCTCGTTAGTCTAGATATAGAAGACGGTTGTATAACGAGAGATCTCGTTAGTCTAGATATAGAAGACGGTTGTACAGACGGGTCTCGTGAGTCTAGATAGAGAAAACGGTTGTACAGACGGATCACGTTAGTCTAGATATAGAAGACGGTTGTACAGACGGATCTCGTTAGTCTAGATATAGAAGACGGTTGTACAACGACGGATCTCGTTAGTCTAGATATAGAAGAAGGTTGTACAGACGGATCTCGTGAGTCTAGATATAGAAGACGGTTGTACAGACGGGTCTCATTAGTCTAGATATAGAAGACGGTTGTAGAACGACGTATCTCGTTAGTCTAGATATAGAAGACGGTTGTACAGACGGATCTCGTTAGTCTAGATATAGAAGACGGTTGTACAGACGGATCCCGTTAGTCTAGATATAGAAGACGGTTGTACAGACGGATCTCGTTAGTCTAGATATTGAAGACGTTTGTCCAACGACGTACCTCGTTAGTCTAGATATAGAAGACGGTTGTACAACGACGTATCTCGTTCGTCTAGATATAGAAGGCGGTTGTACATACGGATCTCGTTAGTCTAGATATAGAAGACGGTTGTACAGACGGATCTCGTTAGTCTAGATATTGAAGACGTTTGTCCAACGACGTACCTCGTTAGTCTAGATATAGAAAACGGTTGTACAGACGGATCTCGTTAGTCTAGATATAGAAGACGGTTGTACAGACGGGTCTCGTTAGTCTAGATATAGAAGACGGTTGTACAGACGGATCTCGTTAGTCTAGATATAGAAGACGTTTGTCCAACGACGTATCTCGTTAGTCTAGATATAGAAGAAGGTTGTACAGACGGATCGCGTTAGTCTAGATATAGAAGACGGTTGTACAGACGGATCCCGTTAGTCTAGATATAGAAGACGGTTGTATAACGAGAGATCTCGTTAGTCTAGATATAGAAAACGGTTGTACAGACGGATCGCGTTAGTCTAGATATAGAAGATGGTTGTACAACGACGTATCTCGTTAGTCGAGATATAGAAGGCGGTTGTACAGACGGATCTCGTTAGTCTAGATATAGAAGACGGTTGTACAGACGGATCGCGTTAGTCTAGATATAGAAGACGGTTGTACAGACGGATCCCGTTAATCTAGATATAGAAGACGGTTGTATAACGAGAGATCTCGTTAGTCTAGATATAGAAAACGGTTGTACAGACGGATCGCGTTAGTCTAGATATAGAAGATGGTTGTACAACGACGTATCTCGTTAGTCGAGATATAGAAGGCGGTTGTACAGACGGATCTCGTTAGTCTAGATATAGAAGACGGTTGTACAGACGGATCTCGTTAGTCTAGATATTGAAGACGATTGTCCAACGACGTATCTCGTTAGTCTAGATATAGAAGACAGTTGTACAGACGGATCTCGTTAGTCTAGATATAGAAGACGGTTGTACAGACGGATCTCGTTAGTCTAGATATAGAAGGCGGTTGTACAGACGGATCTCGTTAGTCTAGATATAGAAGACGGTTGTACAGACGGATCTCGTTAGTCTAGATATAGAAGATGGTTGTACAACGACGTATCTCGTTCGTCTAGATATAGAAGGCGGTTGTACAGACGGATCTCGTTAGTCTAGATATAGAAGACGGTTGTACAGACGGATCTCGTTAGTCTAGATATAGAAGACGGTTGTGCAGACGGATCTCGTTAGTCTAGATATAGAAGACGGTTGTACAGACGGATCTCGTTAGTCTAGATATAGAAGATGGTTGTACAACGACGTATCTCGTTCGTCTAGATATAGAAGACAGTTGTACAGACGGATCTCGTTAGTCTAGATATAGAAGACGGTTGTACAGACGGATCTCGTTAGTCTAGATATAGAAGACGGTTGTGCAGACGGATTTCGTTAGTCTAGATATAGAAGACGGTTGTACAGACGGATCTCGTTAGTCTAGATATAGAAGACGGTTGTACAGACGGATCTCGTTAGTCTAGATATAGAAGACGTTTGTCCAACGACGTATCTCGTTAGTCTAGATATAGAAGACGGTTGTACAGACGGATCTCGTTAGTCTAGATATAGAAAACGGTTGTACAGACGGGTCTCGTTAGTCTAGATATAGAAGACGGTTGTACAGACGGATCTCGTTAGTCTAGATATAGAGGACGGTTGTACAGACGGATCTCGTTAGTCTAGATATAGAAGAAGGTTGTACAGACGGGTCTCGTGAGTCTAGATAGAGAAGACGGTTGTACAGACGGATCTCGTTAGTCTAGATATAGAAGACGGTTGTACAGACGGATCTCGTTAGTCTAGATATAGAAGACGTTTGTCCAACGACGTATCTCGTTAGTCTAGATATAGAAGACGGTTGTACAGACGGATCGCGTTAGTCTAGATATAGAAGACGGTTGTACAGACGGATCCCGTTAGTCTAGATATAGAAGACGGTTGTATAACGAGAGATCTCGTTAGTCTAGATATAGAAAACGGTTGTACAGACGGATCGCGTTAGTCTAGATATAGAAGATGGTTGTACAACGACGTATCTCGTTAGTCTAGATATAGAAGACGGTTGTACAGACGGATCTCGTTAGTCTAGATATAGAAGACGGTTGTACAGACGGATCTCGTTAGTCTAGATATTGAAGACGTTTGTCCAACGACGTACCTCGTTAGTCTAGATATAGAAAACGGTTGTACAGACGGATCTCGTTAGTCTAGATATAGAAGACGGTTGTACAACGACGGATCTCGTTAGTCTAGATATAGAAGACGGTTGTGCAGACGGATCTCGTTAGTCTAGATATAAAAGACGGTTGTACAGACGGATCTCGTTAGTCTAGATATAGAGGACGGTTGTACAGACGGATCTCGTTAGTCTAGATATAGAAGAAGGTTGTACAGACGGGTCTCGTGAGTCTAGATAGAGAAGACGGTTGTACAGACGGATCTCGTTAGTCTAGATATAGAAGACGGTTGTACAGACGGATCTCGTTAGTCTAGAAATAGAAGAAGGTTGTACAGACGGGTCTCGTGAGTCTAGATAGAGAAGACGGTTGTACAGACGGATCTCGTTAGTCTAGATATAGAAGACGGTTGTACAGACGGATCTCGTTAGTCTAGATATAGAAGACGTTTGTCCAACGACGTATCTCGTTAGTCTAGATATAGAAGACGTTTGTCCAACGACGTATCTCGTTAGTCTAGATATAGAAGACGGTTGTACAGACGGATCTCGTTAGTCTAGATATAGAAGACGGTTGTATAACGAGATATCTCGTTAGTCTAGATATAGAAGACGGTTGTACAGACGGATCTCGTTAGTCTAGATATAGAAGATGGTTGTACAACGACGTATCTCGTTCGTCTAGATATAGAAGGCGGTTGTACAGACGGATCTCGTTAGTCTAGATATTGAAGACGTTTGTCCAACGACGTACCTCGTTAGTCTAGATATAGAAAACGGTTGTACAGACGGATCTCGTTAGTCTAGATATAGAAGAGGGTTGTACAACGACGGATCTCGTTAGTCTAGATATAGAAAACGGTTGTACAGACGGGTCTCGTTAGTCTAGATATAGAAGACGGTTGTACAGACGGATCTCGTTAGTCTAGATATAGAGGGCGGTTGTACAGACGGATCTCGTTAGTCTAGATATAGAAGAAGGTTGTACAGACGGGTCTCGTGAGTCTAGATAGAGAAGACGGTTGTACAGACGGATCTCGTTAGTCTAGATATAGAAGATGGTTGTGCAGACGGATCTCGTTAGTCTAGATATAAAAGACGGTTGTACAGACGGATCTCGTTAGTCTAGATATAGAGGACGGTTGTACAGACCGATCTCGTTAGTCTAGATATAGAAGAAGGTTGTACAGACGGGTCTCGTGAGTCTAGATAGAGAAGACGGTTGTACAGACGGATCTCGTTAGTCTAGATATAGAAGACGGTTGTACAGACGGATCTCGTTAGTCTAGAAATAGAAGAAGGTTGTACAGACGGGTCTCGTGAGTCTAGATAGAGAAGACGGTTGTACAGACGGATCTCGTTAGTCTAGATATAGAAGACGGTTGTACAGACGGATCTCGTTAGTCTAGATATAGAAGACGTTTGTCCAACGACGTATCTCGTTAGTCTAGATATAGAAGACGTTTGTCCAACGACGTATCTCGTTAGTCTAGATATAGAAGACGGTTGTACAGACGGATCTCGTTAGTCTAGATATAGAAGACGGTTGTATAACGAGATATCTCGTTAGTCTAGATATAGAAGACGGTTGTACAGACGGATCTCGTTAGTCTAGATATAGAAGACGGTTGTACAGCCGGATCACGTTAGTCTAGATATAGAAGACGGTTGTACAGACGGATCTCGTTAGTCTCGATATAGAAGACGGTTGTACAGACGGATCTCGTTAGTCTAGATATAGAAGACGGTTGTACAGACGGATCTCGTTAGTCTAGATATAGAAGACGGTTGTACAGACGGATCTCGTTAGTCTAGATATAGAAGACGTTTGTCCAACGACGTATCTCGTTAGTCTAGATATAGAAGACGGTTGTACAGACGGATCTCGTTAGTCTAGATATAGAAGAACGTTGTACAGACGGGTCTCGTGAGTCTAGATAGAGAAGACGGTTGTACAGACGGATCTCGTTAGTCTAGATATAGAAGACGGTTGTACAGACGGATCTCGTTAGTCTAGATATAGAAGACGGTTGTACAGACGGATCTCGTTAGTCTAGATATTGAAGACGTTTGTCCAACGACGTATCTCGTTAGTCTAGATATAGAAGACGGTTGTACAGACGGATCTCGTTAGTCTAGATATAGAAGATGGTTGTACAACGACGTATCTCGTTCGTCTAGATATAGAAGGCGGTTGTACAGACGGATCTCGTTAGTCTAGATATAGAAGACGGTTGTACAGACGGATCTCGTTAGTCTAGATATAGAAGATGGTTGTACAACGACGTATCTCGTTCGTCTAGATATAGAAGGCGGTTGTACAGACGGATCTCGTTAGTCTAGATATTGAAGACGTTTGTCCAACGACGTACCTCGTTAGTCTAGATATAGAAAACGGTTGTACAGACGGATCTCGTTAGTCTAGATATAGAAGGCGGTTGTACAGACGGATCTCGTTAGTCTAGATATAGAAGATGGTTGTACAACGACGTATCTCGTTCGTCTAGATATAGAAGGCGGTTGTACAGACGGATCTCGTTAGTCTAGATATAGAAGACGGTTGTACAGACGGATCTCGTTAGTCTAGATATAGAAGATGGTTGTACAACGACGTATCTCGTTCGTCTAGATATAGAAGGCGGTTGTACAGACGGATCTCGTTAGTCTAGATATTGAAGACGTTTGTCCAACGACGTACCTCGTTAGTCTAGATATAGAAAACGGTTGTACAGACGGATCTCGTTAGTCTAGATATAGAAGAGGGTTGTACAACGACGGATCTCGTTAGTCTAGATATAGAAAACGGTTGTACAGACGGGTCTCGTTAGTCTAGATATAGAAGACGGTTGTACAGACGGATCTCGTTAGTCTAGATATAGAGGACGGTTGTACAGACGGATCTCGTTAGTCTAGATATAGAAGAAGGTTGTACAGACGGGTCTCGTGAGTCTAGATAGAGAAGACGGTTGTACAGACGGATCTCGTTAGTCTAGATATAGAAGACGGTTGTACAGACGGATCTCGTTAGTCTAGATATAGAAGACGGTTGTACAGACGGATCTCGTTAGTCTAGATATAGAAGACGGTTGTACAGACGGATGTCGTTAGTCTAGATATAGAAGACGTTTGTCCCACGACGTCTCTCGTCAGTCTAGATATAGAAGACGGTTGTACAGACGGATCTCGTTAGTCTAGATATAGAAGACGGTTGTACAGACGGATCCCGTTAGTCTAGATATAGAAGACGGTTGTATAACGAGAGATCTCGTTAGTCTAGATATAGAAAACGGTTGTACAGACGGATCGCGTTAGTCTAGATATAGAAGATGGTTGTACAACGACGTATCTCGTTAGTCTAGATATAGAAGGCGGTTGTACAGACGGATCTCGTTAGTCTAGATATAGAAGACGGTTGTATAACGAGAGATCTCGTTAGTCTAGATATAGAAGACGGTTGTACAGACGGATCTCGATAGTCTAGATATAGAAGACGGTTGTACAGACGGATCTCGTTAGTCTAGATATTGAAGACGTTTGTCCAACGACGTATCTCGTTAGTCTAGATATAGAAGACGGTTGTACAGACGGATCTCGTTAGTCTAGATATAGAAGACGGTTGTACAGACGGATCTCGTTAGTCTAGATATAGAAGATGGTTGTTCAACGACGTATCTCGTTCGTCTAGATATAGAAGGCGGTTGTACAGACGGATCTCGTTAGTCTAGATATAGAAGACGGTTGTACAGACGGATCTCGTTAGTCTAGATATTGAAGACGTTTGTCCAACGACGTACCTCGTTAGTCTAGATATAGAAAACGGTTGTACAGACGGATCTCGTTAGTCTAGATATAGAAGACGGTTGTACAACGACGGATCTCGTTAGTCTAGATATAGAGGACGGTTGTACAGACGGATCTCGTTAGTCTAGATATAGAAGAAGGTTGTACAGACGGGTCTCGTGAGTCTAGATAGAGAAGACGGTTGTACAGACGGATCTCGTTAGTCTAGATATAGAAGACGGTTGTATAACGAGAGATCTCGTTAGTCTAGATATAGAAGACGGTTGTACAGACGGGTCTCGTGAGTCTAGATAGAGAAAACGGTTGTACAGACGGATCACGTTAGTCTAGATATAGAAGACGGTTGTACAGACGGATCTCGTTAGTCTAGATATAGAAGACGGTTGTACAACGACGGATCTCGTTAGTCTAGATATAGAAGAAGGTTGTACAGACGGATCTCGTGAGTCTAGATATAGAAGACGGTTGTACAGACGGGTCTCATTAGTCTAGATATAGAAGACGGTTGTAGAACGACGTATCTCGTTAGTCTAGATATAGAAGACGGTTGTACAGACGGATCTCGTTAGTCTAGATATAGAAGACGGTTGTACAGACGGATCCCGTTAGTCTAGATATAGAAGACGGTTGTACAGACGGATCTCGTTAGTCTAGATATTGAAGACGTTTGTCCAACGACGTACCTCGTTAGTCTAGATATAGAAAACGGTTGTACAGACGGATCTCGTTAGTCTAGATATAGAAGACGGTTGTACAACGACGGATCTCGTTAGTCTAGATATAGAAGAAGGTTGTACAGACGGATCTCGTGAGTCTAGATATAGAAGACGGTTGTACAGACGGGTCTCATTAGTCTAGATATAGAAGACGGTTGTACAACGACGTATCTCGTTCGTCTAGATATAGAAGGCGGTTGTACATACGGATCTCGTTAGTCTAGATATAGAAGACGGTTGTACAGACGGATCTCGTTAGTCTAGATATTGAAGACGTTTGTCCAACGACGTACCTCGTTAGTCTAGATATAGAAAACGGTTGTACAGACGGATCTCGTTAGTCTAGATATAGAAGACGGTTGTACAGACGGGTCTCGTTAGTCTAGATATAGAAGACGGTTGTACAGACGGATCTCGTTAGTCTAGATATAGAAGACGTTTGTCCAACGACGTATCTCGTTAGTCTAGATATAGAATACGGTTGTACAGACGGATCGCGTTAGTCTAGATATAGAAGACGGTTGTACAGACGGATCCCGTTAGTCTAGATATAGAAGACGGTTGTATAACGAGAGATCTCGTTAGTCTAGATATAGAAAACGGTTGTACAGACGGATCGCGTTAGTCTAGATATAGAAGATGGTTGTACAACGACGTATCTCGTTAGTCGAGATATAGAAGGCGGTTGTACAGACGGATCTCGTTAGTCTAGATATAGAAGACGGTTGTACAGACGGATCTCGTTAGTCTAGATATTGAAGACGATTGTCCAACGACGTATCTCGTTAGTCTAGATATAGAAGACAGTTGTACAGACGGATCTCGTTAGTCTAGATATAGAAGACGGTTGTACAGACGGATCTCGTTAGTCTAGATATAGAAGGCGGTTGTACAGACGGATCTCGTTAGTCTAGATATAGAAGACGGTTGTACAGACGGATCTCGTTAGTCTAGATATAGAAGATGGTTGTACAACGACGTATCTCGTTCGTCTAGATATAGAAGGCGGTTGTACAGACGGATCTCGTTAGTCTAGATATAGAAGACGGTTGTACAGACGGATCTCGTTAGTCTAGATATAGAAGACGGTTGTGCAGACGGATCTCGTTAGTCTAGATATAGAAGACGGTTGTACAGACGGATCTCGTTAGTCTAGATATAGAAGATGGTTGTACAACGACGTATCTCGTTCGTCTAGATATAGAAGACAGTTGTACAGACGGATCTCGTTAGTCTAGATATAGAAGACGGTTGTACAGACGGATCTCGTTAGTCTAGATATAGAAGACGGTTGTGCAGACGGATTTCGTTAGTCTAGATATAGAAGACGGTTGTACAGACGGATCTCGTTAGTCTAGATATAGAAGACGGTTGTACAGACGGATCTCGTTAGTCTAGATATAGAAGACGTTTGTCCAACGACGTATCTCGTTAGTCTAGATATAGAAGACGGTTGTACAGACGGATCTCGTTAGTCTAGATATAGAAAACGGTTGTACAGACGGGTCTCGTTAGTCTAGATATAGAAGACGGTTGTACAGACGGATCTCGTTAGTCTAGATATAGAAGACGGTTGTACAGACGGATCTCGTTAGTCTAGATATAGAAGACGGTTGTACAGACGGATCTCGTTAGTCTAGATATAGAAGACGGTTGTACAGACGGATCTCGTTAGTCTAGATATAGAAGACGGTTGTACAGACGGATGTCGTTAGTCTAGATATAGAAGACGTTTGTCCCACGACGTCTCTCGTCAGTCTAGATATAGAAGACGGTTGTACAGACGGATCTCGTTAGTCTAGATATAGAAGACGGTTGTACAGACGGATCCCGTTAGTCTAGATATAGAAGACGGTTGTATAACGAGAGATCTCGTTAGTCTAGATATAGAAAACGGTTGTACAGACGGATCGCGTTAGTCTAGATATAGAAGATGGTTGTACAACGACGTATCTCGTTAGTCTAGATATAGAAGGCGGTTGTACAGACGGATCTCGTTAGTCTTGATATATAAGACGGTTGTATAACGAGAGATCTCGTTAGTCTAGATATAGAAGACGGTTGTACAGACGGATCTCGATAGTCTAGATATAGAAGACGGTTGTACAGACGGATCTCGTTAGTCTAGATATTGAAGACGTTTGTCCAACGACGTATCTCGTTAGTCTAGATATAGAAGACGGTTGTACAGACGGATCTCGTTAGTCTAGATATAGAAGACGGTTGTACAGACGGATCTCGTTAGTCTAGATATAGAAGATGGTTGTTCAACGACGTATCTCGTTCGTCTAGATATAGAAGGCGGTTGTACAGACGGATCTCGTTAGTCTAGATATAGAAGACGGTTGTACAGACGGATCTCGTTAGTCTAGATATTGAAGACGTTTGTCCAACGACGTACCTCGTTAGTCTAGATATAGAAAACGGTTGTACAGACGGATCTCGTTAGTCTAGATATAGAAGACGGTTGTACAACGACGGATCTCGTTAGTCTAGATATAGAGGACGGTTGTACAGACGGATCTCGTTAGTCTAGATATAGAAGAAGGTTGTACAGACGGGTCTCGTGAGTCTAGATAGAGAAGACGGTTGTACAGACGGATCTCGTTAGTCTAGATATAGAAGACGGTTGTATAACGAGAGATCTCGTTAGTCTAGATATAGAAGACGGTTGTACAGACGGGTCTCGTGAGTCTAGATAGAGAAAACGGTTGTACAGACGGATCACGTTAGTCTAGATATAGAAGACGGTTGTACAGACGGATCTCGTTAGTCTAGATATAGAAGACGGTTGTACAACGACGGATCTCGTTAGTCTAGATATAGAAGAAGGTTGTACAGACGGATCTCGTGAGTCTAGATATAGAAGACGGTTGTACAGACGGGTCTCATTAGTCTAGATATAGAAGACGGTTGTAGAACGACGTATCTCGTTAGTCTAGATATAGAAGACGGTTGTACAGACGGATCTCGTTAGTCTAGATATAGAAGACGGTTGTACAGACGGATCCCGTTAGTCTAGATATAGAAGACGGTTGTACAGACGGATCTCGTTAGTCTAGATATTGAAGACGTTTGTCCAACGACGTACCTCGTTAGTCTAGATATAGAAAACGGTTGTACAGACGGATCTCGTTAGTCTAGATATAGAAGACGGTTGTACAACGACGGATCTCGTTAGTCTAGATATAGAAGAAGGTTGTACAGACGGATCTCGTGAGTCTAGATATAGAAGACGGTTGTACAGACGGGTCTCATTAGTCTAGATATAGAAGACGGTTGTACAACGACGTATCTCGTTCGTCTAGATATAGAAGGCGGTTGTACATACGGATCTCGTTAGTCTAGATATAGAAGACGGTTGTACAGACGGATCTCGTTAGTCTAGATATTGAAGACGTTTGTCCAACGACGTACCTCGTTAGTCTAGATATAGAAAACGGTTGTACAGACGGATCTCGTTAGTCTAGATATAGAAGACGGTTGTACAGACGGGTCTCGTTAGTCTAGATATAGAAGACGGTTGTACAGACGGATCTCGTTAGTCTAGATATAGAAGACGTTTGTCCAACGACGTATCTCGTTAGTCTAGATATAGAATACGGTTGTACAGACGGATCGCGTTAGTCTAGATATAGAAGACGGTTGTACAGACGGATCCCGTTAGTCTAGATATAGAAGACGGTTGTATAACGAGAGATCTCGTTAGTCTAGATATAGAAAACGGTTGTACAGACGGATCGCGTTAGTCTAGATATAGAAGATGGTTGTACAACGACGTATCTCGTTAGTCGAGATATAGAAGGCGGTTGTACAGACGGATCTCGTTAGTCTAGATATAGAAGACGGTTGTACAGACGGATCTCGTTAGTCTAGATATTGAAGACGATTGTCCAACGACGTATCTCGTTAGTCTAGATATAGAAGACAGTTGTACAGACGGATCTCGTTAGTCTAGATATAGAAGACGGTTGTACAGACGGATCTCGTTAGTCTAGATATAGAAGGCGGTTGTACAGACGGATCTCGTTAGTCTAGATATAGAAGACGGTTGTACAGACGGATCTCGTTAGTCTAGATATAGAAGATGGTTGTACAACGACGTATCTCGTTCGTCTAGATATAGAAGGCGGTTGTACAGACGGATCTCGTTAGTCTAGATATAGAAGACGGTTGTACAGACGGATCTCGTTAGTCTAGATATAGAAGACGGTTGTGCAGACGGATCTCGTTAGTCTAGATATAGAAGACGGTTGTACAGACGGATCTCGTTAGTCTAGATATAGAAGATGGTTGTACAACGACGTATCTCGTTCGTCTAGATATAGAAGACAGTTGTACAGACGGATCTCGTTAGTCTAGATATAGAAGACGGTTGTACAGACGGATCTCGTTAGTCTAGATATAGAAGACGGTTGTGCAGACGGATTTCGTTAGTCTAGATATAGAAGACGGTTGTACAGACGGATCTCGTTAGTCTAGATATAGAAGACGGTTGTACAGACGGATCTCGTTAGTCTAGATATAGAAGACGTTTGTCCAACGACGTATCTCGTTAGTCTAGATATAGAAGACGGTTGTACAGACGGATCTCGTTAGTCTAGATATAGAAAACGGTTGTACAGACGGGTCTCGTTAGTCTAGATATAGAAGACGGTTGTACAGACGGATCTCGTTAGTCTAGATATAGAGGACGGTTGTACAGACGGATCTCGTTAGTCTAGATATAGAAGACGTTTGTCCAACGACGTATCTCGTTAGTCTAGATATAGAAGACGGTTGTATAACGAGATATCTCGTTAGTCTAGATATAGAAGACGGTTGTACAGACGGATCTCGTTAGTCTAGATATAGAAGACGGTTGTACAGCCGGATCACGTTAGTCTAGATATAGAAGACGGTTGTACAGACGGATCTCGTTAGTCTCGATATAGAAGACGGTTGTACAGACGGATCTCGTTAGTCTAGATATAGAAGACGGTTGTACAGACGGATCTCGTTAGTCTAGATATAGAAGACGGTTGTACAGACGGATCTCGTTAGTCTAGATATAGAAGACGTTTGTCCAACGACGTATCTCGTTAGTCTAGATATAGAAGACGGTTGTACAGACGGATCTCGTTAGTCTAGATATAGAAGAACGTTGTACAGACGGGTCTCGTGAGTCTAGATAGAGAAGACGGTTGTACAGACGGATCTCGTTAGTCTAGATATAGAAGACGGTTGTACAGACGGATCTCGTTAGTCTAGATATAGAAGACGGTTGTACAGACGGATCTCGTTAGTCTAGATATTGAAGACGTTTGTCCAACGACGTATCTCGTTAGTCTAGATATAGAAGACGGTTGTACAGACGGATCTCGTTAGTCTAGATATAGAAGATGGTTGTACAACGACGTATCTCGTTCGTCTAGATATAGAAGGCGGTTGTACAGACGGATCTCGTTAGTCTAGATATAGAAGACGGTTGTACAGACGGATCTCGTTAGTCTAGATATAGAAGATGGTTGTACAACGACGTATCTCGTTCGTCTAGATATAGAAGGCGGTTGTACAGACGGATCTCGTTAGTCTAGATATTGAAGACGTTTGTCCAACGACGTACCTCGTTAGTCTAGATATAGAAAACGGTTGTACAGACGGATCTCGTTAGTCTAGATATAGAAGGCGGTTGTACAGACGGATCTCGTTAGTCTAGATATAGAAGATGGTTGTACAACGACGTATCTCGTTCGTCTAGATATAGAAGGCGGTTGTACAGACGGATCTCGTTAGTCTAGATATAGAAGACGGTTGTACAGACGGATCTCGTTAGTCTAGATATAGAAGATGGTTGTACAACGACGTATCTCGTTCGTCTAGATATAGAAGGCGGTTGTACAGACGGATCTCGTTAGTCTAGATATTGAAGACGTTTGTCCAACGACGTACCTCGTTAGTCTAGATATAGAAAACGGTTGTACAGACGGATCTCGTTAGTCTAGATATAGAAGAGGGTTGTACAACGACGGATCTCGTTAGTCTAGATATAGAAAACGGTTGTACAGACGGGTCTCGTTAGTCTAGATATAGAAGACGGTTGTACAGACGGATCTCGTTAGTCTAGATATAGAGGACGGTTGTACAGACGGATCTCGTTAGTCTAGATATAGAAGAAGGTTGTACAGACGGGTCTCGTGAGTCTAGATAGAGAAGACGGTTGTACAGACGGATCTCGTTAGTCTAGATATAGAAGACGGTTGTACAGACGGATCTCGTTAGTCTAGATATAGAAGACGGTTGTACAGACGGATCTCGTTAGTCTAGATATAGAAGACGGTTGTACAGACGGATGTCGTTAGTCTAGATATAGAAGACGTTTGTCCCACGACGTCTCTCGTCAGTCTAGATATAGAAGACGGTTGTACAGACGGATCTCGTTAGTCTAGATATAGAAGACGGTTGTACAGACGGATCCCGTTAGTCTAGATATAGAAGACGGTTGTATAACGAGAGATCTCGTTAGTCTAGATATAGAAAACGGTTGTACAGACGGATCGCGTTAGTCTAGATATAGAAGATGGTTGTACAACGACGTATCTCGTTAGTCTAGATATAGAAGGCGGTTGTACAGACGGATCTCGTTAGTCTAGATATAGAAGACGGTTGTATAACGAGAGATCTCGTTAGTCTAGATATAGAAGACGGTTGTACAGACGGATCTCGATAGTCTAGATATAGAAGACGGTTGTACAGACGGATCTCGTTAGTCTAGATATTGAAGACGTTTGTCCAACGACGTATCTCGTTAGTCTAGATATAGAAGACGGTTGTACAGACGGATCTCGTTAGTCTAGATATAGAAGACGGTTGTACAGACGGATCTCGTTAGTCTAGATATAGAAGATGGTTGTTCAACGACGTATCTCGTTCGTCTAGATATAGAAGGCGGTTGTACAGACGGATCTCGTTAGTCTAGATATAGAAGACGGTTGTACAGACGGATCTCGTTAGTCTAGATATTGAAGACGTTTGTCCAACGACGTACCTCGTTAGTCTAGATATAGAAAACGGTTGTACAGACGGATCTCGTTAGTCTAGATATAGAAGACGGTTGTACAACGACGGATCTCGTTAGTCTAGATATAGAGGACGGTTGTACAGACGGATCTCGTTAGTCTAGATATAGAAGAAGGTTGTACAGACGGGTCTCGTGAGTCTAGATAGAGAAGACGGTTGTACAGACGGATCTCGTTAGTCTAGATATAGAAGACGGTTGTATAACGAGAGATCTCGTTAGTCTAGATATAGAAGACGGTTGTACAGACGGGTCTCGTGAGTCTAGATAGAGAAAACGGTTGTACAGACGGATCACGTTAGTCTAGATATAGAAGACGGTTGTACAGACGGATCTCGTTAGTCTAGATATAGAAGACGGTTGTACAACGACGGATCTCGTTAGTCTAGATATAGAAGAAGGTTGTACAGACGGATCTCGTGAGTCTAGATATAGAAGACGGTTGTACAGACGGGTCTCATTAGTCTAGATATAGAAGACGGTTGTAGAACGACGTATCTCGTTAGTCTAGATATAGAAGACGGTTGTACAGACGGATCTCGTTAGTCTAGATATAGAAGACGGTTGTACAGACGGATCCCGTTAGTCTAGATATAGAAGACGGTTGTACAGACGGATCTCGTTAGTCTAGATATTGAAGACGTTTGTCCAACGACGTACCTCGTTAGTCTAGATATAGAAAACGGTTGTACAGACGGATCTCGTTAGTCTAGATATAGAAGACGGTTGTACAACGACGGATCTCGTTAGTCTAGATATAGAAGAAGGTTGTACAGACGGATCTCGTGAGTCTAGATATAGAAGACGGTTGTACAGACGGGTCTCATTAGTCTAGATATAGAAGACGGTTGTACAACGACGTATCTCGTTCGTCTAGATATAGAAGGCGGTTGTACATACGGATCTCGTTAGTCTAGATATAGAAGACGGTTGTACAGACGGATCTCGTTAGTCTAGATATTGAAGACGTTTGTCCAACGACGTACCTCGTTAGTCTAGATATAGAAAACGGTTGTACAGACGGATCTCGTTAGTCTAGATATAGAAGACGGTTGTACAGACGGGTCTCGTTAGTCTAGATATAGAAGACGGTTGTACAGACGGATCTCGTTAGTCTAGATATAGAAGACGTTTGTCCAACGACGTATCTCGTTAGTCTAGATATAGAATACGGTTGTACAGACGGATCGCGTTAGTCTAGATATAGAAGACGGTTGTACAGACGGATCCCGTTAGTCTAGATATAGAAGACGGTTGTATAACGAGAGATCTCGTTAGTCTAGATATAGAAAACGGTTGTACAGACGGATCGCGTTAGTCTAGATATAGAAGATGGTTGTACAACGACGTATCTCGTTAGTCGAGATATAGAAGGCGGTTGTACAGACGGATCTCGTTAGTCTAGATATAGAAGACGGTTGTACAGACGGATCTCGTTAGTCTAGATATTGAAGACGATTGTCCAACGACGTATCTCGTTAGTCTAGATATAGAAGACAGTTGTACAGACGGATCTCGTTAGTCTAGATATAGAAGACGGTTGTACAGACGGATCTCGTTAGTCTAGATATAGAAGGCGGTTGTACAGACGGATCTCGTTAGTCTAGATATAGAAGACGGTTGTACAGACGGATCTCGTTAGTCTAGATATAGAAGATGGTTGTACAACGACGTATCTCGTTCGTCTAGATATAGAAGGCGGTTGTACAGACGGATCTCGTTAGTCTAGATATAGAAGACGGTTGTACAGACGGATCTCGTTAGTCTAGATATAGAAGACGGTTGTGCAGACGGATCTCGTTAGTCTAGATATAGAAGACGGTTGTACAGACGGATCTCGTTAGTCTAGATATAGAAGATGGTTGTACAACGACGTATCTCGTTCGTCTAGATATAGAAGACAGTTGTACAGACGGATCTCGTTAGTCTAGATATAGAAGACGGTTGTACAGACGGATCTCGTTAGTCTAGATATAGAAGACGGTTGTGCAGACGGATTTCGTTAGTCTAGATATAGAAGACGGTTGTACAGACGGATCTCGTTAGTCTAGATATAGAAGACGGTTGTACAGACGGATCTCGTTAGTCTAGATATAGAAGACGTTTGTCCAACGACGTATCTCGTTAGTCTAGATATAGAAGACGGTTGTACAGACGGATCTCGTTAGTCTAGATATAGAAAACGGTTGTACAGACGGGTCTCGTTAGTCTAGATATAGAAGACGGTTGTACAGACGGATCTCGTTAGTCTAGATATAGAAGACGGTTGTACAGACGGATCTCGTTAGTCTAGATATAGAAGACGGTTGTACAGACGGATCTCGTTAGTCTAGATATAGAAGACGGTTGTACAGACGGATCTCGTTAGTCTAGATATAGAAGACGGTTGTACAGACGGATGTCGTTAGTCTAGATATAGAAGACGTTTGTCCCACGACGTCTCTCGTCAGTCTAGATATAGAAGACGGTTGTACAGACGGATCTCGTTAGTCTAGATATAGAAGACGGTTGTACAGACGGATCCCGTTAGTCTAGATATAGAAGACGGTTGTATAACGAGAGATCTCGTTAGTCTAGATATAGAAAACGGTTGTACAGACGGATCACGTTAGTCTAGATATAGAAGATGGTTGTACAACGACGTATCTCGTTAGTCTAGATATAGAAGGCGGTTGTACAGACGGATCTCGTTAGTCTTGATATATAAGACGGTTGTATAACGAGAGATCTCGTTAGTCTAGATATAGAAGACGGTTGTACAGACGGATCTCGATAGTCTAGATATAGAAGACGGTTGTACAGACGGATCTCGTTAGTCTAGATATTGAAGACGTTTGTCCAACGACGTATCTCGTTAGTCTAGATATAGAAGACGGTTGTACAGACGGATCTCGTTAGTCTAGATATAGAAGACGGTTGTACAGACGGATCTCGTTAGTCTAGATATAGAAGATGGTTGTTCAACGACGTATCTCGTTCGTCTAGATATAGAAGGCGGTTGTACAGACGGATCTCGTTAGTCTAGATATAGAAGACGGTTGTACAGACGGATCTCGTTAGTCTAGATATTGAAGACGTTTGTCCAACGACGTACCTCGTTAGTCTAGATATAGAAAACGGTTGTACAGACGGATCTCGTTAGTCTAGATATAGAAGACGGTTGTACAACGACGGATCTCGTTAGTCTAGATATAGAGGACGGTTGTACAGACGGATCTCGTTAGTCTAGATATAGAAGAAGGTTGTACAGACGGGTCTCGTGAGTCTAGATAGAGAAGACGGTTGTACAGACGGATCTCGTTAGTCTAGATATAGAAGACGGTTGTATAACGAGAGATCTCGTTAGTCTAGATATAGAAGACGGTTGTACAGACGGGTCTCGTGAGTCTAGATAGAGAAAACGGTTGTACAGACGGATCACGTTAGTCTAGATATAGAAGACGGTTGTACAGACGGATCTCGTTAGTCTAGATATAGAAGACGGTTGTACAACGACGGATCTCGTTAGTCTAGATATAGAAGAAGGTTGTACAGACGGATCTCGTGAGTCTAGATATAGAAGACGGTTGTACAGACGGGTCTCATTAGTCTAGATATAGAAGACGGTTGTAGAACGACGTATCTCGTTAGTCTAGATATAGAAGACGGTTGTACAGACGGATCTCGTTAGTCTAGATATAGAAGACGGTTGTACAGACGGATCCCGTTAGTCTAGATATAGAAGACGGTTGTACAGACGGATCTCGTTAGTCTAGATATTGAAGACGTTTGTCCAACGACGTACCTCGTTAGTCTAGATATAGAAAACGGTTGTACAGACGGATCTCGTTAGTCTAGATATAGAAGACGGTTGTACAACGACGGATCTCGTTAGTCTAGATATAGAAGAAGGTTGTACAGACGGATCTCGTGAGTCTAGATATAGAAGACGGTTGTACAGACGGGTCTCATTAGTCTAGATATAGAAGACGGTTGTACAACGACGTATCTCGTTCGTCTAGATATAGAAGGCGGTTGTACATACGGATCTCGTTAGTCTAGATATAGAAGACGGTTGTACAGACGGATCTCGTTAGTCTAGATATTGAAGACGTTTGTCCAACGACGTACCTCGTTAGTCTAGATATAGAAAACGGTTGTACAGACGGATCTCGTTAGTCTAGATATAGAAGACGGTTGTACAGACGGGTCTCGTTAGTCTAGATATAGAAGACGGTTGTACAGACGGATCTCGTTAGTCTAGATATAGAAGACGTTTGTCCAACGACGTATCTCGTTAGTCTAGATATAGAATACGGTTGTACAGACGGATCGCGTTAGTCTAGATATAGAAGACGGTTGTACAGACGGATCCCGTTAGTCTAGATATAGAAGACGGTTGTATAACGAGAGATCTCGTTAGTCTAGATATAGAAAACGGTTGTACAGACGGATCGCGTTAGTCTAGATATAGAAGATGGTTGTACAACGACGTATCTCGTTAGTCGAGATATAGAAGGCGGTTGTACAGACGGATCTCGTTAGTCTAGATATAGAAGACGGTTGTACAGACGGATCTCGTTAGTCTAGATATTGAAGACGATTGTCCAACGACGTATCTCGTTAGTCTAGATATAGAAGACAGTTGTACAGACGGATCTCGTTAGTCTAGATATAGAAGACGGTTGTACAGACGGATCTCGTTAGTCTAGATATAGAAGGCGGTTGTACAGACGGATCTCGTTAGTCTAGATATAGAAGACGGTTGTACAGACGGATCTCGTTAGTCTAGATATAGAAGATGGTTGTACAACGACGTATCTCGTTCGTCTAGATATAGAAGGCGGTTGTACAGACGGATCTCGTTAGTCTAGATATAGAAGACGGTTGTACAGACGGATCTCGTTAGTCTAGATATAGAAGACGGTTGTGCAGACGGATCTCGTTAGTCTAGATATAGAAGACGGTTGTACAGACGGATCTCGTTAGTCTAGATATAGAAGATGGTTGTACAACGACGTATCTCGTTCGTCTAGATATAGAAGACAGTTGTACAGACGGATCTCGTTAGTCTAGATATAGAAGACGGTTGTACAGACGGATCTCGTTAGTCTAGATATAGAAGACGGTTGTGCAGACGGATTTCGTTAGTCTAGATATAGAAGACGGTTGTACAGACGGATCTCGTTAGTCTAGATATAGAAGACGGTTGTACAGACGGATCTCGTTAGTCTAGATATAGAAGACGTTTGTCCAACGACGTATCTCGTTAGTCTAGATATAGAAGACGGTTGTACAGACGGATCTCGTTAGTCTAGATATAGAAAACGGTTGTACAGACGGGTCTCGTTAGTCTAGATATAGAAGACGGTTGTACAGACGGATCTCGTTAGTCTAGATATAGAGGACGGTTGTACAGACGGATCTCGTTAGTCTAGATATAGAAGAAGGTTGTACAGACGGGTCTCGTGAGTCTAGATAGAGAAGACGGTTGTACAGACGGATCTCGTTAGTCTAGATATAGAAGACGGTTGTACAGACGGATCTCGTTAGTCTAGATATAGAAGACGTTTGTCCAACGACGTATCTCGTTAGTCTAGATATAGAAGACGGTTGTACAGACGGATCGCGTTAGTCTAGATATAGAAGACGGTTGTACAGACGGATCCCGTTAGTCTAGATATAGAAGACGGTTGTATAACGAGAGATCTCGTTAGTCTAGATATAGAAAACGGTTGTACAGACGGATCGCGTTAGTCTAGATATAGAAGATGGTTGTACAACGACGTATCTCGTTAGTCTAGGTATAGAGGAATGTTGTACAGACGGATCTCGTGAGTCTAGATATAGAAGACGGTTGTACAGACGGGTCTCGTTAGTCTAGATATAGAAGACGGTTGTACAACGATGTATCTCGTTCGTCTAGATATAGAAGGCGGTTGTACAGACGGATCTCGTTAGTCTAGATATAGAAGACGGTTGTACAGACGGATCTCGTTAGTCTAGATATTGAAGACGTTTGTCCAACGACGTACCTCGTTAGTCTAGATATAGAAAACGGTTGTACAGACGGATCTCGTTAGTCTAGATATAGAAGACGGTTGTACAACGACGGATCTCGTTAGTCTAGATATAGAAGACGGTTGTGCAGACGGATCTCGTTAGTCTAGATATAAAAGACGGTTGTACAGACGGATCTCGTTAGTCTAGATATAGAGGACGGTTGTACAGACGGATCTCGTTAGTCTAGATATAGAAGAAGGTTGTACAGACGGGTCTCGTGAGTCTAGATAGAGAAGACGGTTGTACAGACGGATCTCGTTAGTCTAGATATAGAAGACGGTTGTACAGACGGATCTCGTTAGTCTAGAAATAGAAGAAGGTTGTACAGACGGGTCTCGTGAGTCTAGATAGAGAAGACGGTTGTACAGACGGATCTCGTTAGTCTAGATATAGAAGACGGTTGTACAGACGGATCTCGTTAGTCTAGATATAGAAGACGTTTGTCCAACGACGTATCTCGTTAGTCTAGATATAGAAGACGTTTGTCCAACGACGTATCTCGTTAGTCTAGATATAGAAGACGGTTGTACAGACGGATCTCGTTAGTCTAGATATAGAAGACGGTTGTATAACGAGATATCTCGTTAGTCTAGATATAGAAGACGGTTGTACAGACGGATCTCGTTAGTCTAGATATAGAAGATGGTTGTACAACGACGTATCTCGTTCGTCTAGATATAGAAGGCGGTTGTACAGACGGATCTCGTTAGTCTAGATATTGAAGACGTTTGTCCAACGACGTACCTCGTTAGTCTAGATATAGAAAACGGTTGTACAGACGGATCTCGTTAGTCTAGATATAGAAGAGGGTTGTACAACGACGGATCTCGTTAGTCTAGATATAGAAAACGGTTGTACAGACGGGTCTCGTTAGTCTAGATATAGAAGACGGTTGTACAGACGGATCTCGTTAGTCTAGATATAGAGGGCGGTTGTACAGACGGATCTCGTTAGTCTAGATATAGAAGAAGGTTGTACAGACGGGTCTCGTGAGTCTAGATAGAGAAGACGGTTGTACAGACGGATCTCGTTAGTCTAGATATAGAAGACGGTTGTACAGACGGATCTCGTTAGTCTAGATATAGAAGACGGTTGTACAGACGGATCTCGTTAGTCTAGATATAGAAGGCGGTTGTACAGACGGATGTCGTTAGTCTAGATATAGAAGACGGTTGTACAGACGGATCTCGTTAGTCTAGATATAGAAGATGGTTGTACAACGACGTATCTCGTTCGTCTAGATATAGAAGGCGGTTGTACAGACGGATCTCGTTAGTCTAGATATAGAAGACGGTTGTACAGACGGATCTCGTTAGTCTAGATATAGAAGATGGTTGTACAACGACGTATCTCGTTCGTCTAGATATAGAAGGCGGTTGTACAGACGGATCTCGTTAGTCTAGATATTGAAGACGTTTGTCCAACGACGTACCTCGTTAGTCTAGATATAGAAAACGGTTGTACAGACGGATCTCGTTAGTCTAGATATAGAAGAGGGTTGTACAACGACGGATCTCGTTAGTCTAGATATAGAAAACGGTTGTACAGACGGATCTCGTTAGTCTAGGTATAGAAGACGGTTGTACAGACGGATCTCGTTAGTCTAGATATTGAACACGTTTGTCCAACGACGTACCTCGTTAGTCTAGATATAGAAAACGGTTGTACAGACGGATCTCGTTAGTCTAGATATAGAAGACGGTTGTACAGACGGGTCTCGTTAGTCTAGATATAGAAGACGGTTGTACAGACGGATCTCGTTAGTCTAGATATAGAAGACGTTTGTCCAACGACGTATCTCGTTAGTCTAGATATAGAAGACGGTTGTACAGACGGATCGCGTTAGTCTAGATATAGAAGACGGTTGTACAGACGGATCTCGTTAGTCTAGATATAGAAGGCGGTTGTACAGACGGATCCCGTTAGTCTAGATATAGAAGACGGTTGTATAACGAGAGATCTCGTTAGTCTAGATATAGAAAACGGTTGTACAGACGGATCGCGTTAGTCTAGATATAGAAGATGGTTGTACAACGACGTATCTCGTTAGTCGAGATATAGAAGGCGGTTGTACAGACGGATCTCGTTAGTCTAGATATAGAAGACGGTTGTACAGACGGATCTCGTTAGTCTAGATATTGAAGACGATTGTCCAACGACGTATCTCGTTAGTCTAGATATAGAAGACAGTTGTACAGACGGATCTCGTTAGTCTAGATATAGAAGACGGTTGTACAGACGGATCTCGTTAGTCTAGATATAGAAGGCGGTTGTACAGACGGATCTCGTTAGTCTAGATATAGAAGACGGTTGTACAGACGGATCTCGTTAGTCTAGATATAGAAGATGGTTGTACAACGACGTATCTCGTTCGTCTAGATATAGAAGGCGGTTGTACAGACGGATCTCGTTAGTCTAGATATAGAAGACGGTTGTACAGACGGATCTCGTTAGTCTAGATATAGAAGACGGTTGTGCAGACGGATCTCGTTAGTCTAGATATAGAAGACTGTTGTACAGACGGATCTCGTTAGTCTAGATATAGAAGATGGTTGTACAACGACGTATCTCGTTCGTCTAGATATAGAAGACAGTTGTACAGACGGATCTCGTTAGTCTAGATATAGAAGACGGTTGTACAGACGGATCTCGTTAGTCTAGATATAGAAGACGGTTGTACAGACGGATCTCGTTAGTCTAGATATAGAAGATGGTTGTACAACGACGTATCTCGTTCGTCTAGATATAGAAGGCGGTTGTACAGACGGATCTCGTTAGTCTAGATATTGAAGACGTTTGTCCAACGACGTACCTCGTTAGTCTAGATATAGAAAACGGTTGTACAGACGGATCTCGTTAGTCTAGATATAGAAGAGGGTTGTACAACGACGGATCTCGTTAGTCTAGATATAGGAAACGGTTGTACAGACGGGTCTCGTTAGTCTAGATATAGAAGACGGTTGTACAGACGGATCTCGTTAGTCTAGATATAGAGGGCGGTTGTACAGACGGATCTCGTTAGTCTAGATATAGAAGAAGGTTGTACAGACGGGTCTCGTGAGTCTAGATAGAGAAGACGGTTGTACAGACGGATCTCGTTAGTCTAGATATAGAAGACGGTTGTACAGACGGATCTCGTTAAGGGGGAGGACATATCCCTGTGGTAGGACCCAGCGGCGTTAAGGGGTCCCTCCGACAATGGGGTCGGCATTGCCGCGGGCGGCCACAATATCAGGGCCGTCGAGTAGAGGAAACCCGCTGGGCGGTGGGGCCGTCGCCCTTAAGACACTCATATGGATAATGACACAACCAAGCCTGGCCTCGGATGCAATATACCAGGCGGTTGGTGGCATTAGGCCATCCTCCCTCTCTTGCCCCGTCGGCAGCGAGGAGGGAGTAAGACAAAATAAGCCCGACGACACCGAGCTGATGCGGCGGGCCGGTGCCACCGGGGCGATAGCCCCGGAAAATGCTACAGCGGCAGACCTTGGCATGGAAAAGGACAACGACAAGGATATGGACCGGACCGATAGGGGGGAGGGAACGAGCAAGGGAGGCTCGGGTCCACCACCTGGATCGACGAGGGGGGAGGGGAGAACGCTTGAGGATATCCTCAACGAAATCCTCCCCCGCGAGGAAGCACAGGCGGTGCTGAGGCCCGAGAACGAAGACCGGGTACCGTTCCTTATCCCGGAGACCCCATCACCGATGGGGAAAGGGGAGAGAAGGATGGGACTACCGGAAGGGGAGGGAAAGGATACTCCCCAGCCTAAGGGGACCGGGGGTGGGCCGGTGAGCATTTTTAAGGGGAAGGGGTTAGCTAGGACGCCACCCCTGAAAGATAGTGTGGCCCCCCCGGAAAATGAATTTATGAGGCCGGCCTCGGACAAGTGGGCCTTGAGCCAGCTGAAGGGGGCTCCCACCAAGAAGGCCGGCGAGGAGAAGGGCAGATCCTGCTCGGCCTCGAGGGTGGAGGGAATCTCCACTCTCAAGGGGAGGGGGCTAGGCCCCAAGGAATCGCAGGGGGGGGAGCCGAGCAACCCCATCAAACTCGGGAGCACCGTCCCACAACAGCAGGGTGGGACAGCAAGGGTGCCTGTTACACAGAGGGGGGGTGGTGTACCCTCCGGGGATGGAGGATGCCGGCTGTTGGAGGCGGCCACCTTGTTGGGGGCCGTCATCCGTGAGTGCGCGAAGGCGAACGCGGACTACAGTGACCGCAAGGCGGCGTGCAAGGTCGTCTCCGCGAAAGGGGTGATCGAGCTGGTCTCGAAAGTCATCCGGAGGTGCGAGAGGGCGGCAGCCGCGGTCGCCGAGGTAATTGCGGACGGCGAGATTGGGAGGAGGGTGGAGGCCCCATTCCCCCCCGCCCCACCTACGAGACCAACGAGGGACGCTGGGACGCAGTGTTCCCCCCCGCCAGGTGAAGGCGGCAAGGGGAAGTCCCCCCAGCTCACCCCACCTAAGGGGAAGCCCCCAGCGAAGGGTAAGGAGAGGGGCCAGAACGGGTCTAAGAGGGCGAGGACCTCTCCGACACCCCCGCAGGAGGTCAATAAGAAGAGGGCGTGTGAGGAGGCCGCCCTGGTGGGGACCCCAGTGGGGGCAACAGGCCAGGAGTGTCCCCTTACCCTGATGGGGCAATGCACCCCGGTCCAGACACCCCGCGGGGGAGAAGAGCGCGGGGACAGGACCCCCCTACCCGGGGAGAGGCTTGGCGTCGGAGCTGAGAAGCCGCCGAGGACCAAGGGGCAGGCCAAGAGGGATCGGAGGGAGCAAAGGAGGAAGGACCTCCTGGCCCAGAGGCCCTTAGCCGAGACCCAGAGGGGTACCCAAGGGGCCCCAGCGATGGGGACACCACCGCCGCAATGGCCGCTGCTGCAGCCAACCACGCAGGACGCGCAGCTGCAGTGGTGGACGAAATGGCCCCCCCTGGGACAGGTGCAGGGGGTACCGAGCGATGCCCGGGACCCTCAGGCACAGCAGATGCAGGCGTTGGGGGCGTGGCAACAGCAGCTGCAACAACAACACCAGCAGCAACTGCTACTGCAGCAACAGCAACAACAGCAGTGGCAGGTCCAGCCCCCTCGGCGTAAGAAAGGGTCCCAGGGCCAACAGGGGGTACGGGGAAAGGTGACCGGTACCCCGAACCCAAAGAACCCTGCGAAAGGGCAAGGGCAGGCGGGCCGAAAGATCCCCCCTAAGCCCCCGCCTACGATGAGGAAACGGCCAGAGGCGGTGCTGATTAAGGTCCCCCCCTCAGCAACGTACCTTGAAACGTACAAGCTGTTGCTGTCCAGGGGGAGGGAGACCCTCGCGGGGGTTAGGGGGGTCAAGAAGACCCAGCAGGGCCACATCCTCCTCGAGGTGGAGAAGGGGGCCAGCCTGGACGCCTTGACGCAGGCGATAAGGGGGATAATTGGGGCGGGGTTGGACTGTACCCCGCTCCAAAACAGGGTGTCCCTGGAGGTCAGGGATCTCGACCCTACAGTCGAGGGCCCGGAGGTCCTTCAGGACCTGGGGGGCGCCCTGAAGGTGGACCCGGGGGACCTTCGGCTGAAGATGCTGAGGTTGGGCCCTAGGGGCACTCAAACGGCCGTGGTGGAGGTTCCCCTTAACCTCCTGAAGAACCTCGGGGAGGGTGGAGTCCGGTTCAGGTCGGGCCTGTCATGGGCGAAGGCCAGGGCTCTCCCGAGAAGCACCAGGTGCTACAGGTGCCACCTGTTAGGACACATGGCCAGGGACTGCGGGGCTGTTAAGGAGGGGAGCGAGCTCTGCAGGAGGTGTGGGGCGGCAGACCACTTGATCACCCGATGCCCCAACCCACCCAGATGCGCCGTCTGCCTTAAGGAGGGGCGGAAGGGCCCTGGGACGGCGCACGTGACGGCATCCCTCGCCTGCCCGTATAACAGGCCGCCTAACGGAGTAGCACCTAGGACGGAGCCCAAGGGTCGAGGGGGAACCAGCGCCGGGAATGGCCCTTAAGGTTGCCCAGATCAACCTGAACAGGAGCCGCCTAGCCCAGGACCTCATGGAGCATCTGATGTCTCAGCTCTCGGTGGATGTGGTGATCATCTCCGAGCCGTACCGCCAGTTGAACTACTGGTTCAACGATGCGGCTGGAGATGCCTCCATCTGGGTGACAGGGTTCAACGGCCACTTCCCAACGATGGCACGCCCCGTGGTGGCAAACGGGGTTGCGGCGGTCAGTTGGGAAGGGAAAGTGCTGTTGAGTTGCTACTGTTCACCCAAAACTAAATTGGCGGAGTTTGGAGACTACCTCAACACCATCGAGGGCACTATTGCGGAGATGAGGTCACTGGGCATGGGCGTGCTCCTGGCAGGTGACTGGAACGCCAGGTCTCCGGCCTGGGGAGGGGTACGGCTGGACAGGAAGGGGACGGCGATCCTCGACCTGCTGGCCGGCCTAGGCCTGGTCCCGGTTAAGATCCCGGAGAGGTTCAGGTTCACCTTCGAGAGGAACGGGAGGAGGTCCTTCATCGACATCCTGTCTGCGGACCGTGCGACAGCCAGAAGTATCAAGAGCGAGGTCCTTAATCAAGGCTCGTTCTCTGATCACAGATATGTCCTCCATACCATCCGGAGGACAAGGTCTGTGATCAGGACAGCCGCCTGGCAGCCGTATTCCATAAAGGATATGGACGCTGCCGAGGTGGTGGCGCACTTCGGGCTGTTGCACGGACGGCGGGATGGGGGTGCCGATGAGGGGGACCTAGGTGAGCCTGGGCCCCCGGGTGAACCGAAGGCGGAGAGGCTCCAAAGGACACTTGAGGAGGCCTGCAGGGACAAGCTCCCGAAGAAGTCCCTCCCCCGCGGGACCCGTAAGCCCAACGGGTGGTGGTGCAGGGAGGTGGCCGTGGCACGGGCGGCGTCCCTGAAAGCCAGGCGTAGGGTGAAGAAGAGGAGGAGGAGGGGTGGCCCGGAGGCGGAGGAGGCACGGGTGGCCTACTCCGTGGCCCGGAGAGGGGTACAGGTCGCCATCTGGAGGGCAAAGGAAGCCCAGTGGATGGGCATGTGTGCCCAGGTGGACCTAGACCCCTGGGGGAGGCCTTACAAGGCGGTCATGGCCAAACTCGGTGGGCGACCACCGAGGATGACGATGACCCCGGCCCAGGTCCGGAAGATACTGGACCGGCTCTTTGTAACGGTACCTCCCCCTCCCCTCCTCCTCCCCCCTCGTTATGGTGCTGCTCCTGAGGACGGGGCCCTAAGGGCTTTGATGACGGCCCCTGAGGTGGATATGGAGATGGTCGAGGAGGCCATATCCCGCCTCAAGCCGAACAAAGCCCCGGGTTTGGACGCGGTCCCGGCGGAGGTCGTGGTCGCCGTGTCGAGGGCGTTCCGACAGGACCTCGTGGAGGTGATCGCGGACACCTTGAGGAGGGGATCCATCCCCGCGGCGTGGAAGAGGGCGCGGGTGGTGCTTGTCCCCAAGCCCGGCAAGCAGCCCACCGAGCCCAACGCGTACCGTCCGATCAGCGTGCTCCCAGCACTTAGTAAAGTATGGGAGTACGCTGTTAAGGAGCTGATCGAGAGGCAGATTGGCCGGGACCCCTTCTCCCCGAACCAGTTCGGTTTCAGGAGAGGGGTCGGGACAGTGGAGGCTGCCCGGGAGGTCATGGCGTTTGCCGAGGGCTGTGTGGCCACCACCAAGCCGAGGCTCTGCGTGATGGTGTTGATAGACGTCCGTAACGCTTTCAACGCCATCCGCTGGGATACCATCGCACGGGAGCTCGTCGTGAGGCGTGTGCACCCAACGGTCCGGAGAGTCCTTAGGGATTACTTCTCCGACCGTTATATTACGGTGCACACGCAGCACGGCGAGGTCACGACCGGAATCTGCGCGGGGGTTCCTCAGGGCTCGGTCCTAGGCCCTTTCCTGTGGAACCTCGTTTATGACGGGGTTCTTAAGACCGTTGGTCCCGGGCGTTTTGTCAAGGCCATCGCCTATGCCGACGACCTGGCAGTTATGTTCTCAGCTAGGGACGTAACCCAGGCCGAGGCAATGATGGCTGAAACGCTCGGGAGGGTTAGGGCCTGGTTCGAGTCCACTGGCCTTGAGATGGCCTCGGATAAAACCGAGGTCATCATCTTGGCGGGCCTGCGCGCGGACAAAGGAAGGGAATTCCCGGTGATGGGATCGGTGGTGGCGGCCACGCGGTCGGCCAAGTACCTGGGGGTCACGCTGGACTGCCGTCGGAGGTTCAAGACGCACCTTGACGGGGCGGTCATCAGGGCAGACAAGGTGGTAGGAGCCCTGTCGGCACTGCTCCCGAATGTTAGAGGTCCCTCGGTCGCATCGAGGCGACTGTACTACAACGTTTGGGAGTCAGTGCTGACGTATGCCGCCCCGGCATGGGCGTCGGCCTTGGAGGTGGGAGTAAATCTCACCTCCATCCGACGGGCCCAGCGATCTGCCCTCATCAGGACATCAGCGGCCTATCGGACGGTGTCGCGGCAGGCACTCTGTGTCCTCGCGGGGAGGATGCCACTGGAGATCAAGGTGGCCATGTGGAGGGAAGTCCACGACTGGAGGGCGCGGGATAGGGCGAACCCGGTCCTAATGCGAGACCCAAAGGCGCTAAGGGCAAAGCAGGCGCAGAACAGGCGCATTGCCCTGGCCTCCGCCATGGTTAAGTGGCAGGAGGCCTGGGACGGGATGGGCCCCACGTATTGGACGTGGAGGCTGGTGCCTGAGGTCCGGACGTTCGCGGTGGGAGCCGGGCTGGCGCGGCAGCCAGATTACTGGCTAACCCAGCTCCTGACCGGACATGGGTCCTTCGGGGCCTTCAGGAGGAGAATTGGGAAGGCCCCTACTGGGGCGTGTGAGGAGTGCGGGGCGGCGTTGGACGACGCCGAGCACGTCCTCACGGCATGCCCGGTGTTCGAGGAAGAGCGCCGGGCATTGGCTGAGGCCCTGGGGGCCCCGTTGGACCCCAGTACATTGATCCGCCTCGCTATGGGGGCGGACAGTAAGTGGGAGCAGCTCCGGACCTTTGCATCCACTACCATGGGTGCAAAGGCCCGGAGAGAGGCCCTGGCAGAGAAAGCCGCGAGGGACGCCCGGGCGGCGGCGGCCAAACAAGAGGCCCAAAGGAGGGCCCTTGAAAGAAGGAGAAGGGCCCTGAAGCGAAAGATGGGTGGGACGGGCCAAGGGGCTAGACCTCCCCCTAGTAAAAGGGTGAGGAGGCTGGTTCCTCCTCCCCTCCAATAAAGGCGGGTCGATCCGGGGATACCTGGGTGGATTTTTTAATCCGCGTATTTATCCCGTAGACGTAAGGTGGGCGGCGCGTAATTTATCCCGTTGTTTTCTGTGGGTGTGAATGGATGTATCGCGTATTTATTCCGGCTTGTGTGGGTATGAATGCTGCGAGTGTACGTCTGGGTGTGTGAATGTGTGCATGATATTTATTTATTTATCTATTTATTTAGGTAGGTAAGTATTTATTATTAATTGTACATAGGAGGCGTGGTCTACACCGCTACGGGCGCTGTGGTGGTAGTATTGCCTCGAAGTTCCCACCACAGCGGGTAGACACGAGAGAGGCGGACCCAAGAGAGGGGGTTTTTAGTGGGTATCCCACCACTAGGGTGGCGAGTCCCACATAACCCCGGTATCCGTACCGGGGTATGCATAAAGCATTTTCCCCCTCTTTAAAAAAAAAAAAAAAAAAAAAAAAAAAGACGGATCTCGTTAGTCTAGATATAGAAGACGGTTGTACAGACGGATCTCGTTAGTCTAGATATAGAAGGCGGTTGTACAGACGGATGTCGTTAGTCTAGATATAGAAGACGGTTGTACAGACGGATCTCGTTAGTCTAGATATAGAAGATGGTTGTACAACGACGTATCTCGTTCGTCTAGATATAGAAGGCGGTTGTACAGACGGATCTCGTTAGTCTAGATATAGAAGACGGTTGTACAGACGGATCTCGTTAGTCTAGATATAGAAGATGGTTGTACAACGACGTATCTCGTTCGTCTAGATATAGAAGGCGGTTGTACAGACGGATCTCGTTAGTCTAGATATTGAAGACGTTTGTCCAACGACGTACCTCGTTAGTCTAGATATAGAAAACGGTTGTACAGACGGATCTCGTTAGTCTAGATATAGAAGAGGGTTGTACAACGACGGATCTCGTTAGTCTAGATATAGAAAACGGTTGTACAGACGGATCTCGTTAGTCTAGGTATAGAAGACGGTTGTACAGACGGATCTCGTTAGTCTAGATATTGAACACGTTTGTCCAACGACGTACCTCGTTAGTCTAGATATATAAAACGGTTGTACAGACGGATCTCGTTAGTCTAGATATAGAAGACGGTTGTACAGACGGGTCTCGTTAGTCTAGATATAGAAGACGGTTGTACAGACGGATCTCGTTAGTCTAGATATAGAAGACGTTTGTCCAACGACGTATCTCGTTAGTCTAGATATAGAAGACGGTTGTACAGACGGATCGCGTTAGTCTAGATATAGAAGACGGTTGTACAGACGGATCTCGTTAGTCTAGATATAGAAGGCGGTTGTACAGACGGATCCCGTTAGTCTAGATATAGAAGACGGTTGTATAACGAGAGATCTCGTTAGTCTAGATATAGAAAACGGTTGTACAGACGGATCGCGTTAGTCTAGATATAGAAGATGGTTGTACAACGACGTATCTCGTTAGTCGAGATATAGAAGGCGGTTGTACAGACGGATCTCGTTAGTCTAGATATAGAAGACGGTTGTACAGACGGATCTCGTTAGTCTAGATATTGAAGACGATTGTCCAACGACGTATCTCGTTAGTCTAGATATAGAAGACAGTTGTACAGACGGATCTCGTTAGTCTAGATATAGAAGACGGTTGTACAGACGGATCTCGTTAGTCTAGATATAGAAGGCGGTTGTACAGACGGATCTCGTTAGTCTAGATATAGAAGACGGTTGTACAGACGGATCTCGTTAGTCTAGATATAGAAGATGGTTGTACAACGACGTATCTCGTTCGTCTAGATATAGAAGGCGGTTGTACAGACGGATCTCGTTAGTCTAGATATAGAAGACGGTTGTACAGACGGATCTCGTTAGTCTAGATATAGAAGACGGTTGTGCAGACGGATCTCGTTAGTCTAGATATAGAAGACTGTTGTACAGACGGATCTCGTTAGTCTAGATATAGAAGATGGTTGTACAACGACGTATCTCGTTCGTCTAGATATAGAAGACAGTTGTACAGACGGATCTCGTTAGTCTAGATATAGAAGACGGTTGTACAGACGGATCTCGTTAGTCTAGATATAGAAGACGGTTGTGCAGACGGATTTCGTTAGTCTAGATATAGAAGACGGTTGTACAGACGGATCTCGTTAGTTTAGATATAGAAGATGGTTGTACAACGACGTATCTCGTTCGTCTAGATATAGAAGGCGGTTGTACAGACGGATCTCGTTAGTCTAGATATAGAAGACGGTTGTACAGACGGATCTCGTTAGTCTAGATATAGAAGATGGTTGTACAACGACGTATCTCGTTCGTCTAGATATAGAAGGCGGTTGTACAGACGGATCTCGTTAGTCTAGATATTGAAGACGTTTGTCCAACGACGTACCTCGTTAGTCTAGATATAGAAAACGGTTGTACAGACGGATCGCGTTAGTCTAGATATAGAAGATGGTTGTACAACGACGTATCTCGTTAGTCTAGATATAGAAGGCGGTTGTACAGACGGATCTCGTTAGTCTAGATATAGAAGACGGTTGTATAACGAGAGATCTCGTTAGTCTAGATATAGAAGACGGTTGTACAGACGGATCTCGATAGTCTAGATATAGAAGACGGTTGTACAGACGGATCTCGTTAGTCTAGATATTGAAGACGTTTGTCCAACGACGTATCTCGTTAGTCTAGATATTGAAGACGGTTGTACAGACGGATCTCGTTAGTCTAGATATAGAAGACGGTTGTACAGACGGATCTCGTTAGTCTAGATATAGAAGATGGTTGTACAACGACGTATCTCGTTCGTCTAGATATAGAAGGCGGTTGTACAGACGGATCTCGTTAGTCTAGATATAGAAGACGGTTGTACAGACGGATCTCGTTAGTCTAGATATTGAAGACGTTTGTCCAACGACGTACCTCGTTAGTCTAGATATAGAAAACGGTTGTACAGACGGATCTCGTTAGTCTAGATATAGAAGACGGTTGTACAACGACGGATCTCGTTAGTCTAGATATAGAAGACGGTTGTGCAGACGGATCTCGTTAGTCTAGATATAAAAGACGGTTGTACAGACGTATCTCGTTAGTCTAGATATAGAGGACGGTTGTACAGACGGATCTCGTTAGTCTAGATATAGAAGAAGGTTGTACAGACGGGTCTCGTGAGTCTAGATAGAGAAGACGGTTGTACAGACGGATCTCGTTAGTCTAGATATAGAAGACGGTTGTATAACGAGATATCTCGTTAGTCTAGATATAGAAGACGGTTGTACAGACGGGTCTCGTGAGTCTAGATAGAGAAAACGGTTGTACAGACGGATCTCGTTAGTCTAGATATAGAAGACGGTTGTATAACGAGAGATCTCGTTAGTCTAGATATAGAAGACGGTTGTATAACGAGAGATCTCGTTAGTCTAGATATAGAAGACGGTTGTATAACGAGAGATCTCGTTAGTCTAGATATAGAAGACGGTTGTATAACGAGAGATCTCGTTAGTCTAGATATAGAAGACGGTTGTACAGACAGATCTCGTTAGTCTAGATATAGAAGACGGTTGTACAGCCGGATCTCGTTAGTCTGGATATAGAAGACGGTTGTACAGACGAATCTCGTTAGTCTAGATATAGAAGACGGTTGTACAGACGGATCTCGTTAGTCTAGATATAGAAGACGGTTGTACAGACGGATCTCGTTAGTCTAGATATAGAAGACGTTTGTCCAACGACGTATCTCGTTAGTCTAGATATAGAAGACTGTTGTACAGACGGATCTCGTTAGTCTAGATATAGAAGACGGTTGTACAGACGGATCCCGTTAGTCTAGATATAGAAGACGGTTGTACAGACGGATCTCGTTAGTCTAGATATTGAAGACGTTTGTCCAACGACGTACCTCGTTAGTCTAGATATAGAAAACGGTTGTACAGACGGATCTCGTTAGTCTAGATATAGAAGACGGTTGTACAACGACGGATCTCGTTAGTCTAGATATAGAAGAAGGTTGTACAGACGGATCTCGTGAGTCTAGATATAGAATACGGTTGTACAGACGGGTCTCATTAGTCTAGATATAGAAGACGGTTGTACAACGACGTATCTCGTTCGTCTAGATATAGAAGGCGGTTGTACAGACGGATCTCGTTAGTCTAGGTATAGAAGACGGTTGTACAGACGGATCTCGTTAGTCTAGATATTGAAGACGTTTGTCCAACGACGTACCTCGTTAGTCTAGATATAGAAAACGGTTGTACAGACGGATCTCGTTAGTCTAGATATAGAAGACGGTTGTACAGACGGGTCTCGTTAGTCTAGATATAGAAGACGGTTGTACAGACGGATCTCGTTAGTCTAGATATAGAAGACGTTTGTCCAACGACGTATCTCGTTAGTCTAGATATAGAAGACGGTTGTACAGACGGATCGCGTTAGTCTAGATATAGAAGACGGTTGTACAGACGGATCTCGTTAGTCTAGATATAGAAGGCGGTTGTACAGACGGATCCCGTTAGTCTAGATATAGAAGACGGTTGTATAACGAGAGATCTCGTTAGTCTAGATATAGAAAACGGTTGTACAGACGGATCGCGTTAGTCTAGATATAGAAGATGGTTGTACAACGACGTATCTCGTTAGTCGAGATATAGAAGACGGTTGTGCAGACGGATCTCGTTAGTCTAGATATAGAAGACGGTTGTACAGACGGATCTCGTTAGTCTAGATATAGAAGATGGTTGTACAACGACGTATCTCGTTCGTCTAGATATAGAAGGCGGTTGTACAGACGGATCTCGTTAGTCTAGATATAGAAGACGGTTGTACAGACGGATCTCGTTAGTCTAGATATTGAAGACGTTTGTCCAACGACGTACCTCGTTAGTCTAGATATAGAAAACGGTTGTACAGACGGATCTCGTTAGTCTAGATATAGAAGACGGATGTACAACGACGGATCTCGTTAGTCTAGATATAGAAGACGGTTGTGCAGACGGATCTCGTTAGTCTAGATATAAAAGACGGTTGTACAGACGGATCTCGTTAGTCTAGATATAGAGGACGGTTGTACAGACGGATCTCGTTAGTCTAGATATAGAAGACGGTTGTACAGACGGATCTCGTTAGTCTAGATATAGAAGATGGTTGTACAACGACGTATCTCGTTCGTCTAGATATAGAAGACAGTTGTACAGACGGATCTCGTTAGTCTAGATATAGAAGACGGTTGTACAGACGGATCTCGTTAGTCTAGATATAGAAGACGGTTGTGCAGACGGATTTCGTTAGTCTAGATATAGAAGACGGTTGTACAGACGGATCTCGTTAGTCTAGATATAGAAGATGGTTGTACAACGACGTATCTCGTTCGTCTAGATATAGAAGGCGGTTGTACAGACGGATCTCGTTAGTCTAGATATAGAAGACGGTTGTACAGACGGATCTCGTTAGTCTAGATATAGAAGATGGTTGTACAACGACGTATCTCGTTCGTCTAGATATAGAAGGCGGTTGTACAGACGGATCTCGTTAGTCTAGATATTGAAGACGTTTGTCCAACGACGTACCTCGTTAGTCTAGATATAGAAAACGGTTGTACAGACGGATCTCGTTAGTCTAGATATAGAAGAGGTTTGTACAACGACGGATCTCGTTAGTCTAGATATAGAAAACGGTTGTACAGACGGGTCTCGTTAGTCTAGATATAGAAGACGGTTGTACAGACGGATCTCGTTAGTCTAGATATAGAAGGCGGTTGTACAGACGGATCCCGTTAGTCTAGATATAGAAGACGGTTGTATAACGAGAGATCTCGTTAGTCTAGATATAGAAAACGGTTGTACAGACGGATCGCGTTAGTCTAGATATAGAAGATGGTTGTACAACGACGTATCTCGTTAGTCGAGATATAGAAGGCGGTTGTACAGACGGATCTCGTTAGTCTAGATATAGAAGACGGTTGTACAGACGGATCTCGTTAGTCTAGATATTGAAGACGATTGTCCAACGACGTATCTCGTTAGTCTAGATATAGAAGACAGTTGTACAGACGGATCTCGTTAGTCTAGATATAGAAGACGGTTGTACAGACGGATCTCGTTAGTCTAGATATAGAAGGCGGTTGTACAGACGGATCTCGTTAGTCTAGATATAGAAGACGGTTGTACAGACGGATCTCGTTAGTCTAGATATAGAAGATGGTTGTACAACGACGTATCTCGTTCGTCTAGATATAGAAGGCGGTTGTACAGACGGATCTCGTTAGTCTAGATATAGAAGACGGTTGTACAGACGGATCTCGTTAGTCTAGATATAGAAGACGGTTGTGCAGACGGATCTCGTTAGTCTAGATATAGAAGACGGTTGTACAGACGGATCTCGTTAGTCTAGATATAGAAGATGGTTGTACAACGACGTATCTCGTTCGTCTAGATATAGAAGACAGTTGTACAGACGGATCTCGTTAGTCTAGATATAGAAGACGGTTGTACAGACGGATCTCGTTAGTCTAGATATAGAAGACGGTTGTGCAGACGGATTTCGTTAGTCTAGATATAGAAGACGGTTGTACAGACGGATCTCGTTAGTCTAGATATAGAAGATGGTTGTACAACGACGTATCTCGTTCGTCTAGATATAGAAGGCGGTTGTACAGACGGATCTCGTTAGTCTAGATATAGTAGACGGTTGTACAGACGGATCTCGTTAGTCTAGATATAGAAGATGGTTGTACAACGACGTATCTCGTTCGTCTAGATATAGAAGGCGGTTGTACAGACGGATCTCGTTAGTCTAGATATTGAAGACGTTTGTCCAACGACGTACCTCGTTAGTCTAGATATAGAAAACGGTTGTACAGACGGATCTCGTTAGTCTAGATATAGAAGAGGGTTGTACAACGACGGATCTCGTTAGTCTAGATATAGAAAACGGTTGTACAGACGGGTCTCGTTAGTCTAGATATAGAAGACGGTTGTACAGACGGATCTCGTTAGTCTAGATATAGAGGACGGTTGTACAGACGGATCTCGTTAGTCTAGATATAGAAGAAGGTTGTACAGACGGGTCGCGTGAGTCTAGATAGAGAAGACGGTTGTACAGACGGATCTCGTTAGTCTAGATATAGAAGACGGTTGTACAGACGGATCTCGTTAGTCTAGATATAGAAGACGTTTGTCCAACGACGTATCTCGTTAGTCTAGATATAGAAGACGGTTGTACAGACGGATCGCGTTAGTCTAGATATAGAAGACGGTTGTACAGACGGATCCCGTTAGTCTAGATATAGAAGACGGTTGTATAACGAGAGATCTCGTTAGTCTAGATATAGAAAACGGTTGTACAGACGGATCGCGTTAGTCTAGATATAGAAGATGTTTGTACAACGACGTATCTCGTTAGTCTAGATATAGAAGGCGGTTGTACAGACGGATCTCGTTAGTCTAGATATAGAAGACGGTTGTACAGACGGATCTCGTTAGTCTAGATATTGAAGACGATTGTCCAACGACGTATCTCGTTAGTCTAGATATAGAAGACAGTTGTACAGACGGATCTCGTTAGTCTAGATATAGAAGGCGGTTGTACAGACGGATCTCGTTAGTCTAGATATAGAAGACGGTTGTACAGACGGATCTCGTTAGTCTAGATATTGAAGACGTTTGTCCAACGACGTACCTCGTTAGTCTAGATATAGAAAACGGTTGTACAGACGGATCTCGTTAGTCTAGATATAGAAGATGGTTGTACAACGACGTATCTCGTTCGTCTAGATATAGAAGGCGGTTGTACAGACGGATCTCGTTAGTCTAGATATTGAAGACGTTTGTCCAACGACGTACCTCGTTAGTCTAGATATAGAAAACGGTTGTACAGACGGATCTCGTTAGTCTAGATATAGAAGAGGTTTGTACAACGACGGATCTCGTTAGTCTAGATATAGAAAACGGTTGTACAGACGGGTCTCGTTAGTCTAGATATAGAAGACGGTTGTACAGACGGATCTCGTTAGTCTAGATATAGAAGGCGGTTGTACAGACGGATCCCGTTAGTCTAGATATAGAAGACGGTTGTATAACGAGAGATCTCGTTAGTCTAGATATAGAAAACGGTTGTACAGACGGATCGCGTTAGTCTAGATATAGAAGATGGTTGTACAACGACGTATCTCGTTAGTCGAGATATAGAAGGCGGTTGTACAGACGGATCTCGTTAGTCTAGATATAGAAGACGGTTGTACAGACGGATCTCGTTAGTCTAGATATTGAAGACGATTGTCCAACGACGTATCTCGTTAGTCTAGATATAGAAGACAGTTGTACAGACGGATCTCGTTAGTCTAGATATAGAAGACGGTTGTACAGACGGATCTCGTTAGTCTAGATATAGAAGGCGGTTGTACAGACGGATCTCGTTAGTCTAGATATAGAAGACGGTTGTACAGACGGATCTCGTTAGTCTAGATATAGAAGATGGTTGTACAACGACGTATCTCGTTCGTCTAGATATAGAAGGCGGTTGTACAGACGGATCTCGTTAGTCTAGATATAGAAGACGGTTGTACAGACGGATCTCGTTAGTCTAGATATAGAAGACGGTTGTGCAGACGGATCTCGTTAGTCTAGATATAGAAGACGGTTGTACAGACGGATCTCGTTAGTCTAGATATAGAAGATGGTTGTACAACGACGTATCTCGTTCGTCTAGATATAGAAGACAGTTGTACAGACGGATCTCGTTAGTCTAGATATAGAAGACGGTTGTACAGACGGATCTCGTTAGTCTAGATATAGAAGACGGTTGTGCAGACGGATTTCGTTAGTCTAGATATAGAAGACGGTTGTACAGACGGATCTCGTTAGTCTAGATATAGAAGATGGTTGTACAACGACGTATCTCGTTCGTCTAGATATAGAAGGCGGTTGTACAGACGGATCTCGTTAGTCTAGATATAGTAGACGGTTGTACAGACGGATCTCGTTAGTCTAGATATAGAAGATGGTTGTACAACGACGTATCTCGTTCGTCTAGATATAGAAGGCGGTTGTACAGACGGATCTCGTTAGTCTAGATATTGAAGACGTTTGTCCAACGACGTACCTCGTTAGTCTAGATATAGAAAACGGTTGTACAGACGGATCTCGTTAGTCTAGATATAGAAGAGGGTTGTACAACGACGGATCTCGTTAGTCTAGATATAGAAAACGGTTGTACAGACGGGTCTCGTTAGTCTAGATATAGAAGACGGTTGTACAGACGGATCTCGTTAGTCTAGATATAGAGGACGGTTGTACAGACGGATCTCGTTAGTCTAGATATAGAAGAAGGTTGTACAGACGGGTCGCGTGAGTCTAGATAGAGAAGACGGTTGTACAGACGGATCTCGTTAGTCTAGATATAGAAGACGGTTGTACAGACGGATCTCGTTAGTCTAGATATAGAAGACGTTTGTCCAACGACGTATCTCGTTAGTCTAGATATAGAAGACGGTTGTACAGACGGATCGCGTTAGTCTAGATATAGAAGACGGTTGTACAGACGGATCCCGTTAGTCTAGATATAGAAGACGGTTGTATAACGAGAGATCTCGTTAGTCTAGATATAGAAAACGGTTGTACAGACGGATCGCGTTAGTCTAGATATAGAAGATGTTTGTACAACGACGTATCTCGTTAGTCTAGATATAGAAGGCGGTTGTACAGACGGATCTCGTTAGTCTAGATATAGAAGACGGTTGTACAGACGGATCTCGTTAGTCTAGATATTGAAGACGATTGTCCAACGACGTATCTCGTTAGTCTAGATATAGAAGACAGTTGTACAGACGGATCTCGTTAGTCTAGATATAGAAGGCGGTTGTACAGACGGATCTCGTTAGTCTAGATATAGAAGACGGTTGTACAGACGGATCTCGTTAGTCTAGATATTGAAGACGTTTGTCCAACGACGTACCTCGTTAGTCTAGATATAGAAAACGGTTGTACAGACGGATCTCGTTAGTCTAGATATAGAAGACGGATGTACAACGACGGATCTCGTTAGTCTAGATATAGAAGACGGTTGTGCAGACGGATCTCGTTAGTCTAGATATAAAAGACGGTTGTACAGACGGATCTCGTTAGTCTAGATATAGAGGACGGTTGTACAGACGGATCTCGTTAGTCTAGATATAGAAGACGGTTGTACAGACGGATCTCGTTAGTCTAGATATAGAAGATGGTTGTACAACGACGTATCTCGTTCGTCTAGATATAGAAGACAGTTGTACAGACGGATCTCGTTAGTCTAGATATAGAAGACGGTTGTACAGAGGGATCTCGTTAGTCTAGATATAGAAGACGGTTGTGCAGACGGATTTCGTTAGTCTAGATATAGAAGACGGTTGTACAGACGGATCTCGTTAGTCTAGATATAGAAGATGGTTGTACAACGACGTATCTCGTTCGTCTAGATATAGAAGGCGGTTGTACAGATGGATCTCGTTAGTCTAGATATAGAAGACGGTTGTACAGACGGATCTCGTTAGTCTAGATATAGAAGATGGTTGTACAACGACGTATCTCGTTCGTCTAGATATAGAAGGCGGTTGTACAGACGGATCTCGTTAGTCTAGATATTGAAGACGTTTGTCCAACGACGTACCTCGTTAGTCTAGATATAGAAAGCGGTTGTACAGACGGATCTCGTTAGTCTAGATATAGAAGAGGTTTGTACAACGACGGATCTCGTTAGTCTAGATATAGAAAACGGTTGTACAGACGGGTCTCGTTAGTCTAGATATAGAAGACGGTTGTACAGACGGATCTCGTTAGTCTAGATATAGAGGACGGTTGTACAGACGGATCTCGTTAGTCTAGATATAGAAGAAGGTTGTACAGACGGGTCTCGTGAGTCTAGATAGAGAAGACGGTTGTACAGACGGATCTCGTTAGTCTAGATATAGAAGACGGTTGTACAGACGGATCTCGTTAGTCTAGATATAGAAGACGTTTGTCCAACGACGTATCTCGTTAGTCTAGATATAGAAGACGGTTGTACAGACGGATCGCGTTAGTCTAGATATAGAAGACGGTTGTACAGACGGATCCCGTTAGTCTAGATATAGAAGACGGTTGTATAACGAGAGATCTCGTTAGTCTAGATATAGAAAACGGTTGTACAGACGGATCGCGTTAGTCTAGATATAGAAGATGGTTGTACAACGACGTATCTCGTTAGTCTAGATATAGAAGGCGGTTGTACAGACGGATCTCGTTAGTCTAGATAGAGAAGACGGTTGTACAGACGGATCTCGTTAGTCTAGATATAGAAGACGGTTGTACAGACGGATCTCGTTAGTCTAGATATAGAAGACGTTTGTCCAACGACGTATCTCGTTAGTCTAGATATAGAAGACGGTTGTACAGACGGATCGCGTTAGTCGAGATATAGAAGACGGTTGTACAGACGGATCCCGTTAGTCTAGATATAGAAGACGGTTGTATAACGAGAGATCTCGTTAGTCTAGATATAGAAAACGGTTGTACAGACGGATCTCGTTAGTCTAGATATAGAAAACGGTTGTACAGACGGGTCTCGTTAGTCTAGATATAGAAGACGGTTGTACAGACGGATCTCGTTAGTCTAGATATAGAGGACGGTTGTACAGACGGATCTCGTTAGTCTAGATATAGAAGAAGGTTGTACAGACGGGTCTCGTGAGTCTAGATAGAGAAGACGGTTGTACAGACGGATCTCGTTAGTCTAGATATAGAAGACGGTTGTACAGACGGATCTCGTTAGTCTAGATATAGAAGACGTTTGTCCAACGACGTATCTCGTTAGTCTAGATATAGAAGACGGTTGTACAGACGGATCGCGTTAGTCTAGATATAGAAGACGGTTGTACAGACGGATCTCGTTAGTCTAGATATAGAAGACGGTTGTACAGACGGATCTCGTTAGTCTAGATATTGAAGACGATTGTCCAACGACGTATCTCGTTAGTCTAGATATAGAAGACGGTTGTGCAGACGGATCTCGTTAGTCTAGATATAGAAGACGGTTGTACAGACGGATCTCGTTAGTCTAGATATAGAAGATGGTTGTACAACGACGTATCTCGTTCGTCTAGATATAGAAGGCGGTTGTACAGACGGATCTCGTTAGTCTAGATATAGAAGACGGTTGTACAGACGGATCTCGTTAGTCTAGATATTGAAGACGTTTGTCCAACGACGTACCTCGTTAGTCTAGATATAGAAAACGGTTGTACAGACGGATCTCGTTCGTCTAGATATAGAAGACGGATGTACAACGACGGATCTCGTTAGTCTAGATATAGAAGACGGTTGTGCAGACGGATCTCGTTAGTCTAGATATAAAAGACGGTTGTACAGACGGATCTCGTTAGTCTAGATATAGAGGACGGTTGTACAGACGGATCTCGTTAGTCTAGATATTGAAGACGTTTGTCCAACGACGTACCTCGTTAGTCTAGATATAGAAAACGGTTGTACAGACGGATCTCGTTAGTCTAGATATAGAAGACAGTTGTACAACGACGGATCTCGTTAGTCTAGATATAGAAAACGGTTGTACAGACGGGTCTCGTTAGTCTAGATATAGAAGACGGTTGTACAGACGGATCTCGTGAGTCTAGATATAGAAGACGGTTGTACAGGCGGATCTCGTTGGTCTAGATATAGAGGACGGTTGTACAGACGGATCTCGTTAGTCTAGATATAGAAGACGTTTGTCCAACGACGTATCTCGTTAGTCTAGATATAGAAGACGGTTGTACAGACCGATCGCGTTAGTCTAGATATAGAAGACGGTTGTACAGACGGATCTCGTTAGTCTAGATATTGAAGACGTTTGTCCAACGACGTATCTCGTTAGTCTAGATATAGAAGACAGTTGTACAGACGGATCTCGTTAGTCTAGATATAAAAGACGGTTGTACAGACGGATCTCGTTAGTCTAGATATAGAAGAACGTTGTGCAGACGGGTCTCGTGAGTCTAGATAGAGAAGACGGTTGTACAGACGGATCTCGTTAGTCTAGATATAGAAGAACGTTGTGCAGACGGGTCTCGTTAGTCTAGATATAGAAGACGGTTGTACAGACGGATCTCGTTAGTCTAGATATAGAAGACGGTTGTATAACGAGAGATCTCGTTAGTCTAGATATAGAAGACGGTTGTACAGACGGATCTCGTTAGTCTAGATATAGAAGACGGTTGTACAGCCGGATCTCGTTAGTCTAGATATAGAAGACGGTTGTACAGACGGATCTCGTTATTCTAGATAGAGAAGACGGTTGTACAGACGGATCTCGTTAGTCTAGATATAGAAGACGGTTGTACAGACGGATCTCGTTAGTCTAGATATAGAAGACGGTTGTACAGACGGATCTCGTTAGTCTAGATATAGAAGGCGGTTGTACAGACGGATGTCGTTAGTCTAGATATAGAAGACGGTTGTACAGACGGATCTCGTTAGTCTAGATATAGAAGATGGTTGTACAACGACGTATCTCGTTCGTCTAGATATAGAAGGCGGTTGTACAGACGGATCTCGTTAGTCTAGATATAGAAGACGGTTGTACAGACGGATCTCGTTAGTCTAGATATAGAAGATGGTTGTACAACGACGTATCTCGTTCGTCTAGATATAGAAGGCGGTTGTACAGACGGATCTCGTTAGTCTAGATATTGAAGACGTTTGTCCAGCGACGTACCTCGTTAGTCTAGATATAGAAAACGGTTGTACAGACGGATCTCGTTAGTCTAGATATAGAAGAGGGTTGTACAACGACGGATCTCGTTAGTCTAGATATAGAAAACGGTTGTACAGACGGATCTCGTTAGTCTAGGTATAGAAGACGGTTGTACAGACGGATCTCGTTAGTCTAGATATTGAACACGTTTGTCCAACGACGTACCTCGTTAGTCTAGATATAGAAAACGGTTGTACAGACGGATCTCGTTAGTCTAGATATAGAAGACGGTTGTACAGACGGGTCTCGTTAGTCTAGATATAGAAGACGGTTGTACAGACGGATCTCGTTAGTCTAGATATAGAAGACGTTTGTCCAACGACGTATCTCGTTAGTCTAGATATAGAAGACGGTTGTACAGACGGATCGCGTTAGTCTAGATATAGAAGACGGTTGTACAGACGGATCTCGTTAGTCTAGATATAGAAGGCGGTTGTACAGACGGATCCCGTTAGTCTAGATATAGAAGACGGTTGTATAACGAGAGATCTCGTTAGTCTAGATATAGAAAACGGTTGTACAGACGGATCGCGTTAGTCTAGATATAGAAGATGGTTGTACAACGACGTATCTCGTTAGTCGAGATATAGAAGGCGGTTGTACAGACGGATCTCGTTAGTCTAGATATAGAAGACGGTTGTACAGACGGATCTCGTTAGTCTAGATATTGAAGACGATTGTCCAACGACGTATCTCGTTAGTCTAGATATAGAAGACAGTTGTACAGACGGATCTCGTTAGTCTAGATATAGAAGACGGTTGTACAGACGGATCTCGTTAGTCTAGATATAGAAGGCGGTTGTACAGACGGATCTCGTTAGTCTAGATATAGAAGACGGTTGTACAGACGGATCTCGTTAGTCTAGATATAGAAGATGGTTGTACAACGACGTATCTCGTTCGTCTAGATATAGAAGGCGGTTGTACAGACGGATCTCGTTAGTCTAGATATAGAAGACGGTTGTACAGACGGATCTCGTTAGTCTAGATATAGAAGACGGTTGTGCAGACGGATCTCGTTAGTCTAGATATAGAAGACTGTTGTACAGACGGATCTCGTTAGTCTAGATATAGAAGATGGTTGTACAACGACGTATCTCGTTCGTCTAGATATAGAAGACAGTTGTACAGACGGATCTCGTTAGTCTAGATATAGAAGACGGTTGTACAGACGGATCTCGTTAGTCTAGATATAGAAGACGGTTGTGCAGACGGATTTCGTTAGTCTAGATATAGAAGACGGTTGTACAGACGGATCTCGTTAGTTTAGATATAGAAGATGGTTGTACAACGACGTGTCTCGTTCGTCTAGATATAGAAGGCGGTTGTACAGACGGATCTCGTTAGTCTAGATATAGAAGACGGTTGTACAGACGGATCTCGTTAGTCTAGATATAGAAGATGGTTGTACAACGACGTATCTCGTTCGTCTAGATATAGAAGGCGGTTGTACAGACGGATCTCGTTAGTCTAGATATTGAAGACGTTTGTCCAACGACGTACCTCGTTAGTCTAGATATAGAAAACGGTTGTACAGACGGATCGCGTTAGTCTAGATATAGAAGATGGTTGTACAACGACGTATCTCGTTAGTCTAGATATAGAAGGCGGTTGTACAGACGGATCTCGTTAGTCTAGATATAGAAGACGGTTGTATAACGAGAGATCTCGTTAGTCTAGATATAGAAGACGGTTGTACAGACGGATCTCGATAGTCTAGATATAGAAGACGGTTGTACAGACGGATCTCGTTAGTCTAGATATTGAAGACGTTTGTCCAACGACGTATCTCGTTAGTCTAGATATTGAAGACGGTTGTACAGACGGATCTCGTTAGTCTAGATATAGAAGACGGTTGTACAGACGGATCTCGTTAGTCTAGATATAGAAGATGGTTGTACAACGACGTATCTCGTTCGTCTAGATATAGAAGGCGGTTGTACAGACGGATCTCGTTAGTCTAGATATAGAAGACGGTTGTACAGACGGATCTCGTTAGTCTAGATATTGAAGACGTTTGTCCAACGACGTACCTCGTTAGTCTAGATATAGAAAACGGTTGTACAGACGGATCTCGTTAGTCTAGATATAGAAGACGGTTGTACAACGACGGATCTCGTTAGTCTAGATATGGAAGACGGTTGTGCAGACGGATCTCGTTAGTCTAGATATAAAAGACGGTTGTACAGACGTATCTCGTTAGTCTAGATATAGAGGACGGTTGTACAGACGGATCTCGTTAGTCTAGATATAGAAGAAGGTTGTACAGACGGGTCTCGTGAGTCTAGATAGAGAAGACGGTTGTACAGACGGATCTCGTTAGTCTAGATATAGAAGACGGTTGTATAACGAGATATCTCGTTAGTCTAGATATAGAAGACGGTTGTACAGACGGGTCTCGTGAGTCTAGATAGAGAAAACGGTTGTACAGACGGATCTCGTTAGTCTAGATATAGAAGACGGTTGTATAACGAGAGATCTCGTTAGTCTAGATATAGAAGACGGTTGTATAACGAGAGATCTCGTTAGTCTAGATATAGAAGACGGTTGTATAACGAGAGATCTCGTTAGTCTAGATATAGAAGACGGTTGTATAACGAGAGATCTCGTTAGTCTAGATATAGAAGACGGTTGTACAGACAGATCTCGTTAGTCTAGATATAGAAGACGGTTGTACAGCCGGATCTCGTTAGTCTGGATATAGAAGACGGTTGTACAGACGAATCTCGTTAGTCTAGATATAGAAGACGGTTGTACAGACGGATCTCGTTAGTCTAGATATAGAAGACGGTTGTACAGACGGATCTCGTTAGGCTAGATATAGAAGACGTTTGTCCAACGACGTATCTCGTTAGTCTAGATATAGAAGACTGTTGTACAGACGGATCTCGTTAGTCTAGATATAGAAGACGGTTGTACAGACGGATCCCGTTAGTCTAGATATAGAAGACGGTTGTACAGACGGATCTCGTTAGTCTAGATATTGAAGACGTTTGTCCAACGACGTACCTCGTTAGTCTAGATATAGAAAACGGTTGTACAGACGGATCTCGTTAGTCTAGATATAGAAGACGGTTGTACAGACGGGTCTCGTTAGTCTAGATATAGAAGGCGGTTGTACAGACGGATCTCGTTAGTCTAGGTATAGAAGACGGTTGTACAGACGGATCTCGTTAGTCTAGATATTGAAGACGTTTGTCCAACGACGTACCTCGTTAGTCTAGATATAGAAAACGGTTGTACAGACGGATCTCGTTAGTCTAGATATAGAAGACGGTTGTACAGACGGGTCTCGTTAGTCTAGATATAGAAGACGGTTGTACAGACGGATCTCGTTAGTCTAGATATAGAAGACGTTTGTCCAACGACGTATCTCGTTAGTCTAGATATAGAAGACGGTTGTACAGACGGATCGCGTTAGTCTAGATATAGAAGACGGTTGTACAGACGGATCTCGTTAGTCTAGATATAGAAGGCGGTTGTACAGACGGATCCCGTTAGTCTAGATATAGAAGACGGTTGTATAACGAGAGATCTCGTTAGTCTAGATATAGAAAACGGTTGTACAGACGGATCGCGTTAGTCTAGATATAGAAGATGGTTGTACAACAACGTATCTCGTTAGTCGAGATATAGAAGACGGTTGTGCAGACGGATCTCGTTAGTCTAGATATAGAAGACGGTTGTACAGACGGATCTCGTTAGTCTAGATATAGAAGATGGTTGTACAACGACGTATCTCGTTCGTCTAGATATAGAAGGCGGTTGTACAGACGGATCTCGTTAGTCTAGATATAGAAGACGGTTGTACAGACGGATCTCGTTAGTCTAGATATTGAAGACGTTTGTCCAACGACGTACCTCGTTAGTCTAGATATAGAAAACGGTTGTACAGACGGATCTCGTTAGTCTAGATATAGAAGACGGATGTACAACGACGGATCTCGTTAGTCTAGATATAGAAGACGGTTGTGCAGACGGATCTCGTTAGTCTAGATATAAAAGACGGTTGTACAGACGGATCTCGTTAGTCTAGATATAGAGGACGGTTGTACAGACGGATCTCGTTAGTCTAGATATAGAAGACGGTTGTACAGACGGATCTCGTTAGTCTAGATATAGAAGATGGTTGTACAACGACGTATCTCGTTCGTCTAGATATAGAAGACAGTTGTACAGACGGATCTCGTTAGTCTAGATATAGAAGACGGTTGTACAGACGGATCTCGTTAGTCTAGATATAGAAGACGGTTGTGCAGACGGATTTCGTTAGTCTAGATATAGAAGACGGTTGTACAGACGGATCTCGTTAGTCTAGATATAGAAGATGGTTGTACAACGACGTATCTCGTTCGTCTAGATATAGAAGGCGGTTGTACAGACGGATCTCGTTAGTCTAGATATAGAAGACGGTTGTACAGACGGATCTCGTTAGTCTAGATATAGAAGATGGTTGTACAACGACGTATCTCGTTCGTCTAGATATAGAAGGCGGTTGTACAGACGGATCTCGTTAGTCTAGATATTGAAGACGTTTGTCCAACGACGTACCTCGTTAGTCTAGATATAGAAAACGGTTGTACAGACGGATCTCGTTAGTCTAGATATAGAAGAGGTTTGTACAACGACGGATCTCGTTAGTCTAGATATAGAAAACGGTTGTACAGGCGGGTCTCGTTAGTCTAGATATAGAAGACGGTTGTACAGACGGATCTCGTTAGTCTAGATATAGAAGGCGGTTGTACAGACGGATCCCGTTAGTCTAGATATAGAAGACGGTTGTATAACGAGAGATCTCGTTAGTCTAGATATAGAAAACGGTTGTACAGACGGATCGCGTTAGTCTAGATATAGAAGATGGTTGTACAACGACGTATCTCGTTAGTCGAGATATAGAAGGCGGTTGTACAGACGGATCTCGTTAGTCTAGATATAGAAGACGGTTGTACAGACGGATCTCGTTAGTCTAGATATTGAAGACGATTGTCCAACGACGTATCTCGTTAGTCTAGATATAGAAGACAGTTGTACAGACGGATCTCGTTAGTCTAGATATAGAAGACGGTTGTACAGACGGATCTCGTTAGTCTAGATATAGAAGGCGGTTGTACAGACGGATCTCGTTAGTCTAGATATAGAAGACGGTTGTACAGACGGATCTCGTTAGTCTAGATATAGAAGATGGTTGTACAACGACGTATCTCGTTCGTCTAGATATAGAAGGCGGTTGTACAGACGGATCTCGTTAGTCTAGATATAGAAGACGGTTGTACAGACGGATCTCGTTAGTCTAGATATAGAAGACGGTTGTGCAGACGGATCTCGTTAGTCTAGATATAGAAGACGGTTGTACAGACGGATCTCGTTAGTCTAGATATAGAAGATGGTTGTACAACGACGTATCTCGTTCGTCTAGATATAGAAGACAGTTGTACAGACGGATCTCGTTAGTCTAGATATAGAAGACGGTTGTACAGACGGATCTCGTTAGTCTAGATATAGAAGACGGTTGTGCAGACGGATTTCGTTAGTCTAGATATAGAAGACGGTTGTACAGACGGATCTCGTTAGTCTAGATATAGAAGATGGTTGTACAACGACGTATCTCGTTCGTCTAGATATAGAAGGCGGTTGTACAGACGGATCTCGTTAGTCTAGATATAGAAGACGGTTGTACAGACGGATCTCGTTAGTCTAGATATAGAAGATGGTTGTACAACGACGTATCTCGTTCGTCTAGATATAGAAGGCGGTTGTACAGACGGATCTCGTTAGTCTAGATATTGAAGACGTTTGTCCAACGACGTACCTCGTTAGTCTAGATATAGAAAACGGTTGTACAGACGGATCTCGTTAGTCTAGATATAGAAGAGGGTTGTACAACGACGGATCTCGTTAGTCTAGATATAGAAAACGGTTGTACAGACGGGTCTCGTTAGTCTAGATATAGAAGACGGTTGTACAGACGGATCTCGTTAGTCTAGATATAGAGGACGGTTGTACAGACGGATCTCGTTAGTCTAGATATAGAAGAAGGTTGTACAGACGGGTCGCGTGAGTCTAGATAGAGAAGACGGTTGTACAGACGGATCTCGTTAGTCTAGATATAGAAGACGGTTGTACAGACGGATCTCGTTAGTCTAGATATAGAAGACGTTTGTCCAACGACGTATCTCGTTAGTCTAGATATAGAAGACGGTTGTACAGACGGATCGCGTTAGTCTAGATATAGAAGACGGTTGTACAGACGGATCCCGTTAGTCTAGATATAGAAGACGGTTGTATAACGAGAGATCTCGTTAGTCTAGATATAGAAAACGGTTGTACAGACGGATCGCGTTAGTCTAGATATAGAAGATGTTTGTACAACGACGTATCTCGTTAGTCTAGATATAGAAGGCGGTTGTACAGACGGATCTCGTTAGTCTAGATATAGAAGACGGTTGTACAGACGGATCTCGTTAGTCTAGATATTGAAGACGATTGTCCAACGACGTATCTCGTTAGTCTAGATATAGAAGACAGTTGTACAGACGGATCTCGTTAGTCTAGATATAGAAGACGGTTGTACAGACGGATCTCGTTAGTCTAGATATAGAAGACGGTTGTGCAGACGGATCTCGTTAGTCTAGATATAGAAGACGGTTGTACAGACGGATCTCGTTAGTCTAGATATAGAAGATGGTTGTACAACGACGTATCTCGTTCGTCTAGATATAGAAGGCGGTTGTACAGACGGATCTCGTTAGTCTAGATATAGAAGACGGTTGTACAGACGGATCTCGTTAGTCTAGATATTGAAGACGTTTGTCCAACGACGTACCTCGTTAGTCTAGATATAGAAAACGGTTGTACAGACGGATCTCGTTAGTCTAGATATAGAAGACGGATGTACAACGACGGATCTCGTTAGTCTAGATATAGAAGATGGTTGTACAACGACGTATCTCGTTCGTCTAGATATAGAAGGCGGTTGTACAGATGGATCTCGTTAGTCTAGATATAGAAGACGGTTGTACAGACGGATCTCGTTAGTCTAGATATAGAAGATGGTTGTACAACGACGTATCTCGTTCGTCTAGATATAGAAGGCGGTTGTACAGACGGATCTCGTTAGTCTAGATATTGAAGACGTTTGTCCAACGACGTACCTCGTTAGTCTAGATATAGAAAACGGTTGTACAGACGGATCTCGTTAGTCTAGATATAGAAGAGGTTTGTACAACGACGGATCTCGTTAGTCTAGATATAGAAAACGGTTGTACAGACGGGTCTCGTTAGTCTAGATATAGAAGACGGTTGTACAGACGGATCTCGTTAGTCTAGATATAGAGGACGGTTGTACAGACGGATCTCGTTAGTCTAGATATAGAAGAAGGTTGTACAGACGGGTCTCGTGAGTCTAGATAGAGAAGACGGTTGTACAGACGGATCTCGTTAGTCTAGATATAGAAGACGGTTGTACAGACGGATCTCGTTAGTCTAGATATAGAAGACGTTTGTCCAACGACGTATCTCGTTAGTCTAGATATAGAAGACGGTTGTACAGACGGATCGCGTTAGTCTAGATATAGAAGACGGTTGTACAGACGGATCCCGTTAGTCTAGATATAGAAGACGGTTGTATAACGAGAGATCTCGTTAGTCTAGATATAGAAAACGGTTGTACAGACGGATCGCGTTAGTCTAGATATAGAAGATGGTTGTACAACGACGTATCTCGTTAGTCTAGATATAGAAGGCGGTTGTACAGACGGATCTCGTTAGTCTAGATAGAGAAGACGGTTGTACAGACGGATCTCGTTAGTCTAGATATAGAAGACGGTTGTACAGACGGATCTCGTTAGTCTAGATATAGAAGACGTTTGTCCAACGACGTATCTCGTTAGTCTAGATATAGAAGACGGTTGTACAGACGGATCGCGTTAGTCTAGATATAGAAGACGGTTGTACAGACGGATCCCGTTAGTCTAGATATAGAAGACGGTTGTATAACGAGAGATCTCGTTAGTCTAGATATAGAAAACGGTTGTACAGACGGATCTCGTTAGTCTAGATATAGAAAACGGTTGTACAGACGGGTCTCGTTAGTCTAGATATAGAAGACGGTTGTACAGACGGATCTCGTTAGTCTAGATATAGAGGACGGTTGTACAGACGGATCTCGTTAGTCTAGATATAGAAGAAGGTTGTACAGACGGGTCTCGTGAGTCTAGATAGAGAAGACGGTTGTACAGACGGATCTCGTTAGTCTAGATATAGAAGACGGTTGTACAGACGGATCTCGTTAGTCTAGATATAGAAGACGTTTGTCCAACGACGTATCTCGTTAGTCTAGATATAGAAGACGGTTGTACAGACGGATCGCGTTAGTCTAGATATAGAAGACGGTTGTACAGACGGATCTCGTTAGTCTAGATATAGAAGACGGTTGTACAGACGGATCTCGTTAGTCTAGATATTGAAGACGATTGTCCAACGACGTATCTCGTTAGTCTAGATATAGAAGACGGTTGTGCAGACGGATCTCGTTAGTCTAGATATAGAAGACGGTTGTACAGACGGATCTCGTTAGTCTAGATATAGAAGATGGTTGTACAACGACGTATCTCGTTCGTCTAGATATAGAAGGCGGTTGTACAGACGGATCTCGTTAGTCTAGATATAGAAGACGGTTGTACAGACGGATCTCGTTAGTCTAGATATTGAAGACGTTTGTCCAACGACGTACCTCGTTAGTCTAGATATAGAAAACGGTTGTACAGACGGATCTCGTTCGTCTAGATATAGAAGACGGATGTACAACGACGGATCTCGTTAGTCTAGATATAGAAGACGGTTGTGCAGACGGATCTCGTTAGTCTAGATATAAAAGACGGTTGTACAGACGGATCTCGTTAGTCTAGATATAGAGGACGTTTGTACAGACGGATCTCGTTAGTCTAGATATTGAAGACGTTTGTCCAACGACGTACCTCGTTAGTCTAGATATAGAAAACGGTTGTACAGACGGATCTCGTTAGTCTAGATATAGAAGACAGTTGTACAACGACGGATCTCGTTAGTCTAGATATAGAAAACGGTTGTACAGACGGGTCTCGTTAGTCTAGATATAGAAGACGGTTGTACAGACGGATCTCGTGAGTCTAGATATAGAAGACGGTTGTACAGGCGGATCTCGTTGGTCTAGATATAGAGGACGGTTGTACAGACGGATCTCGTTAGTCTAGATATAGAAGACGTTTGTCCAACGACGTATCTCGTTAGTCTAGATATAGAAGACGGTTGTACAGACGGATCGCGTTAGTCTAGATATAGAAGACGGTTGTACAGACGGATCTCGTTAGTCTAGATATTGAAGACGTTTGTCCAACGACGTATCTCGTTAGTCTAGATATAGAAGACAGTTGTACAGACGGATCTCGTTAGTCTAGATATAAAAGACGGTTGTACAGACGGATCTCGTTAGTCTAGATATAGAAGAACGTTGTGCAGACGGGTCTCGTGAGTCTAGATAGAGAAGACGGTTGTACAGACGGATCTCGTTAGTCTAGATATAGAAGAGGTTTGTACAACGACGGATCTCGTTAGTCTAGATATAGAAAACGGTTGTACAGACGGGTCTCGTTAGTCTAGATATAGAAGACGGTTGTACAGACGGATCTCGTTAGTCTAGATATAGAGGACGGTTGTACAGACGGATCTCGTTAGTCTAGATATAGAAGAAGGTTGTACAGACGGGTCTCGTGAGTCTAGATAGAGAAGACGGTTGTACAGACGGATCTCGTTAGTCTAGATATAGAAGACGGTTGTACAGACGGATCTCGTTAGTCTAGATATAGAAGACGTTTGTCCAACGACGTATCTCGTTAGTCTAGATATAGAAGACGGTTGTACAGACGGATCGCGTTAGTCTAGATATAGAAGACGGTTGTACAGACGGATCCCGTTAGTCTAGATATAGAAGACGGTTGTATAACGAGAGATCTCGTTAGTCTAGATATAGAAAACGGTTGTACAGACGGATCGCGTTAGTCTAGATATAGAAGATGGTTGTACAACGACGTATCTCGTTAGTCTAGATATAGAAGGCGGTTGTACAGACGGATCTCGTTAGTCTAGATAGAGAAGACGGTTGTACAGACGGATCTCGTTAGTCTAGATATAGAAGACGGTTGTACAGACGGATCTCGTTAGTCTAGATATAGAAGACGTTTGTCCAACGACGTATCTCGTTAGTCTAGATATAGAAGACGGTTGTACAGACGGATCGCGTTAGTCTAGATATAGAAGACGGTTGTACAGACGGATCCCGTTAGTCTAGATATAGAAGACGGTTGTATAACGAGAGATCTCGTTAGTCTAGATATAGAAAACGGTTGTACAGACGGATCTCGTTAGTCTAGATATAGAAAACGGTTGTACAGACGGGTCTCGTTAGTCTAGATATAGAAGACGGTTGTACAGACGGATCTCGTTAGTCTAGATATAGAGGACGGTTGTACAGACGGATCTCGTTAGTCTAGATATAGAAGAAGGTTGTACAGACGGGTCTCGTGAGTCTAGATAGAGAAGACGGTTGTACAGACGGATCTCGTTAGTCTAGATATAGAAGACGGTTGTACAGACGGATCTCGTTAGTCTAGATATAGAAGACGTTTGTCCAACGACGTATCTCGTTAGTCTAGATATAGAAGACGGTTGTACAGACGGATCGCGTTAGTCTAGATATAGAAGACGGTTGTACAGACGGATCTCGTTAGTCTAGATATAGAAGACGGTTGTACAGACGGATCTCGTTAGTCTAGATATTGAAGACGATTGTCCAACGACGTATCTCGTTAGTCTAGATATAGAAGACGGTTGTGCAGACGGATCTCGTTAGTCTAGATATAGAAGACGGTTGTACAGACGGATCTCGTTAGTCTAGATATAGAAGATGGTTGTACAACGACGTATCTCGTTCGTCTAGATATAGAAGGCGGTTGTACAGACGGATCTCGTTAGTCTAGATATAGAAGACGGTTGTACAGACGGATCTCGTTAGTCTAGATATTGAAGACGTTTGTCCAACGACGTACCTCGTTAGTCTAGATATAGAAAACGGTTGTACAGACGGATCTCGTTCGTCTAGATATAGAAGACGGATGTACAACGACGGATCTCGTTAGTCTAGATATAGAAGACGGTTGTGCAGACGGATCTCGTTAGTCTAGATATAAAAGACGGTTGTACAGACGGATCTCGTTAGTCTAGATATAGAGGACGTTTGTACAGACGGATCTCGTTAGTCTAGATATTGAAGACGTTTGTCCAACGACGTACCTCGTTAGTCTAGATATAGAAAACGGTTGTACAGACGGATCTCGTTAGTCTAGATATAGAAGACAGTTGTACAACGACGGATCTCGTTAGTCTAGATATAGAAAACGGTTGTACAGACGGGTCTCGTTAGTCTAGATATAGAAGACGGTTGTACAGACGGATCTCGTGAGTCTAGATATAGAAGACGGTTGTACAGGCGGATCTCGTTGGTCTAGATATAGAGGACGGTTGTACAGACGGATCTCGTTAGTCTAGATATAGAAGACGTTTGTCCAACGACGTATCTCGTTAGTCTAGATATAGAAGACGGTTGTACAGACGGATCGCGTTAGTCTAGATATAGAAGACGGTTGTACAGACGGATCTCGTTAGTCTAGATATTGAAGACGTTTGTCCAACGACGTATCTCGTTAGTCTAGATATAGAAGACAGTTGTACAGACGGATCTCGTTAGTCTAGATATAAAAGACGGTTGTACAGACGGATCTCGTTAGTCTAGATATAGAAGAACGTTGTGCAGACGGGTCTCGTGAGTCTAGATAGAGAAGACGGTTGTACAGACGGATCTCGTTAGTCTAGATATAGAAGAACGTTGTGCAGACGGGTCTCGTTAGTCTAGATATAGAAGACGGTTGTACAGACGGATCTCGTTAGTCTAGATATAGAAGACGGTTGTATAACGAGAGATCTCGTTAGTCTAGATATAGAAGACGGTTGTACAGACGGATCTCGTTAGTCTAGATATAGAAGACGGTTGTACAGCCGGATCTCGTTAGTCTAGATATAGAAGACGGTTGTACAGACGGATCTCGTTATTCTAGATATAGAAGACGGTTGTACAGACGGATCTCGTTAGTCTAGATATAGAAGACGGTTGTAGAGACGGATCTCGTTAGTCTAGATATAGAAGACGGTTGTACAGACGGATCTCGTTAGTCTAGATATAGAAGACGTTTGTCCAACGACGTAACTCGTTAGTCTAGATATAGAAGACGGTTGTACAGACGGATCTCGTTAGTCTAGATATAGAAGAACGTTGTACAGACGGGTCTCGTGAGTCTAGATAGAGAAGACGGTTGTACAGACGGATCTCGTTAGTCTAGATATAGAAAACAGTTGTACAGACGGATCTCGTTAGTCTAGATATAGAAGACGGTTGTACAGACGGATCTCGTTAGTCTAGATATTGAAGACGTTTGTCCAACGACGTATCTCGTTAGTCTAGATATAGAAGACGGTTGTACAGACGGATCTCGTTAGTCTAGATATAGAAGACGGTTGTACAGACGGATCTCGTTAGTCTAGATATAGAAGATGGTTGTACAACGATGTATCTCGTTCGTCTAGATATAGAAGGCGGTTGTACAGACGGATCTCGTTAGTCTAGATATAGAAGACGGTTGCACAGACGGATCCCGTTACTCTAGATATAGAAGACGGTTGTATAACGAGAGATCTCGTTAGTCTAGATATAGAAAACGGTTGTACAGACGGATCGCGTTAGTCTAGATATAGAAGATGGTTGTACAACGACGTATCTCGTTAGTCTAGATATAGAAGGCGGTTGTACAGACGGATCTCGTTAGTCTAGATATAGAAGACGGTTGTACAGACGGATCTCGTTAGTCTAGATATTGAAGACGTTTGTCCAACGACGTATCTCGTTAGTCTAGATATAGAAGACAGTTGTACAGACGGATCTCGTTAGTCTAGATATAGAAGACGGTTGTACAGACGGATCTCGTTAGTCTAGATATAGAAGACGGTTGTACAGACGGATCTCGTTAGTCTAGATATAGAAGACAGTGGTACAGACGGATCTCGTTAGTCTAGATATAGAAGACGGTTGTACAGACGGATGTCGTTAGTCTAGATATAGAAGACGTTTGTCCAACGACGTCTCTCGTTAGTCTAGATATAGAAGACGGTTGTACAGACGGATCTCGTTAGTCTAGATATAGAAGAACGTTGTGCAGACGGATCGCGTTAGTCTAGATATAGAAGATGGTTGTACAACGACGTATCTCGTTAGTCTAGATATAGAAGGCGGTTGTACAGACGGATCTCGTTAGTCTAGATATAGAAGACGGTTGTATAACGAGAGATCTCGTTAGTCTAGATATAGAAGACGGTTGTACAGACGGATCTCGATAGTCTAGATATAGAAGACGGTTGTACAGACGGATCTCGTTAGTCTAGATATAGAAGATGGTTGTACAACGACGTATCTCGTTCGTCTAGATATAGAAGGCGGTTGTACAGACGGATCTCGTTAGTCTAGATATAGAAGACGGTTGTACAGACGGATCTCGTTAGTCTAGATATTGAAGACGTTTGTCCAACGACGTACCTCGTTAGTCTAGATATAGAAAACGGTTGTACAGACGGATCTCGTTAGTCTAGATATAGAAGACGGTTGTACAACGACGGATCTCGTTAGTCTAGATATAGAAGACGGTTGTGCAGACGGATCTCGTTAGTCTAGATATAAAAGACGGTTGTACAGACGGATCTCGTTAGTCTAGATATAGAGGACGGTTGTACAGACGGATCTCGTTAGTCTAGATATAGAAGAAGGTTGTACAGACGGGTCTCGTGAGTCTAGATAGAGAAGACGGTTGTACAGACGGATCTCGTTAGTCTAGATATAGAAGACGGATGTACAACGACGGATCTCGTTAGTCTAGATATAGAAGACGGTTGTGCAGACGGATCTCGTTAGTCTAGATATAAAAGACGGTTGTACAGACGGATCTCGTTAGTCTAGATATAGAGGACGGTTGTACAGACGGATCTCGTTAGTCTAGATATTGAAGACGTTTGTCCAACGACGTACCTCGTTAGTCTAGATATAGAAAACGGTTGTACAGACGGATCTCGTTAGTCTAGATATAGAAGACGGTTGTACAACGACGGATCTCGTTAGTCTAGATATAGAAAACGGTTGTACAGACGGGTCTCGTTAGTCTAGATATAGAAGACGGTTGTACAGACGGATCTCGTGAGTCTAGATATAGAAGACGGTTGTACAGGCGGATCTCGTTGGTCTAGATATAGAGGACGGTTGTACAGGCGGATCTCGTTAGTCTAGATATAGAAGACGTTTGTCCAACGACGTATCTCGTTAGTCTAGATATAGAAGACGGTTGTACAGACGGATCGCGTTAGTCTAGATATAGAAGACGGTTGTACAGACGGATCCCGTTAGTCTAGATATAGAAGACGGTTGTATAACGAGAGATCTCGTTAGTCTAGATATAGAAAACGGTTGTACAGACGGATCGCGTTAGTCTAGATATAGAAGATGGTTGTACAACGACGTATCTCGTTAGTCTAGATATAGAAGGCGGTTGTACAGACGGATCTCGTTAGTCTAGATATAGAAGACGGTTGTACAGACGGATCTCGTTAGTCTAGATATTGAAGACGTTTGTCCAACGACGTATCTCGTTAGTCTAGATATAGAAGACAGTTGTACAGACGGATCTCGTTAGTCTAGATATAAAAGACGGTTGTACAGACGGATCTCGTTAGTCTAGATATAGAAGAACGTTGTGCAGACGGGTCTCGTGAGTCTAGATAGAGAAGACGGTTGTACAGACGGATCTCGTTAGTCTAGATATAGAAGAACGTTGTGCAGACGGGTCTCGTTAGTCTAGATATAGAAGACGGTTGTACAGACGGATCTCGTTAGTCTAGATATAGAAGACGGTTGTACAGACGGATCTCGTTAGTCTAGATATAGAAGACGGTTGTACAGCCGGATCTCGTTAGTCTAGATATAGAAGACGGTTGTACAGACGGATCTCGTTATTCTAGATATAGAAGACGGTTGTACAGACGGATCTCGTTAGTCTAGATATAGAAGACGGTTGTACAGACGGATCTCGTTAGTCTAGATATAGAAGACGGTTGTACAGACGGATCTCGTTAGTCTAGATATAGAAGACGTTTGTCCAACGACGTATCTCGTTAGTCTAGATATAGAAGACGGTTGTACAGACGGATCTCGTTAGTCTAGATATAGAAGACAGTTGTACAGACGGATCTCGTTAGTCTAGATATAAAAGACGGTTGTACAGACGGATCTCGTTAGTCTAGATATAGAAGAACGTTGTGCAGACGGGTCTCGTGAGTCTAGATAGAGAAGACGGTTGTACAGACGGATCTCGTTAGTCTAGATATTGAAGACGTTTGTCCAACGACGTATCTCGTTAGTCTAGATATAGAAGACGGTTGTACAGACGGATCTCGTTAGTCTAGATATAGAAGAACGTTGTACAGACGGGTCTCGTGAGTCTAGATAGAGAAGACGGTTGTACAGACGGATCTCGTTAGTCTAGATATAGAAGACGGTTGTACAGACGGATCTCGTTAGTCTAGATATAGAAGACGGTTGTACAGACGGATCTCGTTAGTCTAGATATTGAAGACGTTTGTCCAACGACGTATCTCGTTAGTCTAGATATAGAAGACGGTTGTACAGACGGATCTCGCTAGTCTAGATATAGAAGACGGTTGTACAGACGGATCTCGTTAGTCTAGATATAGAAGATGGTTGTACAACGATGTATCTCGTTCGTCTAGATATAGAAGGCGGTTGTACAGACGGATCTCGTTAGTCTAGATATAGAAGACGGTTGTACAGACGGATCCCGTTAGTCTAGATATAGAAGACGGTTGTATAACGAGAGATCTCGTTAGTCCAGATATAGAAAACGGTTGTACAGACGGATCGCGTTAGTCTAGATATAGAAGATGGTTGTACAACGACGTATCTCGTTAGTCTAGATATAGAAGGCGGTTGTACAGACGGATCTCGTTAGTCTAGATATAGAAGACGGTTGTACAGACGGATCTCGTTAGTCTAGATATTGAAGACGTTTGTCCAACGACGTATCTCGTTAGTCTAGATATAGAAGACAGTTGTACAGACGGATCTCGTTAGTCTAGATATAGAAGACGGTTGTACAGACGGATCTCGTTAGTCTAGATATAGAAGACGGTTGTACAGACGGATCTCGTTAGTCTAGATATAGAAGACAGTGGTACAGACGGATCTCGTTAGTCTAGATATAGAAGACGGTTGTACAGACGGATCTCGTTAGTCTAGATATAGAAGACGTTTGTCCAACGACGTATCTCGTTAGTCTAGATATAGAAGACGGTTGTACAGACGGATCTCGTTAGTCTAGATATAGAAGAACGTTGTGCAGACGGGTCTCGTGAGTCTAGATAGAGAAGACGGTTGTACAGACGGATCTCGTTAGTCTAGATATAGAAGACGGTTGTGCAGACGGATCTCGTTAGTCTAGATATAAAAGACGGTTGTACAGACGGATCTCGTTAGTCTAGATATAGAGGACGGTTGTACAGACGGATCTCGTTAGTCTAGATATTGAAGACGTTTGTCCAACGACGTACCTCGTTAGTCTAGATATAGAAAACGGTTGTACAGACGGATCTCGTTAGTCTAGATATAGAAGAGGGTTGTACAACGACGGATCTCGTTAGTCTAGATATAGAAGACGGTTGTATAACGAGAGATCTCGTTAGTCTAGATATAGAAGACGGTTGTACAGACGGATCTCGTTAGTCTAGATATAGAAGACGGTTGTACAGCCGGATCTCGTTAGTCTAGATATAGAAGACGGTTGTACAGACGGATCTCGTTATTCTAGATATAGAAGACGGTTGTACAGACGGATCTCGTTAGTCTAGATATAGAAGACGGTTGTACAGACGGATCTCGTTAGTCTAGATATAGAAGACGGTTGTACAGACGGATCTCGTTAGTCTAGATATAGAAGACGTTTGTCCAACGACGTATCTCGTTAGTCTAGATATAGAAGACGGTTGTACAGACGGATCTCGTTAGTCTAGATATAGAAGAACGTTGTACAGACGGGTCTCGTGAGTCTAGATAGAGAAGACGGTTGTACAGACGGATCTCGTTAGTCTAGATATAGAAGACGGTTGTACAGACGGATCTCGTTAGTCTAGATATAGACGACGGTTGTACAGACGGATCTCGTTAGTCTAGATATTGAAGACGTTTGTCCAACGACGTATCTCGTTAGTCTAGATATAGAAGACGGTTGTACAGACGGATCTCGTTAGTCTAGATATAGAAGACGGTTGTACAGACGGATCTCGTTAGTTTAGATATAGAAGATGGTTGTACAACGATGTATCTAGTTCGTCTAGATATAGAAGGCGGTTGTACAGACGGATCTCGTTAGTCTAGATATAGAAGACGGTTGTACAGACGGATCCCGTTAGTCTAGATATAGAAGACGGTTGTACAACGAGAGATCTCGTTAGTCTAGATATAGAAAACGGTTGTACAGACGGATCGCGTTAGTCTAGATATAGAAGATGGTTGTACAACGACGTATCTCGTTAGTCTAGATATAGAAGGCGGTTGTACAGACGGATCTCGTTAGTCTAGATATAGAAGACGGTTGTACAGACGGATCTCGTTAGTCTAGATATTGAAGACGTTTGTCCAACGACGTATCTCGTTAGTCTAGATATAGAAGACAGTTGTACAGACGGATCTCGTTAGTCTAGATATAGAAGACGGTTGTACAGACGGATCTCGTTAGTCTAGATATAGAAGACGGTTGTACAGACGGATCTCGTTAGTCTAGATATAGAAGACAGTGGTACAGACGGATCTCGTTAGTCTAGATATAGAAGACGGTTGTACAGACGGATCTTGTTAGTCTAGATATAGAAGACGTTTGTCCAACGACGTATCTCGTTAGTCTAGATATAGAAGACGGTTGTACAGACGGATCTCGTTAGTCTAGATATAGAAGAACGTTGTGCAGACGGGTCTCGTGAGTCTAGATAGAGAAGACGGTTGTACAGACGGATCTCGTTAGTCTAGATATAGAAGACGGTTGTGCAGACGGATCTCGTTAGTCTAGATATAAAAGACGGTTGTACAGACGGATCTCGTTAGTCTAGATATAGAGGACGGTTGTACAGACGGATCTCGTTAGTCTAGATATTGAAGACGTTTGTCCAACGACGTACCTCGTTAGTCTAGATATAGAAAACGGTTGTACAGACGGATCTCGTTAGTCTAGATATAGAAGAGGGTTGTACAACGACGGATCTCGTTAGTCTAGATATAGAAGACGGTTGTACAGACGGATCGCGTTAGTCTAGATATAGAAGACGGTTGTACAGACGGATCCCGTTAGTCTAGATATAGAAGACGGTTGTATAACGAGAGATCTCGTTAGTCTAGATATAGAAAACGGTTGTACAGACGGATCGCGTTAGTCTAGATATAGAAGATGGTTGTACAACGACGTATCTCGTTAGTCTAGATATAGAAGGCGGTTGTACAGACGGATCTCGTTAGTCTAGATATAGAAGACGGTTGTACAGACGGATCTCGTTAGTCTAGATATTGAAGACGATTGTCCAACGACGTATCTCGTTAGTCTAGATATAGAAGACAGTTGTACAGACGGATCTCGTTAGTCTAGATATAGAAGACGGTTGTACAGACGGATCTCGTTAGTCTAGATATAGAAGACGGTTGTGCAGACGGATCTCGTTAGTCTAGATATAGAAGACGGTTGTACAGACGGATCTCGTTAGTCTAGATATAGAAGATGGTTGTACAACGACGTATCTCGTTCGTCTAGATATAGAAGGCGGTTGTACAGACGGATCTCGTTAGTCTAGATATAGAAGACGGTTGTACAGACGGATCTCGTTAGTCTAGATATTGAAGACGTGTGTCCAACGACGTACCTCGTTAGTCTAGATATAGAAAACGGTTGTACAGACGGATCTCGTTAGTCTAGATATAGAAGACGGATGTACAACGACGGATCTCGTTAGTCTAGATATAGAAGACGGTTGTGCAGACGGATCTCGTTAGTCTAGATATAAAAGACGGTTGTACAGACGGATCTCGTTAGTCTAGATATAGAGGACGGTTGTACAGACGGATCTCGTTAGTCTAGATATTGAAGACGTTTGTCCAACGACGTACCTCGTTAGTCTAGATATAGAAAACGGTTGTACAGACGGATCGCGTTAGTCTAGATATAGAAGACGGTTGTACAGACGGATCTCGTTAGTCTAGATATAGAAGACGGTTGTACAGACGGATCTCGTTAGTCTAGATATTGAAGACGATTGTCCAACGACGTATCTCGTTAGTCTAGATATAGAAGACGGTTGTGCAGACGGATCTCGTTAGTCTAGATATAGAAGACGGTTGTACAGACGGATCTCGTTAGTCTAGATATAGAAGATGGTTGTACAACGACGTATCTCGTTCGTCTAGATATAGAAGGCGGTTGTACAGACGGATCTCGTTAGTCTAGATATAGAAGACGGTTGTACAGACGGATCTCGTTAGTCTAGATATTGAAGACGTTTGTCCAACGACGTACCTCGTTAGTCTAGATATAGAAAACGGTTGTACAGACGGATCTCGTTCGTCTAGATATAGAAGACGGATGTACAACGACGGATCTCGTTAGTCTAGATATAGAAGACGGTTGTGCAGACGGATCTCGTTAGTCTAGATATAAAAGACGGTTGTACAGACGGATCTCGTTAGTCTAGATATAGAGGACGTTTGTACAGACGGATCTCGTTAGTCTAGATATTGAAGACGTTTGTCCAACGACGTACCTCGTTAGTCTAGATATAGAAAACGGTTGTACAGACGGATCTCGTTAGTCTAGATATAGAAGACAGTTGTACAACGACGGATCTCGTTAGTCTAGATATAGAAAACGGTTGTACAGACGGGTCTCGTTAGTCTAGATATAGAAGACGGTTGTACAGACGGATCTCGTGAGTCTAGATATAGAAGACGGTTGTACAGGCGGATCTCGTTGGTCTAGATATAGAGGACGGTTGTACAGACGGATCTCGTTAGTCTAGATATAGAAGACGTTTGTCCAACGACGTATCTCGTTAGTCTAGATATAGAAGACGGTTGTACAGACGGATCGCGTTAGTCTAGATATAGAAGACGGTTGTACAGACGGATCTCGTTAGTCTAGATATTGAAGACGTTTGTCCAACGACGTATCTCGTTAGTCTAGATATAGAAGACAGTTGTACAGACGGATCTCGTTAGTCTAGATATAAAAGACGGTTGTACAGACGGATCTCGTTAGTCTAGATATAGAAGAACGTTGTGCAGACGGGTCTCGTGAGTCTAGATAGAGAAGACGGTTGTACAGACGGATCTCGTTAGTCTAGATATAGAAGAACGTTGTGCAGACGGGTCTCGTTAGTCTAGATATAGAAGACGGTTGTACAGACGGATCTCGTTAGTCTAGATATAGAAGACGGTTGTATAACGAGAGATCTCGTTAGTCTAGATATAGAAGACGGTTGTACAGACGGATCTCGTTAGTCTAGATATAGAAGACGGTTGTACAGCCGGATCTCGTTAGTCTAGATATAGAAGACGGTTGTACAGACGGATCTCGTTATTCTAGATATAGAAGACGGTTGTACAGACGGATCTCGTTAGTCTAGATATAGAAGACGGTTGTAGAGACGGATCTCGTTAGTCTAGATATAGAAGACGGTTGTACAGACGGATCTCGTTAGTCTAGATATAGAAGACGTTTGTCCAACGACGTAACTCGTTAGTCTAGATATAGAAGACGGTTGTACAGACGGATCTCGTTAGTCTAGATATAGAAGAACGTTGTACAGACGGGTCTCGTGAGTCTAGATAGAGAAGACGGTTGTACAGACGGATCTCGTTAGTCTAGATATAGAAAACAGTTGTACAGACGGATCTCGTTAGTCTAGATATAGAAGACGGTTGTACAGACGGATCTCGTTAGTCTAGATATTGAAGACGTTTGTCCAACGACGTATCTCGTTAGTCTAGATATAGAAGACGGTTGTACAGACGGATCTCGTTAGTCTAGATATAGAAGACGGTTGTACAGACGGATCTCGTTAGTCTAGATATAGAAGATGGTTGTACAACGATGTATCTCGTTCGTCTAGATATAGAAGGCGGTTGTACAGACGGATCTCGTTAGTCTAGATATAGAAGACGGTTGCACAGACGGATCCCGTTACTCTAGATATAGAAGACGGTTGTATAACGAGAGATCTCGTTAGTCTAGATATAGAAAACGGTTGTACAGACGGATCGCGTTAGTCTAGATATAGAAGATGGTTGTACAACGACGTATCTCGTTAGTCTAGATATAGAAGGCGGTTGTACAGACGGATCTCGTTAGTCTAGATATAGAAGACGGTTGTACAGACGGATCTCGTTAGTCTAGATATTGAAGACGTTTGTCCAACGACGTATCTCGTTAGTCTAGATATAGAAGACAGTTGTACAGACGGATCTCGTTAGTCTAGATATAGAAGACGGTTGTACAGACGGATCTCGTTAGTCTAGATATAGAAGACGGTTGTACAGACGGATCTCGTTAGTCTAGATATAGAAGACAGTGGTACAGACGGATCTCGTTAGTCTAGATATAGAAGACGGTTGTACAGACGGATGTCGTTAGTCTAGATATAGAAGACGTTTGTCCAACGACGTCTCTCGTTAGTCTAGATATAGAAGACGGTTGTACAGACGGATCTCGTTAGTCTAGATATAGAAGAACGTTGTGCAGACGGATCGCGTTAGTCTAGATATAGAAGATGGTTGTACAACGACGTATCTCGTTAGTCTAGATATAGAAGGCGGTTGTACAGACGGATCTCGTTAGTCTAGATATAGAAGACGGTTGTATAACGAGAGATCTCGTTAGTCTAGATATAGAAGACGGTTGTACAGACGGATCTCGATAGTCTAGATATAGAAGACGGTTGTACAGACGGATCTCGTTAGTCTAGATATAGAAGATGGTTGTACAACGACGTATCTCGTTCGTCTAGATATAGAAGGCGGTTGTACAGACGGATCTCGTTAGTCTAGATATAGAAGACGGTTGTACAGACGGATCTCGTTAGTCTAGATATTGAAGACGTTTGTCCAACGACGTACCTCGTTAGTCTAGATATAGAAAACGGTTGTACAGACGGATCTCGTTAGTCTAGATATAGAAGACGGTTGTACAACGACGGATCTCGTTAGTCTAGATATAGAAGACGGTTGTGCAGACGGATCTCGTTAGTCTAGATATAAAAGACGGTTGTACAGACGGATCTCGTTAGTCTAGATATAGAGGACGGTTGTACAGACGGATCTCGTTAGTCTAGATATAGAAGAAGGTTGTACAGACGGGTCTCGTGAGTCTAGATAGAGAAGACGGTTGTACAGACGGATCTCGTTAGTCTAGATATAGAAGACGGATGTACAACGACGGATCTCGTTAGTCTAGATATAGAAGACGGTTGTGCAGACGGATCTCGTTAGTCTAGATATAAAAGACGGTTGTACAGACGGATCTCGTTAGTCTAGATATAGAGGACGGTTGTACAGACGGATCTCGTTAGTCTAGATATTGAAGACGTTTGTCCAACGACGTACCTCGTTAGTCTAGATATAGAAAACGGTTGTACAGACGGATCTCGTTAGTCTAGATATAGAAGACGGTTGTACAACGACGGATCTCGTTAGTCTAGATATAGAAAACGGTTGTACAGACGGGTCTCGTTAGTCTAGATATAGAAGACGGTTGTACAGACGGATCTCGTGAGTCTAGATATAGAAGACGGTTGTACAGGCGGATCTCGTTGGTCTAGATATAGAGGACGGTTGTACAGGCGGATCTCGTTAGTCTAGATATAGAAGACGTTTGTCCAACGACGTATCTCGTTAGTCTAGATATAGAAGACGGTTGTACAGACGGATCGCGTTAGTCTAGATATAGAAGACGGTTGTACAGACGGATCCCGTTAGTCTAGATATAGAAGACGGTTGTATAACGAGAGATCTCGTTAGTCTAGATATAGAAAACGGTTGTACAGACGGATCGCGTTAGTCTAGATATAGAAGATGGTTGTACAACGACGTATCTCGTTAGTCTAGATATAGAAGGCGGTTGTACAGACGGATCTCGTTAGTCTAGATATAGAAGACGGTTGTACAGACGGATCTCGTTAGTCTAGATATTGAAGACGTTTGTCCAACGACGTATCTCGTTAGTCTAGATATAGAAGACAGTTGTACAGACGGATCTCGTTAGTCTAGATATAAAAGACGGTTGTACAGACGGATCTCGTTAGTCTAGATATAGAAGAACGTTGTGCAGACGGGTCTCGTGAGTCTAGATAGAGAAGACGGTTGTACAGACGGATCTCGTTAGTCTAGATATAGAAGAACGTTGTGCAGACGGGTCTCGTTAGTCTAGATATAGAAGACGGTTGTACAGACGGATCTCGTTAGTCTAGATATAGAAGACGGTTGTACAGACGGATCTCGTTAGTCTAGATATAGAAGACGGTTGTACAGCCGGATCTCGTTAGTCTAGATATAGAAGACGGTTGTACAGACGGATCTCGTTATTCTAGATATAGAAGACGGTTGTACAGACGGATCTCGTTAGTCTAGATATAGAAGACGGTTGTACAGACGGATCTCGTTAGTCTAGATATAGAAGACGGTTGTACAGACGGATCTCGTTAGTCTAGATATAGAAGACGTTTGTCCAACGACGTATCTCGTTAGTCTAGATATAGAAGACGGTTGTACAGACGGATCTCGTTAGTCTAGATATAGAAGACAGTTGTACAGACGGATCTCGTTAGTCTAGATATAAAAGACGGTTGTACAGACGGATCTCGTTAGTCTAGATATAGAAGAACGTTGTGCAGACGGGTCTCGTGAGTCTAGATAGAGAAGACGGTTGTACAGACGGATCTCGTTAGTCTAGATATTGAAGACGTTTGTCCAACGACGTATCTCGTTAGTCTAGATATAGAAGACGGTTGTACAGACGGATCTCGTTAGTCTAGATATAGAAGAACGTTGTACAGACGGGTCTCGTGAGTCTAGATAGAGAAGACGGTTGTACAGACGGATCTCGTTAGTCTAGATATAGAAGACGGTTGTACAGACGGATCTCGTTAGTCTAGATATAGAAGACGGTTGTACAGACGGATCTCGTTAGTCTAGATATTGAAGACGTTTGTCCAACGACGTATCTCGTTAGTCTAGATATAGAAGACGGTTGTACAGACGGATCTCGCTAGTCTAGATATAGAAGACGGTTGTACAGACGGATCTCGTTAGTCTAGATATAGAAGATGGTTGTACAACGATGTATCTCGTTCGTCTAGATATAGAAGGCGGTTGTACAGACGGATCTCGTTAGTCTAGATATAGAAGACGGTTGTACAGACGGATCCCGTTAGTCTAGATATAGAAGACGGTTGTATAACGAGAGATCTCGTTAGTCCAGATATAGAAAACGGTTGTACAGACGGATCGCGTTAGTCTAGATATAGAAGATGGTTGTACAACGACGTATCTCGTTAGTCTAGATATAGAAGGCGGTTGTACAGACGGATCTCGTTAGTCTAGATATAGAAGACGGTTGTACAGACGGATCTCGTTAGTCTAGATATTGAAGACGTTTGTCCAACGACGTATCTCGTTAGTCTAGATATAGAAGACAGTTGTACAGACGGATCTCGTTAGTCTAGATATAGAAGACGGTTGTACAGACGGATCTCGTTAGTCTAGATATAGAAGACGGTTGTACAGACGGATCTCGTTAGTCTAGATATAGAAGACAGTGGTACAGACGGATCTCGTTAGTCTAGATATAGAAGACGGTTGTACAGACGGATCTCGTTAGTCTAGATATAGAAGACGTTTGTCCAACGACGTATCTCGTTAGTCTAGATATAGAAGACGGTTGTACAGACGGATCTCGTTAGTCTAGATATAGAAGAACGTTGTGCAGACGGGTCTCGTGAGTCTAGATAGAGAAGACGGTTGTACAGACGGATCTCGTTAGTCTAGATATAGAAGACGGTTGTGCAGACGGATCTCGTTAGTCTAGATATAAAAGACGGTTGTACAGACGGATCTCGTTAGTCTAGATATAGAGGACGGTTGTACAGACGGATCTCGTTAGTCTAGATATTGAAGACGTTTGTCCAACGACGTACCTCGTTAGTCTAGATATAGAAAACGGTTGTACAGACGGATCTCGTTAGTCTAGATATAGAAGAGGGTTGTACAACGACGGATCTCGTTAGTCTAGATATAGAAGACGGTTGTATAACGAGAGATCTCGTTAGTCTAGATATAGAAGACGGTTGTACAGACGGATCTCGTTAGTCTAGATATAGAAGACGGTTGTACAGCCGGATCTCGTTAGTCTAGATATAGAAGACGGTTGTACAGACGGATCTCGTTATTCTAGATATAGAAGACGGTTGTACAGACGGATCTCGTTAGTCTAGATATAGAAGACGGTTGTACAGACGGATCTCGTTAGTCTAGATATAGAAGACGGTTGTACAGACGGATCTCGTTAGTCTAGATATAGAAGACGTTTGTCCAACGACGTATCTCGTTAGTCTAGATATAGAAGACGGTTGTACAGACGGATCTCGTTAGTCTAGATATAGAAGAACGTTGTACAGACGGGTCTCGTGAGTCTAGATAGAGAAGACGGTTGTACAGACGGATCTCGTTAGTCTAGATATAGAAGACGGTTGTACAGACGGATCTCGTTAGTCTAGATATAGACGACGGTTGTACAGACGGATCTCGTTAGTCTAGATATTGAAGACGTTTGTCCAACGACGTATCTCGTTAGTCTAGATATAGAAGACGGTTGTACAGACGGATCTCGTTAGTCTAGATATAGAAGACGGTTGTACAGACGGATCTCGTTAGTTTAGATATAGAAGATGGTTGTACAACGATGTATCTAGTTCGTCTAGATATAGAAGGCGGTTGTACAGACGGATCTCGTTAGTCTAGATATAGAAGACGGTTGTACAGACGGATCCCGTTAGTCTAGATATAGAAGACGGTTGTACAACGAGAGATCTCGTTAGTCTAGATATAGAAAACGGTTGTACAGACGGATCGCGTTAGTCTAGATATAGAAGATGGTTGTACAACGACGTATCTCGTTAGTCTAGATATAGAAGGCGGTTGTACAGACGGATCTCGTTAGTCTAGATATAGAAGACGGTTGTACAGACGGATCTCGTTAGTCTAGATATTGAAGACGTTTGTCCAACGACGTATCTCGTTAGTCTAGATATAGAAGACAGTTGTACAGACGGATCTCGTTAGTCTAGATATAGAAGACGGTTGTACAGACGGATCTCGTTAGTCTAGATATAGAAGACGGTTGTACAGACGGATCTCGTTAGTCTAGATATAGAAGACAGTGGTACAGACGGATCTCGTTAGTCTAGATATAGAAGACGGTTGTACAGACGGATCTTGTTAGTCTAGATATAGAAGACGTTTGTCCAACGACGTATCTCGTTAGTCTAGATATAGAAGACGGTTGTACAGACGGATCTCGTTAGTCTAGATATAGAAGAACGTTGTGCAGACGGGTCTCGTGAGTCTAGATAGAGAAGACGGTTGTACAGACGGATCTCGTTAGTCTAGATATAGAAGACGGTTGTGCAGACGGATCTCGTTAGTCTAGATATAAAAGACGGTTGTACAGACGGATCTCGTTAGTCTAGATATAGAGGACGGTTGTACAGACGGATCTCGTTAGTCTAGATATTGAAGACGTTTGTCCAACGACGTACCTCGTTAGTCTAGATATAGAAAACGGTTGTACAGACGGATCTCGTTAGTCTAGATATAGAAGAGGGTTGTACAACGACGGATCTCGTTAGTCTAGATATAGAAGACGGTTGTACAGACGGATCGCGTTAGTCTAGATATAGAAGACGGTTGTACAGACGGATCCCGTTAGTCTAGATATAGAAGACGGTTGTATAACGAGAGATCTCGTTAGTCTAGATATAGAAAACGGTTGTACAGACGGATCGCGTTAGTCTAGATATAGAAGATGGTTGTACAACGACGTATCTCGTTAGTCTAGATATAGAAGGCGGTTGTACAGACGGATCTCGTTAGTCTAGATATAGAAGACGGTTGTACAGACGGATCTCGTTAGTCTAGATATTGAAGACGATTGTCCAACGACGTATCTCGTTAGTCTAGATATAGAAGACAGTTGTACAGACGGATCTCGTTAGTCTAGATATAGAAGACGGTTGTACAGACGGATCTCGTTAGTCTAGATATAGAAGACGGTTGTGCAGACGGATCTCGTTAGTCTAGATATAGAAGACGGTTGTACAGACGGATCTCGTTAGTCTAGATATAGAAGATGGTTGTACAACGACGTATCTCGTTCGTCTAGATATAGAAGGCGGTTGTACAGACGGATCTCGTTAGTCTAGATATAGAAGACGGTTGTACAGACGGATCTCGTTAGTCTAGATATTGAAGACGTGTGTCCAACGACGTACCTCGTTAGTCTAGATATAGAAAACGGTTGTACAGACGGATCTCGTTAGTCTAGATATAGAAGACGGATGTACAACGACGGATCTCGTTAGTCTAGATATAGAAGACGGTTGTGCAGACGGATCTCGTTAGTCTAGATATAAAAGACGGTTGTACAGACGGATCTCGTTAGTCTAGATATAGAGGACGGTTGTACAGACGGATCTCGTTAGTCTAGATATTGAAGACGTTTGTCCAACGACGTACCTCGTTAGTCTAGATATAGAAAACGGTTGTACAGACGGATCTCGTTAGTCTAGATATAGAAGAGGGTTGTACAACGACGGATCTCGTTAGTCTAGATATAGAAGACGGTTGTATAACGAGAGATCTCGTTAGTCTAGATATAGAAGACGGTTGTACAGACGGATCTCGTTAGTCTAGATATAGAAGACGGTTGTACAGCCGGATCTCGTTAGTCTAGATATAGAAGACGGTTGTACAGACGGATCTCGTTATTCTAGATATAGAAGACGGTTGTACAGACGGATCTCGTTAGTCTAGATATAGAAGACGGTTGTACAGACGGATCTCGTTAGTCTAGATATAGAAGACGGTTGTACAGACGGATCTCGTTAGTCTAGATATAGAAGACGGTTGTACAGACGGATCTCGTTATTCTAGATATAGAAGACGGTTGTACAGACGGATCTCGTTAGTCTAGATATAGAAGACGGTTGTACAGACGGATCTCGTTAGTCTAGATATAGAAGACGGTTGTACAGACGGATCTCGTTAGTCTAGATATAGAAGACGTTTGTCCAACGACGTATCTCGTTAGTCTAGATATAGAAGACGGTTGTACAGACGGATGTCGTTAGTCTAGATATAGAAGAACGTTGTACAGACGGGTCTCGTGAGTCTAGATAGAGAAGACGGTTGTACAGACGGATCTCGTTAGTCTAGATATAGAAGACGGTTGTACAGACGGATCTCGTTAGTCTAGATATAGAAGCAGGTTGTACAGACGGATCTCGTTAGTCTAGATATTGAAGACGTTTGTCCAACGACGTATCTCGTTAGTCTAGATATAGAAGACGGTTGTACAGACGGATCTCGTTAGTCTAGATATAGAAGACGGTTGTACAGACGGATCTCGTTAGTCTAGATATAGAAGATGGTTGTACAACGATGTATCTCGTTCGTCTAGATATAGAAGGCGGTTGTACAGACGGATCTCGTTAGTCTAGATATAGAAGACGGTTGTACAGACGGATCCCGTTAGTCTAGATATAGAAGACGGTTGTATAACGAGAGATCTCGTTAGTCTAGATATAGAAAACGGTTGTACAGACGGATCGCGTTAGTCTAGATATAGAAGATGGTTGTACAACGACGTATCTCGTTAGTCTAGATATAGAAGGCGGTTGTACAGACGGATCTCGTTAGTCTAGATATAGAAGACGGTTGTACAGACGGATCTCGTTAGTCTAGATATTGAAGACGTTTGTCCAACGACGTATCTCGTTAGTCTAGATATAGAAGACAGTTGTACAGACGGATCTCGTTAGTCTAGATATAGAAGACGGTTGTACAGACGGATCTCGTTAGTCTAGATATAGATGGCGGTTGTACAGACGGATCTCGTTAGTCTAGATATAGAAGACAGTGGTACAGACGGATCTCGTTAGTCTAGATATAGAAGACGGTTGTACAGACGGATCTCGTTAGTCTAGATATAGAAGACGGTTGTACAGACGGATCTCGTTAGTCTAGATATAGAGGACGGTTGTACAGACGGACCTCGTTAGTCTAGATATAGAAGACGTTTGTCCAACGACGTATCTCGTTAGTCTAGATATAGAAGACGGTTGTACAGACGGATCTCGTTAGTCTAGATATAGAAGAACGTTGTACAGACGGGTCTCGTGAGTCTAGATAGAGAAGACGGTTGTACAGACGGATCTCGTTAGTCTAGATATAGAAGACGGTTGTACAGACGGATCTCGTTAGTCTAGATATAGAAGACGGTTGTACAGACGGATCTCGTTAGTCTAGATATAGAAGACGGTTGTACAGACGGATCTCGTTAGTCTAGATATAGAAGACGGTTGTACAGACGGATCTCGTTAGTCTAGATATAGAAGATGGTTGTACAACGCTGTATCTCGTTCGTCTAGATATAGAAGGCGGTTGTACAGGCGGATCTCGTTAGTCTAGATATAGAAGACGGTTGTACAGACGGATCCCGTTAGTCTAGATACAGAAGACGGTTGTATAACGAGAGATCTCGTTAGTCTAGATATAGAAAACGGTTGTACAGACGGATCGCGTTAGTCTAGATATAGAAGATGGTTGTACAACGACGTATCTCGTTAGTCTAGATATAGAAGATGGTTGTACAACGATGTATCTCGTTCGTCTAGATATAGAAGGCGGTTGTACAGACGGATCTCGTTAGTCTAGATATAGAAGACGGTTGTACAGACGGATCCCGTTAGTCTAGATATAGAAGACGGTTGTATAACGAGAGATCTCGTTAGTCTAGATATAGAAAACGGTTGTACAGACGGATCGCGTTAGTCTAGATATAGAAGATGGTTGTACAACGACGTATCTCGTTAGTCTAGATATAGAAGGCGGTTGTACAGACGGATCTCGTTAGTCTAGATATAGAAAACGGTTGTACAGACGGATCTCGTTAGTCTAGATATAGAAGACGGTTGTACAGACGGATCTCGTTAGTCTAGATATAGAAGACAGTGGTACAGACGGATCTCGTTAGTCTAGATATAGAAGACGGTTGTACAGACGGATCTCGTTAGTCTAGATATAGAAGACGTTTGTCCAACGACGTATCTCGTTAGTCTAGATATAGAAGACGGTTGTACAGACGGATCTCGTTAGTCTAGATATAGAAGAACGCTGTGCAGACGGGTCTCGTGAGTCTAGATAGAGAAGACGGGTGTACAGACGGATCTCGTTAGTCTAGATATAGAAGACGGTTGTGCAGACGGATCTCGTTAGTCTAGATATAAAAGACGGTTGTACAGACGGATCTCGTTAGTCTAGATATAGAGGACGGTTGTACAGACGGATCTCGTTAGTCTAGATATTGAAGACGTTTGTCCAACGACGTACCTCGTTAGTCTAGATATAGAAAACGGTTGTACAGACGGATCTCGTTAGTCTAGATATAGAAGAGGGTTGTACAACGACGGATCTCGTTAGTCTAGATATAGAAGACGGTTGAATAACGAGAGATCTCGTTAGTCTAGATATAGAAGACGGTTGTACAGACGGATCTCGTTAGTCTAGATATAGAAGACGATTGTACAGCCGGATCTCGTTAGTCTAGATATAGAAGACGGTTGTACAGACGGATCTCGTTATTCTAGATATAGAAGACGGTTGTACAGACGGATCTCGTTAGTCTAGATATAGAAGACGGTTGTACAGACGGATCTCGTTAGTCTAGATATAGAAGACGGTTGTACAGACGGATCTCGTTAGTCTAGATATAGAAGACGTTTGTCCAACGACGTATCTCGTTAGTCTAGATATAGAAGACGGTTGTACAGACGGATGTCGTTAGTCTAGATATAGAAGAACGTTGTACAGACGGGTCTCGTGAGTCTAGATAGAGAAGACGGTTGTACAGACGGATCTCGTTAGTCTAGATATAGAAGACGGTTGTACAGACGGATCTCGTTAGTCTAGATATAGAAGACGGTTGTACAGACGGATCTCGTTAGTCTAGATATAGAAGACGGTTGTACAGACGGATCTCGTTAGTCTAGATATTGAAGACGTTTGTCCAACGACGTATCTCGTTAGTCTAGATATAGAAGACAGTTGTACAGACGGATCTCGTTAGTCTAGATATAGAAGACGGTTGTACAGACGGATCTCGTTAGTCTAGATATAGATGGCGGTTGTACAGACGGATCTCGTTAGTCTAGATATAGAAGACAGTGGTACAGACGGATCTCGTTAGTCTAGATATAGAAGACGGTTGTACAGACGGATCTCGTTAGTCTAGATATAGAAGACGTTTGTCCAACGACGTATCTCGTTAGTCTAGATATAGAAGACGGTTGTACAGACGGATCTCGTTAGTCTAGATATAGAAGACGGTTGTACAGCCGGATCTCGTTAGTCTAGATATAGAAGACGGTTGTACAGACGGATCTCGTTAGTCTAGATATAGAAGACGGTTGTACAGACGGATCTCGTTAGTCTAGATATAGAGGACGGTTGTACAGACGGACCTCGTTAGTCTAGATATAGAAGACGTTTGTCCAACGACGTATCTCGTTAGTCTAGATATAGAAGACGGTTGTACAGACGGATCTCGTTAGTCTAGATATAGAAGAACGTTGTACAGACGGGTCTCGTGAGTCTAGATAGAGAAGACGGTTGTACAGACGGATCTCGTTAGTCTAGATATAGAAGACGGTTGTACAGACGGATCTCGTTAGTCTAGATATAGAAGACGGTTGTACAGACGGATCTCGTTAGTCTAGATATAGAAGACGGTTGTACAGACGGATCTCGTTAGTCTAGATATAGAAGACGGTTGTACAGACGGATCTCGTTAGTCTAGATATAGAAGATGGTTGTACAACGCTGTATCTCGTTCGTCTAGATATAGAAGGCGGTTGTACAGGCGGATCTCGTTAGTCTAGATATAGAAGACGGTTGTACAGACGGATCCCGTTAGTCTAGATACAGAAGACGGTTGTATAACGAGAGATCTCGTTAGTCTAGATATAGAAAACGGTTGTACAGACGGATCGCGTTAGTCTAGATATAGAAGATGGTTGTACAACGACGTATCTCGTTAGTCTAGATATAGAAGATGGTTGTACAACGATGTATCTCGTTCGTCTAGATATAGAAGGCGGTTGTACAGACGGATCTCGTTAGTCTAGATATAGAAGACGGTTGTACAGACGGATCCCGTTAGTCTAGATATAGAAGACGGTTGTATAACGAGAGATCTCGTTAGTCTAGATATAGAAAACGGTTGTACAGACGGATCGCGTTAGTCTAGATATAGAAGATGGTTGTACAACGACGTATCTCGTTAGTCTAGATATAGAAGGCGGTTGTACAGACGGATCTCGTTAGTCTAGATATAGAAGACGGTTGTACAGACGGATCTCGTTAGTCTAGATATTGAAGACGTTTGTCCAACGACGTATCTCGTTAGTCTAGATATAGAAGACAGTTGTACAGACGGATCTCGTTAGTCTAGATATAGAAGACGGTTGTACAGACGGATCTCGTTAGTCTAGATATAGAAGACGGTTGTACAGACGGATCTCGTTAGTCTAGATATAGAAGACAGTGGTACAGACGGATCTCGTTAGTCTAGATATAGAAGACGGTTGTACAGACGGATCTCGTTAGTCTAGATATAGAAGACGTTTGTCCAACGACGTATCTCGTTAGTCTAGATATAGAAGACGGTTGTACAGACGGATCTCGTTAGTCTAGATATAGAAGAACGCTGTGCAGACGGGTCTCGTGAGTCTAGATAGAGAAGACGGGTGTACAGACGGATCTCGTTAGTCTAGATATAGAAGACGGTTGTGCAGACGGATCTCGTTAGTCTAGATATAAAAGACGGTTGTACAGACGGATCTCGTTAGTCTAGATATAGAGGACGGTTGTACAGACGGATCTCGTTAGTCTAGATATTGAAGACGTTTGTCCAACGACGTACCTCGTTAGTCTAGATATAGAAAACGGTTGTACAGACGGATCTCGTTAGTCTAGATATAGAAGAGGGTTGTACAACGACGGATCTCGTTAGTCTAGATATAGAAGACGGTTGTATAACGAGAGATCTCGTTAGTCTAGATATAGAAGACGGTTGTACAGACGGATCTCGTTAGTCTAGATATAGAAGACGATTGTACAGCCGGATCTCGTTAGTCTAGATATAGAAGACGGTTGTACAGACGGATCTCGTTATTCTAGATATAGAAGACGGTTGTACAGACGGATCTCGTTAGTCTAGATATAGAAGACGGTTGTACAGACGGATCTCGTTAGTCTAGATATAGAAGACGGTTGTACAGACGGATCTCGTTAGTCTAGATATAGAAGACGTTTGTCCAACGACGTATCTCGTTAGTCTAGATATAGAAGACGGTTGTACAGACGGATGTCGTTAGTCTAGATATAGAAGAACGTTGTACAGACGGGTCTCGTGAGTCTAGATAGAGAAGACGGTTGTACAGACGGATCTCGTTAGTCTAGATATAGAAGACGGTTGTACAGACGGATCTCGTTAGTCTAGATATAGAAGACGGTTGTACAGACGGATCTCGTTAGTCTAGATATTGAAGACGTTTGTCCAACGACGTATCTCGTTAGTCTAGATATAGAAGACGGTTGTACAGACGGATCTCGTTAGTCTAGATATAGAAGACGGTTGTACAGACGGATCTCGTTAGTCTAGATATAGAAGATGGTTGTACAACGATGTATCTCGTTCGTCTAGATATAGAAGGCGGTTGTACAGACGGATCTCGTTAGTCTAGATATAGAAGACGGTTGTACAGACGGATCCCGTTAGTCTAGATATAGAAGACGGTTGTATAACGAGAGATCTCGTTAGTCTAGATATAGAAAACGGTTGTACAGACGGATCGCGTTAGTCTAGATATAGAAGATGGTTGTACAACGACGTATCTCGTTAGTCTAGATATAGAAGGCGGTTGTACAGACGGATCTCGTTAGTCTAGATATAGAAGACGGTTGTACAGACGGATCTCGTTAGTCTAGATATTGAAGACGTTTGTCCAACGACGTATCTCGTTAGTCTAGATATAGAAGACAGTTGTACAGACGGATCTCGTTAGTCTAGATATAGAAGACGGTTGTACAGACGGATCTCGTTAGTCTAGATATAGATGACGGTTGTACAGACGGATCTCGTTAGTCTAGATATAGAAGACAGTGGTACAGACGGATCTCGTTAGTCTAGATATAGAAGACGGTTGTACAGACGGATCTCGTTAGTCTAGATATAGAAGACGTTTGTCCAACGACGTATCTCGTTAGTCTAGATATAGAAGACGGTTGTACAGACGGATCTCGTTAGTCTAGATATAGAAGACGGTTGTACAGCCGGATCTCGTTAGTCTAGATATAGAAGACGGTTGTACAGACGGATCTCGTTAGTCTAGATATAGAAGACGGTTGTACAGACGGATCTCGTTAGTCTAGATATAGAGGACGGTTGTACAGACGGACCTCGTTAGTCTAGATATAGAAGACGTTTGTCCAACGACGTATCTCGTTAGTCTAGATATAGAAGACGGTTGTACAGACGGATCTCGTTAGTCTAGATATAGAAGAACGTTGTACAGACGGGTCTCGTGAGTCTAGATAGAGAAGACGGTTGTACAGACGGATCTCGTTAGTCTAGATATAGAAGACGGTTGTACAGACGGATCTCGTTAGTCTAGATATTGAAGACGTTTGTCCAACGACGTATCTCGTTAGTCTAGATATAGAAGACGGTTGTACAGACGGATCTCGTTAGTCTAGATATAGAAGACGGTTGTACAGACGGATCTCGTTAGTCTAGATATAGAAGATGGTTGTACAACGATGTATCTCGTTCGTCTAGATATAGAAGGCGGTTGTACAGACGGATCTCGTTAGTCTAGATATAGAAGACGGTTGTACAGACGGATCCCGTTAGTCTAGATATAGAAGACGGTTGTATAACGAGAGATCTCGTTAGTCTAGATATAGAAAACGGTTGTACAGACGGATCGCGTTAGTCTAGATATAGAAGATGGTTGTACAACGACGTATCTCGTTAGTCTAGATATAGAAGGCGGTTGTACAGACGGATCTCGTTAGTCTAGATATAGAAGACGGTTGTACAGACGGATCTCGTTAGTCTAGATATTGAAGACGTTTGTCCAACGACGTATCTCGTTAGTCTAGATATAGAAGACAGTTGTACAGACGGATCTCGTTAGTCTAGATATAGAAGACGGTTGTACAGACGGATCTCGTTAGTCTAGATATAGAAGACGGTTGTACAGACGGATCTCGTTAGTCTAGATATAGAAGACAGTGGTACAGACGGATCTCGTTAGTCTAGATATAGAAGACGGTTGTACAGACGGATCTCGTTAGTCTAGATATAGAAGACGTTTGTCCAACGACGTATCTCGTTAGTCTAGATATAGAAGACGGTTGTACAGACGGATCTCGTTAGTCTAGATATAGAAGAACGTTGTGCAGACGGGTCTCGTGAGTCTAGATAGAGAAGACGGTTGTACAGACGGATCTCGTTAGTCTAGATATAGAAGACGGTTGTGCAGACGGATCTCGTTAGTCTAGATATAAAAGACGGTTGTACAGACGGATCTCGTTAGTCTAGATATAGAGGACGGTTGTACAGACGGATCTCGTTAGTCTAGATATTGAAGACGTTTGTCCAACGACGTACCTCGTTAGTCTAGATATAGAAAACGGTTGTACAGACGGATCTCGTTAGTCTAGATATAGAAGAGGGTTGTACAACGACGGATCTCGTTAGTCTAGATATAGAAAACGGTTGTAAAGACGGGTCTCGTGAGTCTAGATAGAGAAGACGGTTGTACAGACGGATCTCGTTAGTCTAGATATAGAAGACGGTTGTACAGACGGATCTCGTTAGTCTAGATATAGAAGACGTTTGTCCAACGACGTATCTCGTTAGTCTAGATATAGAAGACGGTTGTACAGACGGATCGCGATAGTCTAGATATAGAAGACGGTTGTACAGACGGATCCCGTTAGTCTAGATATAGAAGACGGTTGTATAACGAGAGATCTCGTTAGTCTAGATATAGAAAACGGTTGTACAGACGGATCGCGTTAGTCTAGATATAGAAGATGGTTGTACAACGACGTATCTCGTTAGTCTAGATATAGAAGGCGGTTGTACAGACGGATCTCGTTAGTCTAGATATAGAAGACGGTTGTACAGACGGATCTCGTTAGTCTAGATATTGAAGACGTTTGTCCAACGACGTATCTCGTTAGTCTAGATATAGAAGACAGTGGTACAGACGGATCTCGTTAGTCTAGATATAGAAGAAGGTTGTGCAGACGGGTCTCGTGAGTCTAGATAGAGAAGACGGTTGTACAGACGGGTCTCGTTAGTCTAGATACAGAAGACGGTTGTATAGACGGATCTCATTAGTCTAGATATAGAAGACGGTTGTACAGACGGATCTCGTTATTCTAGATATAGAAGACGGTTGTACAGACGGATCCCGTTAGTCTAGATATAGAAGACGGTTGTATAACGACGTATCTCGTTAGTCTATATATAGAAGACGGTTGTACAGACGGATCTCGTTATTCTAGATATAGAAGACGGTTGTACAGACGTATCTCGTTAGTCTAGATATAGAAGACGGTTGTATAACGAGAGATCTCGTTAGTCTAGATATAGAAGACGGTTGTACAGACGGATCTCGTTAGTCTAGATATAGAAGACGGTTGTACAGCCGGATCTCGTTAGTCTAGATATAGAAGACGTTTGTCCAACGACGTATCTCGTTAGTCTAGATATAGAAGACGGTTGTACAGACGGATCTCGTTAGTCTAGATATAGAAGACGGTTGTACAGACGGATCTCGTTAGTCTAGATATAGAAGACGTTTGTCCAACGACGTATCTCGTTAGTCTAGATATAGAAGACGGTTGTACAGACGGATCTCGTTAGTCTAGATATAGAAGACGGTTGTACAGACGGATCTCGTTAGTCTAGATATAGAAGACGGTTGTACAGACGGATCTCGTTAGTCTAGATATTGAAGACGTTTGTCCAACGACGTATCTCGTTAGTCTAGATATAGAAGACGGTTGTACAGACGGATCTCGTTAGTCCGGATATAGAAGACGGTTGTACAGACGGATCTCGTTAGTCTAGATATAGAAGACGGTTGTACAACGACGGATCTCGTTAGTCTAGATATAGAAGACGGTTGTGCAGACGGATCTCGTTAGTCTAGATATAAAAGACGGTTGTACAGACGGATCTCGTTAGTCTAGATATAGAGGACGGTTGTACAGACGGATCTCGTTAGTCTAGATATTGAAGACGTTTGTCCAACGACGTACCTCGTTAGTCTAGATATAGAAAACGGTTGTACAGACGGATCTCGTTAGTCTAGATATAGAAGAGGGTTGTACAACGACGGATCTCGTTAGTCTAGATATAGAAGACGGTTGTATAACGAGAGATCTCGTTAGTCTAGATATAGAAGACGGTTGTACAGACGGATCTCGTTAGTCTAGATATAGAAGACGGTTGTACAGCCGGATCTCGTTAGTCTAGATATAGAAGACGGTTGTACAGACGGATCTCGTTATTCTAGATATAGAAGACGGTTGTACAGACGGATCTCGTTAGTCTAGATATAGAAGACGGTTGTACAGACGGATCTCGTTAGTCTAGATATAGAAGACGGTTGTACAGACGGATCTCGTTAGTCTAGATATAGAAGACGGTTGTACAGACGGATCTCGTTATTCTAGATATAGAAGACGGTTGTACAGACGGATCTCGTTAGTCTAGATATAGAAGACGGTTGTACAGACGGATCTCGTTAGTCTAGATATAGAAGACGGTTGTACAGACGGATCTCGTTAGTCTAGATATAGAAGACGTTTGTCCAACGACGTATCTCGTTAGTCTAGATATAGAAGACGGTTGTACAGACGGATGTCGTTAGTCTAGATATAGAAGAACGTTGTACAGACGGGTCTCGTGAGTCTAGATAGAGAAGACGGTTGTACAGACGGATCTCGTTAGTCTAGATATAGAAGACGGTTGTACAGACGGATCTCGTTAGTCTAGATATAGAAGACGGTTGTACAGACGGATCTCGTTAGTCTAGATATTGAAGACGTTTGTCCAACGACGTATCTCGTTAGTCTAGATATAGAAGACGGTTGTACAGACGGATCTCGTTAGTCTAGATATAGAAGACGGTTGTACAGACGGATCTCGTTAGTCTAGATATAGAAGATGGTTGTACAACGATGTATCTCGTTCGTCTAGATATAGAAGGCGGTTGTACAGACGGATCTCGTTAGTCTAGATATAGAAGACGGTTGTACAGACGGATCCCGTTAGTCTAGATATAGAAGACGGTTGTATAACGAGAGATCTCGTTAGTCTAGATATAGAAAACGGTTGTACAGACGGATCGCGTTAGTCTAGATATAGAAGATGGTTGTACAACGACGTATCTCGTTAGTCTAGATATAGAAGGCGGTTGTACAGACGGATCTCGTTAGTCTAGATATAGAAGACGGTTGTACAGACGGATCTCGTTAGTCTAGATATTGAAGACGTTTGTCCAACGACGTATCTCGTTAGTCTAGATATAGAAGACAGTTGTACAGACGGATCTCGTTAGTCTAGATATAGAAGACGGTTGTACAGACGGATCTCGTTAGTCTAGATATAGATGACGGTTGTACAGACGGATCTCGTTAGTCTAGATATAGAAGACAGTGGTACAGACGGATCTCGTTAGTCTAGATATAGAAGACGGTTGTACAGACGGATCTCGTTAGTCTAGATATAGAAGACGTTTGTCCAACGACGTATCTCGTTAGTCTAGATATAGAAGACGGTTGTACAGACGGATCTCGTTAGTCTAGATATAGAAGACGGTTGTACAGCCGGATCTCGTTAGTCTAGATATAGAAGACGGTTGTACAGACGGATCTCGTTAGTCTAGATATAGAAGACGGTTGTACAGACGGATCTCGTTAGTCTAGATATAGAGGACGGTTGTACAGACGGACCTCGTTAGTCTAGATATAGAAGACGTTTGTCCAACGACGTATCTCGTTAGTCTAGATATAGAAGACGGTTGTACAGACGGATCTCGTTAGTCTAGATATAGAAGAACGTTGTACAGACGGGTCTCGTGAGTCTAGATAGAGAAGACGGTTGTACAGACGGATCTCGTTAGTCTAGATATAGAAGACGGTTGTACAGACGGATCTCGTTAGTCTAGATATAGAAGACGGTTGTACAGACGGATCTCGTTAGTCTAGATATAGAAGACGGTTGTACAGACGGATCTCGTTAGTCTAGATATAGAAGACGGTTGTACAGACGGATCTCGTTAGTCTAGATATAGAAGATGGTTGTACAACGCTGTATCTCGTTCGTCTAGATATAGAAGGCGGTTGTACAGGCGGATCTCGTTAGTCTAGATATAGAAGACGGTTGTACAGACGGATCCCGTTAGTCTAGATACAGAAGACGGTTGTATAACGAGAGATCTCGTTAGTCTAGATATAGAAAACGGTTGTACAGACGGATCGCGTTAGTCTAGATATAGAAGATGGTTGTACAACGACGTATCTCGTTAGTCTAGATATAGAAGATGGTTGTACAACGATGTATCTCGTTCGTCTAGATATAGAAGGCGGTTGTACAGACGGATCTCGTTAGTCTAGATATAGAAGACGGTTGTACAGACGGATCCCGTTAGTCTAGATATAGAAGACGGTTGTATAACGAGAGATCTCGTTAGTCTAGATATAGAAAACGGTTGTACAGACGGATCGCGTTAGTCTAGATATAGAAGATGGTTGTACAACGACGTATCTCGTTAGTCTAGATATAGAAGGCGGTTGTACAGACGGATCTCGTTAGTCTAGATATAGAAGACGGTTGTACAGACGGATCTCGTTAGTCTAGATATTGAAGACGTTTGTCCAACGACGTATCTCGTTAGTCTAGATATAGAAGACAGTTGTACAGACGGATCTCGTTAGTCTAGATATAGAAGACGGTTGTACAGACGGATCTCGTTAGTCTAGATATAGAAGACGGTTGTACAGACGGATCTCGTTAGTCTAGATATAGAAGACAGTGGTACAGACGGATCTCGTTAGTCTAGATATAGAAGACGGTTGTACAGACGGATCTCGTTAGTCTAGATATAGAAGACGTTTGTCCAACGACGTATCTCGTTAGTCTAGATATAGAAGACGGTTGTACAGACGGATCTCGTTAGTCTAGATATAGAAGAACGCTGTGCAGACGGGTCTCGTGAGTCTAGATAGAGAAGACGGGTGTACAGACGGATCTCGTTAGTCTAGATATAGAAGACGGTTGTGCAGACGGATCTCGTTAGTCTAGATATAAAAGACGGTTGTACAGACGGATCTCGTTAGTCTAGATATAGAGGACGGTTGTACAGACGGATCTCGTTAGTCTAGATATTGAAGACGTTTGTCCAACGACGTACCTCGTTAGTCTAGATATAGAAAACGGTTGTACAGACGGATCTCGTTAGTCTAGATATAGAAGAGGGTTGTACAACGACGGATCTCGTTAGTCTAGATATAGAAGACGGTTGTATAACGAGAGATCTCGTTAGTCTAGATATAGAAGACGGTTGTACAGACGGATCTCGTTAGTCTAGATATAGAAGACGATTGTACAGCCGGATCTCGTTAGTCTAGATATAGAAGACGGTTGTACAGACGGATCTCGTTATTCTAGATATAGAAGACGGTTGTACAGACGGATCTCGTTAGTCTAGATATAGAAGACGGTTGTACAGACGGATCTCGTTAGTCTAGATATAGAAGACGGTTGTACAGACGGATCTCGTTAGTCTAGATATAGAAGACGTTTGTCCAACGACGTATCTCGTTAGTCTAGATATAGAAGACGGTTGTACAGACGGATGTCGTTAGTCTAGATATAGAAGAACGTTGTACAGACGGGTCTCGTGAGTCTAGATAGAGAAGACGGTTGTACAGACGGATCTCGTTAGTCTAGATATAGAAGACGGTTGTACAGACGGATCTCGTTAGTCTAGATATAGAAGACGGTTGTACAGACGGATCTCGTTAGTCTAGATATTGAAGACGTTTGTCCAACGACGTATCTCGTTAGTCTAGATATAGAAGACGGTTGTACAGACGGATCTCGTTAGTCTAGATATAGAAGACGGTTGTACAGACGGATCTCGTTAGTCTAGATATAGAAGATGGTTGTACAACGATGTATCTCGTTCGTCTAGATATAGAAGGCGGTTGTACAGACGGATCTCGTTAGTCTAGATATAGAAGACGGTTGTACAGACGGATCCCGTTAGTCTAGATATAGAAGACGGTTGTATAACGAGAGATCTCGTTAGTCTAGATATAGAAAACGGTTGTACAGACGGATCGCGTTAGTCTAGATATAGAAGATGGTTGTACAACGACGTATCTCGTTAGTCTAGATATAGAAGGCGGTTGTACAGACGGATCTCGTTAGTCTAGATATAGAAGACGGTTGTACAGACGGATCTCGTTAGTCTAGATATTGAAGACGTTTGTCCAACGACGTATCTCGTTAGTCTAGATATAGAAGACAGTTGTACAGACGGATCTCGTTAGTCTAGATATAGAAGACGGTTGTACAGACGGATCTCGTTAGTCTAGATATAGATGACGGTTGTACAGACGGATCTCGTTAGTCTAGATATAGAAGACAGTGGTACAGACGGATCTCGTTAGTCTAGATATAGAAGACGGTTGTACAGACGGATCTCGTTAGTCTAGATATAGGAGACGTTTGTCCAACGACGTATCTCGTTAGTCTAGATATAGAAGACGGTTGTACAGACGGATCTCGTTAGTCTAGATATAGAAGACGGTTGTACAGCCGGATCTCGTTAGTCTAGATATAGAAGACGGTTGTACAGACGGATCTCGTTAGTCTAGATATAGAAGACGGTTGTACAGACGGATCTCGTTAGTCTAGATATAGAGGACGGTTGTACAGACGGACCTCGTTAGTCTAGATATAGAAGACGTTTGTCCAACGACGTATCTCGTTAGTCTAGATATAGAAGACGGTTGTACAGACGGATCTCGTTAGTCTAGATATAGAAGAACGTTGTACAGACGGGTCTCGTGAGTCTAGATAGAGAAGACGGTTGTACAGACGGATCTCGTTAGTCTAGATATAGAAGACGGTTGTACAGACGGATCTCGTTAGTCTAGATATTGAAGACGTTTGTCCAACGACGTATCTCGTTAGTCTAGATATAGAAGACGGTTGTACAGACGGATCTCGTTAGTCTAGATATAGAAGACGGTTGTACAGACGGATCTCGTTAGTCTAGATATAGAAGATGGTTGTACAACGATGTATCTCGTTCGTCTAGATATAGAAGGCGGTTGTACAGACGGATCTCGTTAGTCTAGATATAGAAGACGGTTGTACAGACGGATCCCGTTAGTCTAGATATAGAAGACGGTTGTATAACGAGAGATCTCGTTAGTCTAGATATAGAAAACGGTTGTACAGACGGATCGCGTTAGTCTAGATATAGAAGATGGTTGTACAACGACGTATCTCGTTAGTCTAGATATAGAAGGCGGTTGTACAGACGGATCTCGTTAGTCTAGATATAGAAGACGGTTGTACAGACGGATCTCGTTAGTCTAGATATAGAAGACGGTTGTACAGACGGATCTCGTTAGTCTAGATATAGAAGACAGTGGTACAGACGGATCTCGTTAGTCTAGATATAGAAGACGGTTGTACAGACGGATCTCGTTAGTCTAGATATAGAAGACGTTTGTCCAACGACGTATCTCGTTAGTCTAGATATAGAAGACGGTTGTACAGACGGATCTCGTTAGTCTAGATATAGAAGAACGTTGTGCAGACGGGTCTCGTTAGTCTAGATATAGAAGACGGTTGTACAGACGGATCTCGTTAGTCTAGATATAGAAGACGGTTGTACAGACGGATCTCGTTATTCTAGATATAGAAGACGGTTGTACAGACGGATCTCGTTAGTCTAGATATAGAAGACGGTTGTACAGACGGATCTCGTTAGTCTAGATATAGAAGACGGTTGTACAGACGGATCTCGTTAGTCTAGATATAGAAGACGTTTGTCCAACGACGTATCTCGTTAGTCTAGATATAGAAGACGGTTGTACAGACGGATGTCGTTAGTCTAGATATAGAAGAACGTTGTACAGACGGGTCTCGTGAGTCTAGATAGAGAAGACGGTTGTACAGACGGATCTCGTTAGTCTAGATATAGAAGACGGTTGTACAGACGGATCTCGTTAGTCTAGATATAGAAGACGGTTGTACAGACGGATCTCGTTAGTCTAGATATTGAAGACGTTTGTCCAACGACGTATCTCGTTAGTCTAGATATAGAAGACGGTTGTACAGACGGATCTCGTTAGTCTAGATATAGAAGACGGTTGTACAGACGGATCTCGTTAGTCTAGATATAGAAGAGGGTTGTACAACGACGGATCTCGTTAGTCTAGATATAGAAAACGGTTGTAAAGACGGGTCTCGTGAGTCTAGATAGAGAAGACGGTTGTACAGACGGATCTCGTTAGTCTAGATATAGAAGACGGTTGTACAGACGGATCTCGTTAGTCTAGATATTGAAGACGTTTGTCCAACGACGTATCTCGTTAGTCTAGATATAGAAGACAGTGGTACAGACGGATCTCGTTAGTCTAGATATAGAAGAAGGTTGTGCAGACGGGTCTCGTGAGTCTAGATAGAGAAGACGGTTGTACAGACGGGTCTCGTTAGTCTAGATACAGAAGACGGTTGTATAGACGGATCTCATTAGTCTAGATATAGAAGACGGTTGTACAGACGGATCTCGTTATTCTAGATATAGAAGACGGTTGTACAGACGGATCCCGTTAGTCTAGATATAGAAGACGGTTGTATAACGACGTATCTCGTTAGTCTATATATAGAAGACGGTTGTACAGACGGATCTCGTTATTCTAGATATAGAAGACGGTTGTACAGACGTATCTCGTTAGTCTAGATATAGAAGACGGTTGTATAACGAGAGATCTCGTTAGTCTAGATATAGAAGACGGTTGTACAGACGGATCTCGTTAGTCTAGATATAGAAGACGGTTGTACAGCCGGATCTCGTTAGTCTAGATATAGAAGACGTTTGTCCAACGACGTATCTCGTTAGTCTAGATATAGAAGACGGTTGTACAGACGGATCTCGTTAGTCTAGATATAGAAGACGGTTGTACAGACGGATCTCGTTAGTCTAGATATAGAAGACGGTTGTACAACGACGGATCTCGTTAGTCTAGATATAGAAGACGGTTGTGCAGACGGATCTCGTTAGTCTAGATATAAAAGACGGTTGTACAGACGGATCTCGTTAGTCTAGATATAGAAGACGGTTGTACAGACGGATCTCGTTAGTCTAGATATAGAAGACGGTTGTACAGCCGGATCTCGTTAGTCTAGATATAGAAGACGGTTGTACAGACGGATCTCGTTATTCTAGATATAGAAGACGGTTGTACAGACGGATCTCGTTAGTCTAGATATAGAAGACGGTTGTACAGACGGATCTCGTTAGTCTAGATATAGAAGACGGTTGTACAGACGGATCTCGTTAGTCTAGATATAGAAGACGGTTGTACAGACGGATCTCGTTAGTCTAGATATAGAAGACGGTTGTACAGACGGATCTCGTTAGTCTAGATATAGAAGATGGTTGTACAACGATGTATCTCGTTCGTCTAGATATAGAAGGCGGTTGTACAGGCGGATCTCGTTAGTCTAGATATAGAAGACGGTTGTACAGACGGATCCCGTTAGTCTAGATATAGAAGACGGTTGTATAACGAGAGATCTCGTTAGTCTAGATATAGAAAACGGTTGTACAGACGGATCGCGTTAGTCTAGATATAGAAGATGGTTGTACAACGACGTATCTCGTTAGTCTAGATATAGAAGATGGTTGTACAACGATGTATCTCGTTCGTCTAGATATAGAAGGCGGTTGTACAGACGGATCTCGTTAGTCTAGATATAGAAGACGGTTGTACAGACGGATCCCGTTAGTCTAGATATAGAAGACGGTTGTATAACGAGAGATCTCGTTAGTCTAGATATAGAAAACGGTTGTACAGACGGATCGCGTTAGTCTAGATATAGAAGATGGTTGTACAACGACGTATCTCGTTAGTCTAGATATAGAAGGCGGTTGTACAGACGGATCTCGTTAGTCTAGATATAGAAGACGGTTGTACAGACGGATCTCGTTAGTCTAGATATTGAAGACGTTTGTCCAACGACGTATCTCGTTAGTCTAGATATAGAAGACAGTTGTACAGACGAATCTCGTTAGTCTAGATATAGAAGACGGTTGTACAGACGGATCTCGTTAGTCTAGATATAGAAGACGGTTGTACAGACGGATCTCGTTAGTCTAGATATAGAAGACAGTGGTACAGACGGATCTCGTTAGTCTAGATATAGAAGACGGTTGTACAGACGGATCTCGTTAGTCTAGATATAGAAGACGTTTGTCCAACGACGTATCTCGTTAGTCTAGATATAGAAGACGGTTGTACAGACGGATCTCGTTAGTCTAGATATAGAAGAACGCTGTGCAGACGGGTCTCGTGAGTCTAGATAGAGAAGACGGTTGTACAGACGGATCTCGTTAGTCTAGATATAGAAGACGGTTGTGCAGACGGATCTCGTTAGTCTAGATATAAAAGACGGTTGTACAGACGGATCTCGTTAGTCTAGATATAGAGGACGGTTGTACAGACGGATCTCGTTAGTCTAGATATTGAAGACGTTTGTCCAACGACGTACCTCGTTAGTCTAGATATAGAAAACGGTTGTACAGACGGATCTCGTTAGTCTAGATATAGAAGAGGGTTGTACAACGACGGATCTCGTTAGTCTAGATATAGAAGACGGTTGTATAACGAGAGATCTCGTTAGTCTAGATATAGAAGACGGTTGTACAGACGGATCTCGTTAGTCTAGATATAGAAGACGGTTGTACAGCCGGATCTCGTTAGTCTAGATATAGAAGACGGTTGTACAGACGGATCTCGTTATTCTAGATATAGAAGACGGTTGTACAGACGGATCTCGTTAGTCTAGATATTGAAGACGGTTGTACAGACGGATCTCGTTAGTCTAGATATAGAAGACGCTTGTACAGACGGATCTCGTTAGTCTAGATATAGAAGACGTTTGTCCAACGACGTATCTCGTTAGTCTAGATATAGAAGACGGTTGTACAGACGGATGTCGTTAGTCTAGATATAGAAGAACGTTGTACAGACGGGTCTCGTGAGTCTAGATAGAGAAGACGGTTGTACAGACGGATCTCGTTAGTCTAGATATAGAAGACGGTTGTACAGACGGATCTCGTTAGTCTAGATATAGAAGACGGTTGTACAGACGGATCTCGTTAGTCTAGATATTGAAGACGTTTGTCCAACGACGTATCTCGTTAGTCTAGATATAGAAGACGGTTGTACAGACGGATCTCGTTAGTCTAGATATAGAAGACGGTTGTACAGACGGATCTCGTTAGTCTAGATATAGAAGATGGTTGTACAACGATGTATCTCGTTCGTCTAGATATAGAAGGCGGTTGTACAGACGGATCTCGTTAGTCTAGATATAGAAGACGGTTGTACAGACGGATCCCGTTAGTCTAGATATAGAAGACGGTTGTATAACGAGAGATCTCGTTAGTCTAGATATAGAAAACGGTTGTACAGACGGATCGCGTTAGTCTAGATATAGAAGATGGTTGTACAACGACGTATCTCGTTAGTCTAGATATAGAAGGCGGTTGTACAGACGGATCTCGTTAGTCTAGATATAGAAGACGGTTGTACAGACGGATCTCGTTAGTCTAGATATTGAAGACGTTTGTCCAACGACGTATCTCGTTAGTTTAGATATAGAAGACAGTTGTACAGACGGATCTCGTTAGTCTAGATATAGAAGACGGTTGTACAGACGGATCTCGTTAGTCTAGATATAGATGACGGTTGTACAGACGGATCTCGTTATTCTAGATATAGAAGACGGTTGTACAGACGGATCCCGTTAGTCTAGATATAGAAGACGGTTGTATAACGACGTATCTCGTTAGTCTATATATAGAAGACGGTTGTACAGACGGATCTCGTTAGTCTAGATATAGAAGACGGTTGTACAGACGGATCCCGTTAGTCTAGATATAGAAGACGGTTGTACAGACGGATCTCGTTAGTCTAGATATAGAAGACGGTTGTATAACGAGAGATCTCGTTAGTCTAGATATAGAAGACGGTTGTACAGACGGATCTCGTTAGTCTAGATATAGAAGACGGTTGTACAGCCGGATCTCGTTAGTCTAGATATAGAAGACGGTTGTACAGACGGATCTCGTTATTCTAGATATAGAAGACGGTTGTACAGACGGATCTCGTTAGTCTAGATATAGAAGACGGTTGTACAGACGGATCTCGTTAGTCTAGATATAGAAGACGGTTGTACAGACGGATCTCGTTAGTCTAGATATAGAAGACGGTTGTACAGACGGATCTCGTTAGTCTAGATATAGAAGACGGTTGTACAGACGGATCTCGTTAGTCTAGATATAGAAGATGGTTGTACAACGATGTATCTCGTTCGTCTAGATATAGAAGGCGGTTGTACAGGCGGATCTCGTTAGTCTAGATATAGAAGACGGTTGTACAGACGGATCCCGTTAGTCTAGATATAGAAGACGGTTGTATAACGAGAGATCTCGTTAGTCTAGATATAGAAAACGGTTGTACAGACGGATCGCGTTAGTCTAGATATAGAAGATGGTTGTACAACGACGTATCTCGTTAGTCTAGATATAGAAGATGGTTGTACAACGATGTATCTCGTTCGTCTAGATATAGAAGGCGGTTGTACAGACGGATCTCGTTAGTCTAGATATAGAAGACGGTTGTACAGACGGATCCCGTTAGTCTAGATATAGAAGACGGTTGTATAACGAGAGATCTCGTTAGTCTAGATATAGAAAACGGTTGTACAGACGGATCGCGTTAGTCTAGATATAGAAGATGGTTGTACAACGACGTATCTCGTTAGTCTAGATATAGAAGGCGGTTGTACAGACGGATCTCGTTAGTCTAGATATAGAAGACGGTTGTACAGACGGATCTCGTTAGTCTAGATATTGAAGACGTTTGTCCAACGACGTATCTCGTTAGTCTAGATATAGAAGACAGTTGTACAGACGGATCTCGTTAGTCTAGATATAGAAGACGGTTGTACAGACGGATCTCGTTAGTCTAGATATAGAAGACGGTTGTACAGACGGATCTCGTTAGTCTAGATATAGAAGACAGTGGTACAGACGGATCTCGTTAGTCTAGATATAGAAGACGGTTGTACAGACGGATCTCGTTAGTCTAGATATAGAAGACGTTTGTCCAACGACGTATCTCGTTAGTCTAGATATAGAAGACGGTTGTACAGACGGATCTCGTTAGTCTAGATATAGAAGAACGCTGTGCAGACGGGTCTCGTGAGTCTAGATAGAGAAGACGGTTGTACAGACGGATCTCGTTAGTCTAGATATAGAAGACGGTTGTGCAGACGGATCTCGTTAGTCTAGATATAAAAGACGGTTGTACAGACGGATCTCGTTAGTCTAGATATAGAGGACGGTTGTACAGACGGATCTCGTTAGTCTAGATATTGAAGACGTTTGTCCAACGACGTACCTCGTTAGTCTAGATATAGAAAACGGTTGTACAGACGGATCTCGTTAGTCTAGATATAGAAGAGGGTTGTACAACGACGGATCTCGTTAGTCTAGATATAGAAGACGGTTGTATAACGAGAGATCTCGTTAGTCTAGATATAGAAGACGGTTGTACAGACGGATCTCGTTAGTCTAGATATAGAAGACGGTTGTACAGCCGGATCTCGTTAGTCTAGATATAGAAGACGGTTGTACAGACGGATCTCGTTATTCTAGATATAGAAGACGGTTGTACAGACGGATCTCGTTAGTCTAGATATAGAAGACGGTTGTACAGACGGATCTCGTTAGTCTAGATATAGAAGACGCTTGTACAGACGGATCTCGTTAGTCTAGATATAGAAGACGTTTGTCCAACGACGTATCTCGTTAGTCTAGATATAGAAGACGGTTGTACAGACGGATGTCGTTAGTCTAGATATAGAAGAACGTTGTACAGACGGGTCTCGTGAGTCTAGATAGAGAAGACGGTTGTACAGACGGATCTCGTTAGTCTAGATATAGAAGACGGTTGTACAGACGGATCTCGTTAGTCTAGATATAGAAGACGGTTGTACAGACGGATCTCGTTAGTCTAGATATTGAAGACGTTTGTCCAACGACGTATCTCGTTAGTCTAGATATAGAAGACGGTTGTACAGACGGATCTCGTTAGTCTAGATATAGAAGACGGTTGTACAGACGGATCTCGTTAGTCTAGATATAGAAGATGGTTGTACAACGATGTATCTCGTTCGTCTAGATATAGAAGGCGGTTGTACAGACGGATCTCGTTAGTCTAGATATAGAAGACGGTTGTACAGACGGATCCCGTTAGTCTAGATATAGAAGACGGTTGTATAACGAGAGATCTCGTTAGTCTAGATATAGAAAACGGTTGTACAGACGGATCGCGTTAGTCTAGATATAGAAGATGGTTGTACAACGACGTATCTCGTTAGTCTAGATATAGAAGGCGGTTGTACAGACGGATCTCGTTAGTCTAGATATAGAAGACGGTTGTACAGACGGATCTCGTTAGTCTAGATATTGAAGACGTTTGTCCAACGACGTATCTCGTTAGTCTAGATATAGAAGACAGTTGTACAGACGGATCTCGTTAGTCTAGATATAGAAGACGGTTGTACAGACGGATCTCGTTAGTCTAGATATAGATGACGGTTGTACAGACGGATCTCGTTAGTCTAGATATAGAAGACAGTGGTACAGACGAATCTCGTTAGTCTAGATATAGAAGACGGTTGTACAGACGGATCTCGTTAGTCTAGATATAGAAGACGTTTGTCCAACGACGTATCTCGTTAGTCTAGATATAGAAGACGGTTGTACAGACGGATCTCGTTAGTCTAGATATAGAAGACGGTTGTACAGCCGGATCTCGTTAGTCTAGATATAGAAGACGGTTGTACAGACGGATCTCGTTAGTCTAGATATAGAAGACGGTTGTACAGACGGATCTCGTTAGTCTAGATATAGAGGACGGTTGTACAGACGGACCTCGTTAGTCTAGATATAGAAGACGTTTGTCCAACGACGTATCTCGTTAGTCTAGATATAGAAGACGGTTGTACAGACGGATCTCGTTAGTCTAGATATAGAAGAACGTTGTACAGACGGGTCTCGTGAGTCTAGATAGAGAAGACGGTTGTACAGACGGATCTCGTTAGTCTAGATATAGAAGACGGTTGTACAGACGGATCTCGTTAGTCTAGATATTGAAGACGTTTGTCCAACGACGTATCTCGTTAGTCTAGATATAGAAGACGGTTGTACAGACGGATCTCGTTAGTCTAGATATAGAAGACGGTTGTACAGACGGATCTCGTTAGTCTAGATATAGAAGATGGTTGTACAACGATGTATCTCGTTCGTCTAGATATAGAAGGCGGTTGTACAGACGGATCTCGTTAGTCTAGATATAGAAGACGGTTGTACAGACGGATCCCGTTAGTCTAGATATAGAAGACGGTTGTATAACGAGAGATCTCGTTAGTCTAGATATAGAAAACGGTTGTACAGACGGATCGCGTTAGTCTAGATATAGAAGATGGTTGTACAACGACGTATCTCGTTCGTCTAGATATAGAAGGCGGTTGTACAGACGGATCTCGTTAGTCTAGATATAGAAGACGGTTGTACAGACGGATCTCGTTAGTCTAGATATTGAAGACGTTTGTCCAACGACGTATCTCGTTAGTCTAGATATAGAAGACAGTTGTACAGACGGATCTCGTTAGTCTAGATATAGAAGACGGTTGTACAGACGGATCTCGTTAGTCTAGATATAGAAGACGGTTGTACAGACGGATCGCGATAGTCTAGATATAGAAGACGGTTGTACAGACGGATCCCGTTAGTCTAGATATAGAAGACGGTTGTGCAGACGGATCTCGTTAGTCTAGATATAAAAGACGGTTGTACAGACGGATCTCGTTAGTCTAGATATAGAGGACGGTTGTACAGACGGATCTCGTTAGTCTAGATATTGAAGACGTTTGTCCAACGACGTACCTCGTTAGTCTAGATATAGAAAACGGTTGTACAGACGGATCTCGTTAGTCTAGATATAGAAGAGGGTTGTACAACGACGGATCTCGTTAGTCTAGATATAGAAGACGGTTGTACAGACGGATCTCGTTAGTCTAGATATAGAAGACGTTTGTCCAACGACGTATCTCGTTAGTCTAGATATAGAAGACGGTTGTACAGACGGATCTCGTTAGTCTAGATATAGAAGAACGTTGTGCAGACGGGTCTCGTGAGTCTAGATAGAGAAGACGGTTGTACAGACGGATCTCGTTAGTCTAGATATAGAAGACGGTTGTGCAGACGGATCTCGTTAGTCTAGATATAAAAGACGGTTGTACAGACGGATCTCGTTAGTCTAGATATAGAGGACGGTTGTACAGACGGATCTCGTTAGTCTAGATATTGAAGACGTTTGTCCAACGACGTACCTCGTTAGTCTAGATATAGAAAACGGTTGTACAGACGGATCTCGTTAGTCTAGATATAGAAGAGGGTTGTACAACGACGGATCTCGTTAGTCTAGATATAGAAAACGGTTGTAAAGACGGGTCTCGTGAGTCTAGATAGAGAAGACGGTTGTACAGACGGATCTCGTTAGTCTAGATATAGAAGACGGTTGTACAGACGGATCTCGTTAGTCTAGATATAGAAGACGTTTGTCCAACGACGTATCTCGTTAGTCTAGATATAGAAGACGGTTGTACAGACGGATCGCGATAGTCTAGATATAGAAGACGGTTGTACAGACGGATCCCGTTAGTCTAGATATAGAAGACGGTTGTATAACGAGAGATCTCGTTAGTCTAGATATAGAAAACGGTTGTACAGACGGATCGCGTTAGTCTAGATATAGAAGATGGTTGTACAGACGGATCTCGTTAGTCTAGATATAGAAGAACGCTGTGCAGACGGGTCTCGTGAGTCTAGATAGAGAAGACGGTTGTACAGACGGATCTCGTTAGTCTAGATATAGAAGACGGTTGTGCAGACGGATCTCGTTAGTCTAGATATAAAAGACGGTTGTACAGACGGATCTCGTTAGTCTAGATATAGAGGACGGTTGTACAGACGGATCTCGTTAGTCTAGATATTGAAGACGTTTGTCCAACGACGTACCTCGTTAGTCTAGATATAGAAAACGGTTGTACAGACGGATCTCGTTAGTCTAGATATAGAAGAGGGTTGTACAACGACGGATCTCGTTAGTCTAGATATAGAAGACGGTTGTATAACGAGAGATCTCGTTAGTCTAGATATAGAAGACGGTTGTACAGACGGATCTCGTTAGTCTAGATATAGAAGACGGTTGTACAGCCGGATCTCGTTAGTCTAGATATAGAAGACGGTTGTACAGACGGATCTCGTTATTCTAGATATAGAAGACGGTTGTACAGACGGATCTCGTTAGTCTAGATATTGAAGACGGTTGTACAGACGGATCTCGTTAGTCTAGATATAGAAGACGCTTGTACAGACGGATCTCGTTAGTCTAGATATAGAAGACGTTTGTCCAACGACGTATCTCGTTAGTCTAGATATAGAAGACGGTTGTACAGACGGATGTCGTTAGTCTAGATATAGAAGAACGTTGTACAGACGGGTCTCGTGAGTCTAGATAGAGAAGACGGTTGTACAGACGGATCTCGTTAGTCTAGATATAGAAGACGGTTGTACAGACGGATCTCGTTAGTCTAGATATAGAAGACGGTTGTACAGACGGATCTCGTTAGTCTAGATATTGAAGACGTTTGTCCAACGACGTATCTCGTTAGTCTAGATATAGAAGACGGTTGTACAGACGGATCTCGTTAGTCTAGATATAGAAGACGGTTGTACAGACGGATCTCGTTAGTCTAGATATAGAAGACGGTTGTACAGACGGATCTCGTTAGTCTAGATATAGAAGATGGTTGTACAACGATGTATCTCGTTCGTCTAGATATAGAAGGCGGTTGTACAGACGGATCTCGTTAGTCTAGATATAGAAGACGGTTGTACAGACGGATCCCGTTAGTCTAGATATAGAAGACGGTTGTATAACGAGAGATCTCGTTAGTCTAGATATAGAAAACGGTTGTACAGACGGATCGCGTTAGTCTAGATATAGAAGATGGTTGTACAACGACGTATCTCGTTAGTCTAGATATAGAAGGCGGTTGTACAGACGGATCTCGTTAGTCTAGATATAGAAGACGGTTGTACAGACGGATCTCGTTAGTCTAGATATTGAAGACGTTTGTCCAACGACGTATCTCGTTAGTTTAGATATAGAAGACAGTTGTACAGACGGATCTCGTTAGTCTAGATATAGAAGACGGTTGTACAGACGGATCTCGTTAGTCTAGATATAGATGACGGTTGTACAGACGGATCTCGTTATTCTAGATATAGAAGACGGTTGTACAGACGGATCCCGTTAGTCTAGATATAGAAGACGGTTGTATAACGACGTATCTCGTTAGTCTATATATAGAAGACGGTTGTACAGACGGATCTCGTTAGTCTAGATATAGAAGACGGTTGTACAGACGGATCCCGTTAGTCTAGATATAGAAGACGGTTGTACAGACGGATCTCGTTAGTCTAGATATAGAAGACGGTTGTATAACGAGAGATCTCGTTAGTCTAGATATAGAAGACGGTTGTACAGACGGATCTCGTTAGTCTAGATATAGAAGACGGTTGTACAGCCGGATCTCGTTAGTCTAGATATAGAAGACGGTTGTACAGACGGATCTCGTTATTCTAGATATAGAAGACGGTTGTACAGACGGATCTCGTTAGTCTAGATATAGAAGACGGTTGTACAGACGGATCTCGTTAGTCTAGATATAGAAGACGGTTGTACAGACGGATCTCGTTAGTCTAGATATAGAAGACGGTTGTACAGACGGATCTCGTTAGTCTAGATATAGAAGACGGTTGTACAGACGGATCTCGTTAGTCTAGATATAGAAGATGGTTGTACAACGATGTATCTCGTTCGTCTAGATATAGAAGGCGGTTGTACAGGCGGATCTCGTTAGTCTAGATATAGAAGACGGTTGTACAGACGGATCCCGTTAGTCTAGATATAGAAGACGGTTGTATAACGAGAGATCTCGTTAGTCTAGATATAGAAAACGGTTGTACAGACGGATCGCGTTAGTCTAGATATAGAAGATGGTTGTACAACGACGTATCTCGTTAGTCTAGATATAGAAGATGGTTGTACAACGATGTATCTCGTTCGTCTAGATATAGAAGGCGGTTGTACAGACGGATCTCGTTAGTCTAGATATAGAAGACGGTTGTACAGACGGATCTCGTTAGTCTAGATATAGAAGACGTTTGTCCAACGACGTATCTCGTTAGTCTAGATATAGAAGACGGTTGTACAGACGGATCTCGTTAGTCTAGATATAGAAGAACGTTGTGCAGACGGGTCTCGTGAGTCTAGATAGAGAAGACGGTTGTACAGACGGATCTCGTTAGTCTAGATATAGAAGACGGTTGTGCAGACGGATCTCGTTAGTCTAGATATAAAAGACGGTTGTACAGACGGATCTCGTTAGTCTAGATATAGAGGACGGTTGTACAGACGGATCTCGTTAGTCTAGATATTGAAGACGTTTGTCCAACGACGTACCTCGTTAGTCTAGATATAGAAAACGGTTGTACAGACGGATCTCGTTAGTCTAGATATAGAAGAGGGTTGTACAACGACGGATCTCGTTAGTCTAGATATAGAAAACGGTTGTAAAGACGGGTCTCGTGAGTCTAGATAGAGAAGACGGTTGTACAGACGGATCTCGTTAGTCTAGATATAGAAGACGGTTGTACAGACGGATCTCGTTAGTCTAGATATAGAAGACGTTTGTCCAACGACGTATCTCGTTAGTCTAGATATAGAAGACGGTTGTACAGACGGATCGCGATAGTCTAGATATAGAAGACGGTTGTACAGACGGATCCCGTTAGTCTAGATATAGAAGACGGTTGTATAACGAGAGATCTCGTTAGTCTAGATATAGAAAACGGTTGTACAGACGGATCGCGTTAGTCTAGATATAGAAGATGGTTGTACAGACGGATCTCGTTAGTCTAGATATAGAAGAACGCTGTGCAGACGGGTCTCGTGAGTCTAGATAGAGAAGACGGTTGTACAGACGGATCTCGTTAGTCTAGATATAGAAGACGGTTGTGCAGACGGATCTCGTTAGTCTAGATATAAAAGACGGTTGTACAGACGGATCTCGTTAGTCTAGATATAGAGGACGGTTGTACAGACGGATCTCGTTAGTCTAGATATTGAAGACGTTTGTCCAACGACGTACCTCGTTAGTCTAGATATAGAAAACGGTTGTACAGACGGATCTCGTTAGTCTAGATATAGAAGAGGGTTGTACAACGACGGATCTCGTTAGTCTAGATATAGAAGGCGGTTGTATAACGAGAGATCTCGTTAGTCTAGATATAGAAGACGGTTGTACAGACGGATCTCGTTAGTCTAGATATAGAAGACGGTTGTACAGCCGGATCTCGTTAGTCTAGATATAGAAGACGGTTGTACAGACGGATCTCGTTATTCTAGATATAGAAGACGGTTGTACAGACGGATCTCGTTAGTCTAGATATTGAAGACGGTTGTACAGACGGATCTCGTTAGTCTAGATATAGAAGACGCTTGTACAGACGGATCTCGTTAGTCTAGATATAGAAGACGTTTGTCCAACGACGTATCTCGTTAGTCTAGATATAGAAGACGGTTGTACAGACGGATGTCGTTAGTCTAGATATAGAAGAACGTTGTACAGACGGGTCTCGTGAGTCTAGATAGAGAAGACGGTTGTACAGACGGATCTCGTTAGTCTAGATATAGAAGACGGTTGTACAGACGGATCTCGTTAGTCTAGATATAGAAGACGGTTGTACAGACGGATCTCGTTAGTCTAGATATTGAAGACGTTTGTCCAACGACGTATCTCGTTAGTCTAGATATAGAAGACGGTTGTACAGACGGATCTCGTTAGTCTAGATATAGAAGACGGTTGTACAGACGGATCTCGTTAGTCTAGATATAGAAGATGGTTGTACAACGATGTATCTCGTTCGTCTAGATATAGAAGGCGGTTGTACAGACGGATCTCGTTAGTCTAGATATAGAAGACGGTTGTACAGACGGATCCCGTTAGTCTAGATATAGAAGACGGTTGTATAACGAGAGATCTCGTTAGTCTAGATATAGAAAACGGTTGTACAGACGGATCGCGTTAGTCTAGATATAGAAGATGGTTGTACAACGACGTATCTCGTTAGTCTAGATATAGAAGGCGGTTGTACAGACGGATCTCGTTAGTCTAGATATAGAAGACGGTTGTACAGACGGATCTCGTTAGTCTAGATATTGAAGACGTTTGTCCAACGACGTATCTCGTTAGTTTAGATATAGAAGACAGTTGTACAGACGGATCTCGTTAGTCTAGATATAGAAGACGGTTGTACAGACGGATCTCGTTAGTCTAGATATAGATGACGGTTGTACAGACGGATCTCGTTATTCTAGATATAGAAGACGGTTGTACAGACGGATCCCGTTAGTCTAGATATAGAAGACGGTTGTATAACGACGTATCTCGTTAGTCTATATATAGAAGACGGTTGTACAGACGGATCTCGTTAGTCTAGATATAGAAGACGGTTGTACAGACGGATCCCGTTAGTCTAGATATAGAAGACGGTTGTACAGACGGATCTCGTTAGTCTAGATATAGAAGACGGTTGTATAACGAGAGATCTCGTTAGTCTAGATATAGAAGACGGTTGTACAGACGGATCTCGTTAGTCTAGATATAGAAGACGGTTGTACAGCCGGATCTCGTTAGTCTAGATATAGAAGACGGTTGTACAGACGGATCTCGTTATTCTAGATATAGAAGACGGTTGTACAGACGGATCTCGTTAGTCTAGATATAGAAGACGGTTGTACAGACGGATCTCGTTAGTCTAGATATAGAAGACGGTTGTACAGACGGATCTCGTTAGTCTAGATATAGAAGACGGTTGTACAGACGGATCTCGTTAGTCTAGATATAGAAGACGGTTGTACAGACGGATCTCGTTAGTCTAGATATAGAAGATGGTTGTACAACGATGTATCTCGTTCGTCTAGATATAGAAGGCGGTTGTACAGGCGGATCTCGTTAGTCTAGATATAGAAGACGGTTGTACAGACGGATCCCGTTAGTCTAGATATAGAAGACGGTTGTATAACGAGAGATCTCGTTAGTCTAGATATAGAAAACGGTTGTACAGACGGATCGCGTTAGTCTAGATATAGAAGATGGTTGTACAACGACGTATCTCGTTAGTCTAGATATAGAAGATGGTTGTACAACGATGTATCTCGTTCGTCTAGATATAGAAGGCGGTTGTACAGACGGATCTCGTTAGTCTAGATATAGAAGACGGTTGTACAGACGGATCCCGTTAGTCTAGATATAGAAGACGGTTGTATAACGAGAGATCTCGTTAGTCTAGATATAGAAAACGGTTGTACAGACGGATCGCGTTAGTCTAGATATAGAAGATGGTTGTACAACGACGTATCTCGTTAGTCTAGATATAGAAGGCGGTTGTACAGACGGATCTCGTTAGTCTAGATATAGAAGACGGTTGTACAGACGGATCTCGTTACTCTAGATATTGAAGACGTTTGTCCAACGACGTATCTCGTTAGTCTAGATATAGAAGACAGTTGTACAGACGGATCTCGTTAGTCTAGATATAGAAGACGGTTGTACAGACGGATCTCGTTAGTCTAGATATAGAAGACGGTTGTACAGACGGATCTCGTTAGTCTAGATATAGAAGACAGTGGTACAGACGGATCTCGTTAGTCTAGATATAGAAGACGGTTGTACAGACGGATCTCGTTAGTCTAGATATAGAAGACGTTTGTCCAACGACGTATCTCGTTAGTCTAGATATAGAAGACGGTTGTACAGACGGATCTCGTTAGTCTAGATATAGAAGAACGCTGTGCAGACGGGTCTCGTGAGTCTAGATAGAGAAGACGGTTGTACAGACGGATCTCGTTAGTCTAGATATAGAAGACGGTTGTGCAGACGGATCTCGTTAGTCTAGATATAAAAGACGGTTGTACAGACGGATCTCGTTAGTCTAGATATAGAGGACGGTTGTACAGACGGATCTCGTTAGTCTAGATATTGAAGACGTTTGTCCAACGACGTACCTCGTTAGTCTAGATATAGAAAACGGTTGTACAGACGGATCTCGTTAGTCTAGATATAGAAGAGGGTTGTACAACGACGGATCTCGTTAGTCTAGATATAGAAGACGGTTGTATAACGAGAGATCTCGTTAGTCTAGATATAGAAGACGGTTGTACAGACGGATCTCGTTAGTCTAGATATAGAAGACGGTTGTACAGCCGGATCTCGTTAGTCTAGATATAGAAGACGGTTGTACAGACGGATCTCGTTATTCTAGATATAGAAGACGGTTGTACAGACGGATCTCGTTAGTCTAGATATAGAAGACGGTTGTACAGACGGATCTCGTTAGTCTAGATATAGAAGACGCTTGTACAGACGGATCTCGTTAGTCTAGATATAGAAGACGTTTGTCCAACGACGTATCTCGTTAGTCTAGATATAGAAGACGGTTGTACAGACGGATGTCGTTAGTCTAGATATAGAAGAACGTTGTACAGACGGGTCTCGTGAGTCTAGATAGAGAAGACGGTTGTACAGACGGATCTCGTTAGTCTAGATATAGAAGACGGTTGTACAGACGGATCTCGTTAGTCTAGATATAGAAGACGGTTGTACAGACGGATCTCGTTAGTCTAGATATTGAAGACGTTTGTCCAACGACGTATCTCGTTAGTCTAGATATAGAAGACGGTTGTACAGACGGATCTCGTTAGTCTAGATATAGAAGACGGTTGTACAGACGGATCTCGTTAGTCTAGATATAGAAGATGGTTGTACAACGATGTATCTCGTTCGTCTAGATATAGAAGGCGGTTGTACAGACGGATCTCGTTAGTCTAGATATAGAAGACGGTTGTACAGACGGATCCCGTTAGTCTAGATATAGAAGACGGTTGTATAACGAGAGATCTCGTTAGTCTAGATATAGAAAACGGTTGTACAGACGGATCGCGTTAGTCTAGATATAGAAGATGGTTGTACAACGACGTATCTCGTTAGTCTAGATATAGAAGGCGGTTGTACAGACGGATCTCGTTAGTCTAGATATAGAAGACGGTTGTACAGACGGATCTCGTTAGTCTAGATATTGAAGACGTTTGTCCAACGACGTATCTCGTTAGTCTAGATATAGAAGACAGTTGTACAGACGGATCTCGTTAGTCTAGATATAGAAGACGGTTGTACAGACGGATCTCGTTAGTCTAGATATAGATGACGGTTGTACAGACGGATCTCGTTAGTCTAGATATAGAAGACAGTGGTACAGACGAATCTCGTTAGTCTAGATATAGAAGACGGTTGTACAGACGGATCTCGTTAGTCTAGATATAGAAGACGTTTGTCCAACGACGTATCTCGTTAGTCTAGATATAGAAGACGGTTGTACAGACGGATCTCGTTAGTCTAGATATAGAAGACGGTTGTACAGCCGGATCTCGTTAGTCTAGATATAGAAGACGGTTGTACAGACGGATCTCGTTAGTCTAGATATAGAAGACGGTTGTACAGACGGATCTCGTTAGTCTAGATATAGAGGACGGTTGTACAGACGGACCTCGTTAGTCTAGATATAGAAGACGTTTGTCCAACGACGTATCTCGTTAGTCTAGATATAGAAGACGGTTGTACAGACGGATCTCGTTAGTCTAGATATAGAAGAACGTTGTACAGACGGGTCTCGTGAGTCTAGATAGAGAAGACGGTTGTACAGACGGATCTCGTTAGTCTAGATATAGAAGACGGTTGTACAGACGGATCTCGTTAGTCTAGATATTGAAGACGTTTGTCCAACGACGTATCTCGTTAGTCTAGATATAGAAGACGGTTGTACAGACGGATCTCGTTAGTCTAGATATAGAAGACGGTTGTACAGACGGATCTCGTTAGTCTAGATATAGAAGATGGTTGTACAGACGGATCTCGTTAGTCTAGATATAGAAGAACGCTGTGCAGACGGGTCTCGTGAGTCTAGATAGAGAAGACGGTTGTACAGACGGATCTCGTTAGTCTAGATATAGAAGACGGTTGTGCAGACGGATCTCGTTAGTCTAGATATAAAAGACGGTTGTACAGACGGATCTCGTTAGTCTAGATATAGAGGACGGTTGTACAGACGGATCTCGTTAGTCTAGATATTGAAGACGTTTGTCCAACGACGTACCTCGTTAGTCTAGATATAGAAAACGGTTGTACAGACGGATCTCGTTAGTCTAGATATAGAAGAGGGTTGTACAACGACGGATCTCGTTAGTCTAGATATAGAAGACGGTTGTATAACGAGAGATCTCGTTAGTCTAGATATAGAAGACGGTTGTACAGACGGATCTCGTTAGTCTAGATATAGAAGACGGTTGTACAGCCGGATCTCGTTAGTCTAGATATAGAAGACGGTTGTACAGACGGATCTCGTTATTCTAGATATAGAAGACGGTTGTACAGACGGATCTCGTTAGTCTAGATATAGAAGACGGTTGTACAGACGGATCTCGTTAGTCTAGATATAGAAGACGCTTGTACAGACGGATCTCGTTAGTCTAGATATAGAAGACGTTTGTCCAACGACGTATCTCGTTAGTCTAGATATAGAAGACGGTTGTACAGACGGATGTCGTTAGTCTAGATATAGAAGAACGTTGTACAGACGGGTCTCGTGAGTCTAGATAGAGAAGACGGTTGTACAGACGGATCTCGTTAGTCTAGATATAGAAGACGGTTGTACAGACGGATCTCGTTAGTCTAGATATAGAAGACGGTTGTACAGACGGATCTCGTTAGTCTAGATATTGAAGACGTTTGTCCAACGACGTATCTCGTTAGTCTAGATATAGAAGACGGTTGTACAGACGGATCTCGTTAGTCTAGATATAGAAGACGGTTGTACAGACGGATCTCGTTAGTCTAGATATAGAAGATGGTTGTACAACGATGTATCTCGTTCGTCTAGATATAGAAGGCGGTTGTACAGACGGATCTCGTTAGTCTAGATATAGAAGACGGTTGTACAGACGGATCCCGTTAGTCTAGATATAGAAGACGGTTGTATAACGAGAGATCTCGTTAGTCTAGATATAGAAAACGGTTGTACAGACGGATCGCGTTAGTCTAGATATAGAAGACGCTTGTACAGACGGATCTCGTTAGTCTAGATATAGAAGACGTTTGTCCAACGACGTATCTCGTTAGTCTAGATATAGAAGACGGTTGTACAGACGGATGTCGTTAGTCTAGATATAGAAGAACGTTGTACAGACGGGTCTCGTGAGTCTAGATAGAGAAGACGGTTGTACAGACGGATCTCGTTAGTCTAGATATAGAAGACGGTTGTACAGACGGATCTCGTTAGTCTAGATATAGAAGACGGTTGTACAGACGGATCTCGTTAGTCTAGATATTGAAGACGTTTGTCCAACGACGTATCTCGTTAGTCTAGATATAGAAGACGGTTGTACAGACGGATCTCGTTAGTCTAGATATAGAAGACGGTTGTACAGACGGATCTCGTTAGTCTAGATATAGAAGATGGTTGTACAACGATGTATCTCGTTCGTCTAGATATAGAAGGCGGTTGTACAGACGGATCTCGTTAGTCTAGATATAGAAGACGGTTGTACAGACGGATCCCGTTAGTCTAGATATAGAAGACGGTTGTATAACGAGAGATCTCGTTAGTCTAGATATAGAAAACGGTTGTACAGACGGATCGCGTTAGTCTAGATATAGAAGATGGTTGTACAACGACGTATCTCGTTAGTCTAGATATAGAAGGCGGTTGTACAGACGGATCTCGTTAGTCTAGATATAGAAGACGGTTGTACAGACGGATCTCGTTAGTCTAGATATTGAAGACGTTTGTCCAACGACGTATCTCGTTAGTCTAGATATAGAAGACAGTTGTACAGACGGATCTCGTTAGTCTAGATATAGAAGACGGTTGTACAGACGGATCTCGTTAGTCTAGATATAGATGACGGTTGTACAGACGGATCTCGTTAGTCTAGATATAGAAGACAGTGGTACAGACGAATCTCGTTAGTCTAGATATAGAAGACGGTTGTACAGACGGATCTCGTTAGTCTAGATATAGAAGACGTTTGTCCAACGACGTATCTCGTTAGTCTAGATATAGAAGACGGTTGTACAGACGGATCTCGTTAGTCTAGATATAGAAGACGGTTGTACAGCCGGATCTCGTTAGTCTAGATATAGAAGACGGTTGTACAGACGGATCTCGTTAGTCTAGATATAGAAGACGGTTGTACAGACGGATCTCGTTAGTCTAGATATAGAGGACGGTTGTACAGACGGACCTCGTTAGTCTAGATATAGAAGACGTTTGTCCAACGACGTATCTCGTTAGTCTAGATATAGAAGACGGTTGTACAGACGGATCTCGTTAGTCTAGATATAGAAGAACGTTGTACAGACGGGTCTCGTGAGTCTAGATAGAGAAGACGGTTGTACAGACGGATCTCGTTAGTCTAGATATAGAAGACGGTTGTACAGACGGATCTCGTTAGTCTAGATATTGAAGACGTTTGTCCAACGACGTATCTCGTTAGTCTAGATATAGAAGACGGTTGTACAGACGGATCTCGTTAGTCTAGATATAGAAGACGGTTGTACAGACGGATCTCGTTAGTCTAGATATAGAAGATGGTTGTACAGACGGATCGCGTTAGTCTAGATATAGAAGATGGTTGTACAACGACGTATCTCGTTAGTCTAGATATAGAAGGCGGTTGTACAGACGGATCTCGTTAGTCTAGATATAGAAGACGGTTGTACAGACGGATCTCGTTAGTCTAGATATTGAAGACGTTTGTCCAACGACGTATCTCGTTAGTCTAGATATAGAAGACAGTTGTACAGACGGATCTCGTTAGTCTAGATATAGAAGACGGTTGTACAGACGGATCTCGTTAGTCTAGATATAGAAGACGGTTGTACAGACGGATCGCGATAGTCTAGATATAGAAGACGGTTGTACAGACGGATCCCGTTAGTCTAGATATAGAAGACGGTTGTGCAGACGGATCTCGTTAGTCTAGATATAAAAGACGGTTGTACAGACGGATCTCGTTAGTCTAGATATAGAGGACGGTTGTACAGACGGATCTCGTTAGTCTAGATATTGAAGACGTTTGTCCAACGACGTACCTCGTTAGTCTAGATATAGAAAACGGTTGTACAGACGGATCTCGTTAGTCTAGATATAGAAGAGGGTTGTACAACGACGGATCTCGTTAGTCTAGATATAGAAGACGGTTGTACAGACGGATCTCGTTAGTCTAGATATAGAAGACGTTTGTCCAACGACGTATCTCGTTAGTCTAGATATAGAAGACGGTTGTACAGACGGATCTCGTTAGTCTAGATATAGAAGAACGTTGTGCAGACGGGTCTCGTGAGTCTAGATAGAGAAGACGGTTGTACAGACGGATCTCGTTAGTCTAGATATAGAAGACGGTTGTGCAGACGGATCTCGTTAGTCTAGATATAAAAGACGGTTGTACAGACGGATCTCGTTAGTCTAGATATAGAGGACGGTTGTACAGACGGATCTCGTTAGTCTAGATATTGAAGACGTTTGTCCAACGACGTACCTCGTTAGTCTAGATATAGAAAACGGTTGTACAGACGGATCTCGTTAGTCTAGATATAGAAGAGGGTTGTACAACGACGGATCTCGTTAGTCTAGATATAGAAAACGGTTGTAAAGACGGGTCTCGTGAGTCTAGATAGAGAAGACGGTTGTACAGACGGATCTCGTTAGTCTAGATATAGAAGACGGTTGTACAGACGGATCTCGTTAGTCTAGATATAGAAGACGTTTGTCCAACGACGTATCTCGTTAGTCTAGATATAGAAGACGGTTGTACAGACGGATCGCGATAGTCTAGATATAGAAGACGGTTGTACAGACGGATCCCGTTAGTCTAGATATAGAAGACGGTTGTATAACGAGAGATCTCGTTAGTCTAGATATAGAAGACGGTTGTACAGACGGATCTCGTTAGTCTAGATATAGAAGACGGTTGTACAGACGGATCTCGTTAGTCTAGATATTGAAGACGTTTGTCCAACGACGTATCTCGTTAGTCTAGATATAGAAGACGGTTGTACAGACGGATCTCGTTAGTCTAGATATAGAAGACGGTTGTACAGACGGATCTCGTTAGTCTAGATATAGAAGATGGTTGTACAACGATGTATCTCGTTCGTCTAGATATAGAAGGCGGTTGTACAGACGGATCTCGTTAGTCTAGATATAGAAGACGGTTGTACAGACGGATCTCGTTAGTCTAGATATAGAGGACGGTTGTACAGACGGATCTCGTTAGTCTAGATATTGAAGACGTTTGTCCAACGACGTACCTCGTTAGTCTAGATATAGAAAACGGTTGTACAGACGGATCTCGTTAGTCTAGATATAGAAGAGGGTTGTACAACGACGGATCTCGTTAGTCTAGATATAGAAGACGGTTGTACAGACGGATCTCGTTAGTCTAGATATAGAAGACGGTTGTACAGCCGGATCTCGTTAGTCTAGATATAGAAGACGGTTGTACAGACGGATCTCGTTATTCTAGATATAGAAGACGGTTGTACAGACGGATCTCGTTAGTCTAGATATAGAAGACGGTTGTACAGCCGGATCTCGTTAGTCTAGATATAGAAGACGGTTGTACAGACGGATCTCGTTATTCTAGATATAGAAGACGGTTGTACAGACGGATCTCGTTAGTCTAGATATAGAAGACGGTTGTACAGACGGATCTCGTTAGTCTAGATATAGAAGACGGTTGTACAGACGGATCTCGTTAGTCTAGATATAGAAGACGTTTGTCCAACGACGTATCTCGTTAGTCTAGATATAGAAGACGGTTGTACAGACGGATCTCGTTAGTCTAGATATAGAAGAACGTTGTACAGACGGGTCTCGTGAGTCTAGATAGAGAAGACGGTTGTACAGACGGATCTCGTTAGTCTAGATATAGAAGACGGTTGTACAGCCGGATCTCGTTAGTCTAGATATAGAAGACGGTTGTACAGACGGATCTCGTTATTCTAGATATAGAAGACGGTTGTACAGACGGATCTCGTTAGTCTAGATATAGAAGACGGTTGTACAGCCGGATCTCGTTAGTCTAGATATAGAAGACGGTTGTACAGACGGATCTCGTTATTCTAGATATAGAAGACGGTTGTACAGACGGATCTCGTTAGTCTAGATATAGAAGACGGTTGTACAGACGGATCTCGTTAGTCTAGATATAGAAGACGGTTGTACAGACGGATCTCGTTAGTCTAGATATAGAAGACGTTTGTCCAACGACGTATCTCGTTAGTCTAGATATAGAAGACGGTTGTACAGACGGATCTCGTTAGTCTAGATATAGAATATGGTTGTACAACGATGTATCTCGTTCGTCTAGATATAGAAGGCGGTTGTACAGACGGATCTCGTTAGTCTAGATATAGAAGACGGTTGTACAGACGGATCCCGTTAGTCTAGATATAGAAGACGGTTGTATAACGAGAGATCTCGTTAGTCTAGATATAGAAAACGGTTGTACAGACGGATCGCGTTAGTCTAGATATAGAAGATGGTTGTACAACGACGTATCTCGTTAGTCTAGATATAGAAGGCGGTTGTACAGACGGATCTCGTTAGTCTAGATATAGAAGACGGTTGTACAGACGGATCTCGTTAGTCTAGATATTGAAGACGTTTGTCCAACGACGTATCTCGTTAGTCTAGATATAGAAGACAGTTGTACAGACGGATCTCGTTAGTCTAGATATAGAAGACGGTTGTACAGACGGATCTCGTTAGTCTAGATATAGAAGACGGTTGTACAGACGGATCTCGTTAGTCTAGATATAGCAGACAGTGGTACAGACGGATCTCGTTAGTCTAGATATAGAAGACGGTTGTACAGACGGATCTCGTTAGTCTAGATATAGAAGACGTTTGTCCAACGACGTATCTCGTTAGTCTAGATATAGAAGACGGTTGTACAGACGGATCTCGTTAGTCTAGATATAGAAGAACGTTGTGCAGACGGGTCTCGTGAGTCTAGATAGAGAAGACGGTTGTACAGACGGATCTCGTTCGTCTAGATATAGAAGACGGTTGTGCAGACGGATCTCGTTAGTCTAGATATAAAAGACGGTTGTACAGACGGATCTCGTTAGTCTAGATATAGAGGACGGTTGTACAGACGGATCTCGTTAGTCTAGATATTGAAGACGTTTGTCCAACGACGTACCTCGTTAGTCTAGATATAGAAAACGGTTGTACAGACGGATCTCGTTAGTCTAGATATAGAAGAGGGTTGTACAACGACGGATCTCGTTAGTCTAGATATAGAAGACGGTTGTACAGACGGATCTCGTTAGTCTAGATATAGAAGACGGTTGTACAGCCGGATCTCGTTAGTCTAGATATAGAAGACGGTTGTACAGACGGATCTCGTTATTCTAGATATAGAAGACGGTTGTACAGACGGATCTCGTTAGTCTAGATATAGAAGACGGTTGTACAGACGGATCTCGTTAGTCTAGATATAGAAGACGGTTGTACAGACGGATCTCGTTAGTCTAGATATAGAAGACGTTTGTCCAACGACGTATCTCGTTAGTCTAGATATAGAAGACGGTTGTACAGACGGATCTCGTTAGTCTAGATATAGAAGAACGTTGTACAGACGGGTCTCGTGAGTCTAGATAGAGAAGGCGGTTGTACAGACGGATCTCGTTAGTCTAGATATAGAAGACGGTTGTACAGACGGATCTCGTTAGTCTAGATATAGAAGACGGTTGTACAGACGGATCTCGTTAGTCTAGATATTGAAGACGTTTGTCCAACGACGTATCTCGTTAGTCTAGATATAGAAGACGGTTGTACAGACGGATATCGTTAGTCTAGATATAGAAGACGGTTGTACAGACGGATCTCGTTAGTCTAGATATAGAAGATGGTTGTACAACGATGTATCTCGTTCGTCTAGATATAGAAGGCGGTTGTACAGACGGATCTCGTTAGTCTAGATATAGAAGACGGTTGTACAGACGGATCCCGTTAGTCTAGATATAGAAGACGGTTGTATAACGAGAGATCTCGTTAGTCTAGATATAGAAAACGGTTGTACAGACGGATCTCGTTAGTCTAGATAGAGAAGACGGTTGTACAGACGGATCTCGTTAGTCTAGATATAGAAGAACGTTGTGCAGACGGGTCTCGTTAGTCTAGATATAGAAGACGGTTGTACAGACGGATCTCGTTAGTCTAGATATAGAAGACGGTTGTATAACGAGAGATCTCGTTAGTCTAGATATAGAAGACGGTTGTACAGACGGATCTCGTTAGTCTAGATATAGAAGACGGTTGTACAGCCGGATCTCGTTAGTCTAGATATAGAAGACGGTTGTACAGACGGATCTCGTTATTCTAGATATAGAAGACGGTTGTACAGACGGATCTCGTTAGTCTAGATATAGAAGACGGTTGTACAGACGGATCTCGTTAGTCTAGATATAGAAGACGGTTGTACAGACGGATCTCGTTAGTCTAGATATAGAAGACGTTTGTCCAACGACGTATCTCGTTAGTCTAGATATAGAAGACGGTTGTACAGACGGATCTCGTTAGTCTAGATATAGAAGACGGTTGTACAGACGGATCTCGTTAGTCTAGATATAGAAGACGGTTGTACAGACGGATCTCGTTAGTCTAGATATAGAACACGGTTGTACAGACGGATCTCGTTAGTCTAGATATAGAAGACGTTTGTCCAACGACGTATCTCGTTAGTCTAGATATAGAAGACGGTTGTACAGACGGATCTCGTTAGTCTAGATATAGAAGAACGTTGTACAGACGGGTCTCGTGAGTCTAGATAGAGAAGACGGTTGTACAGACGGATCTCGTTAGTCTAGATATAGAAGACGGTTGTACAGACGGATCTCGTTAGTCTAGATATAGAAGACGGTTGTACAGACGGATCTCGTTAGTCTAGATACTGAAGACGTTTGTCCAACGACGTATCTCGTTAGTCTAGATATAGAAGACGGTTGTACAGACGGATCTCGTTAGTCTAGATATAGAAGACGGTTGTACAGACGGATCTCGTTAGTCTAGATATAGAAGATGGTTGTACAACGATGTATCTCGTTCGTCTAGATATAGAAGGCGGTTGTACAGACGGATCTCGTTAGTCTAGATATAGAAGACGGTTGTACAGACGGATCTCGTTAGTCTAGATATAGAAGACGGTTGTACAGACGGATCTCGTTAGTCTAGATATAGAAGACGGTTGTACAGACGGATCTCGTTAGTCTAGATATTGAAGACGTTTGTCCAACGACGTATCTCGTTAGTCTAGATATAGATGACGGTTGTACAGACGGATCTCGTTAGTCTAGATATAGAAGAAGGTTGTACAGACGGGTCTCGTGAGTCTAGATAGAGAAGACGGTTGTACAGACGGATCTCGTTAGTCTAGATATAGAAGACGGTTGTACAGACGGATCTCGTTAGTCTAGATATAGAAGACGGTTGTACAGACGGATCTCGTTAGTCTAGATATAGAAGACAGTGGTACAGACGGATCTCGTTAGTCTAGATATAGAAGACGGTTGTACAGACGGATCTCGTTAGTCTAGATATAGAAGACGTTTGTACAGACGGATCTCGTGCGTCTAGATATAGAAGACGGTTGTACAGGCGGATCTCGTTGGTCTAGATATAGAGGACGGTTGTACAGACGGATTTCGTTAGTCTAGATATAGATGACGGTTGTACAGACGGATCTCGTTAGTCTAGATATAGAAGAACGTTGTACAGACGGGTCTCGTGAGTCTAGATAGAGAAGACGGTTGTACAGACGGATCTCGTTAGTCTAGATATAGAAGACAGTGGTACAGACGGATCTCGTTAGTCTAGATATAGAAGACGGTTGTACAGACGGATCTCGTTAGTCTAGATATAGAAGACGTTTGTCCAACGACGTATCTCGTTAGTCTAGATAAAGAGGACGGTTGTACAGACGGATCTCGTTAGTCTAGATATTGAAGACGTTTGTCCAACGACGTACTTCGTTAGTCTAGATATAGAAAACGGTTGTACAGACGGATCTCGTTAGTCTAGATATAGAAGAGGGTTGTACAACGACGGATCTCGTTAGTCTAGATATAGAAAACGGTTGTACAGACGGGTCTCGTTAGTCTAGATATAGAAGACGGTTGTACAGACGGATCTCGTGCGTCTAGATATAGAAGACGGTTGTACAGGCGGATCTCGTTGGTCTAGATATAGAGGACGGTTGTACAGACGGATTTCGTTAGTCTAGATATAGATGACGGTTGTACAGACGGATCTCGTTAGTCTAGATATAGAAGAACGTTGTACAGACGGGTCTCGTGAGTCTAGATAGAGAAGACGGTTGTACAGACGGATCTCGTTAGTCTAGATATTGAAGACGTTTGTCCAACGACGTATCTCATTAGTCTAGATATAGAAGACAGTTGTACAGACGGATCTCGTTAGTCTAGATATAGAAGACGGTTGTACAGACGGATCTCGTTAGTCTAGATATAGAAGACGGTTGTACAGACGGATCTCGTTAGTCTAGATATAGAAGACAGTGGTACAGACGGATCTCGTTAGTCTAGATATAGAAGACGGTTGTACAGACGGATCTCGTTAGTCTAGATATAGAAGACGTTTGTCCAACGACGTATCTCGTTAGTCTAGATATAGAAGACGGTTGTACAGACGGATCTCGTTAGTCTAGATATAGAAGAACGTTGTACAGACGGGTCTCGTGAGTCTAGATAGAGAAGACGGTTGTACAGACGGATCTCGTTAGTCTAGATATAGAAGACGGTTGTACAGACGGATCTCATTAGTCTAGATATAGAAGACGGTTGTACAGACGGATCTCGTTAGCCTAGATATTGAAGACGTTTGTCCAACGACGTATCTCGTTAGTCTACATATAGAAGACGGTTGTACAGACGTATCTCGTTAGTCTAGATATAGAAGACAGTGGTACAGACGGATCTCGTTAGTCTAGATATAGAAGAAGGTTGTGCAGACGGGTCTCGTGAGTCTAGATAGAGAAGACGGTTGTACAGACGGGTCTCGTTAGTCTAGATACAGAAGACGGTTGTATAGACGGATCTCATTAGTCTAGATATAGAAGACGGTTGTACAGACGGATCTCGTTATTCTAGATATAGAAGACAGTGGTACAGACGGATCTCGTTAGTCTAGATATAGAAGACGGTTGTACAGACGGATCTCGTTAGTCTAGATATAGAAGACGTTTGTCCAACGACGTATCTCGTTAGTCTAGATATAGAAGACGGTTGTACAGACGGATCTCGTTAGTCTAGATATAGAAGAACGTTGTACAGACGGGTCTCGTGAGTCTAGATAGAGAAGACGGTTGTACAGACGGATCTCGTTAGTCTAGATATAGAAGACGGTTGTACAGACGGATCTCGTTAGTCTAGATATAGAAGACGGTTGTACAGACGGATCTCGTTAGTCTAGATATTGAAGACGTTTGTCCAACGACGTATCTCGTTAGTCTACATATAGAAGACGGTTGTACAGACGTATCTCGTTAGTCTAGATATAGAAGACAGTGGTACAGACGGATCTCGTTAGTCTAGATATAGAAGAAGGTTGTGCAGACGGGTCTCGTGAGTCTAGATAGAGAAGACGGTTGTACAGACGGATCTCGTTATTCTAGATATAGAAGACGGTTGTACAGACGGATCTCGTTAGTCTAGATATAGAAGACGGTTGTACAGACGGATCTCGTTAGTCTAGATATAGAAGACGGTTGTACAGACGGATCTCGTTAGTCTAGATATAGAAGACGGTTGTACAGACGGATCTCGTTAGTCTAGATATAGAAGACGGTTGTACAGACGGATCTCGTTAGTCTAGATATAGAAGACGTTTGTCCAACGACGTATCTCGTTAGTCTAGATATAGAAGACGGTTGTACAGACGGATCTCGTTAGTCTAGATATAGAAGAACGTTGTACAGACGGGTCTCGTGAGTCTAGATAGAGAAGACGGTTGTACAGACGGATCTCGTTAGTCTAGATATAGAAGACGGTTGTACAGACGGATCTCGTTAGTCTAGATATAGAAGACGGTTGTACAGACGGATCTCGTTAGTCTAGATATAGAAGATGGTTGTACAACGATGTATCTCGTTCGTCTAGATATAGAAGGCGGTTGTACAGACGGATCTCGTTAGTCTAGATATAGAAGACGGTTGTACAGACGGATCCCGTTAGTCTAGATATAGAAGACGGTTGTATAACGAGAGATCTCGTTAGTCTAGATATAGAAAACGGTTGTACAGACGGATCGCGTTAGTCTAGATAGAGAAGACGGTTGTACAGACGGATCTCGTGCGTCTAGATATAGAAGACGGTTGTACAGGCGGATCTCGTTGGTCTAGATATAGAGGACGGTTGTACAGACGGATTTCGTTAGTCTAGATATAGATGACGGTTGTACAGACGGATCTCGTTAGTCTAGATATAGAAGACAGTGGTACAGACGGATCTCGTTAGTCTAGATATAGAAGACGGTTGTACAGACGGATCTCGTTAGTCTAGATATAGAAGACGTTTGTACAGACGGATCTCGTGAGTCTAGATATAGAAGACGGTTGTACAGGCGGATCTCGTTGGTCTAGATATAGAGGACGGTTGTACAGACGGATCTCGTTAGTCTAGATATAGATGACGGTTGTACAGACGGATCTCGTTAGTCTAGATATAGAAGAAGGTTGTACAGACGGGTCTCGTGAGTCTAGATAGAGAAGACGGTTGTACAGACGGATCTCGTTAGTCTAGATATAGAAGACGGTTGTACAGACGGATCTCGTTAGTCTAGATATAGAAGACGGTTGTACAGACGGATCTCGTTAGTCTAGATATTGAAGACGTTTGTCCAACGACGTATCTCGTTAGTCTAGATATAGAAGACGGTTGTACAGACGGATCTCGTTAGTCTAGATATAGAAGATGGTTGTACAACGACGTATCTCGTTCGTCTAGATATAGAAGGCGGTTGTACAGACGGATCTCGTTAGTCTACATATAGAAGACGGTTGTACAGACGGATCTCGTTAGTCTAGATATTGAAGACGTTTGTCCAACGATGTACCTCGTTAGTCTAGATATAGAAAACGGTTGTACAGACGGATCTCGTTAGTCTAGATATAGAAGACGGTTGTACAACGACGGATCTCGTTAGTCTAGATATAGAAGACGGTTGTGCAGACGGATCTCGTTAGTCTAGATATAAAAGACGGTTGTACAGACGGATCTCGTTAGTCTAGATATAGAGGACGGTTGTACAGACGGATCTCGTTAGTCTAGATATTGAAGACGTTTGTCCAACGACGTACTTCGTTAGTCTAGATATAGAAAACGGTTGTACAGACGGATCTCGTTAGTCTAGATATAGAAGAAGGTTGTACAGACGGGTCTCGTGAGTCTAGATAGAGAAGACGGTTGTACAGACGGATCTCGTTAGTCTAGATATAGAAGACGGTTGTACAGACGGATCTCGTTAGTCTAGATATAGAAGACTGTTGTACAGACGGATCTCGTTAGTCTAGATATAGAAGACAGTGGTACAGACGGATCTCGTTAGTCTAGATATAGAAGACGGTTGTACAGACGGATCTCGTTAGTCTAGATATAGAAGACGTTTGTCCAACGACGTATCTCGTTAGTCTAGATATAGAAGACGGTTGTACAGACGGATCTCGTTAGTCTAGATATAGAAGAACGTTGTACAGACGGGTCTCGTGAGTCTAGATAGAGAAGACGGTTGTACAGACGGATCTCGTTAGTCTAGATATTGAAGACGTTTGTCCAACGACGTATCTCATTAGTCTAGATATAGAAGACAGTTGTACAGACGGATCTCGTTAGTCTAGATATAGAAGACGGTTGTACAGACGGATCTCGTTAGTCTAGATATAGAAGACGGTTGTACAGACGGATCTCGTTAGTCTAGATATAGAAGACAGTGGTACAGACGGATCTCGTTAGTCTAGATATAGAAGACGGTTGTACAGACGGATCTCGTTAGTCTAGATATAGAAGACGTTTGTCCAACGACGTATCTCGTTAGTCTAGATATAGAAGACGGTTGTACAGACGGATCTCGTTAGTCTAGATATAGAAGAACGTTGTACAGACGGGTCTCGTGAGTCTAGATAGAGAAGACGGTTGTACAGACGGATCTCGTTAGTCTAGATATAGAAGACGGTTGTACAGACGGATCTCGTTAGTCTAGATATAGAAGACGTTTGTCCAACGACGTATCTCGTTAGTCTAGATATAGAAGACGGTTGTACAGACGGATCTCGTTAGTATAGATATAGAAGAACGTTGTGCAGACGGGTCTCGTGAGTCTAGATAGAGAAGACGGTTGTACAGACGGATCTCGTTAGTCTAGATATAGAAGACGGTTGTGCAGACGGATCTCGTTAGTCTAGATATAAAAGACGGTTGTACAGACGGATCTCGTTAGTCTAGATATAGAAGACGGTTGTACAGACGGATCTCGTTAGTCTAGATATAGAAGACGGTTGTACAGACGGATCTCGTTAGTCTAGATATAGAAGACAGTGGTACAGACGGATCTCGTTAGTCTAGATATAGAAGACGGTTGTACAGACGGATCTCGTTAGTCTAGATATAGAAGACGTTTGTCCAACGACGTATCTCGTTAGTCTAGATATAGAAGACGGTTGTACAGACGGATCTCGTTAGTCTAGATATAGAAGAACGTTGTGCAGACGGGTCTCGTGAGTCTAGATAGAGAAGACGGTTGTACAGACGGATCTCGTTAGTCTAGATATAGAAGACGGTTGTGCAGACGGATCTCGTTAGTCTAGATATAAAAGACGGTTGTACAGACGGATCTCGTTAGTCTAGATATAGAGGACGGTTGTACAGACGGATCTCGTTAGTCTAGATATTGAAGACGTTTGTCCAACGACGTACCTCGTTAGTCTAGATATAGAAAACGGTTGTACAGACGGATCTCGTTAGTCTAGATATAGAAGAGGGTTGTACAACGACGGATCTCGTTAGTCTAGATATAGAAGACGGTTGTACAGACGGATCTCGTTAGTCTAGATATAGAAGACGGTTGTACAGCCGGATCTCGTTAGTCTAGATATAGAAGACGGTTGTACAGACGGATCTCGTTAGTCTAGATATAGAAGACGTTTGTCCAACGACGTATCTCGTTAGTCTAGATATAGAAGACGGTTGTACAGACGGATCTCGTTAGTCTAGATATAGAAGACGGTTGTACAGACGGATCTCGTTAGTCTAGATATAGAAGACAGTGGTACAGACGGATCTCGTTAGTCTAGATATAGAAGACGGTTGTACAGACGGATCTCGTTAGTCTAGATATAGAAGACGTTTGTACAGACGGATCTCGTGCGTCTAGATATAGAAGACGGTTGTACAGGCGGATCTCGTTGGTCTAGATATAGAGGACGGTTGTACAGACGGATTTCGTTAGTCTAGATATAGATGACGGTTGTACAGACGGATCTCGTTAGTCTAGATATAGAAGACGGTTGTACAGACGGATCTCGTTAGTCTAGATATAGAAGACGTTTGTCCAACGACGTATCTCGTTAGTCTAGATATAGAGGACGGTTGTACAGACGGATCTCGTTAGTCTAGATATTGAAGACGTTTGTCCAACGACGTACTTCGTTAGTCTAGATATAGAAAACGGTTGTACAGACGGATCTCGTTAGTCTAGATATAGAAGAGGGTTGTACAACGACGGATCTCGTTAGTCTAGATATAGAAAACGGTTGTACAGACGGGTCTCGTTAGTCTAGATATAGAAGACGGTTGTACAGACGGATCTCGTGCGTCTAGATATAGAAGACGGTTGTACAGGCGGATCTCGTTGGTCTAGATATAGAGGACGGTTGTACAGACGGATTTCGTTAGTCTAGATATAGATGACGGTTGTACAGACGGATCTCGTTAGTCTAGATATAGAAGAACGTTGTACAGACGGGTCTCGTGAGTGTAGATAGAGAAGACGGTTGTACAGACGGATCTCGTTAGTCTAGATATAGAAGACAGTGGTACAGACGGATCTCGTTAGTCTAGATATAAAAGACGGTTGTACAGACGGATCTCGTTAGTCTAGATATAGAGGACGGTTGTACAGACGGATCTCGTTAGTCTAGATATTGAAGACGTTTGTCCAACGACGTACCTCGTTAGTCTAGATATAGAAAACGGTTGTACAGACGGATCTCGTTAGTCTAGATATAGAAGAGGGTTGTACAACGACGGATCTCGTTAGTCTAGATATAGAAGACGGTTGTACAGACGGATCTCGTTAGTCTAGATATAGAAGACGGTTGTACAGCCGGATCTCGTTAGTCTAGATATAGAAGACGGTTGTACAGACGGATCTCGTTAGTCTAGATATAGAAGACGTTTGTCCAACGACGTATCTCGTTAGTCTAGATATAGAAGACGGTTGTACAGACGGATCTCGTTAGTCTAGATATAGAAGACGGTTGTACAGACGGATCTCGTTAGTCTAGATATAGAAGACAGTGGTACAGACGGATCTCGTTAGTCTAGATATAGAAGACGGTTGTACAGACGGATCTCGTTAGTCTAGATATAGAAGACGTTTGTACAGACGGATCTCGTGCGTCTAGATATAGAAGACGGTTGTACAGGCGGATCTCGTTGGTCTAGATATAGAGGACGGTTGTACAGACGGATTTCGTTAGTCTAGATATAGATGACGGTTGTACAGACGGATCTCGTTAGTCTAGATATAGAAGAACGTTGTACAGACGGGTCTCGTGAGTCTAGATAGAGAAGACGGTTGTACAGACGGATCTCGTTAGTCTAGATATAGAAGACAGTGGTACAGACGGATCTCGTTAGTCTAGATATAGAAGACGGTTGTACAGACGGATCTCGTTAGTCTAGATATAGAAGACGTTTGTCCAACGACGTATCTCGTTAGTCTAGATATAGAGGACGGTTGTACAGACGGATCTCGTTAGTCTAGATATTGAAGACGTTTGTCCAACGACGTACTTCGTTAGTCTAGATATAGAAAACGGTTGTACAGACGGATCTCGTTAGTCTAGATATAGAAGAGGGTTGTACAACGACGGATCTCGTTAGTCTAGATATAGAAAACGGTTGTACAGACGGGTCTCGTTAGTCTAGATATAGAAGACGGTTGTACAGACGGATCTCGTGCGTCTAGATATAGAAGACGGTTGTACAGGCGGATCTCGTTGGTCTAGATATAGAGGACGGTTGTACAGACGGATTTCGTTAGTCTAGATATAGATGACGGTTGTACAGACGGATCTCGTTAGTCTAGATATAGAAGAACGTTGTACAGACGGGTCTCGTGACTCTAGATAGAGAAGACGGTTGTACAGACGGATCTCGTTAGTCTAGATATAGAAGACAGTGGTACAGACGGATCTCGTTAGTCTAGATATAGAAGACGGTTGTACAGACGGATCTCGTTAGTCTAGATATAGAAGACGTTTGTCCAACGACGTATCTCGTTAGTCTAGATATAGAAGACGGTTGTACAGACGGATCTCGTTAGTCTAGATATAGAAGAACGTTGTACAGACGGGTCTCGTGAGTCTAGATAGAGAAGACGGTTGTACAGACGGATCTCGTTAGTCTAGATATTGAAGACGTTTGTCCAACGACGTATCTCATTAGTCTAGATATAGAAGACAGTTGTACAGACGGATCTCGTTAGTCTAGATATAGAAGACGGTTGTACAGACGGATCTCGTTAGTCTAGATATAGAAGACGGTTGTACAGACGGATCTCGTTAGTCTAGATATAGAAGACAGTGGTACAGACGGATCTCGTTAGTCTAGATATAGAAGACGGTTGTACAGACGGATCTCGTTAGTCTAGATATAGAAGACGTTTGTCCAACGACGTATCTCGTTAGTCTAGATATAGAAGACGGTTGTACAGACGGATCTCGTTAGTCTAGATATAGAAGAACGTTGTACAGACGGGTCTCGTGAGTCTAGATAGAGAAGACGGTTGTACAGACGGATCTCGTTAGTCTAGATATAGAAGACGGTTGTACAGACGGATCTCATTAGTCTAGATATGGAAGACGGTTGTACAGACGGATCTCGTTAGTCTAGATATTGAAGACGTTTGTCCAACGACGTATCTCGTTAGTCTACATATAGAAGACGGTTGTACAGACGTATCTCGTTAGTCTAGATATAGAAGACAGTGGTACAGACGGATCTCGTTAGTCTAGATATAGAAGAAGGTTGTGCAGACGGGTCTCGTGAGTCTAGATAGAGAAGACGGTTGTACAGACGGGTCTCGTTAGTCTAGATACAGAAGACGGTTGTATAGACGGATCTCATTAGTCTAGATATAGAAGACGGTTGTACAGACGGATCTCGTTATTCTAGATATAGAAGACGGTTGTACAGACGGATCCCGTTAGTCTAGATATAGAAGACGGTTGTACAGACGGATCTCGTTAGTCTAGATATAGAAGACGTTTGTCCAACGACGTATCTCGTTAGTCTAGATATAGAAGACGGTTGTACAGACGGATCTCGTTAGTCTAGATATAGAAGAACGTTGTACAGACGGGTCTCGTGAGTCTAGATAGAGAAGACGGTTGTACAGACGGATCTCGTTAGTCTAGATATAGAAGACGGTTGTACAGACGGATCTCGTTAGTCTAGATATAGAAGACGGTTGTACAGACGGATCTCGTTAGTCTAGATATAGAAGATGGTTGTACAACGATGTATCTCGTTCGTCTAGATATAGAAGGCGGTTGTACAGACGGATCTCGTTAGTCTAGATATAGAAGACGGTTGTACAGACGGATCCCGTTAGTCTAGATATAGAAGACGGTTGTATAACGAGAGATCTCGTTAGTCTAGATATAGAAAACGGCTGTACAGACGGATCGCGTTAGTCTAGATATAGAAGATGGTTGTACAACGACGTATCTCGTTAGTCTAGATATAGAAGGCGGTTGTACAGACGGATCTCGTTAGTCTAGATATAGAAGACGGTTGTACAGACGGATCTCGTTAGTCTAGATATTGAAGACGTTTGTCCAACGACGTATCTCGTTAGTCTAGATATAGAAGACAGTTGTACAGACGGATCTCGTTAGTCTAGATATAGAAGACGGTTGTACAGACGGATCTCGTTAGTCTAGATATAGAAGACGGTTGTACAGACGGATCTCGTTAGTCTAGATATAGAAGACAGTGGTACAGACGGATCTCGTTAGTCTAGATATAGAAGACGGTTGTACAGACGGATCTCGTTAGTCTAGATATAGAAGACGTTTGTCCAACGACGTATCTCGTTAGTCTAGATATAGAAGACGGTTGTACAGACGGATCTCGTTAGTCTAGATATAGAAGAACGTTGTGCAGACGGGTCTCGTGAGTCTAGATAGAGAAGACGGTTGTACAGACGGATCTCGTTAGTCTAGATATAGAAGACGGTTGTGCAGACGGATCTCGTTAGTCTAGATATAAAAGACGGTTGTACAGACGGATCTCGTTAGTCTAGATATAGAGGACGGTTGTACAGACGGATCTCGTTAGTCTAGATATTGAAGACGTTTGTCCAACGACGTACCTCGTTAGTCTAGATATAGAAGACGGTTGTATAACGACGTATCTCGTTAGTCTATATATAGAAGACGGTTGTACAGACGGATCTCGTTAGTCTAGATATAGAAGACGGTTGTACAGACGGATCCCGTTAGTCTAGATATAGAAGACGGTTGTACAGACGGATCTCGTTAGTCTAGATATAGAAGACGGTTTTATAACGAGAGATCTCGTTAGTCTAGATATAGAAGACGGTTGTACAGACGGATCTCGTTAGTCTAGATATAGAAGACGGTTGTACAGACGGATCTCGTTAGTCTAGATATAGAAGACGGTTGTACAGCCGGATCTCGTTAGTCTAGATATAGAAGACGGTTGTACAGACGGATCTCGTTATTCTAGATATAGAAGACGGTTGTACAGACGGATCTCGTTAGTCTAGATATAGAAGACGGTTGTACAGACGGATCTCGTTAGTCTAGATATAGAAGACGGTTGTACAGACGGATCTCGTTAGTCTAGATATAGAAGACGGTTGTACAGACGGATCTCGTTAGTCTAGATATAGAAGACGGTTGTACAGACGGATCTCGTTAGTCTAGATATAGAAGACGTTTGTCCAACGACGTATCTCGTTAGTCTAGATATAGAAGACGGTTGTACAGACGGATCTCGTTAGTCTAGATATAGAAGAACGTTGTACAGACGGGTCTCGTGAGTCTAGATAGAGAAGACGGTTGTACAGACGGATCTCGTTAGTCTAGATATAGAAGACGGTTGTACAGACGGATCTCGTTAGTCTAGATATAGAAGACGGTTGTACAGACGGATCTCGTTAGTCTAGATATAGAAGATGGTTGTACAACGATGTATCTCGTTCGTCTAGATATAGAAGGCGGTTGTACAGACGGATCTCGTTAGTCTAGATATAGAAGACGGTTGTACAGACGGATCCCGTTAGTCTAGATATAGAAGACGGTTGTACAGACGGATCCCGTTAGTCTAGATATAGAAGACGGTTGTATAACGAGAGATCTCGTTAGTCTAGATATAGAAAACGGTTGTACAGACGGATCGCGTTAGTCTAGATAGAGAAGACGGTTGTACAGACGGATCTCGTGCGTCTAGATATAGAAGACGGTTGTACAGGCGGATCTCGTTGGTCTAGATATAGAGGACGGTTGTACAGACGGATTTCGTTAGTCTAGATATAGATGACGGTTGTACAGACGGATCTCGTTAGTCTAGATATAGAAGACAGTGGTACAGACGGATCTCGTTAGTCTAGATATAGAAGACGGTTGTACAGACGGATCTCGTTAGTCTAGATATAGAAGACGTTTGTACAGACGGATCTCGTGAGTCTAGATATAGAAGACGGTTGTACAGGCGGATCTCGTTGGTCTAGATATAGAGGACGGTTGTACAGACGGATCTCGTTAGTCTAGATATAGATGACGGTTGTACAGACGGATCTCGTTAGTCTAGATATAGAAGAAGGTTGTACAGACGGGTCTCGTGAGTCTAGATAGAGAAGACGGTTGTACAGACGGATCTCGTTAGTCTAGATATAGAAGACGGTTGTACAGACGGATCTCGTTAGTCTAGATATAGAAGACGGTTGTACAGACGGATCTCGTTAGTCTAGATATTGAAGACGTTTGTCCAACGACGTATCTCGTTAGTCTAGATATAGAAGACGGTTGTACAGACGGATCTCGTTAGTCTAGATATAGAAGATGGTTGTACAACGACGTATCTCGTTCGTCTAGATATAGAAGGCGGTTGTACAGACGGATCTCGTTAGTCTACATATAGAAGACGGTTGTACAGACGGATCTCGTTAGTCTAGATATTGAAGACGTTTGTCCAACGATGTACCTCGTTAGTCTAGATATAGAAAACGGTTGTACAGACGGATCTCGTTAGTCTAGATATAGAAGACGGTTGTACAACGACGGATCTCGTTAGTCTAGATATAGAAGACGGTTGTGCAGACGGATCTCGTTAGTCTAGATATAAAAGACGGTTGTACAGACGGATCTCGTTAGTCTAGATATAGAGGACGGTTGTACAGACGGATCTCGTTAGTCTAGATATTGAAGACGTTTGTCCAACGACGTACTTCGTTAGTCTAGATATAGAAAACGGTTGTACAGACGGATCTCGTTAGTCTAGATATAGAAGAAGGTTGTACAGACGGGTCTCGTGAGTCTAGATAGAGAAGACGGTTGTACAGACGGATCTCGTTAGTCTAGATATAGAAGACGGTTGTACAGACGGATCTCGTTAGTCTAGATATAGAAGACTGTTGTACAGACGGATCTCGTTAGTCTAGATATAGAAGACAGTGGTACAGACGGATCTCGTTAGTCTAGATATAGAAGACGGTTGTACAGACGGATCTCGTTAGTCTAGATATAGAAGACGTTTGTCCAACGACGTATCTCGTTAGTCTAGATATAGAAGACGGTTGTACAGACGGATCTCGTTAGTCTAGATATAGAAGAACGTTGTACAGACGGGTCTCGTGAGTCTAGATAGAGAAGACGGTTGTACAGACGGATCTCGTTAGTCTAGATATTGAAGACGTTTGTCCAACGACGTATCTCATTAGTCTAGATATAGAAGACAGTTGTACAGACGGATCTCGTTAGTCTAGATATAGAAGACGGTTGTACAGACGGATCTCGTTAGTCTAGATATAGAAGACGGTTGTACAGACGGATCTCGTTAGTCTAGATATAGAAGACAGTGGTACAGACGGATCTCGTTAGTCTAGATATAGAAGACGGTTGTACAGACGGATCTCGTTAGTCTAGATATAGAAGACGTTTGTCCAACGACGTATCTCGTTAGTCTAGATATAGAAGACGGTTGTACAGACGGATCTCGTTAGTCTAGATATAGAAGAACGTTGTACAGACGGGTCTCGTGAGTCTAGATAGAGAAGACGGTTGTACAGACGGATCTCGTTAGTCTAGATATAGAAGACGGTTGTACAGACGGATCTCGTTAGTCTAGATATAGAAGACGTTTGTCCAACGACGTATCTCGTTAGTCTAGATATAGAAGACGGTTGTACAGACGGATCTCGTTAGTATAGATATAGAAGAACGTTGTGCAGACGGGTCTCGTGAGTCTAGATAGAGAAGACGGTTGTACAGACGGATCTCGTTAGTCTAGATATAGAAGACGGTTGTGCAGACGGATCTCGTTAGTCTAGATATAAAAGACGGTTGTACAGACGGATCTCGTTAGTCTAGATATAGAAGACGGTTGTACAGACGGATCTCGTTAGTCTAGATATAGAAGACGGTTGTACAGACGGATCTCGTTAGTCTAGATATAGAAGACAGTGGTACAGACGGATCTCGTTAGTCTAGATATAGAAGACGGTTGTACAGACGGATCTCGTTAGTCTAGATATAGAAGACGTTTGTCCAACGACGTATCTCGTTAGTCTAGATATAGAAGACGGTTGTACAGACGGATCTCGTTAGTCTAGATATAGAAGAACGTTGTGCAGACGGGTCTCGTGAGTCTAGATAGAGAAGACGGTTGTACAGACGGATCTCGTTAGTCTAGATATAGAAGACGGTTGTGCAGACGGATCTCGTTAGTCTAGATATAAAAGACGGTTGTACAGACGGATCTCGTTAGTCTAGATATAGAGGACGGTTGTACAGACGGATCTCGTTAGTCTAGATATTGAAGACGTTTGTCCAACGACGTACCTCGTTAGTCTAGATATAGAAAACGGTTGTACAGACGGATCTCGTTAGTCTAGATATAGAAGAGGGTTGTACAACGACGGATCTCGTTAGTCTAGATATAGAAGACGGTTGTACAGACGGATCTCGTTAGTCTAGATATAGAAGACGGTTGTACAGCCGGATCTCGTTAGTCTAGATATAGAAGACGGTTGTACAGACGGATCTCGTTAGTCTAGATATAGAAGACGTTTGTCCAACGACGTATCTCGTTAGTCTAGATATAGAAGACGGTTGTACAGACGGATCTCGTTAGTCTAGATATAGAAGACGGTTGTACAGACGGATCTCGTTAGTCTAGATATAGAAGACAGTGGTACAGACGGATCTCGTTAGTCTAGATATAGAAGACGGTTGTACAGACGGATCTCGTTAGTCTAGATATAGAAGACGTTTGTACAGACGGATCTCGTGCGTCTAGATATAGAAGACGGTTGTACAGGCGGATCTCGTTGGTCTAGATATAGAGGACGGTTGTACAGACGGATTTCGTTAGTCTAGATATAGATGACGGTTGTACAGACGGATCTCGTTAGTCTAGATATAGAAGACGGTTGTACAGACGGATCTCGTTAGTCTAGATATAGAAGACGTTTGTCCAACGACGTATCTCGTTAGTCTAGATATAGAGGACGGTTGTACAGACGGATCTCGTTAGTCTAGATATTGAAGACGTTTGTCCAACGACGTACTTCGTTAGTCTAGATATAGAAAACGGTTGTACAGACGGATCTCGTTAGTCTAGATATAGAAGAGGGTTGTACAACGACGGATCTCGTTAGTCTAGATATAGAAAACGGTTGTACAGACGGGTCTCGTTAGTCTAGATATAGAAGACGGTTGTACAGACGGATCTCGTGCGTCTAGATATAGAAGACGGTTGTACAGGCGGATCTCGTTGGTCTAGATATAGAGGACGGTTGTACAGACGGATTTCGTTAGTCTAGATATAGATGACGGTTGTACAGACGGATCTCGTTAGTCTAGATATAGAAGAACGTTGTACAGACGGGTCTCGTGAGTGTAGATAGAGAAGACGGTTGTACAGACGGATCTCGTTAGTCTAGATATAGAAGACAGTGGTACAGACGGATCTCGTTAGTCTAGATATAAAAGACGGTTGTACAGACGGATCTCGTTAGTCTAGATATAGAGGACGGTTGTACAGACGGATCTCGTTAGTCTAGATATTGAAGACGTTTGTCCAACGACGTACCTCGTTAGTCTAGATATAGAAAACGGTTGTACAGACGGATCTCGTTAGTCTAGATATAGAAGAGGGTTGTACAACGACGGATCTCGTTAGTCTAGATATAGAAGACGGTTGTACAGACGGATCTCGTTAGTCTAGATATAGAAGACGGTTGTACAGCCGGATCTCGTTAGTCTAGATATAGAAGACGGTTGTACAGACGGATCTCGTTAGTCTAGATATAGAAGACGTTTGTCCAACGACGTATCTCGTTAGTCTAGATATAGAAGACGGTTGTACAGACGGATCTCGTTAGTCTAGATATAGAAGACGGTTGTACAGACGGATCTCGTTAGTCTAGATATAGAAGACAGTGGTACAGACGGATCTCGTTAGTCTAGATATAGAAGACGGTTGTACAGACGGATCTCGTTAGTCTAGATATAGAAGACGTTTGTACAGACGGATCTCGTGCGTCTAGATATAGAAGACGGTTGTACAGGCGGATCTCGTTGGTCTAGATATAGAGGACGGTTGTACAGACGGATTTCGTTAGTCTAGATATAGATGACGGTTGTACAGACGGATCTCGTTAGTCTAGATATAGAAGAACGTTGTACAGACGGGTCTCGTGAGTCTAGATAGAGAAGACGGTTGTACAGACGGATCTCGTTAGTCTAGATATAGAAGACAGTGGTACAGACGGATCTCGTTAGTCTAGATATAGAAGACGGTTGTACAGACGGATCTCGTTAGTCTAGATATAGAAGACGTTTGTCCAACGACGTATCTCGTTAGTCTAGATATAGAGGACGGTTGTACAGACGGATCTCGTTAGTCTAGATATTGAAGACGTTTGTCCAACGACGTACTTCGTTAGTCTAGATATAGAAAACGGTTGTACAGACGGATCTCGTTAGTCTAGATATAGAAGAGGGTTGTACAACGACGGATCTCGTTAGTCTAGATATAGAAAACGGTTGTACAGACGGGTCTCGTTAGTCTAGATATAGAAGACGGTTGTACAGACGGATCTCGTGCGTCTAGATATAGAAGACGGTTGTACAGGCGGATCTCGTTGGTCTAGATATAGAGGACGGTTGTACAGACGGATTTCGTTAGTCTAGATATAGATGACGGTTGTACAGACGGATCTCGTTAGTCTAGATATAGAAGAACGTTGTACAGACGGGTCTCGTGACTCTAGATAGAGAAGACGGTTGTACAGACGGATCTCGTTAGTCTAGATATAGAAGACAGTGGTACAGACGGATCTCGTTAGTCTAGATATAGAAGACGGTTGTACAGACGGATCTCGTTAGTCTAGATATAGAAGACGTTTGTCCAACGACGTATCTCGTTAGTCTAGATATAGAAGACGGTTGTACAGACGGATCTCGTTAGTCTAGATATAGAAGAACGTTGTACAGACGGGTCTCGTGAGTCTAGATAGAGAAGACGGTTGTACAGACGGATCTCGTTAGTCTAGATATTGAAGACGTTTGTCCAACGACGTATCTCATTAGTCTAGATATAGAAGACAGTTGTACAGACGGATCTCGTTAGTCTAGATATAGAAGACGGTTGTACAGACGGATCTCGTTAGTCTAGATATAGAAGACGGTTGTACAGACGGATCTCGTTAGTCTAGATATAGAAGACAGTGGTACAGACGGATCTCGTTAGTCTAGATATAGAAGACGGTTGTACAGACGGATCTCGTTAGTCTAGATATAGAAGACGTTTGTCCAACGACGTATCTCGTTAGTCTAGATATAGAAGACGGTTGTACAGACGGATCTCGTTAGTCTAGATATAGAAGAACGTTGTACAGACGGGTCTCGTGAGTCTAGATAGAGAAGACGGTTGTACAGACGGATCTCGTTAGTCTAGATATAGAAGACGGTTGTACAGACGGATCTCATTAGTCTAGATATGGAAGACGGTTGTACAGACGGATCTCGTTAGTCTAGATATTGAAGACGTTTGTCCAACGACGTATCTCGTTAGTCTACATATAGAAGACGGTTGTACAGACGTATCTCGTTAGTCTAGATATAGAAGACAGTGGTACAGACGGATCTCGTTAGTCTAGATATAGAAGAAGGTTGTGCAGACGGGTCTCGTGAGTCTAGATAGAGAAGACGGTTGTACAGACGGGTCTCGTTAGTCTAGATACAGAAGACGGTTGTATAGACGGATCTCATTAGTCTAGATATAGAAGACGGTTGTACAGACGGATCTCGTTATTCTAGATATAGAAGACGGTTGTACAGACGGATCCCGTTAGTCTAGATATAGAAGACGGTTGTACAGACGGATCTCGTTAGTCTAGATATAGAAGACGTTTGTCCAACGACGTATCTCGTTAGTCTAGATATAGAAGACGGTTGTACAGACGGATCTCGTTAGTCTAGATATAGAAGAACGTTGTACAGACGGGTCTCGTGAGTCTAGATAGAGAAGACGGTTGTACAGACGGATCTCGTTAGTCTAGATATAGAAGACGGTTGTACAGACGGATCTCGTTAGTCTAGATATAGAAGACGGTTGTACAGACGGATCTCGTTAGTCTAGATATAGAAGATGGTTGTACAACGATGTATCTCGTTCGTCTAGATATAGAAGGCGGTTGTACAGACGGATCTCGTTAGTCTAGATATAGAAGACGGTTGTACAGACGGATCCCGTTAGTCTAGATATAGAAGACGGTTGTATAACGAGAGATCTCGTTAGTCTAGATATAGAAAACGGTTGTACAGACGGATCGCGTTAGTCTAGATATAGAAGATGGTTGTACAACGACGTATCTCGTTAGTCTAGATATAGAAGGCGGTTGTACAGACGGATCTCGTTAGTCTAGATATAGAAGACGGTTGTACAGACGGATCTCGTTAGTCTAGATATTGAAGACGTTTGTCCAACGACGTATCTCGTTAGTCTAGATATAGAAGACAGTTGTACAGACGGATCTCGTTAGTCTAGATATAGAAGACGGTTGTACAGACGGATCTCGTTAGTCTAGATATAGAAGACGGTTGTACAGACGGATCTCGTTAGTCTAGATATAGAAGACAGTGGTACAGACGGATCTCGTTAGTCTAGATATAGAAGACGGTTGTACAGACGGATCTCGTTAGTCTAGATATAGAAGACGTTTGTCCAACGACGTATCTCGTTAGTCTAGATATAGAAGACGGTTGTACAGACGGATCTCGTTAGTCTAGATATAGAAGAACGTTGTGCAGACGGGTCTCGTGAGTCTAGATAGAGAAGACGGTTGTACAGACGGATCTCGTTAGTCTAGATATAGAAGACGGTTGTGCAGACGGATCTCGTTAGTCTAGATATAAAAGACGGTTGTACAGACGGATCTCGTTAGTCTAGATATAGAGGACGGTTGTACAGACGGATCTCGTTAGTCTAGATATTGAAGACGTTTGTCCAACGACGTACCTCGTTAGTCTAGATATAGAAGACGGTTGTATAACGACGTATCTCGTTAGTCTATATATAGAAGACGGTTGTACAGACGGATCTCGTTAGTCTAGATATAGAAGACGGTTGTACAGACGGATCCCGTTAGTCTAGATATAGAAGACGGTTGTACAGACGGATCTCGTTAGTCTAGATATAGAAGACGGTTTTATAACGAGAGATCTCGTTAGTCTAGATATAGAAGACGGTTGTACAGACGGATCTCGTTAGTCTAGATATAGAAGACGGTTGTACAGACGGATCTCGTTAGTCTAGATATAGAAGACGGTTGTACAGCCGGATCTCGTTAGTCTAGATATAGAAGACGGTTGTACAGACGGATCTCGTTATTCTAGATATAGAAGACGGTTGTACAGACGGATCTCGTTAGTCTAGATATAGAAGACGGTTGTACAGACGGATCTCGTTAGTCTAGATATAGAAGACGGTTGTACAGACGGATCTCGTTAGTCTAGATATAGAAGACGGTTGTACAGACGGATCTCGTTAGTCTAGATATAGAAGACGGTTGTACAGACGGATCTCGTTAGTCTAGATATAGAAGACGTTTGTCCAACGACGTATCTCGTTAGTCTAGATATAGAAGACGGTTGTACAGACGGATCTCGTTAGTCTAGATATAGAAGAACGTTGTACAGACGGGTCTCGTGAGTCTAGATAGAGAAGACGGTTGTACAGACGGATCTCGTTAGTCTAGATATAGAAGACGGTTGTACAGACGGATCTCGTTAGTCTAGATATAGAAGACGGTTGTACAGACGGATCTCGTTAGTCTAGATATAGAAGATGGTTGTACAACGATGTATCTCGTTCGTCTAGATATAGAAGGCGGTTGTACAGACGGATCTCGTTAGTCTAGATATAGAAGACGGTTGTACAGACGGATCCCGTTAGTCTAGATATAGAAGACGGTTGTATAACGAGAGATCTCGTTAGTCTAGATATAGAAAACGGTTGTACAGACGGATCGCGTTAGTCTAGATAGAGAAGACGGTTGTACAGACGGATCTCGTGCGTCTAGATATAGAAGACGGTTGTACAGGCGGATCTCGTTGGTCTAGATATAGAGGACGGTTGTACAGACGGATTTCGTTAGTCTAGATATAGATGACGGTTGTACAGACGGATCTCGTTAGTCTAGATATAGAAGAAGGTTGTACAGACGGGTCTCGTGAGTCTAGATAGAGAAGACGGTTGTACAGACGGATCTCGTTAGTCTAGATATAGAAGACGGTTGTACAGACGGATCTCGTTAGTCTAGATATAGAAGACGGTTGTACAGACGGATCTCGTTAGTCTAGATATAGAAGAACGTTGTGCAGACGGGTCTCGTGAGTCTAGATAGAGAAGACGGTTGTACAGACGGATCTCGTTAGTCTAGATATAGAAGACGGTTGTGCAGACGGATCTCGTTAGTCTAGATATAAAAGACGGTTGTACAGACGGATCTCGTTAGTCTAGATATAGAGGACGGTTGTACAGACGGATCTCGTTAGTCTAGATATTGAAGACGTTTGTCCAACGACGTACCTCGTTAGTCTAGATATAGAAAACGGTTGTACAGACGGATCTCGTTAGTCTAGATATAGAAGAGGGTTGTACAGACGGATCTCGTTAGTCTAGATATAGAAGACGGTTGTACAGACGGATCTCGTTAGTCTAGATATAGAAGACGGTTGTACAGACGGATCTCGTTAGTCTAGATATAGAAGACGTTTGTCCAACGACGTATCTCGTTAGTCTAGATATAGAAGACGGTTGTACAGACGGATCTCGTTAGTCTAGATATAGAAGAACGTTGTACAGACGGGTCTCGTGAGTCTAGATAGAGAAGACGGTTGTACAGACGGATCTCGTTAGTCTAGATATAGAAGACGGTTGTACAGACGGATCTCGTTAGTCTAGATATAGAAGACGGTTGTACAGACGGATCTCGTTAGTCTAGATATAGAAGATGGTTGTACAACGATGTATCTCGTTCGTCTAGATATAGAAGGCGGTTGTACAGACGGATCTCGTTAGTCTAGATATAGAAGACGGTTGTACAGACGGATCCCGTTAGTCTAGATATAGAAGACGGTTGTATAACGAGAGATCTCGTTAGTCTAGATATAGAAAACGGTTGTACAGACGGATCGCGTTAGTCTAGATAGAGAAGACGGTTGTACAGACGGATCTCGTGCGTCTAGATATAGAAGACGGTTGTACAGGCGGATCTCGTTGGTCTAGATATAGAGGACGGTTGTACAGACGGATTTCGTTAGTCTAGATATAGATGACGGTTGTACAGACGGATCTCGTTAGTCTAGATATAGAAGAAGGTTGTACAGACGGGTCTCGTGAGTCTAGATAGAGAAGACGGTTGTACAGACGGATCTCGTTAGTCTAGATATAGAAGACGGTTGTACAGACGGATCTCGTTAGTCTAGATATAGAAGACGGTTGTACAGACGGATCTCGTTAGTCTAGATATAGAAGACAGTGGTACAGACGGATCTCGTTAGTCTAGATATAGAAGACGGTTGTACAGACGGATCTCGTTAGTCTAGATATAGAAGACGTTTGTACAGACGGATCTCGTGAGTCTAGATATAGAAGACGGTTGTACAGGCGGATCTCGTTGGTCTAGATATAGAGGACGGTTGTACAGACGGATCTCGTTAGTCTAGATATAGATGACGGTTGTACAGACGGATCTCGTTAGTCTAGATATAGAAGAAGGTTGTACAGACGGGTCTCGTGAGTCTAGATAGAGAAGACGGTTGTACAGACGGATCTCGTTAGTCTAGATATAGAAGACGGTTGTACAGACGGATCTCGTTAGTCTAGATATAGAAGACGGTTGTACAGACGGATCTCGTTAGTCTAGATATTGAAGACGTTTGTCCAACGACGTATCTCGTTAGTCTAGATATAGAAGACGGTTGTACAGACGGATCTCGTTAGTCTAGATATAGAAGACGGTTGTACAGACGGATCTCGTTAGTCTAGATATAGAAGATGGTTGTACAACGACGTATCTCGTTCGTCTAGATATAGAAGGCGGTTGTACAGACGGATCTCGTTAGTCTAGATATAGAAGACGGTTGTACAGACGGATCTCGTTAGTCTAGATATTGAAGACGTTTGTCCAACGATGTACCTCGTTAGTCTAGATATAGAAAACGGTTGTACAGACGGATCTCGTTAGTCTAGATATAGAAGACGGTTGTACAACGACGGATCTCGTTAGTCTAGATATAGAAGACGGTTGTGCAGACGGATCTCGTTAGTCTAGATATAAAAGACGGTTGTACAGACGGATCTCGTTAGTCTAGATATAGAGGACGGTTGTACAGACGGATCTCGTTAGTCTAGATATTGAAGACGTTTGTCCAACGACGTACTTCGTTAGTCTAGATATAGAAAACGGTTGTACAGACGGATCTCGTTAGTCTAGATATAGAAGACGGTTGTACAACGACGGATCTCGTTAGTCTAGATATAGAAAACGGTTGTACAGACGGGTCTCGTTAGTCTAGATATAGAAGACGGTTGTACAGACGGATCTCGTGCGTCTAGATATAGAAGACGGTTGTACAGGCGGATCTCGTTGGTCTAGATATAGAGGACGGTTGTACAGACGGATTTCGTTAGTCTAGATATAGATGACGGTTGTACAGACGGATCTCGTTAGTCTAGATATAGAAGAAGGTTGTACAGACGGGTCTCGTGAGTCTAGATAGAGAAGACGGTTGTACAGACGGATCTCGTTAGTCTAGATATAGAAGACGGTTGTACAGACGGATCTCGTTAGTCTAGATATAGAAGACTGTTGTACAGACGGATCTCGTTAGTCTAGATATAGAAGACAGTGGTACAGACGGATCTCGTTAGTCTAGATATAGAAGACGGTTGTACAGACGGATCTCGTTAGTCTAGATATAGAAGACGTTTGTCCAACGACGTATCTCGTTAGTCTAGATATAGAAGACGGTTGTACAGACGGATCTCGTTAGTCTAGATATAGAAGAACGTTGTACAGACGGGTCTCGTGAGTCTAGATAGAGAAGACGGTTGTACAGACGGATCTCGTTAGTCTAGATATTGAAGACGTTTGTCCAACGACGTATCTCATTAGTCTAGATATAGAAGACAGTTGTACAGACGGATCTCGTTAGTCTAGATATAGAAGACGGTTGTACAGACGGATCTCGTTAGTCTAGATATAGAAGACGGTTGTACAGACGGATCTCGTTAGTCTAGATATAGAAGACAGTGGTACAGACGGATCTCGTTAGTCTAGATATAGAAGACGGTTGTACAGACGGATCTCGTTAGTCTAGATATAGAAGACGTTTGTCCAACGACGTATCTCGTTAGTCTAGATATAGAAGACGGTTGTACAGACGGATCTCGTTAGTCTAGATATAGAAGAACGTTGTACAGACGGGTCTCGTGAGTCTAGATAGAGAAGACGGTTGTACAGACGGATCTCGTTAGTCTAGATATAGAAGACGGTTGTACAGACGGATCTCGTTAGTCTAGATATAGAAGACGGTTGTACAGACGGATCTCGTTAGTCTAGATATTGAAGACGTTTGTCCAACGACGTATCTCGTTAGTCTACATATAGAAGACGGTTGTACAGACGTATCTCGTTAGTCTAGATATAGAAGACAGTGGTACAGACGGATCTCGTTAGTCTAGATATAGAAAAAGGTTGTGCAGACGGGTCTCGTGAGTCTAGATAGAGAAGACGGTTGTACAGACGGATCTCGTTATTCTAGATATAGAAGACGGTTGTACAGACGGATCTCGTTAGTCTAGATATAGAAGACGGTTGTACAGACGGATCTCGTTAGTCTAGATATAGAAGACGGTTGTACAGACGGATCTCGTTAGTCTAGATATAGAAGACGGTTGTACAGACGGATCTCGTTAGTCTAGATATAGAAGACGGTTGTACAGACGGATCTCGTTAGTCTAGATATAGAAGACGTTTGTCCAACGACGTATCTCGTTAGTCTAGATATAGAAGACGGTTGTACAGACGGATCTCGTTAGTCTAGATATAGAAGAACGTTGTACAGACGGGTCTCGTGAGTCTAGATAGAGAAGACGGTTGTACAGACGGATCTCGTTAGTCTAGATATAGAAGACGGTTGTACAGACGGATCTCGTTAGTCTAGATATAGAAGACGGTTGTACAGACGGATCTCGTTAGTCTAGATATAGAAGATGGTTGTACAACGATGTATCTCGTTCGTCTAGATATAGAAGGCGGTTGTACAGACGGATCTCGTTAGTCTAGATATAGAAGACGGTTGTACAGACGGATCCCGTTAGTCTAGATATAGAAGACGGTTGTATAACGAGAGATCTCGTTAGTCTAGATATAGAAAACGGTTGTACAGACGGATCGCGTTAGTCTAGATAGAGAAGACGGTTGTACAGACGGATCTCGTGCGTCTAGATATAGAAGACGGTTGTGCAGGCGGATCTCGTTGGTCTAGATATAGAGGACGGTTGTACAGACGGATTTCGTTAGTCTAGATATAGATGACGGTTGTACAGACGGATCTCGTTAGTCTAGATATAGAAGACAGTGGTACAGACGGATCTCGTTAGTCTAGATATAGAAGACGGTTGTACAGACGGATCTCGTTAGTCTAGATATAGAAGACGTTTGTACAGACGGATCTCGTGAGTCTAGATATAGAAGACGGTTGTACAGGCGGATCTCGTTGGTCTAGATATAGAGGACGGTTGTACAGACGGATCTCGTTAGTCTAGATATAGATGACGGTTGTACAGACGGATCTCGTTAGTCTAGATATAGAAGAAGGTTGTACAGACGGGTCTCGTGAGTCTAGATAGAGAAGACGGTTGTACAGACGGATCTCGTTAGTCTAGATATAGAAGACGGTTGTACAGACGGATCTCGTTAGTCTAGATATAGAAGACGGTTGTACAGACGGATCTCGTTAGTCTAGATATTGAAGACGTTTGTCCAACGACGTATCTCGTTAGTCTAGATATAGAAGACGGTTGTACAGACGGATCTCGTTAGTCTAGATATAGAAGATGGTTGTACAACGACGTATCTCGTTCGTCTAGATATAGAAGGCGGTTGTACAGACGGATCTCGTTAGTCTAGATATAGAAGACGGTTGTACAGACGGATCTCGTTAGTCTAGATATAAAAGACGGTTGTACAGACGGATCTCGTTAGTCTAGATATAGAGGACGGTTGTACAGACGGATCTCGTTAGTCTAGATATTGAAGACGTTTGTCCAACGACGTACTTCGTTAGTCTAGATATAGAAAACGGTTGTACAGACGGATCTCGTTAGTCTAGATATAGAAGACGGTTGTACAACGACGGATCTCGTTAGTCTAGATATAGAAGACGGTTGTGCAGACGGATCTCGTTAGTCTAGATATAAAAGACGGTTGTACAGACGGATCTCGTTAGTCTAGATATAGAGGACGGTTGTACAGACGGATCTCGTTAGTCTAGATATTGAAGACGTTTGTCCAACGACGTACTTCGTTAGTCTAGATATAGAAAACGGTTGTACAGACGGATCTCGTTAGTCTAGATATAGAAGAAGGTTGTACAGACGGGTCTCGTGAGTCTAGATAGAGAAGACGGTTGTACAGACGGATCTCGTTAGTCTAGATATAGAAGACGGTTGTACAGACGGATCTCGTTAGTCTAGATATAGAAGACTGTTGTACAGACGGATCTCGTTAGTCTAGATATAGAAGACAGTGGTACAGACGGATCTCGTTAGTCTAGATATAGAAGACGGTTGTACAGACGGATCTCGTTAGTCTAGATATAGAAGACGTTTGTCCAACGACGTATCTCGTTAGTCTAGATATAGAAGACGGTTGTACAGACGGATCTCGTTAGTCTAGATATAGAAGAACGTTGTACAGACGGGTCTCGTGAGTCTAGATAGAGAAGACGGTTGTACAGACGGATCTCGTTAGTCTAGATATTGAAGACGTTTGTCCAACGACGTATCTCATTAGTCTAGATATAGAAGACAGTTGTACAGACGGATCTCGTTAGTCTAGATATAGAAGACGGTTGTACAGACGGATCTCGTTAGTCTAGATATAGAAGACGGTTGTACAGACGGATCTCGTTAGTCTAGATATAGAAGACAGTGGTACAGACGGATCTCGTTAGTCTAGATATAGAAGACGGTTGTACAGACGGATCTCGTTAGTCTAGATATAGAAGACGTTTGTCCAACGACGTATCTCGTTAGTCTAGATATAGAAGACGGTTGTACAGACGGATCTCGTTAGTCTAGATATAGAAGAACGTTGTACAGACGGGTCTCGTGAGTCTAGATAGAGAAGACGGTTGTACAGACGGATCTCGTTAGTCTAGATATAGAAGACGGTTGTACAGACGGATCTCGTTAGTCTAGATATAGAAGACGTTTGTCCAACGACGTATCTCGTTAGTCTAGATATAGAAGACGGTTGTACAGACGGATCTCGTTAGTCTAGATATAGAAGAACGTTGTGCAGACGGGTCTCGTGAGTCTAGATAGAGAAGACGGTTGTACAGACGGATCTCGTTAGTCTAGATATAGAAGACGGTTGTGCAGACGGATCTCGTTAGTCTAGATATAAAAGACGGTTGTACAGACGGATCTCGTTAGTCTAGATATAGAAGACGGTTGTACAGACGGATCTCGTTAGTCTAGATATAGAAGACGGTTGTACAGACGGATCTCGTTAGTCTAGATATAGAAGACAGTGGTACAGACGGATCTCGTTAGTCTAGATATAGAAGACGGTTGTACAGACGGATCTCGTTAGTCTAGATATAGAAGACGTTTGTCCAACGACGTATCTCGTTAGTCTAGATATAGAAGACGGTTGTACAGACGGATCTCGTTAGTCTAGATATAGAAGAACGTTGTGCAGACGGGTCTCGTGAGTCTAGATAGAGAAGACGGTTGTACAGACGGATCTCGTTAGTCTAGATATAGAAGACGGTTGTGCAGACGGATCTCGTTAGTCTAGATATAAAAGACGGTTGTACAGACGGATCTCGTTAGTCTAGATATAGAGGACGGTTGTACAGACGGATCTCGTTAGTCTAGATATTGAAGACGTTTGTCCAACGACGTACCTCGTTAGTCTAGATATAGAAAACGGTTGTACAGACGGATCTCGTTAGTCTAGATATAGAAGAGGGTTGTACAACGACGGATCTCGTTAGTCTAGATATAGAAGACGGTTGTACAGACGGATCTCGTTAGTCTAGATATAGAAGACGGTTGTACAGCCGGATCTCGTTAGTCTAGATATAGAAGACGGTTGTACAGACGGATCTCGTTAGTCTAGATATAGAAGAACGTTGTACAGACGGGTCTCGTGAGTCTAGATAGAGAAGACGGTTGTACAGACGGATCTCGTTAGTCTAGATATAGAAGACGGTTGTACAGACGGATCTCGTTAGTCTAGATTTAGAAGACGGTTGTACAGACGGATCTCGTTAGTCTAGATATTGAAGACGTTTGTCCAACGACGTATCTCGTTAGTCTAGATATAGAAGACGGTTGTACAGACGGATCTCGTTAGTCTAGATATAGAAGACGGTTGTACAGACGGATCTCGTTAGTCTAGATATAGAATATGGTTGTACAACGATGTATCTCGTTCGTCTAGATATAGAAGGCGGTTGTACAGACGGATCTCGTTAGTCTAGATATAGAAGACGGTTGTACAGACGGATCCCGTTAGTCTAGATATAGAAGACGGTTGTATAACGAGAGATCTCGTTAGTCTAGATATAGAAAACGGTTGTACAGACGGATCGCGTTAGTCTAGATATAGAAGATGGTTGTACAACGACGTATCTCGTTAGTCTAGATATAGAAGGCGGTTGTACAGACGGATCTCGTTAGTCTAGATATAGAAGACGGTTGTACAGACGGATCTCGTTAGTCTAGATATTGAAGACGTTTGTCCAACGACGTATCTCGTTAGTCTAGATATAGAAGACAGTTGTACAGACGGATCTCGTTAGTCTAGATATAGAAGACGGTTGTACAGACGGATCTCGTTTGTCTAGATATAGAAGACGGTTGTACAGACGGATCTCGTTAGTCTAGATATAGAAGACAGTGGTACAGACGGATCTCGTTAGTCTAGATATAGAAGACGGTTGTACAGACGGATCTCGTTAGTCTAGATATAGAAGACGTTTGTCCAACGACGTATCTCGTTAGTCTAGATATAGAAGACGGTTGTACAGACGGATCTCGTTAGTCTAGATATAGAAGAACGTTGTGCAGACGGGTCTCGTGAGTCTAGATAGAGAAGACGGTTGTACAGACGGATCTCGTTAGTCTAGATATAGAAGACGGTTGTGCAGACGGATCTCGTTAGTCTAGATATAAAAGACGGTTGTACAGACGGATCTCGTTAGTCTAGATATAGAGGACGGTTGTACAGACGGATCTCGTTAGTCTAGATATTGAAGACGTTTGTCCAACGACGTACCTCGTTAGTCTAGATATAGAAAACGGTTGTACAGACGGATCTCGTTAGTCTAGATATAGAAGAGGGTTGTACAACGACGGATCTCGTTAGTCTAGATATAGAAGACGGTTGTACAGACGGATCTCGTTAGTCTAGATATAGAAGACGGTTGTACAGCCGGATCTCGTTAGTCTAGATATAGAAGACGGTTGTACAGACGGATCTCGTTATTCTAGATATAAAAGACGGTTGTACAGACGGATCTCGTTAGTCTAGATATAGAAGACGGTTGTACAGACGGATCTCGTTAGTCTAGATATAGAAGACGGTTGTACAGACGGATCTCGTTAGTCTAGATACAGAAGACGTTTGTCCAACGACGTATCTCGTTAGTCTAGATATAGAAGACGGTTGTACAGACGGATCTCGTTAGTCTAGATATAGAAGAACGTTGTACAGACGGGTCTCGTGAGTCTAGATAGAGAAGACGGTTGTACAGACGGATCTCGTTAGTCTAGATATAGAAGACGGTTGTACAGACGGATCTCGTTAGTCTAGATATAGAAGACGGTTGTACAGACGGATCTCGTTAGTCTAGATATTGAAGACGTTTGTCCAACGACGTATCTCGTTAGTCTAGATATAGAAGACGGTTGTACAGACGGATCTCGTTAGTCTAGATATAGAAGACGGTTGTACAGACGGATCTCGTTAGTCTAGATATAGAAGATGGTTGTACAACGATGTATCTCGTTCGTCTAGATATAGAAGGCGGTTGTACAGACGGATCTCGTTAGTCTAGATATAGAAGACGGTTGTACAGACGGATCCCGTTAGTCTAGATATAGAAGACGGTTGTATAACGAGAGATCTCGTTAGTCTAGATATAGAAAACGGTTGTACAGACGGATCTCGTTAGTCTAGATAGAGAAGACGGTTGTACAGACGGATCTCGTTAGTCTAGATATAGAAGAACGTTGTGCAGACGGGTCTCGTTAGTCTAGATATAGAAGACGGTTGTACAGACGGATCTCGTTAGTCTAGATATAGAAGACGGTTGTATAACGAGAGATCTCGTTAGTCTAGATATAGAAGACGGTTGTACAGACGGATCTCGTTAGTCTAGATATAGAAGACGGTTGTACAGCCGGATCTCGTTAGTCTAGATATAGAAGACAGTTGTACAGACGGATCTCGTTATTCTAGATATAGAAGACGGTTGTACAGACGGATCTCGTTAGTCTAGATATAGAAGACGGTTGTACAGACGGATCTCGTTAGTCTAGATATAGAAGACGGTTGTACAGACGGATCTCGTTAGTCTAGATATAGAAGACGTTTGTCCAACGACGTATCTCGTTAGTCTAGATATAGAAGACGGTTGTACAGACGGATCTCGTTAGTCTAGATATAGAAGAACGTTGTACAGACGGGTCTCGTGAGTCTAGATAGAGAAGACGGTTGTACAGACGGATCTCGTTAGTCTAGATATAGAAGACGGTTGTACAGACGGATCTCGTTAGTCTAGATATAGAAGACGGTTGTACAGACGGATCTCGTTAGTCTAGATATTGAAGACGGTTGTACAGACGGATCTCGTTAGTCTAGATATAGAAGATGGTTGTACAGACGGATCTCGTTAGTCTAGATATAGAAGACGGTTGTACAGACGGATCTCGTTAGTCTAGATATAGAAGACGGTTGTACAGACGGATCTCGTTAGTCTAGATATAGAAGACGGTTGTACAGACGGATCTCGTTAGTCTAGATATAGAAGACGTTTGTCCAACGACGTATCTCGTTAGTCTAGATATAGAAGACGGTTGTACAGACGGATCTCGTTAGTCTAGATATAGAAGAACGTTGTACAGACGGGTCTCGTGAGTCTAGATAGAGAAGACGGTTGTACAGACGGATCTCGTTAGTCTAGATATAGAAGACGGTTGTACAGACGGATCTCGTTAGTCTAGATATAGAAGACGGTTGTACAGACGGATCTCGTTAGTCTAGATATTGAAGACGTTTGTCCAACGACGTATCTCGTTAGTCTAGATATAGAAGACGGTTGTACAGCCGGATCTCGTTAGTCTAGATATAGAAGACGGTTGTACAGACGGATCTCGTTAGTCTAGATATAGAAGATGGTTGTACAACGATGTATCTCGTTCGTCTAGATATAGAAGGCGGTTGTACAGACGGATCTCGTTAGTCTAGATATAGAAGACGGTTGTACAGACGGATCCCGTTAGTCTAGATATAGAAGACGGTTGTATAAGGAGAGATCTCGTTAGTCTAGATATAGAAAACGGTTGTACAGACGGATCTCGTTAGTCTAGATAGAGAAGACGGTTGTACAGACGGATCTCGTTAGTCTAGATATAGAAGAACGTTGTGCAGACGGGTCTCGTTAGTCTAGATATAGAAGACGGTTGTACAGACGGATCTCGTTAGTCTAGATATAGAAGACGGTTGTATAACGAGAGATCTCGTTAGTCTAGATATAGAAGACGGTTGTACAGACGGATCTCGTTAGTCTAGATATAGAAGACGGTTGTACAGCCGGATCTCGTTAGTCTAGATATAGAAGACGGTTGTACAGACGGATCTCGTTAGTCTAGATATAGAAGACGGTTGTACAGACGGATCTCGTTAGTCTAGATATAGAAGACGGTTGTACAGACGGATCTCGTTAGTCTAGATATAGAAGACGTTTGTCCAACGACGTATCTCGTTAGTCTAGATATAGAAGACGGTTGTACAGACGGATCTCGTTAGTCTAGATATAGAAGAACGTTGTACAGACGGGTCTCGTGAGTCTAGATAGAGAAGACGGTTGTACAGACGGATCTCGTTAGTCTAGATATAGAAGACGGTTGTGCAGACGGATCTCGTTAGTCTAGATATAAAAGACGGTTGTACAGACGGATCTCGTTAGTCTAGATATAGAAGACGGTTGTACAGACGGATCTCGTTAGTCTAGATATAGAAGACGGTTGTACAGACGGATCTCGTTAGTCTAGATATAGAAGACAGTGGTACAGACGGATCTCGTTAGTCTAGATATAGAAGACGGTTGTACAGACGGATCTCGTTAGTCTAGATATAGAAGACGTTTGTCCAACGACGTATCTCGTTAGTCTAGATATAGAAGACGGTTGTACAGACGGATCTCGTTAGTCTAGATATAGAAGAACGTTGTGCAGACGGGTCTCGTGAGTCTAGATAGAGAAGACGGTTGTACAGACGGATCTCGTTAGTCTAGATATAGAAGACGGTTGTGCAGACGGATCTCGTTAGTCTAGATATAAAAGACGGTTGTACAGACGGATCTCGTTAGTCTAGATATAGAGGACGGTTGTACAGACGGATCTCGTTAGTCTAGATATTGAAGACGTTTGTCCAACGACGTACCTCGTTAGTCTAGATATAGAAAACGGTTGTACAGACGGATCTCGTTAGTCTAGATATAGAAGAGGGTTGTACAACGACGGATCTCGTTAGTCTAGATATAGAAGACGGTTGTACAGACGGATCTCGTTAGTCTAGATATAGAAGACGGTTGTACAGCCGGATCTCGTTAGTCTAGATATAGAAGACGGTTGTACAGACGGATCTCGTTAGTCTAGATATAGAAGAACGTTGTACAGACGGGTCTCGTGAGTCTAGATAGAGAAGACGGTTGTACAGACGGATCTCGTTAGTCTAGATATAGAAGACGGTTGTACAGACGGATCTCGTTAGTCTAGATTTAGAAGACGGTTGTACAGACGGATCTCGTTAGTCTAGATATTGAAGACGTTTGTCCAACGACGTATCTCGTTAGTCTAGATATAGAAGACGGTTGTACAGACGGATCTCGTTAGTCTAGATATAGAAGACGGTTGTACAGACGGATCTCGTTAGTCTAGATATAGAATATGGTTGTACAACGATGTATCTCGTTCGTCTAGATATAGAAGGCGGTTGTACAGACGGATCTCGTTAGTCTAGATATAGAAGACGGTTGTACAGACGGATCCCGTTAGTCTAGATATAGAAGACGGTTGTATAACGAGAGATCTCGTTAGTCTAGATATAGAAAACGGTTGTACAGACGGATCGCGTTAGTCTAGATATAGAAGATGGTTGTACAACGACGTATCTCGTTAGTCTAGATATAGAAGGCGGTTGTACAGACGGATCTCGTTAGTCTAGATATAGAAGACGGTTGTACAGACGGATCTCGTTAGTCTAGATATTGAAGACGTTTGTCCAACGACGTATCTCGTTAGTCTAGATATAGAAGACAGTTGTACAGACGGATCTCGTTAGTCTAGATATAGAAGACGGTTGTACAGACGGATCTCGTTAGTCTAGATATAGAAGACGGTTGTACAGACGGATCTCGTTAGTCTAGATATAGAAGACAGTGGTACAGACGGATCTCGTTAGTCTAGATATAGAAGACGGTTGTACAGACGGATCTCGTTAGTCTAGATATAGAAGACGTTTGTCCAACGACGTATCTCGTTAGTCTAGATATAGAAGACGGTTGTACAGACGGATCTCGTTAGTCTAGATATAGAAGAACGTTGTGCAGACGGGTCTCGTGAGTCTAGATAGAGAAGACGGTTGTACAGACGGATCTCGTTAGTCTAGATATAGAAGACGGTTGTGCAGACGGATCTCGTTAGTCTAGATATAAAAGACGGTTGTACAGACGGATCTCGTTAGTCTAGATATAGAGGACGGTTGTACAGACGGATCTCGTTAGTCTAGATATTGAAGACGTTTGTCCAACGACGTACCTCGTTAGTCTAGATATAGAAAACGGTTGTACAGACGGATCTCGTTAGTCTAGATATAGAAGAGGGTTGTACAACGACGGATCTCGTTAGTCTAGATATAGAAGACGGTTGTACAGACGGATCTCGTTAGTCTAGATATAGAAGACGGTTGTACAGCCGGATCTCGTTAGTCTAGATATAGAAGACAGTGGTACAGACGGATCTCGTTAGTCTAGATATAGAAGACGGTTGTACAGACGGATCTCGTTAGTCTAGATATAGAAGACGTTTGTCCAACGACGTATCTCGTTAGTCTAGACATAGAAGACGGTTGTACAGACGGATCTCGTTAGTCTAGATATAGAAGACGGTTGTACAGACGGATCTCGTTAGTCTAGATATTGAAGACGTTTGTCCAACGACGTACCTCGTTAGTCTAGATATAGAAAACGGTTGTACAGACGGATCTCGTTAGTCTAGATATAGAAGAGGGTTGTACAACGACGGATCTCGTTAGTCTAGATATAGAAGACGGTTGTACAGACGGATCTCGTTAGTCTAGATATAGAAGACGGTTGTACAGCCGGATCTCGTTAGTCTAGATATAGAAGACGGTTGTACAGACGGATCTCGTTATTCTAGATATAAAAGACGGTTGTACAGACGGATCTCGTTAGTCTAGATATAGAAAACGGTTGTACAGACGGGTCTCGTTAGTCTAGATATAGAAGACGGTTGTACAGACGGATCTCGTGAGTCTAGATATAGAAGACGGTTGTACAGGCGGATCTCGTTGGTCTAGATAGAGAGGACGGTTGTACAGACGGATCCCGTTAGTCTAGATATAGAAGACGGTTGTATAACGAGAGATCTCGTTAGTCTAGATATAGAAAACGGTTGTACAGACGGATCGCGTTAGTCTAGATATAGAAGATGGTTGTACAACGACGTATCTCGTTAGTCTAGATATAGAAGGCGGTTGTACAGACGGATCTCGTTAGTCTAGATATAGAAGACGGTTGTACAGACGGATCTCGTTAGTCTAGATATTGAAGACGTTTGTCCAACGACGTATCTCGTTAGTCTAGATATAGAAGACAGTTGTACAGACGGATCTCGTTAGTCTAGATATAGAAGACGGTTGTACAGACGGATCTCGTTAGTCTAGATATAGAAGACGGTTGTACAGACGGATCTCGTTAGTCTAGATATAGAAGACAGTGGTACAGACGGATCTCGTTAGTCTAGATATAGAAGACGGTTGTACAGACGGATCTCGTTAGTCTAGATATAGAAGACGTTTGTCCAACGACGTATCTCGTTAGTCTAGACATAGAAGACGGTTGTACAGACGGATCTCGTTAGTCTAGATATAGAAGACGGTTGTACAGACGGATCTCGTTAGTCTAGATATAGAAGACGGTTGTACAGACGGATCTCGTTAGTCTAGATATAGAAGACAGTGGTACAGACGGATCTCGTTAGTCTAGATATAGAAGGCGGTTGTTCAGACGGATCTCGTTAGTCTAGATATTGAAGACGTTTGTCCAACGATGTACCTCGTTAGTCTAGATATAGAAAACGGTTGTACAGACGGATCTCGTTAGTCTAGATATAGAAGACGGTTGTACAACGACGGATCTCGTTAGTCTAGATATAGAAGACGGTTGTGCAGACGGATCTCGTTAGTCTAGATATAAAAGACGGTTGTACAGACGGATCTCGTTAGTCTAGATATAGAGGACGGTTGTACAGACGGATCTCGTTAGTCTAGATATAGAAAACGGTTGCACAGACGGATCTCGTTAGTCTAGATAGAGAAGACGGTTGTACAGACGGATCTCGTTAGTCTAGATATAGAAGAACGTTGTGCAGACGGGTCTCGTTAGTCTAGATATAGAAGACGGTTGTACAGACGGATCTCGTTAGTCTAGATATAGAAGACGGTTGTATAACGAGAGATCTCGTTAGTCTAGATATAGAAGACGGTTGTACAGACGGATCTCGTTAGTCTAGATATAGAAGACGGTTGTACAGCCGGATCTCGTTAGTCTAGATATAGAAGACGGTTGTACAGACGGATCTCGTTATTCTAGATATAGAAGACGGTTGTACAGACGGATCTCGTTAGTCTAGATATAGAAGACGGTTGTACAGACGGATCTCGTTAGTCTAGATATAGAAGACGGTTGTACAGACGGATCTCGTTAGTCTAGATATAGAAGACGTTTGTCCAACGACGTATCTCGTTAGTCTAGATATAGAAGACGGTTGTACAGACGGATCTCGTTAGTCTAGATATAGAAGAACGTTGTACAGACGGGTCTCGTGAGTCTAGATAGAGAAGACGGTTGTACAGACGGATCTCGTTAGTCTAGATATAGAAGACGGTTGTACAGACGGATCTCGTTAGTCTAGATATAGAAGACTGTTGTACAGACGGATCTCGTTAGTCTAGATATTGAAGACGTTTGTCCAACGACGTATCTCGTTAGTCTAGATATAGAAGACGGTTGTACAGACGGATCTCGTTAGTCTAGATATAGAAGACGGTTGTACAGACGGATCTCGTTAGTCTAGATATAGAAGATGGTTGTACAACGATGTATCTCGTTCGTCTAGATATAGAAGGCGGTTGTACAGACGGATCTCGTTAGTCTAGATATAGAAGACGGTTGTACAGACGGATCCCGTTAGTCTAGATATAGAAGACGGTTGTATAACGAGAGATCTCGTTAGTCTAGATATAGAAAACGGTTGTACAGACGGATCGCGTTAGTCTAGATATAGAAGATGGTTGTACAACGACGTATCTCGTTAGTCTAGATATAGAAGGCGGTTGTACAGACGGATCTCGTTAGTCTAGATATAGAAGACGGTTGTACAGACGGATCTCGTTAGTCTAGATATTGAAGACGTTTGTCCAACGACGTATCTCGTTAGTCTAGATATAGAAGACAGTTGTACAGACGGATCTCGTTAGTCTAGATATAGAAGACGTTTGTCCAACGACGTATCTCGTTAGTCTAGATATAGAAGACGGTTGTACAGACGGATCTCGTTAGTCTAGATATAGAAGAACGTTGTACAGACGGATCTCGTTAGTCTAGATATAGAAGACGGTTGTACAGACGGATCTCGTTAGTCTAGATATAGAAGACGGTTGTACAGACGGATCTCGTTAGTCTAGATATAGAAGACGGTTGTACAGACGGATCTCGTTAGTCTAGATATAGAAGACGGTTGTACAGACGGATCTCGTTAGTCTAGATATAGAAGACGTTTGTCCAACGACGTATCTCGTTAGTCTAGATATAGAAGACGGTTGTACAGACGGATCTCGTTAGTCTAGATATAGAAGAACGTTGTACAGACGGGTCTCGTGAGTCTAGATAGAGAAGACGGTTGTACAGACGGATCTCGTTAGTCTAGATATAGAAGACGGTTGTACAGACGGATCTCGTTAGTCTAGATATAGAAGACGGTTGTACAGACGGATCTCGTTAGTCTAGATATTGAAGACGGTTGTACAGACGGATCTCGTTAGTCTAGATATAGAAGATGGTTGTACAGACGGATCTCGTTAGTCTAGATATAGAAGACGGTTGTACAGACGGATCTCGTTAGTCTAGATATAGAAGACGGTTGTACAGACGGATCTCGTTAGTCTAGATATAGAAGACGGTTGTACAGACGGATCTCGTTAGTCTAGATATAGAAGACGTTTGTCCAACGACGTATCTCGTTAGTCTAGATATAGAAGACGGTTGTACAGACGGATCTCGTTAGTCTAGATATAGAAGAACGTTGTACAGACGGGTCTCGTGAGTCTAGATAGAGAAGACGGTTGTACAGACGGATCTCGTTAGTCTAGATATAGAAGACGGTTGTACAGACGGATCTCGTTAGTCTAGATATAGAAGACGGTTGTACAGACGGATCTCGTTAGTCTAGATATTGAAGACGTTTGTCCAACGACGTATCTCGTTAGTCTAGATATAGAAGACGGTTGTACAGACGGGTCTCGTGAGTCTAGATAGAGAAGACGGTTGTACAGACGGATCTCGTTAGTCTAGATATAGAAGACGGTTGTACAGACGGATCTCGTTAGTCTAGATATAGAAGACGGTTGTACAGACGGATCTCGTTAGTCTAGATATTGAAGACGTTTGTCCAACGACGTATCTCGTTAGTCTAGATATAGAAGACGGTTGTACAGACGGATCTCGTTAGTCTAGATATAGAAGACGGTTGTACAGACGGATCTCGTTAGTCTAGATATAGAAGATGGTTGTACAACGATGTATCTCGTTCGTCTAGATATAGAAGGCGGTTGTACAGACGGATCTCGTTAGTCTAGATATAGAAGACGGTTGTACAGACGGATCTCGTTAGTCTAGATATAGAAGAACGTTGTACAGACGGGTCTCGTGAGTCTAGATAGAGAAGACGGTTGTACAGACGGATCTCGTTAGTCTAGATATAGAAGACGGTTGTACAGACGGATCTCGTTAGTCTAGATATAGAAGACGGTTGTACAGACGGATCTCGTTAGTCTAGATATTGAAGACGTTTGTCCAACGACGTATCTCGTTAGTCTAGATATAGAAGACGGTTGTACAGACGGATCTCGTTAGTCTAGATATAGAAGAACGTTGTACAGACGGGTCTCGTGAGTCTAGATAGAGAAGACGGTTGTACAGACGGATCTCGTTAGTCTAGATATAGAAGACGGTTGTACAGACGGATCTCGTTAGTCTAGATATAGAAGACGGTTGTACAGACGGATCTCGTTAGTCTAGATATTGAAGACGTTTGTCCAACGACGTATCTCGTTAGTCTAGATATAGAAGGCGGTTGTACAGACGGATCTCGTTAGTCTAGATATAGAAGACGGTTGTACAGACGGATCCCGTTAGTCTAGATATAGAAGACGGTTGTATAACGAGAGATCTCGTTAGTCTAGATATAGAAAACGGTTGCACAGACGGATCTCGTTAGTCTAGATAGAGAAGACGGTTGTACAGACGGATCTCGTTAGTCTAGATATAGAAGAACGTTGTGCAGACGGGTCTCGTTAGTCTAGATATAGAAGACGGTTGTACAGACGGATCTCGTTAGTCTAGATATAGAAGACAGTTGTGCAGACGGATCTCGTTAGTCTAGATATAAAAGACGGTTGTACAGACGGATCTCGTTGGTCTAGATATAGAGGACGGTTGTACAGACGGATCTCGTTAGTCTAGATATTGAAGACGTTTGTCCAACGACGTACCTCGTTAGTCTAGATATAGAAAACGGTTGTACAGACGGATCTCGTTAGTCTAGATATAGAAGACGGTTGTACAACGACGGATCTCGTTAGTCTAGATATAGAAAACGGTTGTACAGACGGGTCTCGTTAGTCTAGATATAGAAGACGGTTGTACAGACGGATCTCGTGAGTCTAGATATAGAAGACGGTTGTACAGGCGGATCTCGTTGGTCTAGATATAGAGGACGGTTGTACAGACGGATCTCGTTAGTCTAGATATAGAAGACGTTTGTCCAACGACGTATCTCGTTAGTCTACATATAGAAGACGGTTGTACAGACGGATCGCGTTAGTCTAGATATAGAAGACGGTTGTACAGACGGATCCCGTTAGTCTAGATATAGAAGACGGTTGTATAACGAGAGATCTCGTTAGTCTAGATATAGAAAACGGTTGTACAGACGGATCGCGTTAGTCTAGATATAGAAGACAGTTGTACAGACGGATCTCGTTAGTCTAGATATAGAAGACGGTTGTACAGACGGATCTCGTTAGTCTAGATATAGAAGAACGTTGTGCAGGCGGGTCTCGTGAGTCTAGATAGAGAAGACGGTTGTACAGACGGATCTCGTTAGTCTAGATATTGAAGACGGTTGTGCAGACGGATCTCGTTAGTCTAGATATAAAAGACGGTTGTACAGACGGATCTCGTTAGTCTAGATATAGAGGACGGTTGTACAGACGGATCTCGTTAGTCTAGATATTGAAGACGTTTGTCCAACGACGTACCTCGTTAGTCTAGATATAGAAAACGGTTGTACAGACGGATCTCGTTAGTCTAGATATAGAAGAGGGTTGTACAACGACGGATCTCGTTAGTCTAGATATAGAAAACGGTTGTACAGACGGGTCTCGTTAGTCTAGATACAGAAGACGGTTGTACAGACGGGTCTCGTGAGTCTAGATAGAGAAGACGGTTGTACAGACGGATCGCGTTAGTCTAGATATAGAAGACGGTTGAACAGACGGATCCCGTTAGTCTAGATATAGAAGACGGTTGTATAACGAGAGATCTCGTTAGTCTAGATATAGAAAACGGTTGTACAGACGGATCGCGTTAGTCTAGATATAGAAGATGGTTGTACAACGACGTATCTCGTTAGTCTAGATATAGAAGGCGGTTGTACAGACGGATTTCGTTAGTCTAGATATAGAAGACGGTTGTACAGACGGATCTCGTTAGTCTAGATATTGAAGACGTTTGTCCAACGACGTATCTCGTTAGTCTAGATATAGAAGACAGTGGTACAGACGGATCTCGTTAGTCTAGATATAGAAGAAGGTTGTGCAGACGGGTCTCGTGAGTCTAGATAGAGAAGACGGTTGTACAGACGGGTCTCGTTAGTCTAGATACAGAAGACGGTTGTATAGACGGATCTCATTAGTCTAGATATAGAAGACGGTTGTACAGACGGATCCCGTTAGTCTAGATATAGAAGACGGTTGTATAACGAGAGATCTCGTTAGTCTAGATATAGAAAACGGTTGTACAGACGGATCTCGTTAGTCTAGATATAGAAGACGGTTGTACAGACGGATCTCGTTAGTCTAGATATAGAAGACAGTGGTACAGACGGATCTCGTTAGTCTAGATATAGAAGACGGTTGTACAGACGGATCTCGTTAGTCTAGATATAGAAGACGTTTGTCCAACGACGTATCTCGTTAGTCTAGATATAGAAGACGGTTGTACAGACGGATCTCGTTAGTCTAGATATAGAAGAACGTTGTACAGACGGGTCTCGTGAGTCTAGATAGAGAAGACGGTTGTACAGACGGATCTCGTTAGTCTAGATATAGAAGACGGTTGTACAGACGGATCTCGTTAGGCTAGATATAGAAGACGGTTGTACAGACGGATCTCGTTAGTCTAGATATTGAAGACGTTTGTCCAACGACGTATCTCGTTAGTCTAGATATAGAAGACGGTTGTACAGACGTATCTCGTTAGTCTAGATATAGAAGACAGTGGTACAGACGGATCTCGTTAGTCTAGATATAGAAGAAGGTTGTGCAGACGGGTCTCGTGAGTCTAGATAGAGAAGACGGTTGTACAGACGGGTCTCGTTAGTCTAGATACAGAAGACGGTTGTATAGACGGATCTCATTAGTCTAGATATAGAAGACGGTTGTACAGACGGATCTCGTTATTCTAGATATAGAAGACGGTTGTACAGACGGATCCCGTTAGTCTAGATATAGAAGACGGTTGTATAACGACGTATCTCGTTAGTCTATATATAGAAGACGGTTGTACAGACGGATCTCGTTGGTCTAGATATAGAAGACGGTTGTACAGACGGATCCCGTTAGTCTAGATATAGAAGACGGTTGTACAGACGGATCTCGTTAGTCTAGATATAGAAGACGGTTGTATAACGAGAGATCTCGTTAGTCTAGATATAGAAGACGGTTGTACAGACGGATCTCGTTAGTCTAGATATAGAAGACGGTTGTACAGCCGGATCTCGTTAGTCTAGATATAGAAGACGTTTGTCCAACGACGTATCTCGTTAGTCTAGATATAGAAGACAGTGGTACAGACGGATCTCGTTAGTCTAGATATAGAAGACGGTTGTACAGACGGATCTCGTTAGTCTAGATATAGAAGACGTTTGTCCAACGACGTATCTCGTTAGTCTAGATATAGAAGACGGTTGTACAGACGGATCTCGTTAGTCTAGATATAGAAGACGGTTGTACAGACGGATCTCGTTAGTCTAGATATTGAAGACGTTTGTCCAACGACGTATCTCGTTAGTCTAGATATAGAAGACAGTGGTACAGACGGATCTCGTTAGTCTAGATATAGAAGAAGGTTGTGCAGACGGGTCTCGTGAGTCTAGATAGAGAAGACGGTTGTACAGACGGGTCTCGTTAGTCTAGATACAGAAGACGGTTGTATAGACGGATCTCATTAGTCTAGATATAGAAGACGGTTGTACAGACGGATCTCGTTATTCTAGATATAGAAGACGGTTGTACAGACGGATCCCGTTAGTCTAGATATAGAAGACGGTTGTATAACGACGTATCTCGTTAGTCTATATATAGAAGACGGTTGTACAGACGGATCTCGTTAGTCTAGATTTAGAAGACGGTTGTACAGACGGATCCCGTTAGTCTAGATATAGAAGACGGTTGTACAGACGGATCTCGTTAGTCTAGATATAGAAGACGGTTGTATAACGAGAGATCTCGTTAGTCTAGATATAGAAGACGGTTGTACAGACGGATCTCGTTAGTCTAGATATTGAAGACGTTTGTCCAACGACGTATCTCGTTAGTCTAGATATAGAAGACGGTTGTACAGACGGATCTCGTTAGTCTAGATATAGAAGACGGTTGTACAACGACGGATCTCGTTAGTCTAGATATAGAAGACGGTTGTGCAGACGGATCTCGTTAGTCTAGATATAAAAGACGGTTGTACAGACGGATCTCGTTAGTCTAGATATAGAATATGGTTGTACAACGATGTATCTCGTTCGTCTAGATATAGAAGGCGGTTGTGCAGACGGATCTCGTTAGTCTAGATATAAAAGACGGTTGTACAGACGGATCTCGTTAGTCTAGATATAGAAGACGGTTGTACAGACGGATCTCGTTAGTCTAGATATAGAAGACAGTGGTACAGACGGATCTCGTTAGTCTAGATATAGAAGACGGTTGTACAGACGGATCTCGTTAGTCTAGATATTGAAGACGTTTGTCCAACGACGTATCTCGTTAGTCTAGATATAGAAGACGGTTGTACAGACGGATCTCGTTAGTCTAGATATAGAAGACGTTTGTCCAACGACGTATCTCGTTAGTCTAGATATAGAAGACGGTTGTACAGACGGATCTCGTTAGTCTAGATATAGAAGAACGTTGTACAGACGGGTCTCGTGAGTCTAGATAGAGAAGACGGTTGTACAGACGGATCTCGTTAGTCTAGATATAGAAGACGGTTGTGCAGACGGATCTCGTTAGTCTAGATATAAAAGACGGTTGTACAGACGGATCTCGTTAGTCTAGATATAGAAGACGGTTGTACAGACGGATCTCGTTAGTCTAGATATAGAAGACGGTTGTACAGACGGATCTCGTTAGTCTAGATATAGAAGACAGTGGTACAGACGGATCTCGTTAGTCTAGATATAGAAGACGGTTGTACAGACGGATCTCGTTAGTCTAGATATAGAAGACGTTTGTCCAACGACGTATCTCGTTAGTCTAGATATAGAAGACGGTTGTACAGACGGATCTCGTTAGTCTAGATATAGAAGAACGTTGTGCAGACGGGTCTCGTGAGTCTAGATAGAGAAGACGGTTGTACAGACGGATCTCGTTAGTCTAGATATAGAAGACGGTTGTGCAGACGGATCTCGTTAGTCTAGATATAAAAGACGGTTGTACAGACGGATCTCGTTAGTCTAGATATAGAGGACGGTTGTACAGACGGATCTCGTTAGTCTAGATATTGAAGACGTTTGTCCAACGACGTACCTCGTTAGTCTAGATATAGAAAACGGTTGTACAGACGGATCTCGTTAGTCTAGATATAGAAGAGGGTTGTACAACGACGGATCTCGTTAGTCTAGATATAGAAGACGGTTGTACAGACGGATCTCGTTAGTCTAGATATAGAAGACGGTTGTACAGCCGGATCTCGTTAGTCTAGATATAGAAGACGGTTGTACAGACGGATCTCGTTAGTCTAGATATAGAAGAACGTTGTACAGACGGGTCTCGTGAGTCTAGATAGAGAAGACGGTTGTACAGACGGATCTCGTTAGTCTAGATATAGAAGACGGTTGTACAGACGGATCTCGTTAGTCTAGATTTAGAAGACGGTTGTACAGACGGATCTCGTTAGTCTAGATATTGAAGACGTTTGTCCAACGACGTATCTCGTTAGTCTAGATATAGAAGACGGTTGTACAGACGGATCTCGTTAGTCTAGATATAGAAGACGGTTGTACAGACGGATCTCGTTAGTCTAGATATAGAATATGGTTGTACAACGATGTATCTCGTTCGTCTAGATATAGAAGGCGGTTGTACAGACGGATCTCGTTAGTCTAGATATAGAAGACGGTTGTACAGACGGATCCCGTTAGTCTAGATATAGAAGACGGTTGTATAACGAGAGATCTCGTTAGTCTAGATATAGAAAACGGTTGTACAGACGGATCGCGTTAGTCTAGATATAGAAGATGGTTGTACAACGACGTATCTCGTTAGTCTAGATATAGAAGGCGGTTGTACAGACGGATCTCGTTAGTCTAGATATAGAAGACGGTTGTACAGACGGATCTCGTTAGTCTAGATATTGAAGACGTTTGTCCAACGACGTATCTCGTTAGTCTAGATATAGAAGACAGTTGTACAGACGGATCTCGTTAGTCTAGATATAGAAGACGGTTGTACAGACGGATCTCGTTAGTCTAGATATAGAAGACGGTTGTACAGACGGATCTCGTTAGTCTAGATATAGAAGACAGTGGTACAGACGGATCTCGTTAGTCTAGATATAGAAGACGGTTGTACAGACGGATCTCGTTAGTCTAGATATAGAAGACGTTTGTCCAACGACGTATCTCGTTAGTCTAGATATAGAAGACGGTTGTACAGACGGATCTCGTTAGTCTAGATATAGAAGAACGTTGTGCAGACGGGTCTCGTGAGTCTAGATAGAGAAGACGGTTGTACAGACGGATCTCGTTAGTCTAGATATAGAAGACGGTTGTGCAGACGGATCTCGTTAGTCTAGATATAAAAGACGGTTGTACAGACGGATCTCGTTAGTCTAGATATAGAGGACGGTTGTACAGACGGATCTCGTTAGTCTAGATATTGAAGACGTTTGTCCAACGACGTACCTCGTTAGTCTAGATATAGAAAACGGTTGTACAGACGGATCTCGTTAGTCTAGATATAGAAGAGGGTTGTACAACGACGGATCTCGTTAGTCTAGATATAGAAGACGGTTGTACAGACGGATCTCGTTAGTCTAGATATAGAAGACGGTTGTACAGCCGGATCTCGTTAGTCTAGATATAGAAGACAGTGGTACAGACGGATCTCGTTAGTCTAGATATAGAAGACGGTTGTACAGACGGATCTCGTTAGTCTAGATATAGAAGACGTTTGTCCAACGACGTATCTCGTTAGTCTAGACATAGAAGACGGTTGTACAGACGGATCTCGTTAGTCTAGATATAGAAGACGGTTGTACAGACGGATCTCGTTAGTCTAGATATTGAAGACGTTTGTCCAACGACGTACCTCGTTAGTCTAGATATAGAAAACGGTTGTACAGACGGATCTCGTTAGTCTAGATATAGAAGAGGGTTGTACAACGACGGATCTCGTTAGTCTAGATATAGAAGACGGTTGTACAGACGGATCTCGTTAGTCTAGATATAGAAGACGGTTGTACAGCCGGATCTCGTTAGTCTAGATATAGAAGACGGTTGTACAGACGGATCTCGTTATTCTAGATATAAAAGACGGTTGTACAGACGGATCTCGTTAGTCTAGATATAGAAGACGGTTGTACAGACGGATCTCGTTAGTCTAGATATAGAAGACGGTTGTACAGACGGATCTCGTTAGTCTAGATATAGAAGACGGTTGTACAGACGGATCTCGTTAGTCTAGATATAGAAGACGGTTGTACAGACGGATCTCGTTAGTCTAGATATTGAAGACGTTTGTCCAACGACGTACCTCGTTAGTCTAGATATAGAAAACGGTTGTACAGACGGATCTCGTTAGTCTAGATATAGAAGACTGTTGTACAACGACGGATCTCGTTAGTCTAGATATAGAAAACGGTTGTACAGACGGGTCTCGTTAGTCTAGATATAGAAGACGGTTGTACAGACGGATCTCGTGAGTCTAGATATAGAAGACGGTTGTACAGGCGGATCTCGTTGGTCTAGATATAGAGGACGGTTGTACAGACGGATCCCGTTAGTCTAGATATAGAAGACGGTTGTATAACGAGAGATCTCGTTAGTCTAGATATAGAAAACGGTTGTACAGACGGATCGCGTTAGTCTAGATATAGAAGATGGTTGTACAACGACGTATCTCGTTAGTCTAGATATAGAAGGCGGTTGTACAGACGGATCTCGTTAGTCTAGATATAGAAGACGGTTGTACAGACGGATCTCGTTAGTCTAGATATTGAAGACGTTTGTCCAACGACGTATCTCGTTAGTCTAGATATAGAAGACAGTTGTACAGACGGATCTCGTTAGTCTAGATATAGAAGACGGTTGTACAGACGGATCTCGTTAGTCTAGATATAGAAGACGGTTGTACAGACGGATCTCGTTAGTCTAGATATAGAAGACAGTGGTACAGACGGATCTCGTTAGTCTAGATATAGAAGACGGTTGTACAGACGGATCTCGTTAGTCTAGATATAGAAGACGTTTGTCCAACGACGTATCTCGTTAGTCTAGACATAGAAGACGGTTGTACAGACGGATCTCGTTAGTCTAGATATAGAAGACGGTTGTACAGACGGATCTCGTTAGTCTAGATATAGAAGACGGTTGTACAGACGGATCTCGTTAGTCTAGATATAGAAGACAGTGGTACAGACGGATCTCGTTAGTCTAGATATAGAAGGCGGTTGTTCAGACGGATCTCGTTAGTCTAGATATTGAAGACGTTTGTCCAACGATGTACCTCGTTAGTCTAGATATAGAAAACGGTTGTACAGACGGATCTCGTTAGTCTAGATATAGAAGACGGTTGTACAACGACGGATCTCGTTAGTCTAGATATAGAAGACGGTTGTGCAGACGGATCTCGTTAGTCTAGATATAAAAGACGGTTGTACAGACGGATCTCGTTAGTCTAGATATAGAGGACGGTTGTACAGACGGATCTCGTTAGTCTAGATATAGAAAACGGTTGCACAGACGGATCTCGTTAGTCTAGATAGAGAAGACGGTTGTACAGACGGATCTCGTTAGTCTAGATATAGAAGAACGTTGTGCAGACGGGTCTCGTTAGTCTAGATATAGAAGACGGTTGTACAGACGGATCTCGTTAGTCTAGATATAGAAGACGGTTGTATAACGAGAGATCTCGTTAGTCTAGATATAGAAGACGGTTGTACAGACGGATCTCGTTAGTCTAGATATAGAAGACGGTTGTACAGCCGGATCTCGTTAGTCTAGATATAGAAGACGGTTGTACAGACGGATCTCGTTATTCTAGATATAGAAGACGGTTGTACAGACGGATCTCGTTAGTCTAGATATAGAAGACGGTTGTACAGACGGATCTCGTTAGTCTAGATATAGAAGACGGTTGTACAGACGGATCTCGTTAGTCTAGATATAGAAGACGTTTGTCCAACGACGTATCTCGTTAGTCTAGATATAGAAGACGGTTGTACAGACGGATCTCGTTAGTCTAGATATAGAAGAACGTTGTACAGACGGGTCTCGTGAGTCTAGATAGAGAAGACGGTTGTACAGACGGATCTCGTTAGTCTAGATATAGAAGACGGTTGTACAGACGGATCTCGTTAGTCTAGATATAGAAGACTGTTGTACAGACGGATCTCGTTAGTCTAGATATTGAAGACGTTTGTCCAACGACGTATCTCGTTAGTCTAGATATAGAAGACGGTTGTACAGACGGATCTCGTTAGTCTAGATATAGAAGACGGTTGTACAGACGGATCTCGTTAGTCTAGATATAGAAGATGGTTGTACAACGATGTATCTCGTTCGTCTAGATATAGAAGGCGGTTGTACAGACGGATCTCGTTAGTCTAGATATAGAAGACGGTTGTACAGACGGATCCCGTTAGTCTAGATATAGAAGACGGTTGTATAACGAGAGATCTCGTTAGTCTAGATATAGAAAACGGTTGTACAGACGGATCGCGTTAGTCTAGATATAGAAGATGGTTGTACAACGACGTATCTCGTTAGTCTAGATATAGAAGGCGGTTGTACAGACGGATCTCGTTAGTCTAGATATAGAAGACGGTTGTACAGACGGATCTCGTTAGTCTAGATATTGAAGACGTTTGTCCAACGACGTATCTCGTTAGTCTAGATATAGAAGACAGTTGTACAGACGGATCTCGTTAGTCTAGATATAGAAGACGTTTGTCCAACGACGTATCTCGTTAGTCTAGATATAGAAGACGGTTGTACAGACGGATCTCGTTAGTCTAGATATAGAAGAACGTTGTACAGACGGATCTCGTTAGTCTAGATATAGAAGACGGTTGTACAGACGGATCTCGTTAGTCTAGATATAGAAGACGGTTGTACAGACGGATCTCGTTAGTCTAGATATAGAAGACGGTTGTACAGACGGATCTCGTTAGTCTAGATATAGAAGACGGTTGTACAGACGGATCTCGTTAGTCTAGATATAGAAGACGTTTGTCCAACGACGTATCTCGTTAGTCTAGATATAGAAGACGGTTGTACAGACGGATCTCGTTAGTCTAGATATAGAAGAACGTTGTACAGACGGGTCTCGTGAGTCTAGATAGAGAAGACGGTTGTACAGACGGATCTCGTTAGTCTAGATATAGAAGACGGTTGTACAGACGGATCTCGTTAGTCTAGATATAGAAGACGGTTGTACAGACGGATCTCGTTAGTCTAGATATTGAAGACGGTTGTACAGACGGATCTCGTTAGTCTAGATATAGAAGATGGTTGTACAGACGGATCTCGTTAGTCTAGATATAGAAGACGGTTGTACAGACGGATCTCGTTAGTCTAGATATAGAAGACGGTTGTACAGACGGATCTCGTTAGTCTAGATATAGAAGACGGTTGTACAGACGGATCTCGTTAGTCTAGATATAGAAGACGTTTGTCCAACGACGTATCTCGTTAGTCTAGATATAGAAGACGGTTGTACAGACGGATCTCGTTAGTCTAGATATAGAAGAACGTTGTACAGACGGGTCTCGTGAGTCTAGATAGAGAAGACGGTTGTACAGACGGATCTCGTTAGTCTAGATATAGAAGACGGTTGTACAGACGGATCTCGTTAGTCTAGATATAGAAGACGGTTGTACAGACGGATCTCGTTAGTCTAGATATTGAAGACGTTTGTCCAACGACGTATCTCGTTAGTCTAGATATAGAAGACGGTTGTACAGACGGATCTCGTTAGTCTAGATATAGAAGACGGTTGTACAGACGGATCTCGTTAGTCTAGATATAGAAGATGGTTGTACAACGATGTATCTCGTTCGTCTAGATATAGAAGGCGGTTGTACAGACGGATCTCGTTAGTCTAGATATAGAAGTCGGTTGTACAGACGGATCTCGTTAGTCTAGATATAGAAGAACGTTGTACAGACGGGTCTCGTGAGTCTAGATAGAGAAGACGGTTGTACAGACGGATCTCGTTAGTCTAGATATAGAAGACGGTTGTACAGACGGATCTCGTTAGTCTAGATATAGAAGACGGTTGTACAGACGGATCTCGTTAGTCTAGATATTGAAGACGTTTGTCCAACGACGTATCTCGTTAGTCTAGATATAGAAGACGGTTGTACAGACGGATCTCGTTAGTCTAGATATAGAAGACGGTTGTACAGACGGATCTCGTTAGTCTAGATATAGAAGATGGTTGTACAACGATGTATCTCGTTCGTCTAGATATAGAAGGCGGTTGTACAGACGGATCTCGTTAGTCTAGATATAGAAGACGGTTGTACAGACGGATCCCGTTAGTCTAGATATAGAAGACGGTTGTATAACGAGAGATCTCGTTAGTCTAGATATAGAAAACGGTTGCACAGACGGATCTCGTTAGTCTAGATAGAGAAGACGGTTGTACAGACGGATCTCGTTAGTCTAGATATAGAAGAACGTTGTGCAGACGGGTCTCGTTAGTCTAGATATAGAAGACGGTTGTACAGACGGATCTCGTTAGTCTAGATATAGAAGACAGTTGTGCAGACGGATCTCGTTAGTCTAGATATAAAAGACGGTTGTACAGACGGATCTCGTTGGTCTAGATATAGAGGACGGTTGTACAGACGGATCTCGTTAGTCTAGATATTGAAGACGTTTGTCCAACGACGTACCTCGTTAGTCTAGATATAGAAAACGGTTGTACAGACGGATCTCGTTAGTCTAGATATAGAAGACGGTTGTACAACGACGGATCTCGTTAGTCTAGATATAGAAAACGGTTGTACAGACGGGTCTCGTTAGTCTAGATATAGAAGACGGTTGTACAGACGGATCTCGTGAGTCTAGATATAGAAGACGGTTGTACAGGCGGATCTCGTTGGTCTAGATATAGAGGACGGTTGTACAGACGGATCTCGTTAGTCTAGATATAGAAGACGTTTGTCCAACGACGTATCTCGTTAGTCTACATATAGAAGACGGTTGTACAGACGGATCGCGTTAGTCTAGATATAGAAGACGGTTGTACAGACGGATCCCGTTAGTCTAGATATAGAAGACGGTTGTATAACGAGAGATCTCGTTAGTCTAGATATAGAAAACGGTTGTACAGACGGATCGCGTTAGTCTAGATATAGAAGACAGTTGTACAGACGGATCTCGTTAGTCTAGATATAGAAGACGGTTGTACAGACGGATCTCGTTAGTCTAGATATAGAAGAACGTTGTGCAGGCGGGTCTCGTGAGTCTAGATAGAGAAGACGGTTGTACAGACGGATCTCGTTAGTCTAGATATTGAAGACGGTTGTGCAGACGGATCTCGTTAGTCTAGATATAAAAGACGGTTGTACAGACGGATCTCGTTAGTCTAGATATAGAGGACGGTTGTACAGACGGATCTCGTTAGTCTAGATATTGAAGACGTTTGTCCAACGACGTACCTCGTTAGTCTAGATATAGAAAACGGTTGTACAGACGGATCTCGTTAGTCTAGATATAGAAGAGGGTTGTACAACGACGGATCTCGTTAGTCTAGATATAGAAAACGGTTGTACAGACGGGTCTCGTGAGTCTAGATACAGAAGACGGTTGTACAGACGGGTCTCGTGAGTCTAGATAGAGAAGACGGTTGTACAGACGGATCGCGTTAGTCTAGATATAGAAGACGGTTGAACAGACGGATCCCGTTAGTCTAGATATAGAAGACGGTTGTATAACGAGAGATCTCGTTAGTCTAGATATAGAAAACGGTTGTACAGACGGATCGCGTTAGTCTAGATATAGAAGATGGTTGTACAACGACGTATCTCGTTAGTCTAGATATAGAAGGCGGTTGTACAGACGGATTTCGTTAGTCTAGATATAGAAGACGGTTGTACAGACGGATCTCGTTAGTCTAGATATTGAAGACGTTTGTCCAACGACGTATCTCGTTAGTCTAGATATAGAAGACAGTGGTACAGACGGATCTCGTTAGTCTAGATATAGAAGAAGGTTGTGCAGACGGGTCTCGTGAGTCTAGATAGAGAAGACGGTTGTACAGACGGGTCTCGTTAGTCTAGATACAGAAGACGGTTGTATAGACGGATCTCATTAGTCTAGATATAGAAGACGGTTGTACAGACGGATCCCGTTAGTCTAGATATAGAAGACGGTTGTATAACGAGAGATCTCGTTAGTCTAGATATAGAAAACGGTTGTACAGACGGATCTCGTTAGTCTAGATATAGAAGACGGTTGTACAGACGGATCTCGTTAGTCTAGATATAGAAGACAGTGGTACAGACGGATCTCGTTAGTCTAGATATAGAAGACGGTTGTACAGACGGATCTCGTTAGTCTAGATATAGAAGACGTTTGTCCAACGACGTATCTCGTTAGTCTAGATATAGAAGACGGTTGTACAGACGGATCTCGTTAGTCTAGATATAGAAGAACGTTGTACAGACGGGTCTCGTGAGTCTAGATAGAGAAGACGGTTGTACAGACGGATCTCGTTAGTCTAGATATAGAAGACGGTTGTACAGACGGATCTCGTTAGGCTAGATATAGAAGACGGTTGTACAGACGGATCTCGTTAGTCTAGATATTGAAGACGTTTGTCCAACGACGTATCTCGTTATTCTAGATATAGAAGACGGTTGTACAGACGTATCTCGTTAGTCTAGATATAGAAGACAGTGGTACAGACGGATCTCGTTAGTCTAGATATAGAAGAAGGTTGTGCAGACGGGTCTCGTGAGTCTAGATAGAGAAGACGGTTGTACAGACGGGTCTCGTTAGTCTAGATACAGAAGACGGTTGTATAGACGGATCTCATTAGTCTAGATATAGAAGACGGTTGTACAGACGGATCTCGTTATTCTAGATATAGAAGACGGTTGTACAGACGGATCCCGTTAGTCTAGATATAGAAGACGGTTGTATAACGACGTATCTCGTTAGTCTATATATAGAAGACGGTTGTACAGACGGATCTCGTTGGTCTAGATATAGAAGACGGTTGTACAGACGGATCCCGTTAGTCTAGATATAGAAGACGGTTGTACAGACGGATCTCGTTAGTCTAGATATAGAAGACGGTTGTATAACGAGAGATCTCGTTAGTCTAGATATAGAAGACGGTTGTACAGACGGATCTCGTTAGTCTAGATATAGAAGACGGTTGTACAGCCGGATCTCGTTAGTCTAGATATAGAAGACGTTTGTCCAACGACGTATCTCGTTAGTCTAGATATAGAAGACAGTGGTACAGACGGATCTCGTTAGTCTAGATATAGAAGACGGTTGTACAGACGGATCTCGTTAGTCTAGATATAGAAGACGTTTGTCCAACGACGTATCTCGTTAGTCTAGATATAGAAGACGGTTGTACAGACGGATCTCGTTAGTCTAGATATAGAAGACGGTTGTACAGACGGATCTCGTTAGTCTAGATATTGAAGACGTTTGTCCAACGACGTATCTCGTTAGTCTAGATATAGAAGACAGTGGTACAGACGGATCTCGTTAGTCTAGATATAGAAGAAGGTTGTGCAGACGGGTCTCGTGAGTCTAGATAGAGAAGACGGTTGTACAGACGGGTCTCGTTAGTCTAGATACAGAAGACGGTTGTATAGACGGATCTCATTAGTCTAGATATAGAAGACGGTTGTACAGACGGATCTCGTTATTCTAGATATAGAAGACGGTTGTACAGACGGATCCCGTTAGTCTAGATATAGAAGACGGTTGTATAACGACGTATCTCGTTAGTCTATATATAGAAGACGGTTGTACAGACGGATCTCGTTAGTCTAGATTTAGAAGACGGTTGTACAGACGGATCCCGTTAGTCTAGATATAGAAGACGGTTGTACAGACGGATCTCGTTAGTCTAGATATAGAAGACGGTTGTATAACGAGAGATCTCGTTAGTCTAGATATAGAAGACGGTTGTACAGACGGATCTCGTTAGTCTAGATATTGAAGACGTTTGTCCAACGACGTATCTCGTTAGTCTAGATATAGAAGACGGTTGTACAGACGGATCTCGTTAGTCTAGATATAGAAGACGGTTGTACAACGACGGATCTCGTTAGTCTAGATATAGAAGACGGTTGTGCAGACGGATCTCGTTAGTCTAGATATAAAAGACGGTTGTACAGACGGATCTCGTTGGTCTAGATATAGAGGACGGTTGTACAGACGGATCTCGTTAGTCTAGATATTGAAGACGTTTGTCCAACGACGTACCTCGTTAGTCTAGATATAGAAAACGGTTGTACAGACGGATCTCGTTAGTCTAGATATAGAAGACGGTTGTACAACGACGGATCTCGTTAGTCTAGATATAGAAAACGGTTGTACAGACGGGTCTCGTTAGTCTAGATATAGAAGACGGTTGTACAGGCGGATCTCGTTGGTCTAGATATAGAGGACGGTTGTACAGACGGATCTCGTTAGTCTAGATATAGAAGACGTTTGTCCAACGACGTATCTCGTTAGTCTACATATAGAAGACGGTTGTACAGACGGATCGCGTTAGTCTAGATATAGAAGACGGTTGTACAGACGGATCCCGTTAGTCTAGATATAGAAGACGGTTGTATAACGAGAGATCTCGTTAGTCTAGATATAGAAAACGGTTGTACAGACGGATCGCGTTAGTCTAGATATAGAAGACAGTTGTACAGACGGATCTCGTTAGTCTAGATATAGAAGACGGTTGTACAGACGGATCTCGTTAGTCTAGATATAGAAGAACGTTGTGCAGGCGGGTCTCGTGGGTCTAGATAGAGAAGACGGTTGTACAGACGGATCTCGTTAGTCTAGATATTGAAGACGGTTGTGCAGACGGATCTCGTTAGTCTAGATATAAAAGACGGTTGTACAGACGGATCTCGTTAGTCTAGATATAGAGGACGGTTGTACAGACGGATCTCGTTAGTCTAGATATTGAAGACGTTTGTCCAACGACGTACCTCGTTAGTCTAGATATAGAAAACGGTTGTACAGACGGATCTCGTTAGTCTAGATATAGAAGAGGGTTGTACAACGACGGATCTCGTTAGTCTAGATATAGAAAACGGTTGTACAGACGGGTCTCGTGAGTCTAGATACAGAAGACGGTTGTACAGACGGGTCTCGTGAGTCTAGATAGAGAAGACGGTTGTACAGACGGATCGCGTTAGTCTAGATATAGAAGACGGTTGAACAGACGGATCCCGTTAGTCTAGATATAGAAGACGGTTGTATAACGAGAGATCTCGTTAGTCTAGATATAGAAAACGGTTGTACAGACGGATCGCGTTAGTCTAGATATAGAAGATGGTTGTACAACGACGTATCTCGTTAGTCTAGATATAGAAGGCGGTTGTACAGACGGATTTCGTTAGTCTAGATATAGAAGACGGTTGTACAGACGGATCTCGTTAGTCTAGATATTGAAGACGTTTGTCCAACGACGTATCTCGTTAGTCTAGATATAGAAGACAGTGGTACAGACGGATCTCGTTAGTCTAGATATAGAAGAAGGTTGTGCAGACGGGTCTCGTGAGTCTAGATAGAGAAGACGGTTGTACAGACGGGTCTCGTGAGTCTAGATATAGAAGAGGGTTGTACAACGACGGATCTCGTTAGTCTAGATATAGAAAACGGTTGTACAGACGGGTCTCGTTAGTCTAGATATAGAAGACGGTTGTACAGACGGATCTCGTGCGTCTAGATATAGAAGACGGTTGTACAGGCGGATCTCGTTGGTCTAGATATAGAGGACGGTTGTACAGACGGATTTCGTTAGTCTAGATATAGATGACGGTTGTACAGACGGATCTCGTTAGTCTAGATATAGAAGACGGTTGTACAGACGGATCTCGTTAGTCTAGATATAGAAGACGGTTGTACAGACGGATCTCGTTAGTCTAGATATAGAAGACAGTGGTACAGACGGATCTCGTTAGTCTAGATATAGAAGACGGTTGTACAGACGGATCTCGTTAGTCTAGATATAGAAGACGTTTGTCCAACGACGTATCTCGTTAGTCTAGATATAGAAGACGGTTGTACAGACGGATCTCGTTAGTCTAGATATAGAAGAACGTTGTACAGACGGGTCTCGTGAGTCTAGATAGAGAAGACGGTTGTACAGACGGATCTCGTTAGTCTAGATATTGAAGACGTTTGTCCAACGACGTATCTCGTTAGTCTAGATATAGAAGACAGTTGTACAGACGGATCTCGTTAGTCTAGATATAGAAGACGGTTGTACAGACGGATCTCTTTAGTCTAGATATAGAAGACGGTTGTACAGACGGATCTCGTTAGTCTAGATATAGAAGACAGTGGTACAGACGGATCTCGTTAGTCTAGATATAGAAGACGGTTGTACAGACGGATCTCGTTAGTCTAGATATAGAAGACGTTTGTCCAACGACGTATCTCGTTAGTCTAGATATAGAAGACGGTTGTACAGACGGATCTCGTTAGTCTAGATATAGAAGAACGTTGTACAGACGGGTCTCGTGAGTCTAGATAGAGAAGACGGTTGTACAGACGGATCTCGTTAGTCTAGATATAGAAGACGGTTGTACAGACGGATCTCGTTAGGCTAGATATAGAAGACGGTTGTACAGACGGATCTCGTTAGTCTAGATATTGAAGACGTTTGTCCAACGACGTATCTCGTTAGTCTAGATATAGAAGACGGTTGTACAGACGTATCTCGTTAGTCTAGATATAGAAGACAGTGGTACAGACGGATCTCGTTAGTCTAGATATAGAAGAAGGTTGTGCAGACGGGTCTCGTGAGTCTAGATAGAGAAGACGGTTGTACAGACGGGTCTCGTTAGTCTAGATACAGAAGACGGTTGTATAGACGGATCTCATTAGTCTAGATATAGAAGACGGTTGTACAGACGGATCTCGTTATTCTAGATATAGAAGACGGTTGTACAGACGGATCCCGTTAGTCTAGATATAGAAGACGGTTGTATAACGACGTATCTCGTTAGTCTATATATAGAAGACGGTTGTACAGACGGATCTCGTTGGTCTAGATATAGAAGACGGTTGTACAGACGGATCCCGTTAGTCTAGATATAGAAGACGGTTGTACAGACGGATCTCGTTAGTCTAGATATAGAAGACGGTTGTATAACGAGAGATCTCGTTAGTCTAGATATAGAAGACGGTTGTACAGACGGATCTCGTTAGTCTAGATATAGAAGACGGTTGTACAGCCGGATCTCGTTAGTCTAGATATAGAAGACGTTTGTCCAACGACGTATCTCGTTAGTCTAGATATAGAAGACAGTGGTACAGACGGATCTCGTTAGTCTAGATATAGAAGACGGTTGTACAGACGGATCTCGTTAGTCTAGATATAGAAGACGTTTGTCCAACGACGTATCTCGTTAGTCTAGATATAGAAGACGGTTGTACAGACGGATCTCGTTAGTCTAGATATAGAAAACGGTTGTACAGACGGGTCTCGTTAGTCTAGATATAGAAGACGGTTGTACAGACGGATCTCGTGACCCCCTCCAGGGTCAACCGCCTTGAGCGTGGTGAGGGGGCTCTGGGAAAGCGGCTATGTTCCCCTTCGGACGCTGCGCGAGGTAACTGTTCCTCGCGCAGTAGCTGATGGGGGACGCTGCCTTCCTGGCTAAGGGTTGACCAAAAGCAGACGTGGGCCGGATCCCACGCAGTATAGGAGGTGGGCGTCGTTACCCAGTCGGGTCCCCCCTGCATCCCATGCGCGCCACCGGGCGTATGCGGGATGCTCGCCCCCCCTTGTGTGTCGTGTCTCCCCCCCTGCCCCCTTTTGTATTTTGTCTCTGTCCCCCCCTCCCCGCCCTCCCTGCCCTATGCGCGCTTCGTCGTAGCGGGGCGGGAGTTGCGGGTCACCCCCCTCCTTCCTGCATCCCCGTCCTAGCGCGCTTCGGCGTATGCGGGATGTGGTGGTGCAGGCCCCCTCCCCCCCCCTCCCGCCCTATGCGCGCTTCGACGTAGCGGGGTGGCCTGGGGTGGGGTCTGTCCCTTATCTGCTCCGCGCCCCGTCCTATGCGCGTTTCGGACGTATGCGGGATGGGACGTTGGGGCACCCCCCCCCTCCCTGTTACCCCCGTCCTATGCGCGCCTCGGCGTTGCGGGACGCGGTGGTTCAGGACGACCCTGCCCCCCTTCCCTCCTGTGCCCGCACCCTATGCGCGCCTCGGCGTATGCGGGGTGTGGTGGTGCAGGTGGGCCCCCCCTAGACCCCCCAAGATCCCCCCCCCCACCCCATGCGCGTCCCTGACGTATGCGGGGTGGGTGGGTGACTCTCCCCGTCCTCCTCCCCTCCTAGTCGTTTCCCTCCCTCCTCATCCCATGCGCGCTTCGGCGTATGCGGGATGGGTGTGTACTCGTGTATCCCTCCTTGTGTCCTCCCATCCCATGCGCGCTTCGACGTATGCGGGATGGGTTGTGTGATTGTCTCCCCTTTCCTGTGCCGCCCCCCCCCCATCCCATGCGCGCCGCGGCGTATGCGGGATGGGTGCGTGTTTTCCCCCCTTTCCCCCCTGCCCCCCCGCCCTATGCGCGCTTCGGCGTATGCGGGACGTGGTGGGGTGGGCCCCCCTGCTCCCTACCCCTCTTCCCCCCCATCCCATGCGCGTCATGTGACGTATGCGGGATGGGGTCCTGTGGTTCGTCTTTTTCGCGGTGTGCCCGGGGGTGCTTTCTCCCCTTTTGCCTCTAATCCCCCCCGGATCTTTACCCTGCGGGCGCTGTGCACGCATTCGTTGGTGATCGGGATTGGTACTTCCCCTCGGGTGGTTCCCCCCCCCTTTCGCTGTTGCGACGGGACGGGTGGGGCCCTCCGTTGGGGTCCCGATGCGTGCGGCGTCTGGAACGCGGACTCCGGCTTTTGTTGGGAGTACGAGTGGCACCCCGTGGGTGCGACCCATACGGCCTGGGATTGGACGCTTTGCAGCACTAGGGGTCCGGCCGTCTTCTTTGCTGCTACGACCGCTCATCGGGTCGAGTGTTTGGCGAAATCCGCTGGGCGGTAGGGCCGTCGCCCTTAAGACATCTTCCAATGTCATGTCAGTGTATAGCCGAGCCTCGGATGTAAAAAACTCGGCGAACCCTGAAGTGATGGCGGGGCCCCCACGCAATGATGGTAGCGTGGTGGGAGATAAGGTTACCATTGACACCGTGCTGACGCAGCGGGCCGGTGCCACCGGGGAGGCCTCCCCGGAAGAAGCCACAGCTGTGGACCATGGCAAGAGCTTAAATGTATTCGAGAAGGACACGGTTCGGAGAGGTGCGTTAGGCGGGAGTGGGACTTGGCTCCAAAGAGCCGAGTCGGTGAGGGTGGACCTGGGGAAGTGTCTCGTCCCCGAGACCCCCTCACCCAAAGAGAAGGCGGGTAGGAGGATGGGCCAACCCCCGCCCGAGTCTGTGCACCTCTCATTGGGGGGTGCCTCGGAGGAACCGCCTACGGGGATATTCAAGGGGAGGGGTCTGACAAGGACCCCTCCGCCCTCGACCCCGTCCGGGTCCGGAACCCAGGAGTTGGCCCCCAAAAACATAGCAGCGGAGGAGGTGGTGGAGAGCTCGACCTCGGGGGCCGACCAAGCACTCGAAGCACTCGAAGACCTGGGTGATAACCCGGGTGAACGGAATGCGGCGGCAGCCGTCGTGGCTAACTCGACGGTGCCACCCACACAAGGTGCGACGGTAAAAGCCGCTGTTGCCGCAACCCAGAGCGGAGGCGGCATCCCGGACGGGGTCGCAGGCCTCCGTCTGGCCGAAGCAGCCACCCTTCTAAGGAGGGTGCTGGGTGACTGTAGCAAGGCCAATGGGGAGTTCGCTGAGAGGAAGGCGTCAGCGAAAGTGGCCTCGGTGAAGCTCTTCCAGGAACTCCTCAGCAGAATCTCCAGGAGGTGCGAGAGGGCGGCAACGATGATTGCGGAGGTTGCCGCCGCTGGGGAGGTCTCCAGGTGGAAGGAGGCCCCCAGAATGTTTACGATGGAGCGGGGAACCCAGTGTTCCCCCCCGAGCGATCGGGTCAGGAATACGGGTGGGAGCCTCCCCCAATCCGTACCCCCTGGCGGTGCGGCCCAGAGGCCTCCTGGTACGGGGGTAAGTAAGAGGACGAGAGACTCCCCGTCGCCGCCGCAGGAGGCGAACAAGAAGAGGGCCCTGACGGAGGCCGGAGAGGGCTTGCCGGCGGGACTGGCGGATATAGCCGGGGTTGGTGAACCCCCACCGGAGGGAGCCGCGTCTCTGGCTCCCCTCGAGGAGGTGGGGTCACCCCCGGGGAATGAGAGGGAGAGTGAGGGGCCCATGGCCGCGGTCAGGTCGAAGGGCCAGATAAGGAGGGAGCGCAAGGAGGCCAGAGCCAGGGACCTCCAGGCCCAGAAGCTTACCGCTGGCCCATCTACGGGGCAGTGGGAGCTAGGGAAGGGCCTGCCCCCCCAACAGTGGCCGCTGCTGCAGCCGACTCTAGCGACTATGCAGTCGCAGCTGTGGCCGCAGTGGCCCTCTCCTCCCCAGGGGCCTGACCGGGTCGCACAGCGACTCCAGTGGCCCCCCCTGCCGGGACAGCAGCAGCAACATCAACAGCCGCTGCTGCGGCCGCAACTTCAGCTGGGCCAGAAGCAGCAGCAGCAGCAGCAGCAACAACCGCTCCTGCAGCAGAAGCAGCAGCAGCAATATCTGCAGCAACAACAGCGGCTGCAGCAGCAACAACAACAGCTGCAGCAACAGCTGCTGCAGCTCCAGCAGCAACAGCAGCTGCTGCAGCAGCAGCGGCCGCCACCGGCGCTGTCCCTGCCCCGCAAACAACAACCGCGGCAGGCGCAGGGAGGGCAGGTGGGGTCTCCCGGGACCCCCGGCAAGCCCAGGGGGGCTAAGTCTAGGGGCGGTCAGGAGGACAAGAAGATTCCTCCTCCTCCCCCGAAGCCCCCTCCCCAAGCGAGGAAAAGACCCGAGGCGATCCTTGTAAGGGTCCCCCCAACGGCGACGTACCTGGAGAGCTACAAGCTCCTCCTTTCGAAGGGCAGGGAGACCCTGACGGGGTTTAAAGGCGTTAAGAAATCCCGTCAGGGACATATCCTACTGGAAATTGAGAAGGGCACGAATGCGGAGGCTCTGGCCCTAAATATAAGAACGAAGATCGGAGCAGGGCTGGTCTGCACCCCGCTGCAGAATCGGGTGTCCCTAGAAATTAGGGATTTGGACCCAATGGTCGAGGGCCCCGAAATACTGCAGGACCTAGGTGGGGCCCTCAAGGTCCCCCCGGAGGGACTTAAGTTAAGGACCCTGAGGTTGGGCCCGAGGGGCACCCAGACAGCGGTGGTGGAGGCCGCCCTGAACGACCTGAGCAACCTCCGCGATGGCGGGGTCCGCTTCAGGTCGGGCCTCACGTGGGCCAGGGCCAGAGTCCTCCCCCGCATCACGAGGTGCTTTAGATGCCATATGGCAGGTCATATGGCGAGGGAGTGCCCTACCGTGGAGGAGGGGAAGGAGCTTTGTAGGAGGTGCGGGGCGACCGACCACCTAATAGCTCAGTGCTCCAACCCCCCCAAGTGCGGGATATGTTCGAAGGAGGGGCTGACGGGGCCCAGGATCGCCCATGTCACGGCGTCCCTGGCGTGCCCGTCTAACAGGCCGTCCAGCGGTGCTTCTAAACCCAGGACGGAGCCGAGGGGTCATGGTGGCAATGGCCCGGGACATGGCCCTTAGGATCGCCCAGATTAATTTGAATAGGTGTCGCCTTGCCCAGGACATGATGGAGCACACCATGTCCGAGCTGGCGGTAGACGTGGTCATCATTTCCGAGCCCTACCGCCAGCAGAGATACTGGTTCAACGACGCGTACGGGGATGCGGCCATCTGGGTGACCGGCTTTAATGGCCATTTTCCCACGATGTGGCGCCCGGTGGTCGCAAATGGAGTAGCAGCTGTCAGCTGGGAGGATAAGGTCCTCCTCAGCTGCTACTGTTCCCCCAGGACAAAGCTCCCGGAGTTCGGGAGCTTTCTCGACTCAATCGAGGGGATCCTCGTTGAGAAGAGAGCGGCGGGTTTTGGAGTTGTGCTGGCGGGGGACTGGAACGCGAGGTCCCCCGCCTGGGGGGGTTGCCGTCAGGACAGAAAGGGGACGGCAATCCTGGACCTGTTGGGGAGGCACGGGCTGGTGCCTGCAAGGGTCCCCGACAGGTACAAACATACGTTTGAGCGCAATGGGCGCAAGTCGTTTATCGACATAATGTCGGTGGATCGGGTCACTGCCCGAGGACTTAGAATCGAGGTCCTCAGGCAGCCCTCGTACTCGGACCACAGCTACGTGCTACATAGTATCAGCAGGAGGACGGGAGGTCCCGCACATGCTGTGGTCTGTCGGCGGTACTCGACAAAGGGGATGGATCCTGACGAGGTGGCCCGGGTCTTCGGACACCTAAACGACCACGGGCCTAACGATCAGGGGGTACTGGTGCCCGCCGACGAGTCGAGGGCTGAAAGGTTGCAGAGGACCCTCGAGGAAGTGACTCGTTCCACCTTGCCGTTGAAGCCCCTTCCGCGGGGCTCGCGGAAACCTAACGGCTGGTGGAACGAGGCATCGCCGAAGCCCGGAGGGAGTCCTTCCGGAAACGGAGGTCCTTCCAGAAGAAGAGAAAGAGGAAGGCCGCGGACGTCGAGGTGGCCAGGCTGGCCTACTTTGACGCCTGCAAAACGGTCCAGGTCAAGATCTGGAGGGCCAAAGAGGCCCAATGGAGGGACCTCCACGCGCTGGTGGACGTCGATCCCTGGGGGAAGCCTTACAAGGCCGTTATGTCCCGTTTGAAGGGCCCCCCCCAGAGGCTCGTGATGTCGCCAGCGCAGGTCCGGGAAGCTATCGGGACCCTCTTCGTCACCCCCCGTGCACCACCAATAACCCCCCCCTATTCCCTCTCAGGGACGGGGGGTGTGCCCAACCGGGGGGTGGCTATGCCCGACAACGAGGACATCGCGCGGACCATAGGGGGCGTCAGCGACGCAATGGTGTGGGATGCCGTGGGGCGGATAAGACCCAAGAAGGCCCCCGGCATGGACGCTGTCCCGTCCGAGGTGGTCGCCTGCGTCGCGAAGGCGTTCCCCTCGGAAATCATGGAGATGGTCCGCGACACGTTAAGGCGGGGGACGATTCCCCCGTCCTGGAAGAGGGCTAGAGTGGTCCTGATCCCGAAGCCGGGTAAGGACCCTATGACTCCCGGGGCTTTCAGACCCATAAGCGTGCTCCCCGCCTTGAGTAAGGTGTGGGTGCACATTATCAAGGCGATAATCGAGGGTCAAATCGGCAGTGACCCGTTCCACCCTAGCCAGGTTGGCTTTAGGAGGGGCCGTGGCACGGTGAACGCGATCCTCGAGGTCACCAGCTTCGCGGAAGGCTGTGTGGCCAAAACCAAGAAGAGGTTATGTGCCATGGTCACCTTGGACGTTAAAAATGCGTTCAACACCCTGGGCTGGGACCTGATCCTTGCGGAGTTGGACAGGAGAGGGGTGTCGGGAGTGGATGGCTCTGGAAGGGCGCTCCATCGGCAGTCGGCTTGCCGGCATGTAGTCGATGGGGAACTCCGATGGGTTCCATGTTCTCTCAACTGGGTCGTCGACTCTGGTGGTACCCCCCGGGCCTTTGGCCGCGAGGGGAGGATCCAGCGTCAGCCCAGGGCGGAGAACTTGGACGAAGTTGGAGGCCCGACCGGGGTAAGACCATGTACCGCACCTCCACGTCGGTGCTCCCGGGGTCCCTACACGACACTGTCGGGTAGGGGCGCGGACGCGGGCATGGCATTCATCGCGGCACGTTGGATCTGATCCGCGTGCCGGGCAGGACCGCGGTCGCGGAGCGCTATCCCCGACTGCGGTGTGTCCCCCAATTTATTGGGGAAGCCTGGAAGCGTATCGCTTCCGGGAGTATCGTAATCCGTGGCGGTGGAACGACGACCCCTCGTCGAGAGAGTCATCTCTCGCGAGAGTATGCGAAGCCGCCACGGACCGATGATCTTGCCTTAACCGGCCGGGTCGCGAGGTAAGGAAAAACCTCTATAATCAAACCCCCAACCCTGAGCCCCAACGGTGGTGCCGGGGCACGTGTCCCCTCTCGCGAGGGGCACGTGGGCGGAGCGGGTATGCTCCGCCTAACCGTGATCCGGCTGGGGAAATGTCGCCCCCCAGACGTAGCTCGCGCCTTTAGGGGCCCGGGTATAGACTTCGCAACGGCAGGCCACCTCTACCGTTGCGCGACTCCCTTAAAGTGGTTTCTCGTGGGACACTTATGGAGTCATTACAAAACGGTGTAGCACACACACCACCGGCTGGCGACCGGTCAACAACGCCCCCGACCGGCGACCGGGTAACGTCGCCGTCCAACGAGGACCGGTGTACGATCGCTTCGCGCGGGTCACCGGCCTCGAGCGAGGACCAGTCGTCGATCGCGGTTTCGCGGGTCGCTGGCCTCGGGGAGGGAGGAGAGGGGACAGGTCATTCGAATTACCTGCCCGCGGGAGAGGGGGCGTCTAACGTCCCCGCACCCGGGCGCGTCCAGTGCGCCGGAAACACCACCGGGGACGGTCGGGCTGGTGGCCCGAGCACCGTTGCATCGGGGTGCGCGTCGGGAGAGTACTCGATCCCGACGCAGGACCTGGCAGAAGGGGAATGGGAGGACATCCCCATCCCGAGCGAGGCTAAAGCCTCTGCCCCACGAGTCGGGAGCGCTCGGCGTACGGTGCCGCGTAACACCAGGGGTGCGCCGTACGTTAGGAGCGTGGAGAGCGTGACGGCGGAAGAGGCTTCCCGGCTCTTCGGCCTGCGGGAGGAGGTCGCGGCGCTAATGGGTCGGCTGGACCGGGGCGCCGCTTCGATCGCGGCTTCCCCGCGATGCGCGTCGCTGGCAGGGTCCGCCCGGTCGACGACGCTGGCGCCGGACGTCGAGGCTGCGCGGTCGACGACACTGGCGACTGACCTCGAGGCTGCGCGGTGGCTCCCCCGCGTGGTCCTCGAGAGATACGACGGGCCCGTCCCTGGGCCAGTCGTTATCTCCTCCGAGGAGGAGAGGGAGGAGAACAGACCCGGGACGAGCGCGGGCGCTCGCGGGGCGGGGTCGGCGTCCATGGACGTCGACAGCGAACCCGTCCTGGGCCCAGCCCGGCGCGGGGGCAAGAGGAGGGTTGCTCCCCTGGTCGCGTCGGAGACCGAGGAGGAGGGATCGACGGGGGAGTGCCCCGTCGACGCCCCCCTGCCATCGTCCGATGGCCTAACCGACGGGGGTGGGAGGCCCGGCTTTGTGCCGGGCAAGCGCGGACGCAAGCCGGGGGTCTGGACAGACCCGCGGAGGCTCGGCCCGGGCATGAAGGCCCTGCCGACTCGCTCGGACCTAAGAAACTGGGCCGAGACGATGTCGGTGGGGGGCCTTGCCGGACAGGCGCAGCGCGAGCTTGACGCGGTCGCCGCAGTCGTGAGTGCCACTGGTCACATGAAGACCACCGACATGCGTGCGATCCGCGTCGCCATAAGGCGCGCTTCGGCGGTGGCCGCGGAGCTCACCGGCAGGGCGGAGAGGGGCGAGAACCCCGACAGGCCGGCCAGGGAGGTGGTCTTCCGCCAAGGGCAGTGGGAGAAGAAGTCCCACAGCTTGGCGGCGCAGGTGCGGGCCCTGACGGAGCAGGCCCACACCTTGGGAGAGTTTCTCCACGTCAGGGAGCGGGAGCTCGAATTCCTGCGCGGAAAATACACCCGCCTGGTAACGCGGGCGAGGACTAAGGGCGTGGACGTGACGGAAGCGGAGACTATGCCCTTCCACCCGTCCGTCCCGCTGCCCACCCGCGCCGAGCTCCTCCCGACCTGCGTGCCCCCCTGGACGGACGACGGTGCCGGGCCGGAGGTTGCCCCGGGTCCCTCGTCGGCGGCGAGGCTCAGCCCTCTGCCGCGCGAGCCGACGGAGAGCGGCGCTCCCGCGGCAACGCGGGGGGAGAAGAAGAGGAGGAGGGATCGTTCCCCCCTGCCCCCGACCCCGACGCCGGGCCCGGCGTCCGGTGGCGGCGGAGCGAGCGCTCCTGCCGAGCAGCCGTGGGACGCGGTGCTGCGGCGGATGGAGGGCCTGGAGAGGCGCGTCGACGCGCGCCTCCTGGCCCTGGGCCGGGTAATGGTCGGTCCGACTTCCGGGCCGGCCGCTCAGCCGACGGCCCTGGCCCTCCAATGGGCCGAGATCGCCGGGGGCGCCTCTGCCGGGAGCGGGGTTTCCGCCCCGTCCCGTAAGGGGGGCAAGCCGAGCGGGGCTGCGCGGGTCGCGGGCGCTGGCGCGACTGCCAGCGGCCCTGCGGGCGCGCCCTCGGGCGAGCGAGGGGTTGTTCCCCCGCTTACGGCCCCTCCCCGCTCGACCTCGAAGGGGAAGAAGGCGACCGGTCCCTCGGGGCTCCCGGCTTCGGTGTTGCCCGATGTCCGGGCGAAGACGGACGCTCCCGCGGCTGCGAAGCAGCAGCAAAAGGGGGCCGCCAAGAAGAAGGCCGGGAAGGCGAGGGCAGCTGCCCCCGCGACGCCCGTGGCGTCGAGCACCACGGCCTCGGCCCCCGGCCCGAGCGGCGCTGCCGCGGAGGGCACATGGGCGCAGGTGGTGGGCCGCAAGGCGAAGAGGGCCGCGCGGAGGGCGGCCGGAGCGGCCGCTAGCGGTGCCGGTGCGGGGGCTCGGCCGAAGACGGCGGCCCCCCAACAGGCTCGCACACCCGGGTCTCCCCCGGTTGCGATCCCGCGCGCTCCCAGGACGGCGGCGGTGACGATCACCGCCCCCGTGGGAGGGGAGGAGAGTTTCTCCGCGCGGGTCGCGGGCGCGATGGCGGCGATCAACGTCGCCGACCTCGGCATCGCAGCGATGCGGCCGAGGCGCGCCGTGACCGGGGGGTTGATCCTGGAGATTCCAGGATCGCAGAGCTCGGCCAAGGCTGCCGCCCTCAAGGCGAGGCTGGCGGAGCAGCTGGGGGGCACCGGCATCAAGGTGCAGTGCCCCCAAAAACTGGCCGAGTTCCGGGTGTGCGGGCTCACCGAGCTCGCGACCGTGGAGACGGTTCGGGGGGCAATCGCGGCCCAGGGGGCCTGTCCGGCGGAGGACGTCACGGTCGGCGCTAAGCGACCGGACACCGCCGGACTCTTCTCCCTCTGGGTCCGCGCGCCCGTGGCAGCTGCTGCCAAACTGTTAAGGGCGTCCACCGTCGTGGTGGACTCCCTGATGGCCCGCGTGGTACCGCTAGCGCAGCGGAAGCTACAGTGCTTCCGCTGCCTAGAGTTCGGCCACGTCAGGGCCAAGTGCAGCAGCCCCACGGACAGGAGCGGCGCGTGCTACCGGTGCGGTAAAGACGGACACGCGGCCCGCTTCTGCGAGGCCCCCCCCGTCTGCCCGCTCTGCGCGGCGGCGGACCTGCCCAGCGGGCATAGAATGGGGGGACCGGCTTGCCGGCCCCCTCCCGTGATCCGCGCTGCGGCCCGGGGCCGCAGGGGCGCGAAGCCCACCCCGGCATCTTCGTCCGCCGCGGGTGTCCCGCCCGCGATCCCCGCGCCCTCCGCGTCTCCGCCCCCGGCGTCCCCGTCGGAGGCTATGGAGACCGCGCCGCTGGCCTCGGCATCCGTGGCCGGTGCGGGCGCCGGGAAGAGGAAGGACCGCGAGGAGTCGGACACCCCGACCAGCGGCCTCCCTTCCCCGGCTCGCGGGGGGTCCCCCGTGATGGGCGGGGGACGGAAGAAGAAGGGAAAGGGGGGGAGCAGCCCAGGGCTCCCCCCGGCGTGTCCGCCGCCGGTCGGGAGGGAGGCCTTTTTAAAGGCCACGGTGGTCCCTCCGACGGCGAGCGCGACAACGAGGGAGGAGGACGCGGCCGAGGTGCTGGGGTTGGCGCGCTCGGTCGCGGCCTCGTACGGAGGTGCCCACTTCCCGGACGACGAGGAGAAGCGTCCGGCGCCCCCGATTGCCAACGGGGGCGCGGTCCAGCCAGAGGAGGTGTCGGGGGGGGCCGACCTTGAGACTTGCTAATGTCTCGAGGCCCCCCGATACTCCTCATGAACGCGTGCCACTCCATGCGAGCGCACGACCTGCTTGAGCAGGCTCGCATGGAGATGGGCGTTGGGCTGGCCGTCATCGCCGAGCCGTATCCGCTGGCGGACCGATGTTTTCGGTCCACCAACCCGGATCGGCAGGTGGCGATGACGTGGGAAGTGGGAAGAGGAGCCCCGTCGTGCGTGGTCGCCCAGCACGGACGGGGCTGGATGGGCGCGAGATGGGGAGGCTTCCTCGTGGTCGGCTGCTACCTGGCACCGAGCCTGAACGTCCCGGAGTTCGAGGACCGGCTGAGCGAGGTGGGGGCGTTTCTAGCCCCCCAATTAGCTCGGCCGGTGGTCCTTCTGGGGGACTTCAATGCCCACGCTCGCGAGTGGGGCTCCCCCAGAACGGACTGCCGGGGCGAGGTGCTCCTCGAGTGGGCGGAGGCGATGGGGTTCGTCCTTAAGAACCCCTACGCGGTCACGACGTTTCGCGGGTCGCGGGGCGAGTCGGTTATCGACCTCGTCTGGGTTAACCCCGCGGCCGCGGCGTTGACGTCGGACTGCTGGGTGGCGGAGGAGTCAGAGACTGGCTCGGACCACATGTACGTCATGCTGGCCACCTCCGCCGCCACGCTTCCTCCCGCTCGTGCCGGTAGACAGCCGCCGCGCTGGGCGCTCAAAAAGCTAGATGCTAGCGCGGCCCAGATGGCGTCCTCCGTCGTCGCCTGGCCTTCCCTGCCGGGCGACGTCCTCGACGACCCCTCCAACGGCGCCCAATGGCTCCGGCGGGCGTTGCAGCGTGTCTGCGACGCCACGATGCCGCGAGTCGGGCCGCCGGGCGGGGGTCGGAGGTCGGTGTACTGGTGGTGCGAGGAGATCGCCGATCTCCGCGCGACGAGCGTCCGCGCTCAGCGCCAGTACACCAATGCCCGCCGTCAAGACCGACGGCGGGTGACGGAGGACCAGCTGCAGGAGCTGCGCTCCGTGTTTTCCGCGGCGCGCAGAGAGCTTCGTGCAGCCATAGCCCGGGCCAAGACCCGTTCGCACGAGGAGTTCCTTGAGACCCTGAATCGGGACCCTTGGGGGCGCCCGTACAAGGCCGTGTCCGTGAAACTCGGTCCTTGGGCGCCCCCTGTCACGGAGGGTCTCGAGCCCCGGTTTCTCCTGGGGGTTTTGTCGGCGCTGTTTCCCCCTCCCCCGGTTCCGGGGGAGGGTGGCGTCGACGCTTCGGGGGATCCGGAGCTCGCGTGGGGCACCGCCATAGCGGATGCCCCCAGGGTCTCGGACGAGGAACTCGAGTCCGCGGTGCGTCGAATGCGTTCGAAGAACGCTGCACCCGGACCGGACGGTGTGCCCGGGCGTGTCTGGGCCTGCGCGATGAGCGCCCTAGGGAGCGGCCTCAAGCGCGTCTTCGACGCGGCCTTGAGGACCGGGAGGTTTCCCCGCGCGTGGAAAGAGGCGAGGCTGGTGCTGCTGCGAAAGCCTGGTAAGCCCGCAGAGTCACCCTCGGCCTATCGGCCGATCTGTCTCCTCGACGAGGCGGGCAAGCTCCTGGAAAGGATCATAGCTGCCCGCCTCATGGACCATCTCGGAGCTGCGGAGTTCCCTGATCTGTCCGACCGCCAGTTCGGTTTTAGGCGGCAGCGATCGACCGTAGATGCCATCCTACTGGTTCGGTCGCTGTCGCGCCGGGCGGTCGAGGGGGGCGGTGTCAGCGTGGCGGTGTCTCTAGACATCGCCAACGCGTTCAACACCGTCTCCTGGGCGGCGATCGAGCGGGCGCTGGTATACCATTGCGTCCCGCTCTACCTTCGCCGCCTGATCTGGGACTACCTCCGTGGCCGAGTGGTCTCCTACGTCGGGCGAGACGGGGACGGGGTGGCTCGCGTGCACCGCGGTGTGCCACAGGGGTCCGTTTTAGGGCCCCTGCTATGGAACCTGGCGTACGACGCGGTGCTGCGGGTGGAGTTGCCATCGCCTGACGTGTCGTTCGTGTGCTACGCCGACGACACGCTGGTGGTGGCCTCCGGGCCGAGGTGGCTGGCAGCACTAGACCTCGCGGAGAGAGCACTGCGGCTCGTCATCCCCGCGATAGAGGCGCTCGGTCTGCGAGTCGCCTCCGATAAAACGGAGGCGGTATGGCTCGCGGACAGGGTGGGAACTGGCATTCCCGTCGGAGCGTCTCTAAGAGTCGGGGAGGCCTGCATCAGGGTCGGCCGATCGATGAGGTATCTCGGTCTGACCCTAGACACCTACTGGCGATTCGCGCGTCACTTTCGGGTCCTGGGCCCCAGGTTGGAGCGACAGGTGTTCGCCTTCGGGCGCATCATGCCCAACCTGGGAGGCCCGCACGAAACAGTTCGGCGACTATACGTGACGGTCGTCCGGTCCATGGCGCTCTACGGAGCGCCGGTCTGGGCCGGCGACCTGGGGGGCTGTCGCGTGGGGCGAGACCTTCTGGCAAAGGTTCATCGCCGCGCAGTCCTCCGTGCCGTGCGGGCTTACCGCACGGTGTCACACACCGAGCTGTCGGCGCTGGGTGGGTCCCCACCATTCCATCTGCTCGCTGAGATGGAGGCGGAGGTGTACTTCGCCTCGCACGATCTCAGCGGAGCGAGGGACCCCCTGGCGCCGGTCGGACCCGACGCGCGGGACCAGGCCCGGCGACGCATGGGAGCCAGATGGATCGACTGGCTCTCCCTCCCGGAACATCGGGGGGGACGCGTCGTCGGGGCGCTGCTGCCCATTCTCGGGGAATGGGTGGGGCGTAGGTACGGCAGGCTTACCTTCCGCCTGACACAGATGCTCACCGGAGTCGGTTGCTTCGGTGACTTCTTGTGTCGCATCGGGCGGGAGGAGGCGCCGCAGTGCCACAGCTGCGGCCGGGGCGACGTGGACTCGGCGGATCACACTCTGGCGAGGTGCGCGGAGTGGCTCGATGACCGCCGAGTCCTGGAGCTGCAGCTGGGTCCCGATCTCTCGCTGGCGACGGTCGTGCGTCGCATGGCGGGAGATCGGTACTGTTGGGACGCCGTCGCCTCCTTCTCCGAGGCTATAATGCTCGAGAAGGAGGAGGCGGAGAGGGACCGCGAGAGGGCGGGCCGGGGAGGCCCGAGCCAAGCGGTCCGGAGGAGGCGGCGCGGGAGAGGGAGATGACCCGGGGCCGGGGGAGGTCGCGCAGCGACTTAGTTGCGTAAGTCGCCCCGCTCCCCCGGATATCAGGCCCCGGGTCGCGCCGTCCCGCCGCTCCCCGCTGTAGGGGATCGGGATGGGGCCGCGCCGCGCAACGGGCGCGGCCGTTACGCCCCCCGGTGCGCCGCCCCCTCTGTGTCGGAGGGGGACGCGCGCCGGGGGACGTCGGGAAGGAGTCGGGAAACGCGGCGGCCCCCGTTGTCGCGAAGGGCCGCCGCGGACGACGAAGCGACGGGGGTGACCGCCGCGGTCGGCGAGTCGTGGCATCGGACTCGCCAGGGCCGCGGCGGCGTCGCGAGGCACGGAGAACGGGGGGGGGGCCGTGTTAAAGCCCCCCCCCCCCCCCGCCAGGGGAGCGGCGGCCGCCGCTCCCGTCTGAGCGATCGAGCTTCCCCCGGGGTACGCAGTGTGCCCCGGCCCGGCCGCGCGCTACCAAGCATTGCGCGGCGACCGGTTGGGAGCTCGATCGCGGGGTCGCGGGGCGGGGTGTCGGGGGACACCACCGCCCTAGCAGCAGCGACCCCGGAAGGGGCGACTCGGGCGCGTGATCCGTCGCGAGTCGCCGGTCCCGGAGAATATTGCTGGGGGAGGTTGTCATACTCCCCCAGGGACGACCCCGTTCAGGGGACCTAGCGCGGGGCTGCATTGAAGCGCAAGGGGGGAGGGTAGCGAACGTATCGCTTGTTTGATCTCGCGTCCAAATCCCTCCCCTCGGGCGCGCAGCTCCGCGCGCGAGGTAGATCACCTTGGTGGTTTTAGTGGGTTCGAGTCCCACATAACCCCCTGCCCGCCCCCGCGGGCGGGGGGTATCCGTGGGGATTTCCACCAAGTAAAACAAAAACAAAAAAAAAAAAAAGGAGAGGGGTGTCAAGGGCCGTCCAGAGAGTAATGAGAGACTACCTCTCCGATAGGTGGGTGACGGCCTACACCCCCCAGGAACGAGTCGATAGGGAGATCGTGGCGGGTGTCCCGCAAGGATCGGTCCTAGGCCCGTTCTTATGGAACTTAGTGTACGACGGAATGATAACCGCCCTTAACACGGGGCGGTTTATGAAGGCGGTTGCATACGCGGACGACCTTGCCCTGCTTTTCTCGGCCAGGGATGTTCCGCAATTGGAGGCGATGATGGGGGCCGCGATGGGCAAGGTCGCGCAATGGTTCGGGACGGCTGGCCTGGAGATTGCCACCCACAAAACCGAAGTGGTTTTGTTGGCTGGCCTAAGGTCGTCCAAGATTAGGGACTTTGACATCCTGGGGGCGAAATGTGTCTCGGGGCAGTCACTCCGGTACCTGGGAGTGACGTTGGATTGCAGGAGGCGTTTCAAAGTTCACCTCAGCGACGCGACATTGTGAGCTGATAAGCTCGTCGGAGCGCTCGCGTCTCTCCTGCCCAACACCAGGGGTCCCTCGAGACACGCCAGGCGCTTGTATTACGCGGTTTGGGAGTCGGTGGTCCTGTATGCCGCCCCGGCGTGGGCCGGGGCCCTTAGCGTCAAAGTTAACAGGGCCATCCTGAGACGCTCTCAGAGGTCGGCCCTGGTCAGGACCACCACCGCATATAGGACCGTGGCGCACCAGGCGGTCTGCGTCCTGGCTGGCAGAATGCCCCTGGACGTCAAGGCCGGAATGATGAGGGCTGTGTTCCTTGCCTCCGCTGGGGACCCGGTTAGTAGGGGTCCCCCCGCCGATGCGGGGGCTCGTGCGAGGATCACGGCCCTCAAAAGGAGGGCCCTTGAAGAGGCCATGAACACCTGGCAGTCCCTCTGGGACGATTTCGACAGGGATAACTGGACCCGGAGGCTGATAGCCTCCGTCCGTACATTCTGCGAGGGGAGTACGCTTCTCCAGATGGATTTCTGGACAATGCAGCTGCTCACCTCGCACGGGTCCTTTGCCTCCTTCCGGGTCCGACTCGGCAAGGCCAGCAGCGCGGCCTGTGGCGACTGTGGGGCACCCCGAGACGATGCGGAGCACGTCTTGACCGCTTGCCCCTCCTACAACGCGGAACGCGCTGAGCTCGAGGGTGCCTTGGGGGCCCCGGTGGCGGTCGCCACGGTTATAGGGTTGGCCGCGGGCTCGACCGAGAAATGGTCGGCCTTCCGGGCCTTTGCCGAGAAAGTAATGGGAGACAGAGCCCATAAAGAGGTCGAGCTCGAAAAGAGAACTCGAGAGGAGCTGGGCAGACGGGCCCGGGAGGAGGCGGCTGCCAGGGCGCTCCTTAATAGGCGGAGGGCCAGGAAGAGGAAGAATGGCCCTCCGGCTGGGGGCGGAAACCCCAGGCCGGCCAAGGCGAGGAGGATAACCCCCCCTGGGGGGACGTTGGTGCCCTGGCTCACGGCCAGTGGTCGGTGACCCATGGCCGTGGGGCACGATTTTATCCTCCCCCCGTTGTTGTTATAGTAGTAGGTCCCGACCGATGTATCCTCGCGTATTTATTTACTCCGTCGTGTCAGGGTGTTTGTGTTATTTATTTCTGTATGTAATTTATGTTATTTATTCACATATTTATTTTACTTTTATCCGCGTATTTTTACCGTCACCGTTTTTTTGGTGTTTTATGGTTCCTTTGACTTTATTTATCTTAGCCGCGTATTTATTCCGTCACCACTTTTTGGTGTTTTTTCTATTATTATTTTTTGAAATGACCACATTTTCTTATCCGCGTATTTATTCGTCACCGCTTTTTTGCTGTTTTATTTTATTTATTTATATTTATATTTATTTTATACTCTTTTTACTTTATTTAATTTATTTATATTATGCGTGCTCCGCCACAGATGCTTGGGGGCTGCGCGGGGGTTTGTTCTCCGCGCACCATGGTGGCACCCCCCGTCGCTCCCTCTACATGGGCGGTGGGGGGGAACAAGGAGGAGTCGGTCCTGTACCTACACGGACCGACTAAGGTGCGAACCCTTCCCATCCACGGATGGGAGGCTGGGGGGGCAGTAATATATTAAGCCCCCCCCCAGCTGAAGGGTTGGGCAAGGCGGCACCTAGAGGTGGGTTTTTAGTGGGTATCCCGGGACTATCCCGGGGAGTCCCACATAACCCCGGTATTACTCGTGCCGGGGTATGCATAAAGCATTTTCCCCCTCTATAAAAAAAAAAAAAAAAAAAAAAAAAGACGGATCTCGTGAGTCTAGATATAGAAGACGGTTGTACAGACGGATCTCGTTAGTCTAGATATAGAAGACGGTTGTACAGACGGATCTCGTTAGTCTAGATATAGAAGACAGTGGTACAGACGGATCTCGTTAGTCTAGATATAGAAGACGGTTGTACAGACGGATCTCGTTAGTCTAGATATAGAAGACGTTTGTCCAACGACGTATCTCGTTAGTCTAGATATAGAAGACGGTTGTACAGACGGATCTCGTTAGTCTAGATATAGAAGACGGTTGTACAGACGGATCTCGTTAGTCTAGATATTGAAGACGTTTGTCCAACGACGTATCTCGTTAGTCTAGATATAGAAGACGGTTGTACAGACGGATCTCGTTAGTCTAGATATAGAAGACGGTTGTACAGACGGATCTCGTTAGTCTAGATATAGAAGATGGTTGTACAACGACGTATCTCGTTCGTCTAGATATAGAAGGCGGTTGTACAGACGGATCTCGTTAGTCTAGATATAGAAGACGGTTGTACAGACGGATCTCGTTAGTCTAGATATTGAAGACGGTTGTGCAGACGGATCTCGTTAGTCTAGATATAGAAGACGGTTGTACAGACGGATCTCGTTAGTCTAGATATAGAAGACGGTTGTACAGACGGATCTCGTTAGTCTAGATATAGAAGACGGTTGTACAGACGGATCTCGTTAGTCTAGATATAGAAGACGGTTGTACAGACGGATCTCGTTAGTCTAGATATTGAAGACGTTTGTCCAACGACGTATCTCGTTAGTCTAGATATAGAAGACGGTTGTACAGACGGATCTCGTTAGTCTAGATATAGAAGACGGTTGTACAGACGGATCTCGTTAGTCTAGATATAGAAGATGGTTGTACAACGACGTATCTCGTTCGTCTAGATATAGAAGGCGGTTGTACAGACGGATCTCGTTAGTCTAGATATAGAAGACGGTTGTACAGACGGATCTCGTTAGTCTAGATATTGAAGACGGTTGTGCAGACGGATCTCGTTAGTCTAGATATAGAAGACGGTTGTACAGACGGATCTCGTTAGTCTAGATATAGAAGACGGTTGTACAGACGGATCTCGTTAGTCTAGATATAGAAGATGGTTGTACAACGACGTATCTCGTTCGTCTAGATATAGAAGGCGGTTGTACAGACGGATCTCGTTAGTCTAGATATAGAAGACGGTTGTACAACGACGGATCTCGTTAGTCTAGATATTGAAGACGGTTGTGCAGACGGATCTCGTTAGTCTAGATATAAAAGACGGTTGTACAGACGGATCTCGTTAGTCTAGATATAGAGGACGGTTGTACAGACGGATCTCGTTAGTCTAGATATTGAAGACGTTTGTCCAACGACGTACCTCGTTAGTCTAGATATAGAAAACGGTTGTACAGACGGATCTCGTTAGTCTAGATATAGAAGAGGGTTGTACAACGACGGATCTCGTTAGTCTAGATATAGAAAACGGTTGTACAGACGGGTGTCGTTAGTCTAGATATAGAAGACGGTTGTACAGACGGATCTCGTGAGTCTAGATATAGAAGACGGTTGTACAGGCGGATCTCGTTGGTCTAGATATAGAGGACGGTTGTACAGACGGATTTCGTTAGTCTAGATATAGATGACGGTTGTACAGACGGATCTCGTTAGTCTAGATATAGAAGAAGGTTGTACAGACGGGTCTCGTGAGTCTAGAGAGAGAAGACGGTTGTACAGACGGATCTCGTTAGTCTAGATATAGAAGACGGTTGTACAGACGGATCTCGTTAGTCTAGATATAGAAGACGGTTGTACAACGACGGATCTCGTTAGTTTAGATACAGAAGACGGTTGTATAGACGGATCTCATTAGTCTAGATATAGAAGACGGTTGTACAGACGGATCTCGTTATTCTAGATATAGAAGACGGTTGTACAGACGGATCCCGTTAGTCTAGATATAGAAGACGGTTGTACAGACGGATCTCGTTAGTCTAGATATAGAAGACGGTTGTATAACGAGAGATCTCGTTAGTCTAGATATAGAAGACGGTTGTACAGACGGATCTCGTTAGTCTAGATATAGAAGACGGTTGTACAGCCGGATCTCGTTAGTCTAGATATAGAAGACGGTTGTACAGACGGATCTCGTTAGTCTAGATATAGAAGAACGTTGTACAGACGGGTCTCGTGAGTCTAGATAGAGAAGACGGTTGTACAGACGGATCTCGTTAGTCTAGATATAGAAGACGGTTGTACAGACGGATCTCGTTAGTCTAGAAATAGAAGACGGTTGTACAGACGGATCTCGTTAGTCTAGATATTGAAGACGTTTGTCCAACGACGTATCTCGTTAGTCTAGATATAGAAGACGGTTGTACAGACGGATCTCGTTAGTCTAGATATAGAAGACGGTTGTACAGACGGATCTCGTTAGTCTAGATATAGAAGATGGTTGTACAACGACGTATCTCGTTCGTCTAGATATAGAAGGCGGTTGTACAGACGGATCTCGTTAGTCTAGATATAGAAGACGGTTGTACAGACGGATCTCGTTAGTCTAGATATTGAAGACGTTTGTCCAACGACGGATCTCGTTAGTCTAGATATAGAAAGCGGTTGTACAGACGGATCTCGTTAGTCTAGATATAGAAGACGGTTGTACAACGACGGATCTCGTTAGTCTAGATATAGAAGACGGTTGTGCAGACGGATCTCGTTAGTCTAGATATAAAAGACGGTTGTACAGACGGGTCTCGTTAGTCTAGATATAGAAGACGGTTGTACAGACGGATCTCGTGAGTCTAGATATAGAAGACGGTTGTACAGGCGGATCTCGTTGGTCTAGATATAGAGGACGGTTGTACAGACGGATCTCGTTAGTCTAGATATAGAAGACGTTTGTCCAACGACGTATCTCGTTAGTCTAGATATAGAAGACGGCTGTACAGACGGATCGCGTTAGTCTAGATATAGAAGACGGTTGTACAGACGGATCCCGTTAGTCTAGATATAGAAGACGGTTGTACAGACGGATCTCGTTAGTCTAGATATAGAAGACGGTTGTACAGACGGATCTCGTTAGTCTAGATATAGAAGACAGTGGTACAGACGGATCTCGTTAGTCTAGATATAGAAGACGGTTGTACAGACGGATCTCGTTAGTCTAGATATAGAAGACGTTTGTCCAACGACGTATCTCGTTAGTCTAGATATAGAAGACGGTTGTACAGACGGATCTCGTTAGTCTAGATATAGAAGAACGTTGTACAGACGGGTCTCGTGAGTCTAGATAGAGAAGACGGTTGTACAGACGGATCTCGTTAGTCTAGATATAGAAGACGGTTGTACAGACGGATCTCGTTAGTCTAGATATAGAAGACGGTTGTGCAGACGGATCGCGTTAGTCTAGATATAGAAGACGGTTGTATAGACGGATCTCATTAGTCTAGATATAGAAGACGGTTGTACAGACGGATCTCGTTAGTCTAGATATTGAAGACGTTTGTCCAACGACGTATCTCGTTAGTCTAGATATAGAAAACGGTTGTACAGACGGATCGCGTTAGTCTAGATATAGAAGATGGTTGTACAACGACGCATCTCGTTAGTCTAGATATAGAAGGCGGTTGTACAGACGGATCTCGTTAGTCTAGATATAGAAGACGGTTGTACAGACGGATCTCGTTAGTCTAGATATTGAAGACGTTTGTCCAACGACGTATCTCGTTAGTCTAGATATAGAAGACAGTTGTACAGACGGATCTCGTTAGTCTAGATATAGAAGACGGTTGTACAGACGGATCTCGTTAGTCTAGATATAGAAGACGGTTGTACAGACGGATCTCGTTAGTCTAGATATAGAAGACAGTGGTACAGACGGATCTCGTTAGTCTAGATATAGAAGACGGTTGTACAGACGGATCTCGTTAGTCTAGATATAGAAGACGTTTGTCCAACGACGTATCTCGTTAGTCTAGATATAGAAGACGGTTGTACAGACGGATCTCGTTAGTCTAGATATAGAAGAACGTTGTACAGACGGGTCTCGTGAGTCTAGATAGAGAAGACGGTTGTACAGACGGATCTCGTTAGTCTAGATATAGAAGACGGTTGTACAGACGGATCTCGTTAGTCTAGATATAGAAGACGGTTGTGCAGACGGATCGCGTTAGTCTAGATATAGAAGACGGTTGTATAGACGGATCTCATTAGTCTAGATATAGAAGACGGTTGTACAGACGGATCTCGTTATTCTAGATATAGAAGACGGTTGTACAGACGGATCCCGTTAGTCTAGATATAGAAGACGGTTGTACAGACGGATCTCGTTAGTCTAGATATAGAAGACGGTTGTATAACGAGAGATCTCGTTAGTCTAGATATAGAAGACGGTTGTACAGACGGATCTCGTTAGTCTAGATATAGAAGACGGTTGTACAGCCGGATCTCGTTAGTCTAGATATAGAAGACGGTTGTACAGACGGATCACGTTAGTCTAGATATAGAAGACGGTTGTACAGACGGATCTCGTTAGTCTAGATATAGAAGACGGTTGTACAGACGGATCTCGTTAGTCTAGATATAGAAGAACGTTGTACAGACGGGTCTCGTGAGTCTAGATAGAGAAGACGGTTGTACAGACGGATCTCGTTAGTCTAGATATAGAAGACGGTTGTACAGACGGATCTCGTTAGTCTAGAAATAGAAGACGGTTGTACAGACGGATCTCGTTAGTCTAGATATTGAAGACGTTTGTCCAACGACGTATCTCGTTAGTCTAGATATAGAAGACGGTTGTACAGACGGATCTCGTTAGTCTAGATATAGAAGACGGTTGTACAGACGGATCTCGTTAGTCTAGATATAGAAGATGGTTGTACAACGACGTATCTCGTTCGTCTAGATATAGAAGGCGGTTGTACAGACGGATCTCGTTAGTCTAGATATAGAAGACGGTTGTACAGACGGATCTCGTTAGTCTAGATATTGAAGACGTTTGTCCAACGACGGATCTCGTTAGTCTAGATATAGAAAGCGGTTGTACAGACGGATCTCGTTAGTCTAGATATAGAAGACGGTTGTACAACGACGGATCTCGTTAGTCTAGATATAGAAGACGGTTGTGCAGACGGATCTCGTTAGTCTAGATATAAAAGACGGTTGTACAGACGGGTCTCGTTAGTCTAGATATAGAAGACGGTTGTACAGACGGATCTCGTGAGTCTAGATATAGAAGACGGTTGTACAGGCGGATCTCGTTGGTCTAGATATAGAGGACGGTTGTACAGACGGATCTCGTTAGTCTAGATATAGAAGACGTTTGTCCAACGACGTATCTCGTTAGTCTAGATATAGAAGACGGCTGTACAGACGGATCGCGTTAGTCTAGATATAGAAGACGGTTGTACAGACGGATCCCGTTAGTCTAGATATAGAAGACGGTTGTATAACGAGAGATCTCGTTAGTCTAGATATAGAAAACGGTTGTACAGACGGATCGCGTTAGTCTAGATATAGAAGATGGTTGTACAACGACGCATCTCGTTAGTCTAGATATAGAAGGCGGTTGTACAGACGGATCTCGTTAGTCTAGATATAGAAGACGGTTGTACAGACGGATCTCGTTAGTCTAGATATTGAAGACGTTTGTCCAACGACGTATCTCGTTAGTCTAGATATAGAAGACAGTTGTACAGACGGATCTCGTTAGTCTAGATATAGAAGACGGTTGTACAGACGGATCTCGTTAGTCTAGATATAGAAGACGGTTGTACAGACGGATCTCGTTAGTCTAGATATAGAAGACAGTGGTACAGACGGATCTCGTTAGTCTAGATATAGAAGACGGTTGTACAGACGGATCTCGTTAGTCTAGATATAGAAGACGTTTGTCCAACGACGTATCTCGTTAGTCTAGATATAGAAGACGGTTGTACAGACGGATCTCGTTAGTCTAGATATAGAAGAACGTTGTACAGACGGGTCTCGTGAGTCTAGATAGAGAAGACGGTTGTACAGACGGATCTCGTTAGTCTAGATATAGAAGACGGTTGTACAGACGGATCTCGTTAGTCTAGATATAGAAGACGGTTGTGCAGACGGATCGCGTTAGTCTAGATATAGAAGACGGTTGTACAGACGGATCCCGTTAGTCTAGATATAGAAGACGGTTGTATAACGAGAGATCTCGTTAGTCTAGATATAGAAAACGGTTGTACAGACGGATCTCGTTAGTCTAGATATAGAAGAGGGTTGTACAACGACGGATCTCGTTAGTCTAGATATAGAAAACGGTTGTACAGACGGGTCTCGTTAGTCTAGATATAGAAGACGGTTGTACAGACGGATCTCGTGAGTCTAGATATAGAAGACGGTTGTACAGGCGGATCTCGTTGGTCTAGATATAGAGGACGGTTGTACAGACGGATTTCGTTAGACTAGATATAGATGACGGTTGTACAGACGGATCTCGTTAGTCTAGATATAGAAGAAGGTTGTACAGACGGGTCTCGTGAGTCTAGATAGAGAAGACGGTTGTACAGACGGATCTCGTTAGTCTAGATATAGAAGACGGTTGTACAGACGGATCTCGTTAGTCTAGATATAGAAGACGTTTGTCCAACGACGTATCTCGTTAGTCTAGATATAGAAGACGGTTGTACAGACGGATCGCGTTAGTCTAGATATAGAAGACGGTTGTACAGACGGATCCCGTTAGTCTAGATATAGAAGACGGTTGTATAACGAGAGATCTCGTTAGTCTAGATATAGAAAACGGTTGTACAGACGGATCGCGTTAGTCTAGATATAGAAGATGGTTGTACAACGACGTATCTCGTTAGTCTAGATATAGAAGGCGGTTGTACAGACGGATCTCGTTAGTCTAGATATAGAAGACGGTTGTACAGACGGATCTCGTTAGTCTAGATATTGAAGACGTTTGTCCAACGACGTATCTCGTTAGTCTAGATATAGAAGTCAGTTGTACACACGGATCTCGTTAGTCTAGATATAGAAGACGGTTGTACAGACGGATCTCGTTAGTCTAGATATAGAAGACGGTTGTACAGACGGATCTCGTTAGTCTAGATATAGAAGACAGTGGTACAGACGGATCTCGTTAGTCTAGATATAGAAGGAGGTTGTACAGACGGGTCTCGTGAGTCTAGATAGAGAAGACGGTTGTACAGACGGTTCTCGTTAGTCTAGATACAGAAGACGGTTGTATAGACGGATCTCATTAGTCTAGATATAGAAGACGGTTGTACAGACGGATCTCGTTAGTCTAGATATTGAAGACGTTTGTCCAACGACGTATCTCGTTAGTCTAGATATAGAAGACAGTTGTACAGACGGATCTCGTTAGTCTAGATATAGAAGACGGTTGTACAGACGGATCGCGTTAGTCTAGATATAGAAGATGGTTGTACAACGACGTATCTCGTTAGTCTAGATATAGAAGGCGGTTGTACAGACGGATCTCGTTAGTCTAGATATAGAAGACGGTTGTACAGACGGATCTCGTTAGTCTAGATATTGAAGACGTTTGTCCAACGACGTATCTCGTTAGTCTAGATATAGAAGACAGTTGTACAGACGGATCTCGTTAGTCTAGATATAGAAGACGGTTGTACAGACGGATCTCGTTAGTCTAGATATAGAAGACGGTTGTACAGACGGATCTCGTTAGTCTAGATATAGAAGAACGTTGTACAGACGGGTCTCGTGAGTCTAGATAGAGAAGACGGTTGTACAGACGGATCTCGTTAGTCTAGATATAGAAGACGGTTGTACAGACGGATCTCGTTAGTCTAGAAATAGAAGACGGTTGTACAGACGGATCTCGTTAGTCTAGATATTGAAGACGTTTGTCCAACGACGTATCTCGTTAGTCTAGATATAGAAGACGGTTGTACAGACGGATCTCGTTAGTCTAGATATAGAAGACGGTTGTACAGACGGATCTCGTTAGTCTAGATATAGAAGATGGTTGTACAACGACGTATCTCGTTCGTCTAGATATAGAAGGCGGTTGTACAGACGGATCTCGTTAGTCTAGATATAGAAGACGGTTGTACAGACGGATCTCGTTAGTCTAGATATTGAAGACGTTTGTCCAACGACGTACCTCGTTAGTCTAGATATAGAAAGCGGTTGTACAGACGGATCTCGTTAGTCTAGATATAGAAGACGGTTGTACAACGACGGATCTCGTTAGTCTAGATATAGAAGACGGTTGTGCAGACGGATCTCGTTAGTCTAGATATAAAAGACGGTTGTACAGACGGGTCTCGTTAGTCTAGATATAGAAGACGGTTGTACAGACGGATCTCGTGAGTCTAGATATAGAAGACGGTTGTACAGGCGGATCTCGTTGGTCTAGATATAGAAGACGGTTGTACAGACGGATCTCGTGAGTCTAGATATAGAAGACGGTTGTACAGGCGGATCTCGTTGGTCTAGATATAGAGGACGGTTGTACAGACGGATCTCGGTAGTCTAGATATAGAAGACGTTTGTCCAACGACGTATCTCGTTAGTCTAGATATAGAAGACGGTTGTACAGACGGATCGCGTTAGTCTATATATAGAAGACGGTTGTACAGACGGATCCCGTTAGTCTAGATATAGAAGACGGTTGTATAACGAGAGATCTCGTTAGTCTAGATATAGAAAACGGTTGTACAGACGGATCGCGTTAGTCTAGATATAGAAGATGGTTGTACAACGACGCATCTCGTTAGTCTAGATATAGAAGGCGGTTGTACAGACGGATCTCGTTAGTCTAGATATAGAAGACGGTTGTACAGACGGATCTCGTTAGTCTAGATATAGAAGAACGTTGTACAGACGGGTCTCGTGAGTCTAGATAGAGAAGACGGTTGTACAGACGGATCTCGTTAGTCTAGATATAGAAGACGGTTGTACAGACGGATCTCGTTAGTCTAGATATAGAAGACGGTTGTGCAGACGGATCGCGTTAGTCTAGATATAGAAGACGGTTGTACAGACGGATCCCGTTAGTCTAGATATAGAAGACGGTTGTATAACGAGAGATCTCGTTAGTCTAGATATAGAAAACGGTTGTACAGACGGATCTCGTTAGTCTAGATATAGAAGAGGGTTGTACAACGACGGATCTCGTTAGTCTAGATATAGAAAACGGTTGTACAGACGGGTCTCGTTAGTCTAGATATAGAAGACGGTTGTACAGACGGATCTCGTGAGTCTAGATATAGAAGACGGTTGTACAGGCGGATCTCGTTGGTCTAGATATAGAGGACGGTTGTACAGACGGATTTCGTTAGACTAGATATAGATGACGGTTGTACAGACGGATCTCGTTAGTCTAGATATAGAAGAAGGTTGTACAGACGGGTCTCGTGAGTCTAGATAGAGAAGACGGTTGTACAGACGGATCTCGTTAGTCTAGATATAGAAGACGTTTGTCCAACGACGTATCTCGTTAGTCTAGATATAGAAGACGGTTGTACAGACGGATCGCGTTAGTCTAGATATAGAAGACGGTTGTACAGACGGATCCCGTTAGTCTAGATATAGAAGACGGTTGTATAACGAGAGATCTCGTTAGTCTAGATATAGAAAACGGTTGTACAGACGGATCGCGTTAGTCTAGATATAGAAGATGGTTGTACAACGACGTATCTCGTTAGTCTAGATATAGAAGGCGGTTGTACAGACGGATCTCGTTAGTCTAGATATAGAAGACGGTTGTACAGACGGATCTCGTTAGTCTAGATATTGAAGACGTTTGTCCAACGACGTATCTCGTTAGTCTAGATATAGAAGACAGTTGTACAGACGGATCTCGTTAGTCTAGATATAGAAGACGGTTGTACAGACGGATCTCGTTAGTCTAGATATAGAAGACGGTTGTACAGACGGATCTCGTTAGTCTAGATATAGAAGACAGTGGTACAGACGGATCTCGTTAGTCTAGATATAGAAGAAGGTTGTACAGACGGGTCTCGTGAGTCTAGATAGAGAAGACGGTTGTACAGACGGGTCTCGTTAGTCTAGATACAGAAGACGGTTGTATAGACGGATCTCATTAGTCTAGATATAGAAGACGGTTGTACAGACGGATCTCGTTATTCTAGATATAGAAGACGGTTGTACAGACGGATCCCGTTAGTCTAGATATAGAAGACGGTTGTATAACGAGAGATCTCGTTAGTCTAGATATAGAAGACGATTATACAGACGGATCTCGTTAGTCTAGATATAGAAGACGGTTGTATAACGACGTATCTCGTTAGTCTAGATATAGAAGACGGTTGTACAGACGGATCTCGTTAGTCTAGATATAGAAGACGGTTGTACAGACGGATCTCGTTAGTCTAGATATAGAAGATGGTTGTACAACGACGTATCTCGTTCGTCTAGATATAGAAGGCGGTTGTACAGACGGATCTCGTTAGTCTAGATATAGAAGACGGTTGTACAGACGGATCTCGTTAGTCTAGATATTGAAGACGTTTGTCCAACGACGTACCTCGTTAGTCTAGATATAGAAAGCGGTTGTACAGACGGATCTCGTTAGTCTAGATATAGAAGACGGTTGTACAACGACGGATCTCGTTAGTCTAGATATAGAAGACGGTTGTACAGACGGATCTCGTTAGTCTAGATATAGAAGAACGTTGTACAGACGGGTCTCGTGAGTCTAGATATAGAAGACGGTTGTACAACGACGGATCTCGTTAGTCTAGATATAGAAGACGGTTGTACAGACGGATCTCGTTAGTCTAGATATTGAAGACGTTTGTCCAACGACGTATCTCGTTAGTCTAGATATAGAAGACGGTTGTACAACGACGGATCTCGTTAGTCTAGATATAGAAGACGGTTGTGCAGACGGATCTCGTTAGTCTAGATATAAAAGACGGTTGTACAGACGGATCTCGTTAGTCTAGATATAGAGGACGGTTGTACAGACGGATCTCGTTAGTCTAGATATTGAAGACGTTTGTCCAACGACGTACCTCGTTAGTCTAGATATAGAAAACGGTTGTACAGACGGATCTCGTTAGTCTAGATATAGAAGAGGGTTGTACAACGACGGATCTCGTTAGTCTAGATATAGAAAACGGTTGTACAGACGGGTCTCGTTAGTCTAGATATAGAAGACGGTTGTACAGACGGATCTCGTGAGTCTAGATATAGAAGACGGTTGTACAGGCGGATCTCGTTGGTCTAGATATAGAGGACGGTTGTACAGACGGATCTCGTTAGTCTAGATATTGAAGACGGTTGTGCAGACGGATCTCGTTAGTCTAGATATAGAAGACGGTTGTACAGACGGATCTCGTTAGTCTAGATATAGAAGACGGTTGTACAGACGGATCTCGTTAGTCTAGATATAGAAGATGGTTGTACAACGACGTATCTCGTTCGTCTAGATATAGAAGGCGGTTGTACAGACGGATCTCGTTAGTCTAGATATAGAAGACGGTTGTACAACGACGGATCTCGTTAGTCTAGATATTGAAGACGGTTGTGCAGACGGATCTCGTTAGTCTAGATATAAAAGACGGTTGTACAGACGGATCTCGTTAGTCTAGATATAGAGGACGGTTGTACAGACGGATCTCGTTAGTCTAGATATTGAAGACGTTTGTCCAACGACGTACCTCGTTAGTCTAGATATAGAAAACGGTTGTACAGACGGATCTCGTTAGTCTAGATATAGAAGAGGGTTGTACAACGACGGATCTCGTTAGTCTAGATATAGAAAACGGTTGTACAGGCGGATCTCGTTGGTCTAGATATAGAGGACGGTTGTACAGACGGATCTCGTTAGTCTAGATATAGAAGACGTTTGTCCAACGACGTATCTCGTTAGTCTAGATATAGAAGACGACTGTACAGACGGATCGCGTTAGTCTAGATATAGAAGACGGTTGTACAGACGGATCCCGTTAGTCTAGATATAGAAGACGTTTGTCCAACGACGTATCTCGTTAGTCTAGATATAGAAGACGGTTGTACAGACGGATCTCGTTAGTCTAGATATAGAAGAACGTTGTACAGACGGGTCTCGTGAGTCTAGATAGAGAAGACGGTTGTACAGACGGATCTCGTTAGTCTAGATATAGAAGACGGTTGTACAGACGGATCTCGTTAGTCTAGATATAGAAGACGGTTGTGCAGACGGATCGCGTTAGTCTAGATATAGAAGACGGTTGTATAGACGGATCTCATTAGTCTAGATATAGAAGACGGTTGTACAGACGGATCTCGTTATTCTAGATATAGAAGACGGTTGTACAGACGGATCCCGTTAGTCTAGATATAGAAGACTGTTGTACAGACGGATCTCGTTAGTCTAGATATAGAAGACGGTTGTATAACGAGAGATCTCGTTAGTCTAGATATAGAAGACGGTTGTACAGACGGATCTCGTTAGTCTAGATATAGAAGACGGTTGTACAGCCGGATCTCGTTAGTCTAGATATAGAAGACGGTTGTACAGACGGATCACGTTAGTCTAGATATAGAAGACGGTTGTACAGACGGATCTCGTTAGTCTAGATATAGAAGACGGTTGTACAGACGGATCTCGTTAGTCTAGATATAGAAGAACGTTGTACAGACGGGTCTCGTGAGTCTAGATATAGAAGACGGTTGTACAGACGGATCTCGTTAGTCTAGATATAGAAGACGGTTGTATAACGAGAGATCTCGTTAGTCTAGATATAGAAGACGGTTGTACAGACGGATCTCATTAGTCTAGATTAAGAAGACGGTTGTACAGCCGGATCTCGTTAGTCTAGATATAGAAGACGGTTGTACAGACGGATCTCGTTAGTCTAGATATAGAAGAACGTTGTACAGACGGGTCTCGTGAGTCTAGATAGAGAAGACGGTTGTACAGACGGATCTCGTTAGTCTAGATATAGAAGACGGTTGTACAGACGGATCTCGTTAGTCTAGAAATAGAAGACGGTTGTACAGACGGATCTCGTTAGTCTAGATATTGAAGACGTTTGTCCAACGACGTATCTCGTTAGTCTAGATATAGAAGACGGTTGTACAGACGGATCTCGTTAGTCTAGATATAGAAGACGGTTGTACAGACGGATCTCGTTAGTCTAGATATAGAAGATGGTTGTACAACGACGTATCTCGTTCGTCTAGATATAGAAGGCGGTTGTACAGACGGATCTCGTTAGTCTAGATATAGAAGACGGTTGTACAGACGGATCTCGTTAGTCTAGATATTGAAGACGTTTGTCCAACGACGGATCTCGTTAGTCTAGATATAGAAAGCGGTTGTACAGACGGATCTCGTTAGTCTAGATATAGAAGACGGTTGTACAACGACGGATCTCGTTAGTCTAGATATAGAAGACGGTTGTGCAGACGGATCTCGTTAGTCTAGATATAAAAGACGGTTGTACAGACGGGTCTCGTTAGTCTAGATATAGAAGACGGTTGTACAGACGGATCTCGTGAGTCTAGATATAGAAGACGGTTGTACAGGCGGATCTCGTTGGTCTAGATATAGAGGACGGTTGTACAGACGGATCTCGTTAGTCTAGATATAGAAGACGTTTGTCCAACGACGTATCTCGTTAGTCTAGATATAGAAGACGGCTGTACAGACGGATCGCGTTAGTCTAGATATAGAAGACGGTTGTACAGACGGATCCCGTTAGTCTAGATATAGAAGACGGTTGTATAACGAGAGATCTCGTTAGTCTAGATATAGAAAACGGTTGTACAGACGGATCGCGTTAGTCTAGATATAGAAGATGGTTGTACAACGACGCATCTCGTTAGTCTAGATATAGAAGGCGGTTGTACAGACGGATCTCGTTAGTCTAGATATAGAAGACGGTTGTACAGACGGATCTCGTTAGTCTAGATATTGAAGACGTTTGTCCAACGACGTATCTCGTTAGTCTAGATATAGAAGACAGTTGTACAGACGGATCTCGTTAGTCTAGATATAGAAGACGGTTGTACAGACGGATCTCGTTAGTCTAGATATAGAAGACGGTTGTACAGACGGATCTCGTTAGTCTAGATATAGAAGACAGTGGTACAGACGGATCTCGTTAGTCTAGATATAGAAGACGGTTGTACAGACGGATCTCGTTAGTCTAGATATAGAAGACGTTTGTCCAACGACGTATCTCGTTAGTCTAGATATAGAAGACGGTTGTACAGACGGATCTCGTTAGTCTAGATATAGAAGAACGTTGTACAGACGGGTCTCGTGAGTCTAGATAGAGAAGACGGTTGTACAGACGGATCTCGTTAGTCTAGATATAGAAGACGGTTGTACAGACGGATCTCGTTAGTCTAGATATAGAAGACGGTTGTGCAGACGGATCGCGTTAGTCTAGATATAGAAGACGGTTGTATAGACGGATCTCATTAGTCTAGATATAGAAGACGGTTGTACAGACGGATCTCGTTATTCTAGATATAGAAGACGGTTGTACAGACGGATCCCGTTAGTCTAGATATAGAAGACGGTTGTACAGACGGATCTCGTTAGTCTAGATATAGAAGACGGTTGTATAACGAGAGATCTCGTTAGTCTAGATATAGAAGACGGTTGTACAGACGGATCTCGTTAGTCTAGATATAGAAGACGGTTGTACAGCCGGATCTCGTTAGTCTAGATATAGAAGACGGTTGTACAGACGGATCACGTTAGTCTAGATATAGAAGACGGTTGTACAGACGGATCTCGTTAGTCTAGATATAGAAGACGGTTGTACAGACGGATCTCGTTAGTCTAGATATAGAAGAACGTTGTACAGACGGGTCTCGTGAGTCTAGATAGAGAAGACGGTTGTACAGACGGATCTCGTTAGTCTAGATATAGAAGACGGTTGTACAGACGGATCTCGTTAGTCTAGAAATAGAAGACGGTTGTACAGACGGATCTCGTTAGTCTAGATATTGAAGACGTTTGTCCAACGACGTATCTCGTTAGTCTAGATATAGAAGACGGTTGTACAGACGGATCTCGTTAGTCTAGATATAGAAGACGGTTGTACAGACGGATCTCGTTAGTCTAGATATAGAAGATGGTTGTACAACGACGTATCTCGTTCGTCTAGATATAGAAGGCGGTTGTACAGACGGATCTCGTTAGTCTAGATATAGAAGACGGTTGTACAGACGGATCTCGTTAGTCTAGATATTGAAGACGTTTGTCCAACGACGGATCTCGTTAGTCTAGATATAGAAAGCGGTTGTACAGACGGATCTCGTTAGTCTAGATATAGAAGACGGTTGTACAACGACGGATCTCGTTAGTCTAGATATAGAAGACGGTTGTGCAGACGGATCTCGTTAGTCTAGATATAAAAGACGGTTGTACAGACGGGTCTCGTTAGTCTAGATATAGAAGACGGTTGTACAGACGGATCTCGTGAGTCTAGATATAGAAGACGGTTGTACAGGCGGATCTCGTTGGTCTAGATATAGAGGACGGTTGTACAGACGGATCTCGTTAGTCTAGATATAGAAGACGTTTGTCCAACGACGTATCTCGTTAGTCTAGATATAGAAGACGGCTGTACAGACGGATCGCGTTAGTCTAGATATAGAAGACGGTTGTACAGACGGATCCCGTTAGTCTAGATATAGAAGACGGTTGTATAACGAGAGATCTCGTTAGTCTAGATATAGAAAACGGTTGTACAGACGGATCGCGTTAGTCTAGATATAGAAGATGGTTGCACAACGACGCATCTCGTTAGTCTAGATATAGAAGGCGGTTGTACAGACGGATCTCGTTAGTCTAGATATAGAAGACGGTTGTACAGACGGATCTCGTTAGTCTAGATATTGAAGACGTTTGTCCAACGACGTATCTCGTTAGTCTAGATATAGAAGACAGTTGTACAGACGGATCTCGTTAGTCTAGATATAGAAGACGGTTGTACAGACGGATCTCGTTAGTCTAGATATAGAAGACGGTTGTACAGACGGATCTCGTTAGTCTAGATATAGAAGACAGTGGTACAGACGGATCTCGTTAGTCTAGATATAGAAGACGGTTGTACAGACGGATCTCGTTAGTCTAGATATAGAAGACGTTTGTCCAACGACGTATCTCGTTAGTCTAGATATAGAAGACGGTTGTACAGACGGATCTCGTTAGTCTAGATATAGAAGAACGTTGTACAGACGGGTCTCGTGAGTCTAGATAGAGAAGACGGTTGTACAGACGGATCTTGTTAGTCTAGATATAGAAGACGGTTGTACAGACGGATCTCGTTAGTCTAGATATAGAAGACGGTTGTGCAGACGGATCGCGTTAGTCTAGATATAGAAGACGGTTGTACAGACGGATCCCGTTAGTCTAGATATAGAAGACGGTTGTATAACGAGAGATCTCGTTAGTCTAGATATAGAAAACGGTTGTACAGACGGATCTCGTTAGTCTAGATATAGAAGAGGGTTGTACAACGACGGATCTCGTTAGTCTAGATATAGAAAACGGTTGTACAGACGGGTCTCGTTAGTCTAGATATAGAAGACGGTTGTACAGACGGATCTCGTGAGTCTAGATATAGAAGACGGTTGTACAGGCGGATCTCGTTGGTCTAGATATAGAGGACGGTTGTACAGACGGATTTCGTTAGACTAGATATAGATGACGGTTGTACAGACCGATCTCGTTAGTCTAGATATAGAAGACGGTTGTACAGACGGATCTCGTTAGTCTAGATATAGAAGACGGTTGTACAGACGGATCTCGTTAGTCTAGATATAGAAGACAGTGGTACAGACGGATCTCGTTAGTCTAGATATAGAAGACGGTTGTACAGACGGATCTCGTTAGTCTAGATATAGAAGAGGGTTGTACAACGACGGATCTCGTTAGTCTAGATATAGAAAACGGTTGTACAGACGGGTCTCGTTAGTCTAGATAGAGAAGACGGTTGTACAGACGGATCTCGTTAGTCTAGATATAGAAGACGGTTGTACAGACGGATCTCGTTAGTCTAGATATAGAAGACGTTTGTCCAACGACGTATCTCGTTAGTCTAGATATAGAAGACGGTTGTACAGACGGATCGCGTTAGTCTAGATATAGAAGACGGTTGTACAGACGGATCCCGTTAGTCTAGATATAGAAGACGGTTGTATAACGAGAGATCTCGTTAGTCTAGATATAGAAAACGGTTGTACAGACGGATCGCGTTAGTCTAGATATAGAAGATGGTTGTACAACGACGTATCTCGTTAGTCTAGATATAGAAGGCGGTTGTACAGACGGATCTCGTTAGTCTAGATATAGAAGACGGTTGTACAGACGGATCTCGTTAGTCTAGATATTGAAGACGTTTGTCCAACGACGTATCTCGTTAGTCTAGATATAGAAGACAGTTGTACACACGGATCTCGTTAGTCTAGATATAGAAGACGGTTGTACAGACGGATCTCGTTAGTCTAGATATAGAAGACGGTTGTACAGACGGATCTCGTTAGTCTAGATATAGAAGACAGTGGTACAGACGGATCTCGTTAGTCTAGATATAGAAGGAGGTTGTACAGACGGGTCTCGTGAGTCTAGATAGAGAAGACGGTTGTACAGACGGTTCTCGTTAGTCTAGATACAGAAGACGGTTGTATAGACGGATCTCATTAGTCTAGATATAGAAGACGGTTGTACAGACGGATCTCGTTAGTCTAGATATTGAAGACGTTTGTCCAACGACGTATCTCGTTAGTCTAGATATAGAAGACAGTTGTACAGACGGATCTCGTTAGTCTAGATATAGAAGACGGTTGTACAGACGGATCGCGTTAGTCTAGATATAGAAGATGGTTGTACAACGACGTATCTCGTTAGTCTAGATATAGAAGGCGGTTGTACAGACGGATCTCGTTAGTCTAGATATAGAAGACGGTTGTACAGACGGATCTCGTTAGTCTAGATATTGAAGACGTTTGTCCAACGACGTATCTCGTTAGTCTAGATATAGAAGACAGTTGTACAGACGGATCTCGTTAGTCTAGATATAGAAGACGGTTGTACAGACGGATCTCGTTAGTCTAGATATAGAAGACGGTTGTACAGACGGATCTCGTTAGTCTAGATATAGAAGAACGTTGTACAGACGGGTCTCGTGAGTCTAGATAGAGAAGACGGTTGTACAGACGGATCTCGTTAGTCTAGATATAGAAGACGGTTGTACAGACGGATCTCGTTAGTCTAGAAATAGAAGACGGTTGTACAGACGGATCTCGTTAGTCTAGATATTGAAGACGTTTGTCCAACGACGTATCTCGTTAGTCTAGATATAGAAGACGGTTGTACAGACGGATCTCGTTAGTCTAGATATAGAAGACGGTTGTACAGACGGATCTCGTTAGTCTAGATATAGAAGATGGTTGTACAACGACGTATCTCGTTCGTCTAGATATAGAAGGCGGTTGTACAGACGGATCTCGTTAGTCTAGATATAGAAGACGGTTGTACAGACGGATCTCGTTAGTCTAGATATTGAAGACGTTTGTCCAACGACGTACCTCGTTAGTCTAGATATAGAAAGCGGTTGTACAGACGGATCTCGTTAGTCTAGATATAGAAGACGGTTGTACAACGACGGATCTCGTTAGTCTAGATATAGAAGACGGTTGTGCAGACGGATCTCGTTAGTCTAGATATAAAAGACGGTTGTACAGACGGGTCTCGTTAGTCTAGATATAGAAGACGGTTGTACAGACGGATCTCGTGAGTCTAGATATAGAAGACGGTTGTACAGGCGGATCTCGTTGGTCTAGATATAGAGGACGGTTGTACAGACGGATCTCGTTAGTCTAGATATAGAAGACGTTTGTCCAACGACGTATCTCGTTAGTCTAGATATAGAAGACGGTTGTACAGACGGATCGCGTTAGTCTATATATAGAAGACGGTTGTACAGACGGATCCCGTTAGTCTAGATATAGAAGACGGTTGTATAACGAGAGATCTCGTTAGTCTAGATATAGAAAACGGTTGTACAGACGGATCGCGTTAGTCTAGATATAGAAGATGGTTGTACAACGACGCATCTCGTTAGTCTAGATATAGAAGGCGGTTGTACAGACGGATCTCGTTAGTCTAGATATAGAAGACGGTTGTACAGACGGATCTCGTTAGTCTAGATATAGAAGAACGTTGTACAGACGGGTCTCGTGAGTCTAGATAGAGAAGACGGTTGTACAGACGGATCTCGTTAGTCTAGATATAGAAGACGGTTGTACAGACGGATCTCGTTAGTCTAGATATAGAAGACGGTTGTGCAGACGGATCGCGTTAGTCTAGATATAGAAGACGGTTGTACAGACGGATCCCGTTAGTCTAGATATAGAAGACGGTTGTATAACGAGAGATCTCGTTAGTCTAGATATAGAAAACGGTTGTACAGACGGATCTCGTTAGTCTAGATATAGAAGAGGGTTGTACAACGACGGATCTCGTTAGTCTAGATATAGAAAACGGTTGTACAGACGGGTCTCGTTAGTCTAGATATAGAAGACGGTTGTACAGACGGATCTCGTGAGTCTAGATATAGAAGACGGTTGTACAGGCGGATCTCGTTGGTCTAGATATAGAGGACGGTTGTACAGACGGATTTCGTTAGACTAGATATAGATGACGGTTGTACAGACGGATCTCGTTAGTCTAGATATAGAAGAAGGTTGTACAGACGGGTCTCGTGAGTCTAGATAGAGAAGACGGTTGTACAGACGGATCTCGTTAGTCTAGATATAGAAGACGTTTGTCCAACGACGTATCTCGTTAGTCTAGATATAGAAGACGGTTGTACAGACGGATCGCGTTAGTCTAGATATAGAAGACGGTTGTACAGACGGATCCCGTTAGTCTAGATATAGAAGACGGTTGTATAACGAGAGATCTCGTTAGTCTAGATATAGAAAACGGTTGTACAGACGGATCGCGTTAGTCTAGATATAGAAGATGGTTGTACAACGACGTATCTCGTTAGTCTAGATATAGAAGGCGGTTGTACAGACGGATCTCGTTAGTGTAGATATAGAAGACGGTTGTACAGACGGATCTCGTTAGTCTAGATATTGAAGACGTTTGTCCAACGACGTATCTCGTTAGTCTAGATATAGAAGACAGTTGTACAGACGGATCTCGTTAGTCTAGATATAGAAGACGGTTGTACAGACGGATCTCGTTAGTCTAGATATAGAAGACGGTTGTACAGACGGATCTCGTTAGTCTAGATATAGAAGACAGTGGTACAGACGGATCTCGTTAGTCTAGATATAGAAGAAGGTTGTACAGACGGGTCTCGTGAGTCTAGATAGAGAAGACGGTTGTACAGACGGGTCTCGTTAGTCTAGATACAGAAGACGGTTGTATAGACGGATCTCATTAGTCTAGATATAGAAGACGGTTGTACAGACGGATCTCGTTATTCTAGATATAGAAGACGGTTGTACAGACGGATCCCGTTAGTCTAGATATAGAAGACGGTTGTATAACGAGAGATCTCGTTAGTCTAGATATAGAAGACGATTATACAGACGGATCTCGTTAGTCTAGATATAGAAGACGGTTGTATAACGACGTATCTCGTTAGTCTAGATATAGAAGACGGTTGTACAGACGGATCTCGTTAGTCTAGATATAGAAGACGGTTGTACAGACGGATCTCGTTAGTCTAGATATAGAAGATGGTTGTACAACGACGTATCTCGTTCGTCTAGATATAGAAGGCGGTTGTACAGACGGATCTCGTTAGTCTAGATATAGAAGGCGGTTGTACAGACGGATCTCGTTAGTCTAGATATAGAAGACGGTTGTACAGACGGATCTCGTTAGTCTAGATATTGAAGACGTTTGTCCAACGACGTATCTCGTTAGTCTAGATATAGAAGACAGTTGTACAGACGGATCTCGTTAGTCTAGATATAGAAGACGGTTGTACAGACGGATCGCGTTAGTCTAGATATAGAAGATGGTTGTACAACGACGTATCTCGTTAGTCTAGATATAGAAGGCGGTTGTACAGACGGATCTCGTTAGTCTAGATATAGAAGACGGTTGTACAGACGGATCTCGTTAGTCTAGATATTGAAGACGTTTGTCCAACGACGTATCTCGTTAGTCTAGATATAGAAGACAGTTGTACAGACGGATCTCGTTAGTCTAGATATAGAAGACGGTTGTACAGACGGATCTCGTTAGTCTAGATATAGAAGACGGTTGTACAGACGGATCTCGTTAGTCTAGATATAGAAGAACGTTGTACAGACGGGTCTCGTGAGTCTAGATAGAGAAGACGGTTGTACAGACGGATCTCGTTAGTCTAGATATAGAAGACGGTTGTACAGACGGATCTCGTTAGTCTAGAAATAGAAGACGGTTGTACAGACGGATCTCGTTAGTCTAGATATTGAAGACGTTTGTCCAACGACGTATCTCGTTAGTCTAGATATAGAAGACGGTTGTACAGACGGATCTCGTTAGTCTAGATATAGAAGACGGTTGTACAGACGGATCTCGTTAGTCTAGATATAGAAGATGGTTGTACAACGACGTATCTCGTTCGTCTAGATATAGAAGGCGGTTGTACAGACGGATCTCGTTAGTCTAGATATAGAAGACGGTTGTACAGACGGATCTCGTTAGTCTAGATATTGAAGACGTTTGTCCAACGACGTACCTCGTTAGTCTAGATATAGAAAGCGGTTGTACAGACGGATCTCGTTAGTCTAGATATAGAAGACGGTTGTACAACGACGGATCTCGTTAGTCTAGATATAGAAGACGGTTGTGCAGACGGATCTCGTTAGTCTAGATATAAAAGACGGTTGTACAGACGGGTCTCGTTAGTCTAGATATAGAAGACGGTTGTACAGACGGATCTCGTGAGTCTAGATATAGAAGACGGTTGTACAGGCGGATCTCGTTGGTCTAGATATAGAGGACGGTTGTACAGACGGATCTCGTTAGTCTAGATATAGAAGACGTTTGTCCAACGACGTATCTCGTTAGTCTAGATATAGAAGACGGTTGTACAGACGGATCGCGTTAGTCTATATATAGAAGACGGTTGTACAGACGGATCCCGTTAGTCTAGATATAGAAGACGGTTGTATAACGAGAGATCTCGTTAGTCTAGATATAGAAAACGGTTGTACAGACGGATCGCGTTAGTCTAGATATAGAAGATGGTTGTACAACGACGCATCTCGTTAGTCTAGATATAGAAGGCGGTTGTACAGACGGATCTCGTTAGTCTAGATATAGAAGACGGTTGTACAGACGGATCTCGTTAGTCTAGATATAGAAGAACGTTGTACAGACGGGTCTCGTGAGTCTAGATAGAGAAGACGGTTGTACAGACGGATCTCGTTAGTCTAGATATAGAAGACGGTTGTACAGACGGATCTCGTTAGTCTAGATATAGAAGACGGTTGTGCAGACGGATCGCGTTAGTCTAGATATAGAAGACGGTTGTACAGACGGATCCCGTTAGTCTAGATATAGAAGACGGTTGTATAACGAGAGATCTCGTTAGTCTAGATATAGAAAACGGTTGTACAGACGGATCTCGTTAGTCTAGATATAGAAGAGGGTTGTACAACGACGGATCTCGTTAGTCTAGATATAGAAAACGGTTGTACAGACGGGTCTCGTTAGTCTAGATATAGAAGACGGTTGTACAGACGGATCTCGTGAGTCTAGATATAGAAGACGGTTGTACAGGCGGATCTCGTTGGTCTAGATATAGAGGACGGTTGTACAGACGGATTTCGTTAGACTAGATATAGATGACGGTTGTACAGACGGATCTCGTTAGTCTAGATATAGAAGAAGGTTGTACAGACGGGTCTCGTGAGTCTAGATAGAGAAGACGGTTGTACAGACGGATCTCGTTAGTCTAGATATAGAAGACGTTTGTCCAACGACGTATCTCGTTAGTCTAGATATAGAAGACGGTTGTACAGACGGATCGCGTTAGTCTAGATATAGAAGACGGTTGTACAGACGGATCCCGTTAGTCTAGATATAGAAGACGGTTGTATAACGAGAGATCTCGTTAGTCTAGATATAGAAAACGGTTGTACAGACGGATCGCGTTAGTCTAGATATAGAAGATGGTTGTACAACGACGTATCTCGTTAGTCTAGATATAGAAGGCGGTTGTACAGACGGATCTCGTTAGTCTAGATATAGAAGACGGTTGTACAGACGGATCTCGTTAGTCTAGATATTGAAGACGTTTGTCCAACGACGTATCTCGTTAGTCTAGATATAGAAGACAGTTGTACAGACGGATCTCGTTAGTCTAGATATAGAAGACGGTTGTACAGACGGATCTCGTTAGTCTAGATATAGAAGACGGTTGTACAGACGGATCTCGTTAGTCTAGATATAGAAGACAGTGGTACAGACGGATCTCGTTAGTCTAGATATAGAAGAAGGTTGTACAGACGGGTCTCGTGAGTCTAGATAGAGAAGACGGTTGTACAGACGGGTCTCGTTAGTCTAGATACAGAAGACGGTTGTATAGACGGATCTCATTAGTCTAGATATAGAAGACGGTTGTACAGACGGATCTCGTTATTCTAGATATAGAAGACGGTTGTACAGACGGATCCCGTTAGTCTAGATATAGAAGAAGGTTGTATAACGAGAGATCTCGTTAGTCTAGATATAGAAGACGATTATACAGACGGATCTCGTTAGTCTAGATATAGAAGACGGTTGTATAACGACGTATCTCGTTAGTCTAGATATAGAAGACGGTTGTACAGACGGATCTCGTTAGTCTAGATATAGAAGACGGTTGTACAGACGGATCTCGTTAGTCTAGATATAGAAGACGGTTGTACAGACGGATCTCGTTAGTCTAGATATAGAAGACAGTGGTACAGACGGATCTCGTTAGTCTAGATATAGAAGAAGGTTGTACAGACGGGTCTCGTGAGTCTAGATAGAGAAGACGGTTGTACAGACGGGTCTCGTTAGTCTAGATACAGAAGACGGTTGTATAGACGGATCTCATTAGTCTAGATATAGAAGACGGTTGTACAGACGGATCTCGTTATTCTAGATATAGAAGACGGTTGTACAGACGGATCCCGTTAGTCTAGATATAGAAGACGGTTGTATAACGAGAGATCTCGTTAGTCTAGATATAGAAGACGATTATACAGACGGATCTCGTTAGTCTAGATATAGAAGACGGTTGTATAACGACGTATCTCGTTAGTCTAGATATAGAAGACGGTTGTACAGACGGATCTCGTTAGTCTAGATATAGAAGACGGTTGTACAGACGGATCTCGTTAGTCTAGATATAGAAGATGGTTGTACAACGACGTATCTCGTTCGTCTAGATATAGAAGGCGGTTGTACAGACGGATCTCGTTAGTCTAGATATAGAAGGCGGTTGTACAGACGGATCTCGTTAGTCTAGATATAGAAGACGGTTGTACAGACGGATCTCGTTAGTCTAGATATTGAAGACGTTTGTCCAACGACGTATCTCGTTAGTCTAGATATAGAAGACAGTTGTACAGACGGATCTCGTTAGTCTAGATATAGAAGACGGTTGTACAGACGGATCGCGTTAGTCTAGATATAGAAGATGGTTGTACAACGACGTATCTCGTTAGTCTAGATATAGAAGGCGGTTGTACAGACGGATCTCGTTAGTCTAGATATAGAAGACGGTTGTACAGACGGATCTCGTTAGTCTAGATATTGAAGACGTTTGTCCAACGACGTATCTCGTTAGTCTAGATATAGAAGACAGTTGTACAGACGGATCTCGTTAGTCTAGATATAGAAGACGGTTGTACAGACGGATCTCGTTAGTCTAGATATAGAAGACGGTTGTACAGACGGATCTCGTTAGTCTAGATATAGAAGAACGTTGTACAGACGGGTCTCGTGAGTCTAGATAGAGAAGACGGTTGTACAGACGGATCTCGTTAGTCTAGATATAGAAGACGGTTGTACAGACGGATCTCGTTAGTCTAGAAATAGAAGACGGTTGTACAGACGGATCTCGTTAGTCTAGATATTGAAGACGTTTGTCCAACGACGTATCTCGTTAGTCTAGATATAGAAGACGGTTGTACAGACGGATCTCGTTAGTCTAGATATAGAAGACGGTTGTACAGACGGATCTCGTTAGTCTAGATATAGAAGATGGTTGTACAACGACGTATCTCGTTCGTCTAGATATAGAAGGCGGTTGTACAGACGGATCTCGTTAGTCTAGATATAGAAGACGGTTGTACAGACGGATCTCGTTAGTCTAGATATTGAAGACGTTTGTCCAACGACGTACCTCGTTAGTCTAGATATAGAAAGCGGTTGTACAGACGGATCTCGTTAGTCTAGATATAGAAGACGGTTGTACAACGACGGATCTCGTTAGTCTAGATATAGAAGACGGTTGTGCAGACGGATCTCGTTAGTCTAGATATAAAAGACGGTTGTACAGACGGGTCTCGTTAGTCTAGATATAGAAGACGGTTGTACAGACGGATCTCGTGAGTCTAGATATAGAAGACGGTTGTACAGGCGGATCTCGTTGGTCTAGATATAGAGGACGGTTGTACAGACGGATCTCGTTAGTCTAGATATAGAAGACGTTTGTCCAACGACGTATCTCGTTAGTCTAGATATAGAAGACGGTTGTACAGACGGATCGCGTTAGTCTATATATAGAAGACGGTTGTACAGACGGATCCCGTTAGTCTAGATATAGAAGACGGTTGTATAACGAGAGATCTCGTTAGTCTAGATATAGAAAACGGTTGTACAGACGGATCGCGTTAGTCTAGATATAGAAGATGGTTGTACAACGACGCATCTCGTTAGTCTAGATATAGAAGGCGGTTGTACAGACGGATCTCGTTAGTCTAGATATAGAAGACGGTTGTACAGACGGATCTCGTTAGTCTAGATATAGAAGAACGTTGTACAGACGGGTCTCGTGAGTCTAGATAGAGAAGACGGTTGTACAGACGGATCTCGTTAGTCTAGATATAGAAGACGGTTGTACAGACGGATCTCGTTAGTCTAGATATAGAAGACGGTTGTGCAGACGGATCGCGTTAGTCTAGATATAGAAGACGGTTGTACAGACGGATCCCGTTAGTCTAGATATAGAAGACGGTTGTATAACGAGAGATCTCGTTAGTCTAGATATAGAAAACGGTTGTACAGACGGATCTCGTTAGTCTAGATATAGAAGAGGGTTGTACAACGACGGATCTCGTTAGTCTAGATATAGAAAACGGTTGTACAGACGGGTCTCGTTAGTCTAGATATAGAAGACGGTTGTACAGACGGATCTCGTGAGTCTAGATATAGAAGACGGTTGTACAGGCGGATCTCGTTGGTCTAGATATAGAGGACGGTTGTACAGACGGATTTCGTTAGACTAGATATAGATGACGGTTGTACAGACGGATCTCGTTAGTCTAGATATAGAAGAACGTTGTACAGACGGGTCTCGTGAGTCTAGATAGAGAAGACGGTTGTACAGACGGATCTCGTTAGTCTAGATATAGAAGACGGTTGTACAGACGGATCTCGTTAGTCTAGATATAGAAGACGGTTGTGCAGACGGATCGCGTTAGTCTAGATATAGAAGACGGTTGTACAGACGGATCCCGTTAGTCTAGATATAGAAGACGGTTGTATAACGAGAGATCTCGTTAGTCTAGATATAGAAAACGGTTGTACAGACGGATCTCGTTAGTCTAGATATAGAAGAGGGTTGTACAACGACGGATCTCGTTAGTCTAGATATAGAAAACGGTTGTACAGACGGGTCTCGTTAGTCTAGATATAGAAGACGGTTGTACAGACGGATCTCGTGAGTCTAGATATAGAAGACGGTTGTACAGGCGGATCTCGTTGGTCTAGATATAGAGGACGGTTGTACAGACGGATTTCGTTAGACTAGATATAGATGACGGTTGTACAGACGGATCTCGTTAGTCTAGATATAGAAGAAGGTTGTACAGACGGGTCTCGTGAGTCTAGATAGAGAAGACGGTTGTACAGACGGATCTCGTTAGTCTAGATATAGAAGACGTTTGTCCAACGACGTATCTCGTTAGTCTAGATATAGAAGACGGTTGTACAGACGGATCGCGTTAGTCTAGATATAGAAGACGGTTGTACAGACGGATCCCGTTAGTCTAGATATAGAAGACGGTTGTATAACGAGAGATCTCGTTAGTCTAGATATAGAAAACGGTTGTACAGACGGATCGCGTTAGTCTAGATATAGAAGATGGTTGTACAACGACGTATCTCGTTAGTCTAGATATAGAAGGCGGTTGTACAGACGGATCTCGTTAGTCTAGATATAGAAGACGGTTGTACAGACGGATCTCGTTAGTCTAGATATTGAAGACGTTTGTCCAACGACGTATCTCGTTAGTCTAGATATAGAAGACAGTTGTACAGACGGATCTCGTTAGTCTAGATATAGAAGACGGTTGTACAGACGGATCTCGTTAGTCTAGATATAGAAGACGGTTGTACAGACGGATCTCGTTAGTCTAGATATAGAAGACAGTGGTACAGACGGATCTCGTTAGTCTAGATATAGAAGAAGGTTGTACAGACGGGTCTCGTGAGTCTAGATAGAGAAGACGGTTGTACAGACGGGTCTCGTTAGTCTAGATACAGAAGACGGTTGTATAGACGGATCTCATTAGTCTAGATATAGAAGACGGTTGTACAGACGGATCTCGTTATTCTAGATATAGAAGACGGTTGTACAGACGGATCCCGTTAGTCTAGATATAGAAGAAGGTTGTATAACGAGAGATCTCGTTAGTCTAGATATAGAAGACGATTATACAGACGGATCTCGTTAGTCTAGATATAGAAGACGGTTGTATAACGACGTATCTCGTTAGTCTAGATATAGAAGACGGTTGTACAGACGGATCTCGTTAGTCTAGATATAGAAGACGGTTGTACAGACGGATCTCGTTAGTCTAGATATAGAAGATGGTTGTACAACGACGTATCTCGTTCGTCTAGATATAGAAGGCGGTTGTACAGACGGATCTCGTTAGTCTAGATATAGAAGACGGTTGTACAGACGGATCTCGTTAGTCTAGATATTGAAGACGTTTGTCCAACGACGTACCTCGTTAGTCTAGATATAGAAAGCGGTTGTACAGACGGATCTCGTTAGTCTAGATATAGAAGACGGTTGTACAACGACGGATCTCGTTAGTCTAGATATAGAAGACGGTTGTACAGACGGATCTCGTTAGTCTAGATATAGAAGACGGTTGTACAGACGGATCTCGTTAGTCTAGATATAGAAGAACGTTGTACAGACGGGTCTCGTGAGTCTAGATATAGAAGACGGTTGTACAACGACGGATCTCGTTAGTCTAGATATAGAAGACGGTTGTACAGACGGATCTCGTTAGTCTAGATATTGAAGACGTTTGTCCAACGACGTATCTCGTTAGTCTAGATATAGAAGACGGTTGTACAGACGGATCTCGTTAGTCTAGATATAGAAGACGGTTGTACAGACGGATCTCGTTAGTCTAGATATAGAAGATGGTTGTACAACGACGTATCTCGTTCGTCTAGATATAGAAGGCGGTTGTTCAGACGGATCTCGTTAGTCTAGATATTGAAGACGTTTGTCCAACGATGTACCTCGTTAGTCTAGATATAGAAAACGGTTGTACAGACGGATCTCGTTAGTCTAGATATAGAAGACGGTTGTACAACGACGGATCTCGTTAGTCTAGATATAGAAGACGGTTGTGCAGACGGATCTCGTTAGTCTAGATATAAAAGACGGTTGTACAGACGGATCTCGTTAGTCTAGATATAGAGGACGGTTGTACAGACGGATCTCGTTAGTCTAGATATTGAAGACGTTTGTCCAACGACGTACCTCGTTAGTCTAGATATAGAAAACGGTTGTACAGACGGATCTCGTTAGTCTAGATATAGAAGACGGTTGTACAGACGGATCTCGTTATTCTAGATATAGAAGACGGTTGTACAGACGGATCCCGTTAGTCTAGATATAGAAGACGGTTGTACAGACGGATCTCGTTAGTCTAGATATAGAAGACGGTTGTATAACGAGAGATCTCGTTAGTCTAGATATAGAAGACGGTTGTACAGACGGATCTCGTTAGTCTAGATATAGAAGACGGTTGTACAGCCGGATCTCGTTAGTCTAGATATAGAAGACGGTTGTACAGACGGATCACGTTAGTCTAGATATAGAAGACGGTTGTACAGACGGATCTCGTTAGTCTAGATATAGAAGACGGTTGTACAGACGGATCTCGTTAGTCTAGATATAGAAGAACGTTGTACAGACGGGTCTCGTGAGTCTAGATAGAGAAGACGGTTGTACAGACGGATCTCGTTAGTCTAGATATAGAAGACGGTTGTACAGACGGATCTCGTTAGTCTAGAAATAGAAGACGGTTGTACAGACGGATCTCGTTAGTCTAGATATTGAAGACGTTTGTCCAACGACGTATCTCGTTAGTCTAGATATAGAAGACGGTTGTACAGACGGATCTCGTTAGTCTAGATATAGAAGACGGTTGTACAGACGGATCTCGTTAGTCTAGATATAGAAGATGGTTGTACAACGACGTATCTCGTTCGTCTAGATATAGAAGGCGGTTGTACAGACGGATCTCGTTAGTCTAGATATAGAAGACGGTTGTACAGACGGATCTCGTTAGTCTAGATATTGAAGACGTTTGTCCAACGACGGATCTCGTTAGTCTAGATATAGAAAGCGGTTGTACAGACGGATCTCGTTAGTCTAGATATAGAAGACGGTTGTACAACGACGGATCTCGTTAGTCTAGATATAGAAGACGGTTGTGCAGACGGATCTCGTTAGTCTAGATATAAAAGACGGTTGTACAGACGGGTCTCGTTAGTCTAGATATAGAAGACGGTTGTACAGACGGATCTCGTGAGTCTAGATATAGAAGACGGTTGTACAGGCGGATCTCGTTGGTCTAGATATAGAGGACGGTTGTACAGACGGATCTCGTTAGTCTAGATATAGAAGACGTTTGTCCAACGACGTATCTCGTTAGTCTAGATATAGAAGACGGCTGTACAGACGGATCGCGTTAGTCTAGATATAGAAGACGGTTGTACAGACGGATCCCGTTAGTCTAGATATAGAAGACGGTTGTATAACGAGAGATCTCGTTAGTCTAGATATAGAAAACGGTTGTACAGACGGATCGCGTTAGTCTAGATATAGAAGATGGTTGTACAACGACGCATCTCGTTAGTCTAGATATAGAAGGCGGTTGTACAGACGGATCTCGTTAGTCTAGATATAGAAGACGGTTGTACAGACGGATCTCGTTAGTCTAGATATTGAAGACGTTTGTCCAACGACGTATCTCGTTAGTCTAGATATAGAAGACAGTTGTACAGACGGATCTCGTTAGTCTAGATATAGAAGACGGTTGTACAGACGGATCTCGTTAGTCTAGATATAGAAGACGGTTGTACAGACGGATCTCGTTAGTCTAGATATAGAAGACAGTGGTACAGACGGATCTCGTTAATCTAGATATAGAAGACGGTTGTACAGACGGATCTCGTTAGTCTAGATATAGAAGACGTTTGTCCAACGACGTATCTCGTTAGTCTAGATATAGAAGACGGTTGTACAGACGGATCTCGTTAGTCTAGATATAGAAGAACGTTGTACAGACGGGTCTCGTGAGTCTAGATAGAGAAGACGGTTGTACAGACGGATCTCGTTAGTCTAGATATTGAAGACGTTTGTCCAACGACGTACCTCGTTAGTCTAGATATAGAAAGCGGTTGTACAGACGGATCTCGTTAGTCTAGATATAGAAGACGGTTGTACAACGACGGATCTCGTTAGTCTAGATATAGAAGACGGTTGTACAGACGGATCTCGTTAGTCTAGATATAGAAGACGGTTGTCCAACGACGTATCTCGTTAGTCTAGATATAGAAGACGGTTGTACAGACGGATCTCGTTAGTCTAGATATAGAAGACGGTTGTGCAGACGGATCGCGTTAGTCTAGATATAGAAGACGGTTGTACAGACGGATCCCGTTAGTCTAGATATAGAAGACGGTTGTATAACGAGAGATCTCGTTAGTCTAGATATAGAAAACGGTTGTACAGACGGATCTCGTTAGTCTAGATATAGAAGAGGGTTGTACAACGACGGATCTCGTTAGTCTAGATATAGAAAACGGTTGTACAGACGGGTCTCGTTAGTCTAGATATAGAAGACGGTTGTACAGACGGATCTCGTGAGTCTAGATATAGAAGACGGTTGTACAGGCGGATCTCGTTGGTCTAGATATAGAGGACGGTTGTACAGACGGATTTCGTTAGACTAGATATAGATGACGGTTGTACAGACCGATCTCGTTAGTCTAGATATAGAAGAAGGTTGTACAGACGGGTCTCGTGAGTCTAGATAGAGAAGACGGTTGTACAGACGGATCTCGTTAGTCTAGATATAGAAGACGGTTGTACAGACGGATCTCGTTAGTCTAGATATAGAAGACGTTTGTCCAACGACGTATCTCGTTAGTCTAGATATAGAAGACGGTTGTACAGACGGATCGCGTTAGTCTAGATATAGAAGACGGTTGTACAGACGGATCCCGTTAGTCTAGATATAGAAGACGGTTGTATAACGAGAGATCTCGTTAGTCTAGATATAGAAAACGGTTGTACAGACGGATCGCGTTAGTCTAGATATAGAAGATGGTTGTACAACGACGTATCTCGTTAGTCTAGATATAGAAGGCGGTTGTACAGACGGATCTCGTTAGTCTAGATATAGAAGACGGTTGTACAGACGGATCTCGTTAGTCTAGATATTGAAGACGTTTGTCCAACGACGTATCTCGTTAGTCTAGATATAGAAGACAGTTGTACACACGGATCTCGTTAGTCTAGATATAGAAGACGGTTGTACAGACGGATCTCGTTAGTCTAGATATAGAAGACGGTTGTACAGACGGATCTCGTTAGTCTAGATATAGAAGACAGTGGTACAGACGGATCTCGTTAGTCTAGATATAGAAGGAGGTTGTACAGACGGGTCTCGTGAGTCTAGATAGAGAAGACGGTTGTACAGACGGTTCTCGTTAGTCTAGATACAGAAGACGGTTGTATAGACGGATCTCATTAGTCTAGATATAGAAGACGGTTGTACAGACGGATCTCGTTAGTCTAGATATTGAAGACGTTTGTCCAACGACGTATCTCGTTAGTCTAGATATAGAAGACAGTTGTACAGACGGATCTCGTTAGTCTAGATATAGAAGACGGTTGTACAGACGGATCGCGTTAGTCTAGATATAGAAGATGGTTGTACAACGACGTATCTCGTTAGTCTAGATATAGAAGGCGGTTGTACAGACGGATCTCGTTAGTCTAGATATAGAAGACGGTTGTACAGACGGATCTCGTTAGTCTAGATATTGAAGACGTTTGTCCAACGACGTATCTCGTTAGTCTAGATATAGAAGACAGTTGTACAGACGGATCTCGTTAGTCTAGATATAGAAGACGGTTGTACAGACGGATCTCGTTAGTCTAGATATAGAAGACGGTTGTACAGACGGATCTCGTTAGTCTAGATATAGAAGAACGTTGTACAGACGGGTCTCGTGAGTCTAGATAGAGAAGACGGTTGTACAGACGGATCTCGTTAGTCTAGATATAGAAGACGGTTGTACAGACGGATCTCGTTAGTCTAGAAATAGAAGACGGTTGTACAGACGGATCTCGTTAGTCTAGATATTGAAGACGTTTGTCCAACGACGTATCTCGTTAGTCTAGATATAGAAGACGGTTGTACAGACGGATCTCGTTAGTCTAGATATAGAAGACGGTTGTACAGACGGATCTCGTTAGTCTAGATATAGAAGATGGTTGTACAACGACGTATCTCGTTCGTCTAGATATAGAAGGCGGTTGTACAGACGGATCTCGTTAGTCTAGATATAGAAGACGGTTGTACAGACGGATCTCGTTAGTCTAGATATTGAAGACGTTTGTCCAACGACGTACCTCGTTAGTCTAGATATAGAAAGCGGTTGTACAGACGGATCTCGTTAGTCTAGATATAGAAGACGGTTGTACAACGACGGATCTCGTTAGTCTAGATATAGAAGACGGTTGTGCAGACGGATCTCGTTAGTCTAGATATAAAAGACGGTTGTACAGACGGGTCTCGTTAGTCTAGATATAGAAGACGGTTGTACAGACGGATCTCGTGAGTCTAGATATAGAAGACGGTTGTACAGGCGGATCTCGTTGGTCTAGATATAGAGGACGGTTGTACAGACGGATCTCGTTAGTCTAGATATAGAAGACGTTTGTCCAACGACGTATCTCGTTAGTCTAGATATAGAAGACGGTTGTACAGACGGATCGCGTTAGTCTATATATAGAAGACGGTTGTACAGACGGATCCCGTTAGTCTAGATATAGAAGACGGTTGTATAACGAGAGATCTCGTTAGTCTAGATATAGAAAACGGTTGTACAGACGGATCGCGTTAGTCTAGATATAGAAGATGGTTGTACAACGACGCATCTCGTTAGTCTAGATATAGAAGGCGGTTGTACAGACGGATCTCGTTAGTCTAGATATAGAAGACGGTTGTACAGACGGATCTCGTTAGTCTAGATATAGAAGAACGTTGTACAGACGGGTCTCGTGAGTCTAGATAGAGAAGACGGTTGTACAGACGGATCTCGTTAGTCTAGATATAGAAGACGGTTGTACAGACGGATCTCGTTAGTCTAGATATAGAAGACGGTTGTGCAGACGGATCGCGTTAGTCTAGATATAGAAGACGGTTGTACAGACGGATCCCGTTAGTCTAGATATAGAAGACGGTTGTATAACGAGAGATCTCGTTAGTCTAGATATAGAAAACGGTTGTACAGACGGATCTCGTTAGTCTAGATATAGAAGAGGGTTGTACAACGACGGATCTCGTTAGTCTAGATATAGAAAACGGTTGTACAGACGGGTCTCGTTAGTCTAGATATAGAAGACGGTTGTACAGACGGATCTCGTGAGTCTAGATATAGAAGACGGTTGTACAGGCGGATCTCGTTGGTCTAGATATAGAGGACGGTTGTACAGACGGATTTCGTTAGACTAGATATAGATGACGGTTGTACAGACGGATCTCGTTAGTCTAGATATAGAAGAAGGTTGTACAGACGGGTCTCGTGAGTCTAGATAGAGAAGACGGTTGTACAGACGGATCTCGTTAGTCTAGATATAGAAGACGTTTGTCCAACGACGTATCTCGTTAGTCTAGATATAGAAGACGGTTGTACAGACGGATCGCGTTAGTCTAGATATAGAAGACGGTTGTACAGACGGATCCCGTTAGTCTAGATATAGAAGACGGTTGTATAACGAGAGATCTCGTTAGTCTAGATATAGAAAACGGTTGTACAGACGGATCGCGTTAGTCTAGATATAGAAGATGGTTGTACAACGACGTATCTCGTTAGTCTAGATATAGAAGGCGGTTGTACAGACGGATCTCGTTAGTGTAGATATAGAAGACGGTTGTACAGACGGATCTCGTTAGTCTAGATATTGAAGACGTTTGTCCAACGACGTATCTCGTTAGTCTAGATATAGAAGACAGTTGTACAGACGGATCTCGTTAGTCTAGATATAGAAGACGGTTGTACAGACGGATCTCGTTAGTCTAGATATAGAAGACGGTTGTACAGACGGATCTCGTTAGTCTAGATATAGAAGACAGTGGTACAGACGGATCTCGTTAGTCTAGATATAGAAGAAGGTTGTACAGACGGGTCTCGTGAGTCTAGATAGAGAAGACGGTTGTACAGACGGGTCTCGATAGTCTAGATACAGAAGACGGTTGTATAGACGGATCTCATTAGTCTAGATATAGAAGACGGTTGTACAGACGGATCTCGTTATTCTAGATATAGAAGACGGTTGTACAGACGGATCCCGTTAGTCTAGATATAGAAGACGGTTGTATAACGAGAGATCTCGTTAGTCTAGATATAGAAGACGATTATACAGACGGATCTCGTTAGTCTAGATATAGAAGACGGTTGTATAACGACGTATCTCGTTAGTCTAGATATAGAAGACGGTTGTACAGACGGATCTCGTTAGTCTAGATATAGAAGACGGTTGTACAGACGGATCTCGTTAGTCTAGATATAGAAGATGGTTGTACAACGACGTATCTCGTTCGTCTAGATATAGAAGGCGGTTGTACAGACGGATCTCGTTAGTCTAGATATAGAAGGCGGTTGTACAGACGGATCTCGTTAGTCTAGATATAGAAGACGGTTGTACAGACGGATCTCGTTAGTCTAGATATTGAAGACGTTTGTCCAACGACGTATCTCGTTAGTCTAGATATAGAAGACAGTTGTACAGACGGATCTCGTTAGTCTAGATATAGAAGACGGTTGTACAGACGGATCGCGTTAGTCTAGATATAGAAGATGGTTGTACAACGACGTATCTCGTTAGTCTAGATATAGAAGGCGGTTGTACAGACGGATCTCGTTAGTCTAGATATAGAAGACGGTTGTACAGACGGATCTCGTTAGTCTAGATATTGAAGACGTTTGTCCAACGACGTATCTCGTTAGTCTAGATATAGAAGACAGTTGTACAGACGGATCTCGTTAGTCTAGATATAGAAGACGGTTGTACAGACGGATCTCGTTAGTCTAGATATAGAAGACGGTTGTACAGACGGATCTCGTTAGTCTTGATATAGAAGAACGTTGTACAGACGGGTCTCGTGAGTCTAGATAGAGAAGACGGTTGTACAGACGGATCTCGTTAGTCTAGATATAGAAGACGGTTGTACAGACGGATCTCGTTAGTCTAGAAATAGAAGACGGTTGTACAGACGGATCTCGTTAGTCTAGATATTGAAGACGTTTGTCCAACGACGTATCTCGTTAGTCTAGATATAGAAGACGGTTGTACAGACGGATCTCGTTAGTCTAGATATAGAAGACGGTTGTACAGACGGATCTCGTTAGTCTAGATATAGAAGATGGTTGTACAACGACGTATCTCGTTCGTCTAGATATAGAAGGCGGTTGTACAGACGGATCTCGTTAGTCTAGATATAGAAGACGGTTGTACAGACGGATCTCGTTAGTCTAGATATTGAAGACGTTTGTCCAACGACGTACCTCGTTAGTCTAGATATAGAAAGCGGTTGTACAGACGGATCTCGTTAGTCTAGATATAGAAGACGGTTGTACAACGACGGATCTCGTTAGTCTAGATATAGAAGACGGTTGTGCAGACGGATCTCGTTAGTCTAGATATAAAAGACGGTTGTACAGACGGGTCTCGTTAGTCTAGATATAGAAGACGGTTGTACAGACGGATCTCGTGAGTCTAGATATAGAAGACGGTTGTACAGGCGGATCTCGTTGGTCTAGATATAGAGGACGGTTGTACAGACGGATCTCGTTAGTCTAGATATAGAAGACGTTTGTCCAACGACGTATCTCGTTAGTCTAGATATAGAAGACGGTTGTACAGACGGATCGCGTTAGTCTATATATAGAAGACGGTTGTACAGACGGATCCCGTTAGTCTAGATATAGAAGACGGTTGTATAACGAGAGATCTCGTTAGTCTAGATATAGAAAACGGTTGTACAGACGGATCGCGTTAGTCTAGATATAGAAGATGGTTGTACAACGACGCATCTCGTTAGTCTAGATATAGAAGGCGGTTGTACAGACGGATCTCGTTAGTCTAGATATAGAAGACGGTTGTACAGACGGATCTCGTTAGTCTAGATATAGAAGAACGTTGTACAGACGGGTCTCGTGAGTCTAGATAGAGAAGACGGTTGTACAGACGGATCTCGTTAGTCTAGATATAGAAGACGGTTGTACAGACGGATCTCGTTAGTCTAGATATAGAAGACGGTTGTGCAGACGGATCGCGTTAGTCTAGATATAGAAGACGGTTGTACAGACGGATCCCGTTAGTCTAGATATAGAAGACGGTTGTATAACGAGAGATCTCGTTAGTCTAGATATAGAAAACGGTTGTACAGACGGATCTCGTTAGTCTAGATATAGAAGAGGGTTGTACAACGACGGATCTCGTTAGTCTAGATATAGAAAACGGTTGTACAGACGGGTCTCGTTAGTCTAGATATAGAAGACGGTTGTACAGACGGATCTCGTGAGTCTAGATATAGAAGACGGTTGTACAGGCGGATCTCGTTGGTCTAGATATAGAGGACGGTTGTACAGACGGATTTCGTTAGACTAGATATAGATGACGGTTGTACAGACGGATCTCGTTAGTCTAGATATAGAAGAAGGTTGTACAGACGGGTCTCGTGAGTCTAGATAGAGAAGACGGTTGTACAGACGGATCTCGTTAGTCTAGATATAGAAGACGTTTGTCCAACGACGTATCTCGTTAGTCTAGATATAGAAGACGGTTGTACAGACGGATCGCGTTAGTCTAGATATAGAAGACGGTTGTACAGACGGATCCCGTTAGTCTAGATATAGAAGACGGTTGTATAACGAGAGATCTCGTTAGTCTAGATATAGAAAACGGTTGTACAGACGGATCGCGTTAGTCTAGATATAGAAGATGGTTGTACAACGACGTATCTCGTTAGTCTAGATATAGAAGGCGGTTGTACAGACGGATCTCGTTAGTCTAGATATAGAAGACGGTTGTACAGACGGATCTCGTTAGTCTAGATATTGAAGACGTTTGTCCAACGACGTATCTCGTTAGTCTAGATATAGAAGACAGTTGTACAGACGGATCTCGTTAGTCTAGATATAGAAGACGGTTGTACAGACGGATCTCGTTAGTCTAGATATAGAAGACGGTTGTACAGACGGATCTCGTTAGTCTAGATATAGAAGACAGTGGTACAGACGGATCTCGTTAGTCTAGATATAGAAGAAGGTTGTACAGACGGGTCTCGTGAGTCTAGATAGAGAAGACGGTTGTACAGACGGGTCTCGTTAGTCTAGATATAGAAGACGGTTGTACAGACGGATCTCGTGAGTCTAGATATAGAAGACGGTTGTACAGGCGGATCTCGTTGGTCTAGATATAGAGGACGGTTGTACAGACGGATCTCGTTAGTCTAGATATAGAAGACGTTTGTCCAACGACGTATCTCGTTAGTCTAGATATAGAAGACGGTTGTACAGACGGATCGCGTTAGTCTATATATAGAAGACGGTTGTACAGACGGATCCCGTTAGTCTAGATATAGAAGACGGTTGTATAACGAGAGATCTCGTTAGTCTAGATATAGAAAACGGTTGTACAGACGGATCGCGTTAGTCTAGATATAGAAGATGGTTGTACAACGACGCATCTCGTTAGTCTAGATATAGAAGGCGGTTGTACAGACGGATCTCGTTAGTCTAGATATAGAAGACGGTTGTACAGACGGATCTCGTTAGTCTAGATATAGAAGAACGTTGTACAGACGGGTCTCGTGAGTCTAGATAGAGAAGACGGTTGTACAGACGGATCTCGTTAGTCTAGATATAGAAGACGGTTGTACAGACGGATCTCGTTAGTCTAGATATAGAAGACGGTTGTGCAGACGGATCGCGTTAGTCTAGATATAGAAGACGGTTGTACAGACGGATCCCGTTAGTCTAGATATAGAAGACGGTTGTATAACGAGAGATCTCGTTAGTCTAGATATAGAAAACGGTTGTACAGACGGATCTCGTTAGTCTAGATATAGAAGAGGGTTGTACAACGACGGATCTCGTTAGTCTAGATATAGAAAACGGTTGTACAGACGGGTCTCGTTAGTCTAGATATAGAAGACGGTTGTACAGACGGATCTCGTGAGTCTAGATATAGAAGACGGTTGTACAGGCGGATCTCGTTGGTCTAGATATAGAGGACGGTTGTACAGACGGATTTCGTTAGACTAGATATAGATGACGGTTGTACAGACGGATCTCGTTAGTCTAGATATAGAAGAAGGTTGTACAGACGGGTCTCGTGAGTCTAGATAGAGAAGACGGTTGTACAGACGGATCTCGTTAGTCTAGATATAGAAGACGTTTGTCCAACGACGTATCTCGTTAGTCTAGATATAGAAGACGGTTGTACAGACGGATCGCGTTAGTCTAGATATAGAAGACGGTTGTACAGACGGATCCCGTTAGTCTAGATATAGAAGACGGTTGTATAACGAGAGATCTCGTTAGTCTAGATATAGAAAACGGTTGTACAGACGGATCGCGTTAGTCTAGATATAGAAGATGGTTGTACAACGACGTATCTCGTTAGTCTAGATATAGAAGGCGGTTGTACAGACGGATCTCGTTAGTCTAGATATAGAAGACGGTTGTACAGACGGATCTCGTTAGTCTAGATATTGAAGACGTTTGTCCAACGACGTATCTCGTTAGTCTAGATATAGAAGACAGTTGTACAGACGGATCTCGTTAGTCTAGATATAGAAGACGGTTGTACAGACGGATCTCGTTAGTCTAGATATAGAAGACGGTTGTACAGACGGATCTCGTTAGTCTAGATATAGAAGACAGTGGTACAGACGGATCTCGTTAGTCTAGATATAGAAGAAGGTTGTACAGACGGGTCTCGTGAGTCTAGATAGAGAAGACGGTTGTACAGACGGGTCTCGTTAGTCTAGATACAGAAGACGGTTGTATAGACGGATCTCATTAGTCTAGATATAGAAGACGGTTGTACAGACGGATCTCGTTATTCTAGATATAGAAGACGGTTGTACAGACGGATCCCGTTAGTCTAGATATAGAAGAAGGTTGTATAACGAGAGATCTCGTTAGTCTAGATATAGAAGACGATTATACAGACGGATCTCGTTAGTCTAGATATAGAAGACGGTTGTATAACGACGTATCTCTTTAGTCTAGATATAGAAGACGGTTGTACAGACGGATCTCGTTAGTCTAGATATAGAAGACGGTTGTACAGACGGATCTCGTTAGTCTAGATATAGAAGATGGTTGTACAACGACGTATCTCGTTCGTCTAGATATAGAAGGCGGTTGTACAGACGGATCTCGTTAGTCTAGATATAGAAGACGGTTGTACAGACGGATCTCGTTAGTCTAGATATTGAAGACGTTTGTCCAACGACGTACCTCGTTAGTCTAGATATAGAAAGCGGTTGTACAGACGGATCTCGTTAGTCTAGATATAGAAGACGGTTGTACAACGACGGATCTCGTTAGTCTAGATATAGAAGACGGTTGTACAGACGGATCTCGTTAGTCTAGATATAGAAGACGGTTGTACAGACGGATCTCGTTAGTCTAGATATAGAAGAACGTTGTACAGACGGGTCTCGTGAGTCTAGATATAGAAGACGGTTGTACAACGACGGATCTCGTTAGTCTAGATATAGAAGACGGTTGTACAGACGGATCTCGTTAGTCTAGATATTGAAGACGTTTGTCCAACGACGTATCTCGTTAGTCTAGATATAGAAGACGGTTGTACAGACGGATCTCGTTAGTCTAGATATAGAAGACGGTTGTACAGACGGATCTCGTTAGTCTAGATATAGAAGATGGTTGTACAACGACGTATCTCGTTCGTCTAGATATAGAAGGCGGTTGTTCAGACGGATCTCGTTAGTCTAGATATTGAAGACGTTTGTCCAACGATGTACCTCGTTAGTCTAGATATAGAAAACGGTTGTACAGACGGATCTCGTTAGTCTAGATATAGAAGACGGTTGTACAACGACGGATCTCGTTAGTCTAGATATAGAAGACGGTTGTGCAGACGGATCTCGTTAGTCTAGATATAAAAGACGGTTGTACAGACGGATCTCGTTAGTCTAGATATAGAGGACGGTTGTACAGACGGATCTCGTTAGTCTAGATATTGAAGACGTTTGTCCAACGACGTACCTCGTTAGTCTAGATATAGAAAACGGTTGTACAGACGGATCTCGTTAGTCTAGATATAGAAGAGGGTTGTACAACGACGGATCTCGTTAGTCTAGATATAGAAAACGGTTGTACAGACGGGTCTCGTTAGTCTAGATATAGAAGACGGTTGTACAGACGGATCTCGTGAGTCTAGATATAGAAGACGGTTGTACAGGCGGATCTCGTTGGTCTAGATATAGAGGACGGTTGTACAGACGGATTTCGTTAGACTAGATATAGATGACGGTTGTACAGACGGATCTCGTTAGTCTAGATATAGAAGAAGGTTGTACAGACGGGTCTCGTGAGTCTAGATTGAGAAGACGGTTGTACAGACGGATCTCGTTAGTCTAGATATAGAAGACGGTTGTACAGACGGATCTCGTTAGTCTAGATATAGAAGACGTTTGTCCAACGACGTATCTCGTTAGTCTAGATATAGAAGACGGTTGTACAGACGGATCTCGTGAGTCTAGATATAGAAGACGGTTGTACAGACGGATCTCGTTAGTCTAGATATAGAAGACGGTTGTACAGACGGATCTCGTTAGTCTAGATATAGAAGACAGTGGTACAGACGGATCTCGTTAGTCTAGATATAGAAGATGGTTGTACAACGACGTATCTCGTTAGTCTAGATATAGAAGGCGGTTGTACAGACGGATCTCGTTAGTCTAGATATAGAAGACGGTTGTACAGACGGATCTCGTTAGTCTAGATATTGAAGACGTTTGTCCAACGACGTATCTCGTTAGTCTAGATATAGAAGACAGTTGTACAGACGGATCTCGTTAGTCTAGATATAGAAGACGGTTGTACAGACGGATCTCGTTAGTCTAGATATAGAAGACGGTTGTACAGACGGATCTCGTTAGTCTAGATATAGAAGAACGTTGTACAGACGGGTCTCGTGAGTCTAGATAGAGAAGACGGTTGTACAGACGGATCTCGTTAGTCTAGATATAGAAGACGGTTGTACAGACGGATCTCGTTAGTCTAGAAATAGAAGACGGTTGTACAGACGGATCTCGTTAGTCTAGATATTGAAGACGTTTGTCCAACGACGTATCTCGTTAGTCTAGATATAGAAGACGGTTGTACAGACGGATCTCGTTAGTCTAGATATAGAAGACGGTTGTACAGACGGATCTCGTTAGTCTAGATATAGAAGATGGTTGTACAACGACGTATCTCGTTCGTCTAGATATAGAAGGCGGTTGTACAGACGGATCTCGTTAGTCTAGATATAGAAGACGGTTGTACAGACGGATCTCGTTAGTCTAGATATTGAAGACGTTTGTCCAACGACGTACCTCGTTAGTCTAGATATAGAAAGCGGTTGTACAGACGGATCTCGTTAGTCTAGATATAGAAGACGGTTGTACAACGACGGATCTCGTTAGTCTAGATATAGAAGACGGTTGTGCAGACGGATCTCGTTAGTCTAGATATAAAAGACGGTTGTACAGACGGGTCACGTTAGTCTAGATATAGAAGACGGTTGTACAGACGGATCTCGTGAGTCTAGATATAGAAGACGGTTGTACAGGCGGATCTCGTTGGTCTAGATATAGAGGACGGTTGTACAGACGGATCTCGTTAGTCTAGATATAGAAGACGTTTGTCCAACGACGTATCTCGTTAGTCTAGATATAGAAGACGGTTGTACAGACGGATCGCGTTAGTCTATATATAGAAGACGGTTGTACAGACGGATCCCGTTAGTCTAGATATAGAAGACGGTTGTATAACGAGAGATCTCGTTAGTCTAGATATAGAAAACGGTTGTACAGACGGATCGCGTTAGTCTAGATATAGAAGATGGTTGTACAACGACGCATCTCGTTAGTCTAGATATAGAAGGCGGTTGTACAGACGGATCTCGTTAGTCTAGATATAGAAGACGGTTGTACAGACGGATCTCGTTAGTCTAGATATAGAAGAACGTTGTACAGACGGGTCTCGTGAGTCTAGATAGAGAAGACGGTTGTACAGACGGATCTCGTTAGTCTAGATATAGAAGACGGTTGTACAGACGGATCTCGTTAGTCTAGATATAGAAGACGGTTGTGCAGACGGATCGCGTTAGTCTAGATATAGAAGACGGTTGTACAGACGGATCCCGTTAGTCTAGATATAGAAGACGGTTGTATAACGAGAGATCTCGTTAGTCTAGATATAGAAAACGGTTGTACAGACGGATCTCGTTAGTCTAGATATAGAAGAGGGTTGTACAACGACGGATCTCGTTAGTCTAGATATAGAAAACGGTTGTACAGACGGGTCTCGTTAGTCTAGATATAGAAGACGGTTGTACAGACGGATCTCGTGAGTCTAGATATAGAAGACGGTTGTACAGGCGGATCTCGTTGGTCTAGATATAGAGGACGGTTGTACAGACGGATTTCGTTAGACTAGATATAGATGACGGTTGTACAGACGGATCTCGTTAGTCTAGATATAGAAGAAGGTTGTACAGACGGGTCTCGTGAGTCTAGATAGAGAAGACGGTTGTACAGACGGATCTCGTTAGTCTAGATATAGAAGACGTTTGTCCAACGACGTATCTCGTTAGTCTAGATATAGAAGACGGTTGTACAGACGGATCGCGTTAGTCTAGATATAGAAGACGGTTGTACAGACGGATCCCGTTAGTCTAGATATAGAAGACGGTTGTATAACGAGAGATCTCGTTAGTCTAGATATAGAAAACGGTTGTACAGACGGATCGCGTTAGTCTAGATATAGAAGATGGTTGTACAACGACGTATCTCGTTAGTCTAGATATAGAAGGCGGTTGTACAGACGGATCTCGTTAGTCTAGATATAGAAGACGGTTGTACAGACGGATCTCGTTAGTCTAGATATTGAAGACGTTTGTCCAACGACGTATCTCGTTAGTCTAGATATAGAAGACAGTTGTACAGACGGATCTCGTTAGTCTAGATATAGAAGACGGTTGTACAGACGGATCTCGTTAGTCTAGATATAGAAGACGGTTGTACAGACGGATCTCGTTAGTCTAGATATAGAAGACAGTGGTACAGACGGATCTCGTTAGTCTAGATATAGAAGAAGGTTGTACAGACGGGTCTCGTGAGTCTAGATAGAGAAGACGGTTGTACAGACGGGTCTCGTTAGTCTAGATACAGAAGACGGTTGTATAGACGGATCTCATTAGTCTAGATATAGAAGACGGTTGTACAGACGGATCTCGTTATTCTAGATATAGAAGACGGTTGTACAGACGGATCCCGTTAGTCTAGATATAGAAGACGGTTGTATAACGAGAGATCTCGTTAGTCTAGATATAGAAGACGATTATACAGACGGATCTCGTTAGTCTAGATATAGAAGACGGTTGTATAACGACGTATCTCGTTAGTCTAGATATAGAAGACGGTTGTACAGACGGATCTCGTTAGTCTAGATATAGAAGACGGTTGTACAGACGGATCTCGTTAGTCTAGATATAGAAGATGGTTGTACAACGACGTATCTCGTTCGTCTAGATATAGAAGGCGGTTGTACAGACGGATCTCGTTAGTCTAGATATAGAAGACGGTTGTACAGACGGATCTCGTTAGTCTAGATATTGAAGACGTTTGTCCAACGACGTACCTCGTTAGTCTAGATATAGAAAGCGGTTGTACAGACGGATCTCGTTAGTCTAGATATAGAAGACGGTTGTACAACGACGGATCTCGTTAGTCTAGATATAGAAGACGGTTGTACAGACGGATCTCGTTAGTCTAGATATAGAAGACGGTTGTACAGACGGATCTCGTTAGTCTAGATATAGAAGAACGTTGTACAGACGGGTCTCGTGAGTCTAGATATAGAAGACGGTTGTACAACGACGGATCTCGTTAGTCTAGATATAGAAGACGGTTGTACAGACGGATCTCGTTAGTCTAGATATTGAAGACGTTTGTCCAACGACGTATCTCGTTAGTCTAGATATAGAAGACGGTTGTACAGACGGATCTCGTTAGTCTAGATATAGAAGACGGTTGTACAGACGGATCTCGTTAGTCTAGATATAGAAGATGGTTGTACAACGACGTATCTCGTTCGTCTAGATATAGAAGGCGGTTGTTCAGACGGATCTCGTTAGTCTAGATATTGAAGACGTTTGTCCAACGATGTACCTCGTTAGTCTAGATATAGAAAACGGTTGTACAGACGGATCTCGTTAGTCTAGATATAGAAGACGGTTGTACAACGACGGATCTCGTTAGTCTAGATATAGAAGACGGTTGTGCAGACGGATCTCGTTAGTCTAGATATAAAAGACGGTTGTACAGACGGATCTCGTTAGTCTAGATATAGAGGACGGTTGTACAGACGGATCTCGTTAGTCTAGATATTGAAGACGTTTGTCCAACGACGTACCTCGTTAGTCTAGATATAGAAAACGGTTGTACAGACGGATCTCGTTAGTCTAGATATAGAAGAGGGTTGTACAACGACGGATCTCGTTAGTCTAGATATAGAAAACGGTTGTACAGACGGGTCTCGTTAGTCTAGATATAGAAGACGGTTGTACAGACGGATCTCGTGAGTCTAGATATAGAAGACGGTTGTACAGGCGGATCTCGTTGGTCTAGATATAGAGGACGGTTGTACAGACGGATTTCGTTAGACTAGATATAGATGACGGTTGTACAGACGGATCTCGTTAGTCTAGATATAGAAGAAGGTTGTACAGACGGGTCTCGTGAGTCTAGATAGAGAAGACGGTTGTACAGACGGATCTCGTTAGTCTAGATATAGAAGACGGTTGTACAGACGGATCTCGTTAGTCTAGATATAGAAGACGGTTGTGCAGACGGATCGCGTTAGTCTAGATATAGAAGACGGTTGTATAGACGGATCTCATTAGTCTAGATATAGAAGACGGTTGTACAGACGGATCTCGTTATTCTAGATATAGAAGACGGTTGTACAGACGGATCCCGTTAGTCTAGATATAGAAGACGGTTGTGCAGACGGATCTCGTTAGTCTAGATATAAAAGACGGTTGTACAGACGGATCTCGTTAGTCTAGATATAGAGGACGGTTGTACAGACGGATCTCGTTAGTCTAGATATTGAAGACGTTTGTCCAACGACGTACCTCGTTAGTCTAGATATAGAAAACGGTTGTACAGACGGATCTCGTTAGTCTAGATATAGAAGAGGGTTGTACAACGACGGATCTCGTTAGTCTAGATATAGAAAACGGTTGTACAGACGGGTCTCGTTAGTCTAGATATAGAAGACGGTTGTACAGACGGATCTCGTGAGTCTAGATATAGAAGACGGTTGTACAGGCGGATCTCGTTGGTCTAGATATAGAGGACGGTTGTACAGACGGATTTCGTTAGACTAGATATAGATGACGGTTGTACAGACGGATCTCGTTAGTCTAGATATAGAAGAAGGTTGTACAGACGGGTCTCGTGAGTCTAGATTGAGAAGACGGTTGTACAGACGGATCTCGTTAGTCTAGATATAGAAGACGGTTGTACAGACGGATCTCGTTAGTCTAGATATAGAAGACGTTTGTCCAACGACGTATCTCGTTAGTCTAGATATAGAAGACGGTTGTACAGACGGATCTCGTGAGTCTAGATATAGAAGACGGTTGTACAGACGGATCTCGTTAGTCTAGATATAGAAGACGGTTGTACAGACGGATCTCGTTAGTCTAGATATAGAAGACAGTGGTACAGACGGATCTCGTTAGTCTAGATATAGAAGACGGTTGTACAGACGGATCTCGTTAGTCTAGATATAGAAGACGTTTGTCCAACGACGTATCTCGTTAGTCTAGATATAGAAGACGGTTGTACAGACGGATCTCGTTAGTCTAGATATAGAAGAACGTTGTACAGACGGGTCTCGTGAGTCTAGATAGAGAAGACGGTTGTACAGACGGATCTCGTTAGTCTAGATATAGAAGACGGTTGTACAGACGGATCTCGTTAGTCTAGATATAGAAGACGGTTGTACAGACGGATCTCGTTAGTCTAGATATTGAAGACGTTTGTCCAACGACGTATCTCGTTAGTCTAGATATAGAAGACGGTTGTACAGACGGATCTCGTTAGTCTAGATATAGAAGACGGTTGTACAGACGGATCTCGTTAGTCTAGATATAGAAGATGGTTGTACAACGACGTATCTCGTTCGTCTAGATATAGAAGGCGGTTGTACAGACGGAACTCGTTAGTCTAGATATAGAAGACGGTTGTACAGACGGATCTCGTTAGTCTAGATATTGAAGACGGTTGTGCAGACGGATCTCGTTAGTCTAGATATAGAAGACGGTTGTACAGACGGATCTCGTTAGTCTAGATATAGAAGACGGTTGTACAGACGGATCTCGTTAGTCTAGATATAGAAGATGGTTGTACAACGACGTATCTCGTTCGTCTAGATATAGAAGGCGGTTGTACAGACGGATCTCGTTAGTCTAGATATAGAAGACGGTTGTACAACGACGGATCTCGTTAGTCTAGATATTGAAGACGGTTGTGCAGACGGATCTCGTTAGTCTAGATATAAAAGACGGTTGTACAGACGGATCTCGTTAGTCTAGATATAGAGGACGGTTGTACAGACGGATCTCGTTAGTCTAGATATTGAAGACGTTTGTCCAACGACGTACCTCGTTAGTCTAGATATAGAAAACGGTTGTACAGACGGATCTCGTTAGTCTAGATATAGAAGAGGGTTGTACAACGACGGATCTCGTTAGTCTAGATATAGAAAACGGTTGTACAGCCGGATCTCGTTAGTCTAGATATAGAAGACGGTTGTACAGACGGATCACGTTAGTCTAGATATAGAAGACGGTTGTACAGACGGATCTCGTTAGTCTAGATATAGAAGACGGTTGTACAGACGGATCTCGTTAGTCTAGATATAGAAGAACGTTGTACAGACGGGTCTCGTGAGTCTAGATAGAGAAGACGGTTGTACAGACGGATCTCGTTAGTCTAGATATAGAAGACGGTTGTACAGACGGATCTCGTTAGTCTAGAAATAGAAGACGGTTGTACAGACGGATCTCGTTAGTCTAGATATTGAAGACGTTTGTCCAACGACGTATCTCGTTAGTCTAGATATAGAAGACGGTTGTACAGACGGATCTCGTTAGTCTAGATATAGAAGACGGTTGTACAGACGGATCTCGTTAGTCTAGATATAGAAGATGGTTGTACAACGACGTATCTCGTTCGTCTAGATATAGAAGGCGGTTGTACAGACGGATCTCGTTAGTCTAGATATAGAAGACGGTTGTACAGACGGATCTCGTTAGTCTAGATATTGAAGACGTTTGTCCAACGACGGATCTCGTTAGTCTAGATATAGAAAGCGGTTGTACAGACGGATCTCGTTAGTCTAGATATAGAAGACGGTTGTACAACGACGGATCTCGTTAGTCTAGATATAGAAGACGGTTGTGCAGACGGATCTCGTTAGTCTAGATATAAAAGACGGTTGTACAGACGGGTCTCGTTAGTCTAGATATAGAAGACGGTTGTACAGACGGATCTCGTGAGTCTAGATATAGAAGACGGTTGTACAGGCGGATCTCGTTGGTCTAGATATAGAGGACGGTTGTACAGACGGATCTCGTTAGTCTAGATATAGAAGACGTTTGTCCAACGACGTATCTCGTTAGTCTAGATATAGAAGACGGCTGTACAGACGGATCGCGTTAGTCTAGATATAGAAGACGGTTGTACAGACGGATCCCGTTAGTCTAGATATAGAAGACGGTTGTATAACGAGAGATCTCGTTAGTCTAGATATAGAAAACGGTTGTACAGACGGATCGCGTTAGTCTAGATATAGAAGATGGTTGTACAACGACGCATCTCGTTAGTCTAGATATAGAAGGCGGTTGTACAGACGGATCTCGTTAGTCTAGATATAGAAGACGGTTGTACAGACGGATCTCGTGAGTCTAGATATAGAAGACGGTTGTACAGGCGGATCTCGTTGGTCTAGATATAGAGGACGGTTGTACAGACGGATTTCGTTAGTCTAGATATAGATGACGGTTGTACAGACGGATCTCGTTAGTCTAGATATAGAAGAAGGTTGTACAGACGGGTCTCGTGAGTCTAGAGAGAGAAGACGGTTGTACAGACGGATCTCGTTAGTCTAGATATAGAAGACGGTTGTACAGACGGATCTCGTTAGTCTAGATATAGAAGACGGTTGTACAACGACGGATCTCGTTAGTTTAGATACAGAAGACGGTTGTATAGACGGATCTCATTAGTCTAGATATAGAAGACGGTTGTACAGACGGATCTCGTTATTCTAGATATAGAAGACGGTTGTACAGACGGATCCCGTTAGTCTAGATATAGAAGACGGTTGTACAGACGGATCTCGTTAGTCTAGATATAGAAGACGGTTGTATAACGAGAGATCTCGTTAGTCTAGATATAGAAGACGGTTGTACAGACGGATCTCGTTAGTCTAGATATAGAAGACGGTTGTACAGCCGGATCTCGTTAGTCTAGATATAGAAGACGGTTGTACAGACGGATCACGTTAGTCTAGATATAGAAGACGGTTGTACAGACGGATCTCGTTAGTCTAGATATAGAAGACGGTTGTACAGACGGATCTCGTTAGTCTAGATATAGAAGAACGTTGTACAGACGGGTCTCGTGAGTCTAGATAGAGAAGACGGTTGTACAGACGGATCTCGTTAGTCTAGATATAGAAGACGGTTGTACAGACGGATCTCGTTAGTCTAGAAATAGAAGACGGTTGTACAGACGGATCTCGTTAGTCTAGATATTGAAGACGTTTGTCCAACGACGTATCTCGTTAGTCTAGATATAGAAGACGGTTGTACAGACGGATCTCGTTAGTCTAGATATAGAAGACGGTTGTACAGACGGATCTCGTTAGTCTAGATATAGAAGATGGTTGTACAACGACGTATCTCGTTCGTCTAGATATAGAAGGCGGTTGTACAGACGGATCTCGTTAGTCTAGATATAGAAGACGGTTGTACAGACGGATCTCGTTAGTCTAGATATTGAAGACGTTTGTCCAACGACGGATCTCGTTAGTCTAGATATAGAAAGCGGTTGTACAGACGGATCTCGTTAGTCTAGATATAGAAGACGGTTGTACAACGACGGATCTCGTTAGTCTAGATATAGAAGACGGTTGTGCAGACGGATCTCGTTAGTCTAGATATAAAAGACGGTTGTACAGACGGGTCTCGTTAGTCTAGATATAGAAGACGGTTGTACAGACGGATCTCGTGAGTCTAGATATAGAAGACGGTTGTACAGGCGGATCTCGTTGGTCTAGATATAGAGGACGGTTGTACAGACGGATCTCGTTAGTCTAGATATAGAAGACGTTTGTCCAACGACGTATCTCGTTAGTCTAGATATAGAAGACGGCTGTACAGACGGATCGCGTTAGTCTAGATATAGAAGACGGTTGTACAGACGGATCCCGTTAGTCTAGATATAGAAGACGGTTGTATAACGAGAGATCTCGTTAGTCTAGATATAGAAAACGGTTGTACAGACGGATCGCGTTAGTCTAGATATAGAAGATGGTTGTACAACGACGCATCTCGTTAGTCTAGATATAGAAGGCGGTTGTACAGACGGATCTCGTTAGTCTAGATATAGAAGACGGTTGTACAGACGGATCTCGTTAGTCTAGATATTGAAGACGTTTGTCCAACGACGTATCTCGTTAGTCTAGATATAGAAGACAGTTGTACAGACGGATCTCGTTAGTCTAGATATAGAAGACGGTTGTACAGACGGATCTCGTTAGTCTAGATATAGAAGACGGTTGTACAGACGGATCTCGTTAGTCTAGATATAGAAGACAGTGGTACAGACGGATCTCGTTAGTCTAGATATAGAAGACGGTTGTACAGACGGATCTCGTTAGTCTAGATATAGAAGACGTTTGTCCAACGACGTATCTCGTTAGTCTAGATATAGAAGACGGTTGTACAGACGGATCTCGTTAGTCTAGATATAGAAGAACGTTGTACAGACGGGTCTCGTGAGTCTAGATAGAGAAGACGGTTGTACAGACGGATCTCGTTAGTCTAGATATAGAAGACGGTTGTACAGACGGATCTCGTTAGTCTAGATATAGAAGACGGTTGTGCAGACGGATCGCGTTAGTCTAGATATAGAAGACGGTTGTATAGACGGATCTCATTAGTCTAGATATAGAAGACGGTTGTACAGACGGATCTCGTTATTCTAGATATAGAAGACGGTTGTACAGACGGATCCCGTTAGTCTAGATATAGAAGACGGTTGTACAGACGGATCTCGTTAGTCTAGATATAGAAGACGGTTGTATAACGAGAGATCTCGTTAGTCTAGATATAGAAGACGGTTGTACAGACGGATCTCGTTAGTCTCGATATAGAAGACGGTTGTACAGCCGGATCTCGTTAGTCTAGATATAGAAGACGGTTGTACAGACGGATCACGTTAGTCTAGATATAGAAGACGGTTGTACAGACGGATCTCGTTAGTCTAGATATAGAAGACGGTTGTACAGACGGATCTCGTTAGTCTAGATATAGAAGAACGTTGTACAGACGGGTCTCGTGAGTCTAGATAGAGAAGACGGTTGTACAGACGGATGTCGTTAGTCTAGATATAGAAGACGGTTGTACAGACGGATCTCGTTAGTCTAGAAATAGAAGACGGTTGTACAGACGGATCTCGTTAGTCTAGATATTGAAGACGTTTGTCCAACGACGTATCTCGTTAGTCTAGATATAGAAGACGGTTGTACAGACGGATCTCGTTAGTCTAGATATAGAAGACGGTTGTACAGACGGATCTCGTTAGTCTAGATATAGAAGATGGTTGTACAACGACGTATCTCGTTCGTCTAGATATAGAAGGCGGTTGTACAGACGGATCTCGTTAGTCTAGATATAGAAGACGGTTGTACAGACGGATCTCGTTAGTCTAGATATTGAAGACGTTTGTCCAACGACGGATCTCGTTAGTCTAGATATAGAAAGCGGTTGTACAGACGGATCTCGTTAGTCTAGATATAGAAGACGGTTGTACAACGACGGATCTCGTTAGTCTAGATATAGAAGACGGTTGTGCAGACGGATCTCGTTAGTCTAGATATAAAAGACGGTTGTACAGACGGGTCTCGTTAGTCTAGATATAGAAGACGGTTGTACAGACGGATCTCGTGAGTCTAGATATAGAAGACGGTTGTACAGGCGGATCTCGTTGGTCTAGATATAGAGGACGGTTGTACAGACGGATCTCGTTAGTCTAGATATAGAAGACGTTTGTCCAACGACGTATCTCGTTAGTCTAGATATAGAAGACGGCTGTACAGACGGATCGCGTTAGTCTAGATATAGAAGACGGTTGTACAGACGGATCCCGTTAGTCTAGATATAGAAGACGGTTGTATAACGAGAGATCTCGTTAGTCTAGATATAGAAAACGGTTGTACAGACGGATCGCGTTAGTCTAGATATAGAAGATGGTTGTACAACGACGCATCTCGTTAGTCTAGATATAGAAGGCGGTTGTACAGACGGATCTCGTTAGTCTAGATATAGAAGACGGTTGTACAGACGGATCTCGTTAGTCTAGATATTGAAGACGTTTGTCCAACGACGTATCTCGTTAGTCTAGATATAGAAGACAGTTGTACAGACGGATCTCGTTAGTCTAGATATAGAAGACGGTTGTACAGACGGATCTCGTTAGTCTAGATATAGAAGACGGTTGTACAGACGGATCTCGTTAGTCTAGATATAGAAGACAGTGGTACAGACGGATCTCGTTAGTCTAGATATAGAAGACGGTTGTACAGACGGATCTCGTTAGTCTAGATATAGAAGACGTTTGTCCAACGACGTATCTCGTTAGTCTAGATATAGAAGACGGTTGTACAGACGGATCTCGTTAGTCTAGATATAGAAGAACGTTGTACAGACGGGTCTCGTGAGTCTAGATAGAGAAGACGGTTGTACAGACGGATCTCGTTAGTCTAGATATAGAAGACGGTTGTACAGACGGATCTCGTTAGTCTAGATATAGAAGACGGTTGTGCAGACGGATCGCGTTAGTCTAGATATAGAAGACGGTTGTACAGACGGATCCCGTTAGTCTAGATATAGAAGACGGTTGTATAACGAGAGATCTCGTTAGTCTAGATATAGAAAACGGTTGTACAGACGGATCTCGTTAGTCTAGATATAGAAGAGGGTTGTACAACGACGGATCTCGTTAGTCTAGATATAGAAAACGGTTGTACAGACGGGTCTCGTTAGTCTAGATATAGAAGACGGTTGTACAGACGGATCTCGTGAGTCTAGATATAGAAGACGGTTGTACAGGCGGATCTCGTTGGTCTAGATATAGAGGACGGTTGTACAGACGGATTTCGTTAGACTAGATATAGATGACGGTTGTACAGACGGATCTTGTTAGTCTAGATATAGAAGAAGGTTGTACAGACGGGTCTCGTGAGTCTAGATAGAGAAGACGGTTGTACAGACGGATCTCGTTAGTCTAGATATAGAAGACGTTTGTCCAACGACGTATCTCGTTAGTCTAGATATAGAAGACGGTTGTACAGACGGATCGCGTTAGTCTAGATATAGAAGACGGTTGTACAGACGGATCCCGTTAGTCTAGATATAGAAGACGGTTGTATAACGAGAGATCTCGTTAGTCTAGATATAGAAAACGGTTGTACAGACGGATCGCGTTAGTCTAGATATAGAAGATGGTTGTACAACGACGTATCTCGTTAGTCTAGATATAGAAGGCGGTTGTACAGACGGATCTCGTTAGTCTAGATATAGAAGACGGTTGTACAGACGGATCTCGTTAGTCTAGATATTGAAGACGTTTGTCCAACGACGTATCTCGTTAGTCTAGATATAGAAGACAGTTGTACAGACGGATCTCGTTAGTCTAGATATAGAAGACGGTTGTACAGACGGATCTCGTCAGTCTAGATATAGAAGACGGTTGTACAGACGGATCTCGTTAGTCTAGATATAGAAGACAGTGGTACAGACGGATCTCGTTAGTCTAGATATAGAAGAAGGTTGTACAGACGGGTCTCGTGAGTCTAGATAGAGAAGACGGTTGTACAGACGGGTCTCGTTAGTCTAGATACAGAAGACGGTTGTATAGACGGATCTCATTAGTCTAGATATAGAAGACGGTTGTACAGACGGATCTCGTTATTCTAGATATAGAAGACGGTTGTACAGACGGATCCCGTTAGTCTAGATATAGAAGACGGTTGTATAACGAGAGATCTCGTTAGTCTAGATATAGAAGACGATTATACAGACGGATCTCGTTAGTCTAGATATAGAAGACGGTTGTATAACGACGTATCTCGTTAGTCTAGATATAGAAGACGGTTGTACAGACGGATCTCGTTAGTCTAGATATAGAAGACGGTTGTACAGACGGATCTCGTTAGTCTAGATATAGAAGATGGTTGTACAACGACGTATCTCGTTCGTCTAGATATAGAAGGCGGTTGTACAGACGGATCTCGTTAGTCTAGATATAGAAGACGGTTGTACAGACGGATCTCGTTAGTCTAGATATTGAAGACGTTTGTCCAACGACGTACCTCGTTAGTCTAGATATAGAAAGCGGTTGTACAGACGGATCTCGTTAGTCTAGATATAGAAGACGGTTGTACAACGACGGATCTCGTTAGTCTAGATATAGAAGACGGTTGTACAGACGGATCTCGTTAGTCTAGATATAGAAGAACGTTGTACAGACGGGTCTCGTGAGTCTAGATATAGAAGACGGTTGTACAACGACGGATCTCGTTAGTCTAGATATAGAAGACGGTTGTACAGACGGATCTCGTTAGTCTAGATATTGAAGACGTTTGTCCAACGACGTATCTCGTTAGTCTAGATATAGAAGACGGTTGTACAGACGGATCTCGTTAGTCTAGATATAGAAGACGGTTGTACAGACGGATCTCGTTAGTCTAGATATAGAAGATGGTTGTACAACGACGTATCTCGTTCGTCTAGATATAGAAGGCGGTTGTTCAGACGGATCTCGTTAGTCTAGATATTGAAGACGTTTGTCCAACGATGTACCTCGTTAGTCTAGATATAGAAAACGGTTGTACAGACGGATCTCGTTAGTCTAGATATAGAAGACGGTTGTACAACGACGGATCTCGTTAGTCTAGATATAGAAGACGGTTGTGCAGACGGATCTCGTTAGTCTAGATATAAAAGACGGTTGTACAGACGGATCTCGTTAGTCTAGATATAGAGGACGGTTGTACAGACGGATCTCGTTAGTCTAGATATTGAAGACGTTTGTCCAACGACGTACCTCGTTAGTCTAGATATAGAAAACGGTTGTACAGACGGATCTCGTTAGTCTAGATATAGAAGAGGGTTGTACAACGACGGATCTCGTTAGTCTAGATATAGAAAACGGTTGTACAGACGGGTCTCGTTAGTCTAGATATAGAAGACGGTTGTACAGACGGATCTCGTGAGTCTAGATATAGAAGACGGTTGTACAGGCGGATCTCGTTGGTCTAGATATAGAGGACGGTTGTACAGACGGATTTCGTTAGACTAGATATAGATGACGGTTGTACAGACGGATCTCGTTAGTCTAGATATAGAAGAAGGTTGTACAGACGGGTCTCGTGAGTCTAGATAGAGAAGACGGTTGTACAGACGGATCTCGTTAGTCTAGATATAGAAGACGGTTGTACAGACGGATCTCGTTAGTCTAGATATAGAAGACGGTTGTCCAACGACGTATCTCGTTAGTCTAGATATAGAAGACGGTTGTACAGACGGATCTCGTGAGTCTAGATATAGAAGACGGTTGTACAGACGGATCTCGTTAGTCTAGATATAGAAGACGGTTGTACAGACGGATCTCGTTAGTCTAGATATAGAAGACAGTGGTACAGACGGATCTCGTTAGTCTAGATATAGAAGACGGTTGTACAGACGGATCTCGTTAGTCTAGATATAGAAGACGTTTGTCCAACGACGTATCTCGTTAGTCTAGATATAGAAGACGGTTGTACAGACGGATCTCGTTAGTCTAGATATAGAAGAACGTTGTACAGACGGGTCTCGTGAGTCTAGATAGAGAAGACGGTTGTACAGACGGATCTCGTTAGTCTAGATATAGAAGACGGTTGTACAGACGGATCTCGTTAGTCTAGATATAGAAGACGGTTGTACAGACGGATCTCGTTAGTCTAGATATTGAAGACGTTTGTCCAACGACGTATCTCGTTAGTCTAGATATAGAAGACGGTTGTACAGACGGATCTCGTTAGTCTAGATATAGAAGACGGTTGTACAGACGGATCTCGTTAGTCTAGATATAGAAGATGGTTGTACAACGACGTATCTCGTTCGTCTAGATATAGAAGGCGGTTGTACAGACGGATCTCGTTAGTCTAGATATAGAAGACGGTTGTACAGACGGATCTCGTTAGTCTAGATATTGAAGACGGTTGTGCAGACGGATCTCGTTAGTCTAGATATAGAAGACGGTTGTACAGACGGATCTCGTTAGTCTAGATATAGAAGACGGTTGTACAGACGGATCTCGTTAGTCTAGATATAGAAGATGGTTGTACAACGACGTATCTCGTTCGTCTAGATATAGAAGGCGGTTGTACAGACGGATCTCGTTAGTCTAGATATAGAAGACGGTTGTACAACGACGGATCTCGTTAGTCTAGATATTGAAGACGGTTGTGCAGACGGATCTCGTTAGTCTAGATATAAAAGACGGTTGTACAGACGGATCTCGTTAGTCTAGATATAGAGGACGGTTGTACAGACGGATCTCGTTAGTCTAGATATTGAAGACGTTTGTCCAACGACGTACCTCGTTAGTCTAGATATAGAAAACGGTTGTACAGACGGATCTCGTTAGTCTAGGTATAGAAGAGGGTTGTACAACGACGGATCTCGTTAGTCTAGATATAGAAAACGGTTGTACAGACGGGTGTCGTTAGTCTAGATATAGAAGACGGTTGTACAGACGGATCTCGTGAGTCTAGATATAGAAGACGGTTGTACAGGCGGGTCTCGTTGGTCTAGATATAGAGGACGGTTGTACAGACGGATTTCGTTAGTCTAGATATAGATGACGGTTGTACAGACGGATCTCGTTAGTCTAGATATAGAAGAAGGTTGTACAGACGGGTCTCGTGAGTCTAGAGAGAGAAGACGGTTGTACAGACGGATCTCGTTAGTCTAGATATAGAAGACGGTTGTACAGACGGATCTCGTTAGTCTAGATATAGAAGACGGTTGTACAACGACGGATCTCGTTAGTTTAGATACAGAAGACGGTTGTATAGACGGATCTCATTAGTCTAGATATAGAAGACGGTTGTACAGACGGATCTCGTTATTCTAGATATAGAAGACGGTTGTACAGACGGATCCCGTTAGTCTAGATATAGAAGACGGTTGTACAGACGGATCTCGTTAGTCTAGATATAGAAGACGGTTGTATAACGAGAGATCTCGTTAGTCTAGATATAGAAGACGGTTGTACAGACGGATCTCGTTAGTCTAGATATAGAAGACGGTTGTACAGCCGGATCTCGTTAGTCTAGATATAGAAGACGGTTGTACAGACGGATCACGTTAGTCAAGATATAGAAGACGGTTGTACAGACGGATCTCGTTAGTCTAGATATAGAAGACGGTTGTACAGACGGATCTCGTTAGTCTAGATATAGAAGAACGTTGTACAGACGGGTCTCGTGAGTCTAGATAGAGAAGACGGTTGTACAGACGGATCTCGTTAGTCTAGATATAGAAGACGGTTGTACAGACGGATCTCGTTAGTCTAGAAATAGAAGACGGTTGTACAGACGGATCTCGTTAGTCTAGATATTGAAGACGTTTGTCCAACGACGTATCTCGTTAGTCTAGATATAGAAGACGGTTGTACAGACGGATCTCGTTAGTCTAGATATAGAAGACGGTTGTACAGACGGATCTCGTTAGTCTAGATATAGAAGATGGTTGTACAACGACGTATCTCGTTCGTCTAGATATAGAAGGCGGTTGTACAGACGGATCTCGTTAGTCTAGATATAGAAGACGGTTGTACAGACGGATCTCGTTAGTCTAGATATTGAAGACGTTTGTCCAACGACGGATCTCGTTAGTCTAGATATAGAAAGCGGTTGTACAGACGGATCTCGTTAGTCTAGATATAGAAGACGGTTGTACAACGACGGATCTCGTTAGTCTAGATATAGAAGACGGTTGTGCAGACGGATCTCGTTAGTCTAGATATAAAAGACGGTTGTACAGACGGGTCTCGTTAGTCTAGATATAGAAGACGGTTGTACAGACGGATCTCGTGAGTCTAGATATAGAAGACGGTTGTACAGGCGGATCTCGTTGGTCTAGATATAGAGGACGGTTGTACAGACGGATCTCGTTAGTCTAGATATAGAAGACGTTTGTCCAACGACGTATCTCGTTAGTCTAGATATAGAAGACGTTTGTCCAACGACGTATCTCGTTAGTCTAGATATAGAAGACGGCTGTACAGACGGATCGCGTTAGTCTAGATATAGAAGACGGTTGTACAGACGGATCCCGTTAGTCTAGATATAGAAGACGGTTGTATAACGAGAGATCTCGTTAGTCTAGATATAGAAAACGGTTGTACAGACGGATCGCGTTAGTCTAGATATAGAAGATGGTTGTACAACGACGCATCTCGTTAGTCTAGATATAGAAGGCGGTTGTACAGACGGATCTCGTTAGTCTAGATATAGAAGACAGTTGTACAGACGGATCTCGTTAGTCTAGATATAGAAGACGGTTGTACAGACGGATCTCGTTATTCTAGATATAGAAGACGGTTGTACAGACGGATCCCGTTAGTCTAGATATAGAAGACGGTTGTACAGACGGATCTCGTTAGTCTAGATATAGAAGACGGTTGTATAACGAGAGATCTCGTTAGTCTAAATATAGAAGACGGTTGTACAGACGGATCCCGTTGGTCTAGATATAGAGGACGGTTGTACAGACGGATCTCGTTAGTCTAGATATTGAAGACGTTTGTCCAACGACGTATCTCGTTAGTCTAGATATAGAAGACGGTTGTACAGACGGATCTCGTTAGTCTAGATATAGAAGACAGTGGTACAGACGGATCTCGTTAGTCTAGATATAGAAGACGGTTGTACAGACGGATCTCGTTAGTCTAGATATAGAAGACGTTTGTCCAACGACGTATCTCGTTAGTCTAGATATAGAAGACGGTTGTACAGACGGATCTCGTTAGTCTAGATATAGAAGAACGTTGTACAGACGGGTCTCGTGAGTCTAGATAGAGAAGACGGTTGTACAGACGGATCTCGTTAGTCTAGATATAGAAGACGGTTGTACAGACGGATCTCGTTAGTCTAGATATAGAAGACGGTTGTGCAGACGGATCGCGTTAGTCTAGATATAGAAGACGGTTGTATAGACGGATCTCATTAGTCTAGATATAGAAGACGGTTGTACAGACGGATCTCGTTATTCTAGATATAGAAGACGGTTGTACAGACGGATCCCGTTAGTCTAGATATAGAAGACGGTTGTACAGACGGATCTCGTTAGTCTAGATATAGAAGACGGTTGTATAACGAGAGATCTCGTTAGTCTAAATATAGAAGACGGTTGTACAGACGGATCTCGTTAGTCTAGATATAGAAGACGGTTGTACAGCCGGATCTCGTTAGTCTAGATATAGAAGACGGTTGTACAGACGGATCACGTTAGTCTAGATATAGAAGACGGTTGTACAGACGGATCTCGTTAGTCTAGATATAGAAGACGGTTGTACAGACGGATCTCGTTAGTCTAGATATAGAAGAACGTTGTACAGACGGGTCTCGTGAGTCTAGATAGAGAAGACGGTTGTACAGACGGATCTCGTTAGTCTAGATATAGAAGACGGTTGTACAGACGGATCTCGTTAGTCTAGAAATAGAAGACGGTTGTACAGACGGATCTCGTTAGTCTAGATATTGAAGACGTTTGTCCAACGACGTATCTCGTTAGTCTAGATATAGAAGACGGTTGTACAGACGGATCTCGTTAGTCTAGATATAGAAGACGGTTGTACAGACGGATCTCGTTAGTCTAGATATAGAAGATGGTTGTACAACGACGTATCTCGTTCGTCTAGATATAGAAGGCGGTTGTACAGACGGATCTCGTTAGTCTAGATATAGAAGACGGTTGTACAGACGGATCTCGTTAGTCTAGATATTGAAGACGTTTGTCCAACGACGGATCTCGTTAGTCTAGATATAGAAAGCGGTTGTACAGACGGATCTCGTTAGTCTAGATATAGAAGACGGTTGTACAACGACGGATCTCGTTAGTCTAGATATAGAAGACGGTTGTGCAGACGGATCTCGTTAGTCTAGATATAAAAGACGGTTGTACAGACGGGTCTCGTTAGTCTAGATATAGAAGACGGTTGTACAGACGGATCTCGTGAGTCTAGATATAGAAGACGGTTGTACAGGCGGATCTCGTTGGTCTAGATATAGAGGACGGTTGTACAGACGGATCTCGTTAGTCTAGATATAGAAGACGTTTGTCCAACGACGTATCTCGTTAGTCTAGATATAGAAGACGGCTGTACAGACGGATCGCGTTAGTCTAGATATAGAAGACGGTTGTACAGACGGATCCCGTTAGTCTAGATATAGAAGACGGTTGTATAACGAGAGATCTCGTTAGTCTAGATATAGAAAACGGTTGTACAGACGGATCGCGTTAGTCTAGATATAGAAGATGGTTGTACAACGACGCATCTCGTTAGTCTAGATATAGAAGGCGGTTGTACAGACGGATCTCGTTAGTCTAGATATAGAAGACGGTTGTACAGACGGATCTCGTTAGTCTAGATATTGAAGACGTTTGTCCAACGACGTATCTCGTTAGTCTAGATATAGAAGACAGTTGTACAGACGGATCTCGTTAGTCTAGATATAGAAGACGGTTGTACAGACGGATCTCGTTAGTCTAGATATAGAAGACGGTTGTACAGACGGATCTCGTTAGTCTAGATATAGAAGACAGTGGTACAGACGGATCTCGTTAGTCTAGATATAGAAGACGGTTGTACAGACGGATCTCGTTAGTCTAGATATAGAAGACGTTTGTCCAACGACGTATCTCGTTAGTCTAGATATAGAAGACGGTTGTACAGACGGATCTCGTTAGTCTAGATATAGAAGAACGTTGTACAGACGGGTCTCGTGAGTCTAGATAGAGAAGACGGTTGTACAGACGGATCTCGTTAGTCTAGATATAGAAGACGGTTGTACAGACGGATCTCGTTAGTCTAGATATAGAAGACGGTTGTGCAGACGGATCGCGTTAGTCTAGATATAGAAGACGGTTGTACAGACGGATCCCGTTAGTCTAGATATAGAAGACGGTTGTATAACGAGAGATCTCGTTAGTCTAGATATAGAAAACGGTTGTACAGACGGATCTCGTTAGTCTAGATATAGAAGAGGGTTGTACAACGACGGATCGCGTTAGTCTAGATATAGAAGATGGTTGTACAACGACGCATCTCGTTAGTCTAGATATAGAAGGCGGTTGTACAGACGGATCTCGTTAGTCTAGATATAGAAGACGGTTGTACAGACGGATCTCGTTAGTCTAGATATTGAAGACGTTTGTCCAACGACGTATCTCGTTAGTCTAGATATAGAAGACAGTTGTACAGACGGATCTCGTTAGTCTAGATATAGAAGACGGTTGTACAGACGGATCTCGTTAGTCTAGATATAGAAGACGGTTGTACAGACGGATCTCGTTAGTCTAGATATAGAAGACAGTGGTACAGACGGATCTCGTTAGTCTAGATATAGAAGACGGTTGTACAGACGGATCTCGTTAGTCTAGATATAGAAGACGTTTGTCCAACGACGTATCTCGTTAGTCTAGATATAGAAGACGGTTGTACAGACGGATCTCGTTAGTCTAGATATAGAAGAACGTTGTACAGACGGGTCTCGTGAGTCTAGATAGAGAAGACGGTTGTACAGACGGATCTCGTTAGTCTAGATATAGAAGACGGTTGTACAGACGGATCTCGTTAGTCTAGATATAGAAGACGGTTGTGCAGACGGATCGCGTTAGTCTAGATATAGAAGACGGTTGTACAGACGGATCCCGTTAGTCTAGATATAGAAGACGGTTGTATAACGAGAGATCTCGTTAGTCTAGATATAGAAAACGGTTGTACAGACGGATCTCGTTAGTCTAGATATAGAAGAGGGTTGTACAACGACGGATCTCGTTAGTCTAGATATAGAAAACGGTTGTACAGACGGGTCTCGTTAGTCTAGATATAGAAGACGGTTGTACAGACGGATCTCGTGAGTCTAGATATAGAAGACGGTTGTACAGGCGGATCTCGTTGGTCTAGATATAGAGGACGGTTGTACAGACGGATTTCGTTAGACTAGATATAGATGACGGTTGTACAGACGGATCTCGTTAGTCTAGATATAGAAGAAGGTTGTACAGACGGGTCTCGTGAGTCTAGATAGAGAAGACGGTTGTACAGACGGATCTCGTTAGTCTAGATATAGAAGACGGTTGTACAGACGGATCTCGTTAGTCTAGATATAGAAGACGTTTGTCCAACGACGTATCTCGTTAGTCTAGATATAGAAGACGGTTGTACAGACGGATCGCGTTAGTCTAGATATAGAAGACGGTTGTACAGACGGATCCCGTTAGTCTAGATATAGAAGACGGTTGTATAACGAGAGATCTCGTTAGTCTAGATATAGAAAACGGTTGTACAGACGGATCGCGTTAGTCTAGATATAGAAGATGGTTGTACAACGACGTATCTCGTTAGTCTAGATATAGAAGGCGGTTGTACAGACGGATCTCGTTAGTCTAGATATAGAAGACGGTTGTACAGACGGATCTCGTTAGTCTAGATATTGAAGACGTTTGTCCAACGACGTATCTCGTTAGTCTAGATATAGAAGACAGTTGTACAGACGGATCTCGTTAGTCTAGATATAGAAGACGGTTGTACAGACGGATCTCGTTAGTCTAGATATAGAAGACGGTTGTACAGACGGATCTCGTTAGTCTAGATATAGAAGACAGTGGTACAGACGGATCTCGTTAGTCTAGATATAGAAGGAGGTTGTACAGACGGGTCTCGTGAGTCTAGATAGAGAAGACGGTTGTACAGACGGTTCTCGTTAGTCTAGATACAGAAGACGGTTGTATAGACGGATCTCATTAGTCTAGATATAGAAGACGGTTGTACAGACGGATCTCGTTAGTCTAGATATTGAAGACGTTTGTCCAACGACGTATCTCGTTAGTCTAGATATAGAAGACAGTTGTACAGACGGATCTCGTTAGTCTAGATATAGAAGACGGTTGTACAGACGGATCGCGTTAGTCTAGATATAGAAGATGGTTGTACAACGACGTATCTCGTTAGTCTAGATATAGAAGGCGGTTGTACAGACGGATCTCGTTAGTCTAGATATAGAAGACGGTTGTACAGACGGATCTCGTTAGTCTAGATATTGAAGACGTTTGTCCAACGACGTATCTCGTTAGTCTAGATATAGAAGACAGTTGTACAGACGGATCTCGTTAGTCTAGATATAGAAGACGGTTGTACAGACGGATCTCGTTAGTCTAGATATAGAAGACGGTTGTACAGACGGATCTCGTTAGTCTAGATATAGAAGAACGTTGTACAGACGGGTCTCGTGAGTCTAGATAGAGAAGACGGTTGTACAGACGGATCTCGTTAGTCTAGATATAGAAGACGGTTGTACAGACGGATCTCGTTAGTCTAGAAATAGAAGACGGTTGTACAGACGGATCTCGTTAGTCTAGATATTGAAGACGTTTGTCCAACGACGTATCTCGTTAGTCTAGATATAGAAGACGGTTGTACAGACGGATCTCGTTAGTCTAGATATAGAAGACGGTTGTACAGACGGATCTCGTTAGTCTAGATATAGAAGATGGTTGTACAACGACGTATCTCGTTCGTCTAGATATAGAAGGCGGTTGTACAGACGGATCTCGTTAGTCTAGATATAGAAGACGGTTGTACAGACGGATCTCGTTAGTCTAGATATTGAAGACGTTTGTCCAACGACGTACCTCGTTAGTCTAGATATAGAAAGCGGTTGTACAGACGGATCTCGTTAATCTAGATATAGAAGACGGTTGTACAACGACGGATCTCGTTAGTCTAGATATAGAAGACGGTTGTGCAGACGGATCTCGTTAGTCTAGATATAAAAGACGGTTGTACAGACGGGTCTCGTTAGTCTAGATATAGAAGACGGTTGTACAGACGGATCTCGTGAGTCTAGATATAGAAGACGGTTGTACAGGCGGATCTCGTTGGTCTAGATATAGAGGACGGTTGTACAGACGGATCTCGTTAGTCTAGATATAGAAGACGTTTGTCCAACGACGTATCTCGTTAGTCTAGATATAGAAGACGGTTGTACAGACGGATCGCGTTAGTCTATATATAGAAGACGGTTGTACAGACGGATCCCGTTAGTCTAGATATAGAAGACGGTTGTATAACGAGAGATCTCGTTAGTCTAGATATAGAAAACGGTTGTACAGACGGATCGCGTTAGTCTAGATATAGAAGATGGTTGTACAACGACGCATCTCGTTAGTCTAGATATAGAAGGCGGTTGTACAGACGGATCTCGTTAGTCTAGATATAGAAGACGGTTGTACAGACGGATCTCGTTAGTCTAGATATAGAAGAACGTTGTACAGACGGGTCTCGTGAGTCTAGATAGAGAAGACGGTTGTACAGACGGATCTCGTTAGTCTAGATATAGAAGACGGTTGTACAGACGGATCTCGTTAGTCTAGATATAGAAGACGGTTGTGCAGACGGATCGCGTTAGTCTAGATATAGAAGACGGTTGTACAGACGGATCCCGTTAGTCTAGATATAGAAGACGGTTGTATAACGAGAGATCTCGTTAGTCTAGATATAGAAAACGGTTGTACAGACGGATCTCGTTAGTCTAGATATAGAAGAGGGTTGTACAACGACGGATCTCGTTAGTCTAGATATAGAAAACGGTTGTACAGACGGGTCTCGTTAGTCTAGATATAGAAGACGGTTGTACAGACGGATCTCGTGAGTCTAGATATAGAAGACGGTTGTACAGGCGGATCTCGTTGGTCTAGATATAGAGGACGGTTGTACAGACGGATTTCGTTAGACTAGATATAGATGACGGTTGTACAGACGGATCTCGTTAGTCTAGATATAGAAGAAGGTTGTACAGACGGGTCTCGTGAGTCTAGATAGAGAAGACGGTTGTACAGACGGATCTCGTTAGTCTAGATATAGAAGAACGTTGTACAGACGGGTCTCGTGAGTCTAGATAGAGAAGACGGTTGTACAGACGGATCTCGTTAGTCTAGATATAGAAGACGGTTGTACAGACGGATCTCGTTAGTCTAGAAATAGAAGACGGTTGTACAGACGGATCTCGTTAGTCTAGATATTGAAGACGTTTGTCCAACGACGTATCTCGTTAGTCTAGATATAGAAGACGGTTGTACAGACGGATCTCGTTAGTCTAGATATAGAAGACGGTTGTACAGACGGATCTCGTTAGTCTAGATATAGAAGATGGTTGTACAACGACGTATCTCGTTCGTCTAGATATAGAAGGCGGTTGTACAGACGGATCTCGTTAGTCTAGATATAGAAGACGGTTGTACAGACGGATCTCGTTAGTCTAGATATTGAAGACGTTTGTCCAACGACGTACCTCGTTAGTCTAGATATAGAAAGCGGTTGTACAGACGGATCTCGTTAGTCTAGATATAGAAGACGGTTGTACAACGACGGATCTCGTTAGTCTAGATATAGAAGACGGTTGTGCAGACGGATCTCGTTAGTCTAGATATAAAAGACGGTTGTACAGACGGGTCTCGTTAGTCTAGATATAGAAGACGGTTGTACCGACGGATCTCGTGAGTCTAGATATAGAAGACGGTTGTACAGGCGGATCTCGTTGGTCTAGATATAGAGGACGGTTGTACAGACGGATCTCGTTAGTCTAGATATAGAAGACGTTTGTCCAACGACGTATCTCGTTAGTCTAGATATAGAAGACGGTTGTACAGACGGATCGCGTTAGTCTATATATAGAAGACGGTTGTACAGACGGATCCCGTTAGTCTAGATATAGAAGACGGTTGTATAACGAGAGATCTCGTTAGTCTAGATATAGAAAACGGTTGTACAGACGGATCGCGTTAGTCTAGATATAGAAGATGGTTGTACAACGACGCATCTCGTTAGTCTAGATATAGAAGGCGGTTGTACAGACGGATCTCGTTAGTCTAGATATAGAAGACGGTTGTACAGACGGATCTCGTTAGTCTAGATATAGAAGAACGTTGTACAGACGGGTCTCGTGAGTCTAGATAGAGAAGACGGTTGTACAGACGGATCTCGTTAGTCTAGATATAGAAGACGGTTGTACAGACGGATCTCGTTAGTCTAGATATAGAAGACGGTTGTGCAGACGGATCGCGTTAGTCTAGATATAGAAGACGGTTGTACAGACGGATCCCGTTAGTCTAGATATAGAAGACGGTTGTATAACGAGAGATCTCGTTAGTCTAGATATAGAAAACGGTTGTACAGACGGATCTCGTTAGTCTAGATATAGAAGAGGGTTGTACAACGACGGATCTCGTTAGTCTAGATATAGAAAACGGTTGTACAGACGGGTCTCGTTAGTCTAGATATAGAAGACGGTTGTACAGACGGATCTCGTGAGTCTAGATATAGAAGACGGTTGTACAGGCGGATCTCGTTGGTCTAGATATAGAGGACGGTTGTACAGACGGATTTCGTTAGACTAGATATAGATGACGGTTGTACAGACGGATCTCGTTAGTCTAGATATAGAAGAAGGTTGTACAGACGGGTCTCGTGAGTCTAGATAGAGAAGACGGTTGTACAGACGGATCTCGTTAGTCTAGATATAGAAGACGTTTGTCCAACGACGTATCTCGTTAGTCTAGATATAGAAGACGGTTGTACAGACGGATCGCGTTAGTCTAGATATAGAAGACGGTTGTACAGACGGATCCCGTTAGTCTAGATATAGAAGACGGTTGTATAACGAGAGATCTCGTTAGTCTAGATATAGAAAACGGTTGTACAGACGGATCTCGTTAGTCTAGATATAGAAAACGGTTGTACAGACGGATCGCGTTAGTCTAGATATAGAAGATGGTTGTACAACGACGTATCTCGTTAGTCTAGATATAGAAGGCGGTTGTACAGACGGATCTCGTTAGTCTAGATATAGAAGACGGTTGTACAGACGGATCTCGTTAGTCTAGATATTGAAGACGTTTGTCCAACGACGTATCTCGTTAGTCTAGATATAGAAGACAGTTGTACAGACGGATCTCGTTAGTCTAGATATAGAAGACGGTTGTACAGACGGATCTCGTTAGTCTAGATATAGAAGACGGTTGTACAGACGGATCTCGTTAGTCTAGATATAGAAGACAGTGGTACAGACGGATCTCGTTAGTCTAGATATAGAAGAAGGTTGTACAGACGGGTCTCGTGAGTCTAGATAGAGAAGACGGTTGTACAGACGGGTCTCGTTAGTCTAGATACAGAAGACGGTTGTATAGACGGATCTCATTAGTCTAGATATAGAAGACGGTTGTACAGACGGATCTCGTTATTCTAGATATAGAAGACGGTTGTACAGACGGATCCCGTTAGTCTAGATATAGAAGACGGTTGTATAACGAGAGATCTCGTTAGTCTAGATATAGAAGACGATTATACAGACGGATCTCGTTAGTCTAGATATAGAAGACGGTTGTATAACGACGTATCTCGTTAGTCTAGATATAGAAGACGGTTGTACAGACGGATCTCGTTAGTCTAGATATAGAAGACGGTTGTACAGACGGATCTCGTTAGTCTAGATATAGAAGATGGTTGTACAACGACGTATCTCGTTCGTCTAGATATAGAAGGCGGTTGTACAGACGGATCTCGTTAGTCTAGATATAGAAGACGGTTGTACAGACGGATCTCGTTAGTCTAGATATTGAAGACGTTTGTCCAACGACGTACCTCGTTAGTCTAGATATAGAAAGCGGTTGTACAGACGGATCTCGTTAGTCTAGATATAGAAGACGGTTGTACAACGACGGATCTCGTTAGTCTAGATATAGAAGACGGTTGTACAGACGGATCTCGTTAGTCTAGATATAGAAGAACGTTGTACAGACGGGTCTCGTGAGTCTAGATATAGAAGACGGTTGTACAACGACGGATCTCGTTAGTCTAGATATAGAAGACGGTTGTACAGACGGATCTCGTTAGCCTAGATATTGAAGACGTTTGTCCAACGACGTATCTCGTTAGTCTAGATATAGAAGACGGTTGTACAGACGGATCTCGTTAGTCTAGATATAGAAGACGGTTGTACAGACGGATCTCGTTAGTCTAGATATAGAAGATGGTTGTACAACGACGTATCTCGTTCGTCTAGATATAGAAGGCGGTTGTTCAGACGGATCTCGTTAGTCTAGATATTGAAGACGTTTGTCCAACGATGTACCTCGTTAGTCTAGATATAGAAAACGGTTGTACAGACGGATCTCGTTAGTCTAGATATAGAAGACGGTTGTACAACGACGGATCTCGTTAGTCTAGATATAGAAGACGGTTGTGCAGACGGATCTCGTTAGTCTAGATATAAAAGACGGTTGTACAGACGGATCTCGTTAGTCTAGATATAGAGGACGGTTGTACAGACGGATCTCGTTAGTCTAGATATTGAAGACGTTTGTCCAACGACGTACCTCGTTAGTCTAGATATAGAAAACGGTTGTACAGACGGATCTCGTTAGTCTAGATATAGAAGAGGGTTGTACAACGACGGATCTCGTTAGTCTAGATATAGAAAACGGTTGTACAGACGGGTCTCGTTAGTCTAGATATAGAAGACGGTTGTACAGACGGATCTCGTGAGTCTAGATATAGAAGACGGTTGTACAGGCGGATCTCGTTGGTCTAGATATAGAGGACGGTTGTACAGACGGATTTCGTTAGACTAGATATAGATGACGGTTGTACAGACGGATCTCGTTAGTCTAGATATAGAAGAAGGTTGTACAGACGGGTCTCGTGAGTCTAGATAGAGAAGACGGTTGTACAGACGGATCTCGTTAGTCTAGATATAGAAGACGGTTGTACAGACGGATCTCGTTAGTCTAGATATAGAAGACGTTTGTCCAACGACGTATCTCGTTAGTCTAGATATAGAAGACGGTTGTACAGACGGATCGCGTTAGTCTAGATATAGAAGACGGTTGTACAGACGGATCCCGTTAGTCTAGATATAGAAGACGGTTGTATAACGAGAGATCTCGTTAGTCTAGATATAGAAAACGGTTGTACAGACGGATCGCGTTAGTCTAGATATAGAAGATGGTTGTACAACGACGTATCTCGTTAGTCTAGATATAGAAGGCGGTTGTACAGACGGATCTCGTTAGTCTAGATATAGAAGACGGTTGTACAGACGGATCTCGTTAGTCTAGATATTGAAGACGTTTGTCCAACGACGTATCTCGTTAGTCTAGATATAGAAGACAGTTGTACAGACGGATCTCGTTAGTCTAGATATAGAAGACGGTTGTACAGACGGATCTCGTTAGTCTAGATATAGAAGACGGTTGTACAGACGGATCTCGTTAGTCTAGATATAGAAGACAGTGGTACAGACGGATCTCGTTAGTCTAGATATAGAAGAAGGTTGTACAGACGGGACTCGTGAGTCTAGATAGAGAAGACGGTTGTACAGACGGGTCTCGTTAGTCTAGATACAGAAGACGGTTGTATAGACGGATCTCATTAGTCTAGATATAGAAGACGGTTGTACAGACGGATCTCGTTATTCTAGATATAGAAGACGGTTGTACAGACGGATCCCGTTAGTCTAGATATAGAAGACGGTTGTATAACGAGAGATCTCGTTAGTCTAGATATAGAAGACGATTATACAGACGGATCTCGTTAGTCTAGATATAGAAGACGGTTGTATAACGACGTATCTCGTTAGTCTAGATATAGAAGACGGTTGTACAGACGGATCTCGTTAGTCTAGATATAGAAGACGGTTGTACAGACGGATCTCGTTAGTCTAGATATAGAAGACGTTTGTCCAACGACGTATCTCGTTAGTCTAGATATAGAAGACGGTTGTACAGGCGGGTCTCGTTGGTCTAGATATAGAGGACGGTTGTACAGACGGATTTCGTTAGTCTAGATATAGATGACGGTTGTACAGACGGATCTCGTTAGTCTAGATATAGAAGAAGGTTGTACAGACGGGTCTCGTGAGTCTAGAGAGAGAAGACGGTTGTACAGACGGATCTCGTTAGTCTAGATATAGAAGACGGTTGTACAGACGGATCTCGTTAGTCTAGATATAGAAGACGGTTGTACAACGACGGATCTCGTTAGTTTAGATACAGAAGACGGTTGTATAGACGGATCTCATTAGTCTAGATATAGAAGACGGTTGTACAGACGGATCTCGTGAGTCTAGATATAGAAGACGGTTGTACAGACGGATCTCGTTAGTCTAGATATAGAAGACGGTTGTACAGACGGATCTCGTTAGTCTAGATATAGAAGACAGTGGTACAGACGGATCTCGTTAGTCTAGATATAGAAGACGGTTGTACAGACGGATCTCGTTAGTCTAGATATAGAAGACGTTTGTCCAACGACGTATCTCGTTAGTCTAGATATAGAAGACGGTTGTACAGACGGATCTCGTTAGTCTAGATATAGAAGAACGTTGTACAGACGGGTCTCGTGAGTCTAGATAGAGAAGACGGTTGTACAGACGGATCTCGTTAGTCTAGATATAGAAGACGGTTGTACAGACGGATCTCGTTAGTCTAGATATAGAAGACGGTTGTACAGACGGATCTCGTTAGTCTAGATATTGAAGACGTTTGTCCAACGACGTATCTCGTTAGTCTAGATATAGAAGACGGTTGTACAGACGGATCTCGTTAGTCTAGATATAGAAGACGGTTGTACAGACGGATCTCGTTAGTCTAGATATAGAAGATGGTTGTACAACGACGTATCTCGTTCGTCTAGATATAGAAGGCGGTTGTACAGACGGATCTCGTTAGTCTAGATATAGAAGACGGTTGTACAGACGGATCTCGTTAGTCTAGATATAGAAGACGGTTGTACAGACGGATCTCGTTAGTCTAGATATAGAAGACAGTGGTACAGACGGATCTCGTTAGTCTAGATATAGAAGAAGGTTGTACAGACGGGACTCGTGAGTCTAGATAGAGAAGACGGTTGTACAGACGGGTCTCGTTAGTCTAGATACAGAAGACGGTTGTATAGACGGATCTCATTAGTCTAGATATAGAAGACGGTTGTACAGACGGATCTCGTTATTCTAGATATAGAAGACGGTTGTACAGACGGATCCCGTTAGTCTAGATATAGAAGACGGTTGTATAACGAGAGATCTCGTTAGTCTAGATATAGAAGACGATTATACAGACGGATCTCGTTAGTCTAGATATAGAAGACGGTTGTATAACGACGTATCTCGTTAGTCTAGATATAGAAGACGGTTGTACAGACGGATCTCGTTAGTCTAGATATAGAAGACGGTTGTACAGACGGATCTCGTTAGTCTAGATATAGAAGATGGTTGTACAACGACGTATCTCGTTCGTCTAGATATAGAAGGTGTTCCGTCCTTAGACGGAATTTGGTGTCTGGTGCCTTGAAAGAAATGTTTATTTCAAGGCGCCAGTATTCTTAAACAAGGCGCGACTTTCCAAAGTGAGGCGCCAGGTTTCCTGGCGTGCAAGAGGATTTCAAAGGCCTGTTTATACTCAGGCGACAAGGACCTGTAGGGCCCGATGACGGATCAGAGGTCCTCGTAAACGCCGGCCTCCCACGTCGCTGACTTTCCCACGTCGGATTTTCCCTTTCCCTAATTATTAGGGGAAGGCCTTATTGAACCCTTGGTGGGAGTTATGCCGGATTGCACCAATGAAGACTCAGGATTCAAAGGGATGAACTGAACTCCACCCACGCGGAGTCCACGTTGTGTCGCGTGCTATTCCGTTTAACTAAGTTGTCCAGAAACCTTTAGAGCGAAAGGCTCAATTTAAAACGCTGTTCAAGACCTTTATATTGCCCTGTATATATCCGCGTGTTGAGTTGTTGTTGTTGTCATCAAGATTATTAAAGTTAGTGCTAGGAGATACTGTGGTACAGTTCTTTCAAATTCTCCCAGCCAGTTACAGTTCTCGTCGCCATTAATTTGCCGCCGGGAAGCGTTGTTCTGATCTACACAAGGTATCAGAAGCGCACCTACGTTCGCTTATAATTTAGTGACGTACGGTCGAAACATTTGGTCCTTCGAGCCGGAGCCACCCTTTGAGTGAGTGGTCCATATCTATTGAGGAAGCAACATCAGTTCAAGTCGGATAAGCGGCATTTGCTACGTCTTGATCTTCTGCACGGCTGCCAGCAACCTGAGTCTTCGTCGACTGCCCGGCTTCTAGCAGGGAGATCGTTGAGGAGACCGTATCCAGGGTTCAGCGTCGCCTGATCGCCTACCTGCGGAGCTCGTTGCGGAGACAACACCCTGGGTGTTCATCGCCTGCCCAGCTGCCAACAGGGAGAACGTGGCAGAGGGAACAGTCTGCAGTTCGAGGTCGTCGGCCTATATTCCAGTCAGCTGAGGGTCAAGGACATCAGCGGTCACTACAGAGGAGGGCCAGGACGAACCACGTGGCAGCAGTCGAGGACAGGGCTGAAGACACCATAAATCACGCTCAGGTAGGTGGTGACTCACTTTTCCGTCTTCCTAAACCTCCTGTCGTGTATACTTTCAAATCTCGATTACCATGGCGGAATTGATAAAAACATTAAATCGTCAACGCGGTTCATTTAAAGCGCAATTGACGCGGCTTCACAAGACAGTGCTCGATGTCGAGGAGCCTCTTGACGTTGGTATGTTGGATCAGCGTCAACAAAAATTAGAGGAAATTTATAATAGTTACGGAAATGTTCAATTAGAAATCGAGTCGTTGGATGATAATCCAGATAACGAGTCTGAACGGGAAGAGTTCGAAAAGAAATATTATAAGTGTAGTGATGATATCAGAAAGGCCCGCAGTAGATTGACAACGACGTCAAGTCATCAAAATCTTTCGACGGTGAATGTTGCGTCGACACCTTCACCATCGAACGAACGGTCAATTCTACCAAAGATTGAAATAAAGTCTTTCGATGGAAACTATACAGAATGGAATAGTTTCTTTGATACGTTCCGTGATTTAGTTCATGAGAACGAGTCACTACCGGTAGTTCACAAATTTCATTTATTAAAATCCTATTTGACCGGGAACGCGTCCAGCGTAATTACGTCGATTAATGCGTCGGAAGAGAACTATAAGATCGCGTGGGAGTTATTGCAAAAAAAGTACAATAAGGCGCGCAAGATCGTTCATTCGCATATTCGTGCACTTTTCGAATTACCAGAAGTGCCATCTAATAATACAACCGCATTAAGTAGTTTGGTGGACAAGGTCGAGATGCACGTCAAGGCTTTAAAATCGTTGGGTCAGCCCACTGATTGGCACGAAATGCTGATCTATATAGTTGGTGCAAAACTAGACAAGAATACACGCATTCATTGGGAGCGTTCGATAGACGTGGGCGTAATGCCTACTCTGGAGCAATTGCTAGTCTTTTTGGATAAATTTGCTAGAGACGCGGAGCCAGTGAGCTTGTTAGTCGCGAAACCCACAAATACGCAGCGCGAGAAATCGCAATTCGGTAAACGTGGGGATCGGCCGCGTCAGGCTTATGTTCAGGTTAAGGAAGGTGTATGTTGTCCAGTCTGCCAGAAAGGGCATTATATACAATACTGTGAACAGTTCTTAGCGTTGGAACCGCGAGCTAGGGTGCCGGAAGTTAAAAGGGCGAGACTCTGTCATAATTGCTTTCGGTCCGATCATTCGACTTTGCAATGTAGGAGAGCTAATTGTACTCAGTGCGGCAAAAGACACCATGTCTTATTGCACTTCGGAAACTCGGTAGCCGAGAATGGTGCTATGACAAAGGCTGAAGAGCCACCTGCAACAGGAGTGCGGGTTAACGTGTCATATATGCGGTCAGAAGTTCTACTAGCCACGGTGCGTATCATTGTTCTAGATTCTGATAATAAAGAAGAACAATGTCGGGGTCTCTTGGATCCGGGTGCACAATTCAATTTTATGACAGAGCGCCTAGCCAAAGCCCTTAAATTAAAGCTGTATACCTGTGAAGTATCGGTTTTGGGAGTGGGGGCGAAAGGAAGTAGCGTACAGTACTACGTGAAAACGCGAATCAGGTCTAGATGTTCTGATTTTTCAGAAACGGTAATGTTTTTAGTATTACCAGTGATTACCGGTCGTCTACCCGCTTGCCGCGTGGATCCGGGAAAGGTTCCTGTCCCGAAGAAGATCAGGTTAGCCGATCCAGAGTTTTATAAGTCAACCGAGGTTGACGTGCTATTTGGCGAATACATTTACTATAGAGTACTAGATATTGGACAGATTAGATTACCCAATAAAGTAAGTGTATTGCAGAAGACGCGTTTTGGCTGGGTTCTGTCCGGTAGAACGAGTTGTGCGAAATCCAGTACGAACAAGTCCAGCTGTTATTTAGCTCGTCTCGGGTTGCAGGAAAATATTGCTAGGTTCTGGGAGTTAGAGGAGTGTCCTACGCAAAGGTATTTTTCTGCCGAAGAGAAATTATGTGAACAATATTATCAACAGAATTCTTCTCGCGATGGCGAGGGTCGGTATGTTGTACGACTACCCTTTAACGGAGAGGTAGAAAAACTAGGTGACTCATATCAGAGAGCGTTAAAGCGATTTTATGCATTAGAACGTCGATTAGAGGGTCATAAAGAGTTATATGGTCAGTATAAGGATTTCATTTCCGAATACGTACAACTTGGACACATGTCCATTATAAGAAATGATACGGTAAAAGAAGGGTTTTATCTGCCGCATCATGCGGTGATAAAAACCACAAGTAACACCACGAAGTTACGTGTAGTATTTGATGCTTCTGCCAAATCTGCCAGTGGAATATCCCTCAATGATACTTTACTGGTAGGTCCTACAATTCAAGACGATCTGTTTTCGTTACTAGTTCGGTTTAGATTGCATAATTATGTTTTAACGGCAGACATTGAGAAAATGTTTAGACAGGTAAAAATGCATCCGGAGGATACGAAGTTTCAGAAGATCCTTTGGCGCGACAATAAAACGCAGGCTGTAAAGGCATTTAGGTTAAATACCGTTACCTACGGAACTGCTTCGGCACCTTTTCTGGCCGTTCGGACACTAAAGCAATTAGCGAAGGACGAGGGCCATGCGTTTTCTCTTGCGGCCGGTGCATTAGAATCCGACTTTTATATGGACGATCTGTTGTCGGGGGCCGACACGATCGACGAGGCTATACAACTTCGAGATCAGCTGTCTAGTTTATTGAGATTAGGAGGATTTAATTTGAGGCAGTGGGCTTCTAATGAGCAGTCTTTGATAGAAGGATTTCAAGATCAGGCTAGCCCCAATACCGTGCATTTCAATGCTTCGGATACGAAAAAAACGTTAGGAATTTGTTGGAACGCAAAGCAAGATTTTATTTCTTACGTAATCAATACCGATTCGCAAAAGCAGCGGAGTACAAAAAGGGTCATATTATCTAGAATTGCCCAGCTTTTTGATCCGTTAGGACTGTTAGGACCGGTCATTATTTCCGCAAAGTTTATAATGCAAGAACTATGGAAGGCAAAGATAGATTGGGATGAAACGGTTCCTCAGCATATATATACTGCGTGGACAGAATTGGTGGAACAACTTCCGATTTTAAATGATTTTCATATCACACGTCGGGTATTACTTGATCAAATAGTAGACATACAGTTGCATGGCTTTTCGGACGCAAGCGAGAAAGGTTATGGCGCCTGTATATATTTTCGGTCAGTTGATAAGTCAGGTGGGATCACGACTAATCTCATTTGTGCCAAATCAAGGGTAGCGCCATTAAAGACTATATCTTTGCCCAGGTTGGAACTTTGCGCTGCACTCCTATTGGTACGACTATATATTTCTACTACCAAAACGCTAAAGATTAAATTTAGTAAAATCAGATTTTGGTCAGATTCTATGATTACTTTGCATTGGCTTAATGCTGAACCAAACGTACTGAAAACATTTGTAGCCAATCGAGTTTCGGAAATTCAAACACTCACAGTAGCAAGTGATTGGTCGCATGTTAGATCGGCTGATAACCCTGCAGATTTCATTTCGCGAGGACAGTTACCGAAGGAATTTATTAAGAACAGTATGTGGTTATTTGGGCCTGCTTGGTTGAGCGGCGCAGAAAGCGCTTGGCCGGACACCCCGCTGACACCCATTCCAATACCGGAACGACGCGCTAACATAGTACTAGTGAGTTGCAAACAGTTAGACAAATCCAATCTTTTCTATAAATTCTCTTCATTTCTCAAATTACAACGAGTAATAGCCTATTGTCTTCGATTTCGGTTTCTCGCATCGAAGAAGGGTAGTTGTAAAGGTGAATTAACAGCATCGGAATTGAGGGTCTCTCACGATGCAATTATTAAAATGACGCAAGCGCAAGCGTTCTCCAGAGAATTGGCGCAACTACAGAGTGACAAACCTCTTGATGCATCTAGTAAGCTAGTCGGTCTTACACCTTTTCTGGATGTTAACGGTATGCTTCGGGTAGGGGGACGCCTAAAAAACGCGGATATTGAATATACGCAAAGGCATCCAATATTGCTACCAAAGTCTCATCCCGTTACTACATTGATTATCCGATATGAACATATTCGGAATTTACACGCTGGTACGCAAGCAACATTGAATGCTGTAAGACAGAGTTATTGGCCAATTGATGGAAAAAACCTGACGAGATTTTTGATTCGCAAATGTATGCGGTGTTTCAAAGCAAGACCTATTAATCCGCCAAGCTACCTGATGGGTGACCTTCCACGCGATCGGTTAGTAGCAACCCGTCCGTTCGAAAACGTAGGTGTAGACTACTGCGGTCCATTCTATGTAAAAGAGAAACGTTTTAGAAATCAAAAGCGCCTGAAGGTTTATGTGGCTGTTTATATTTGTTTCCTCACAAAGGCGGTGCATTTAGAGGTGGTCAGTGACCTTACTACGGAAGCGTTTATGGCTTCCTTGAAAAGATTTTTCGCGAGACGCGGTAAAGCCAAAAATATTTACAGCGACAACGGCACGAATTTTGTCGGCGCGAGAAATGAACTTGTCGAATTGTTTGAATTTCTTCGTGGTAAAGAAAATACTGAAGAAATGACTCGATATCTAAATGAACAATCTATATCATGGCATTTTTCGCCACCAAATTCACCGCACTTCGGTGGCTTATGGGAAGCTGCGGTGAAATCTTTCAAATATCATTTAATTAGGACGGTGGGAGACACGTTGGTAACGTTTGAACAATTTAATAGCTATGTGATCGAGATTGAAGGTATCTTAAATTCCCGTCCACTAACACCTCTTTCCTCGGATCCAAATGATTTACAAGCCCTAACCCCAGCACACTTCCTTATTGGTGGGTCATTAGCCGCTATACCTGAGCACGATTTCAACGAGGTGCCATCCAACAGGCTGTCTCTGTGGCAGCACATTCAAAAAATGAAGCAGCATTTTTGGGTTAGATGGCACAAGGAATATATCAACGAAATTAGAATTCGTAGCAGATGGAAGCAGGGATCCGGCGAGATGCTGAACGTCAACGATCTCGTGCTAATTCGAGATGACGGACTGCCAACATTGCGTTGGCCACTTGGACGTGTCTTGGAGGTTCACCCTGGAGCTGATGGAGTGATCCGAGTAGTCACAGTCAAGACTACCAGCGGGATTTACAAAAGGAGTGTTAAAAGACTATGCCCCTTACCCATTGAACTTGATTAGGTGAACCCAAGACAGTGAATTTTATATAACCATTTTAAGATAGTTTATGTTTATGGTTTGCTATGTTCTAGTATAATATTTGCTTTGAAACCTCACACTATTATTTCTATCTGTGTATTCCAGTATTTTTACTTTATATGTACGATTGGTTTTGTTTTTGTTGAATTATTTATTGTTCATAATTTCTGTATTTGTCATTATGTTTATATTTTATGTTTGCCATACAATTTTGTTAATTACTAGATTCATTTAGTGTCACGCGACGGTATGTAAGTGGCTCTGTGTGGGTGGAGTTGTGTATTGGTGCAATCGGCTGGCTGACTCTTCTTTTATATTTCAATTTAACTTTGAACATAGTAGTTCAAGGGGGCGAGTATGTTCCGTCCTTAGACGGAATTTGGTGTCTGGTGCCTTGAAAGAAATGTTTATTTCAAGGCGCCAGTATTCTTAAACAAGGCGCGACTTTCCAAAGTGAGGCGCCAGGTTTCCTGGCGTGCAAGAGGATTTCAAAGGCCTGTTTATACTCAGGCGACAAGGACCTGTAGGGCCCGATGACGGATCAGAGGTCCTCGTAAACGCCGGCCTCCCACGTCGCTGACTTTCCCACGTCGGATTTTCCCTTTCCCTAATTATTAGGGGAAGGCCTTATTGAACCCTTGGTGGGAGTTATGCCGGATTGCACCAATGAAGACTCAGGATTCAAAGGGATGAACTGAACTCCACCCACGCGGAGTCCACGTTGTGTCGCGTGCTATTCCGTTTAACTAAGTTGTCCAGAAACCTTTAGAGCGAAAGGCTCAATTTAAAACGCTGTTCAAGACCTTTATATTGCCCTGTATATATCCGCGTGTTGAGTTGTTGTTGTTGTCATCAAGATTATTAAAGTTAGTGCTAGGAGATACTGTGGTACAGTTCTTTCAAATTCTCCCAGCCAGTTACAGTTCTCGTCGCCATTAATTTGCCGCCGGGAAGCGTTGTTCTGATCTACACAAGGTATCAGAAGCGCACCTACGTTCGCTTATAATTTAGTGACGTACGGTCGAAACAGAAGGCGGTTGTACAGACGGATCTCGTTAGTCTAGATATAGAAGACGCTTGTACAGACGGATCTCGTTAGTCTAGATATAGAAAACGGTTGTACAGACGGGTCTCGTTAGTCTAGATATAGAAGACGGTTGTACAGACGGATCTCGTGAGTCTAGATATAGAAGACGGTTGTACAGGCGGATCTCGTTGGTCTAGATATAGAGGACGGTTGTACAGACGGATTTCGTTAGACTAGATATAGATGACGGTTGTACAGACGGATCTCGTTAGTCTAGATATAGAAGAAGGTTGTACAGACGGGTCTCGTGAGTCTAGATAGAGAAGACGGTTGTACAGACGGATCTCGTTAGTCTAGATATAGAAGACGTTTGTCCAACGACGTATCTCGTTAGTCTAGATATAGAAGACGGTTGTACAGACGGATCGCGTTAGTCTAGATATAGAAGACGGTTGTACAGACGGATCCCGTTAGTCTAGATATAGAAGACGGTTGTATAACGAGAGATCTCGTTAGTCTAGATATAGAAAACGGTTGTACAGACGGATCTCGTTAGTCTAGATATAGAAAACGGTTGTACAGACGGATCGCGTTAGTCTAGATATAGAAGATGGTTGTACAACGACGTATCTCGTTAGTCTAGATATAGAAGGCGGTTGTACAGACGGATCTCGTTAGTCTAGATATAGAAGACGGTTGTACAGACGGATCTCGTTAGTCTAGATATTGAAGACGTTTGTCCAACGACGTATCTCGTTAGTCTAGATATAGAAGACAGTTGTACAGACGGATCTCGTTAGTCTAGATATAGAAGACGGTTGTACAGACGGATCTCGTTAGTCTAGATATAGAAGACGGTTGTACAGACGGATCTCGTTAGTCTAGATATAGAAGACAGTGGTACAGACGGATCTCGTTAGTCTAGATATAGAAGAAGGTTGTACAGACGGGTCTCGTGAGTCTAGATAGAGAAGACGGTTGTACAGACGGGTCTCGTTAGTCTAGATACAGAAGACGGTTGTATAGACGGATCTCATTAGTCTAGATATAGAAGACGGTTGTACAGACGGATCTCGTTATTCTAGATATAGAAGACGGTTGTACAGACGGATCCCGTTAGTCTAGATATAGAAGACGGTTGTATAACGAGAGATCTCGTTAGTCTAGATATAGAAGACGATTATACAGACGGATCTCGTTAGTCTAGATATAGAAGACGGTTGTATAACGACGTATCTCGTTAGTCTAGATATAGAAGACGGTTGTACAGACGGATCTCGTTAGTCTAGATATAGAAGACGGTTGTACAGACGGATCTCGTTAGTCTAGATATAGAAGATGGTTGTACAACGACGTATCTCGTTCGTCTAGATATAGAAGGCGGTTGTACAGACGGATCTCGTTAGTCTAGATATAGAAGACGGTTGTACAGACGGATCTCGTTAGTCTAGATATTGAAGACGTTTGTCCAACGACGTACCTCGTTAGTCTAGATATAGAAAGCGGTTGTACAGACGGATCTCGTTAGTCTAGATATAGAAGACGGTTGTACAACGACGGATCTCGTTAGTCTAGATATAGAAGACGGTTGTACAGACGGATCTCGTTAGTCTAGATATAGAAGAACGTTGTACAGACGGGTCTCGTGAGTCTAGATATAGAAGACGGTTGTACAACGACGGATCTCGTTAGTCTAGATATAGAAGACGGTTGTACAGACGGATCTCGTTAGCCTAGATATTGAAGACGTTTGTCCAACGACGTATCTCGTTAGTCTAGATATAGAAGACGGTTGTACAGACGGATCTCGTTAGTCTAGATATAGAAGACGGTTGTACAGACGGATCTCGTTAGTCTAGATATAGAAGATGGTTGTACAACGACGTATCTCGTTCGTCTAGATATAGAAGGCGGTTGTTCAGACGGATCTCGTTAGTCTAGATATTGAAGACGTTTGTCCAACGATGTACCTCGTTAGTCTAGATATAGAAAACGGTTGTACAGACGGATCTCGTTAGTCTAGATATAGAAGACGGTTGTACAACGACGGATCTCGTTAGTCTAGATATAGAAGACGGTTGTGCAGACGGATCTCGTTAGTCTAGATATAAAAGACGGTTGTACAGACGGATCTCGTTAGTCTAGATATAGAGGACGGTTGTACAGACGGATCTCGTTAGTCTAGATATTGAAGACGTTTGTCCAACGACGTACCTCGTTAGTCTAGATATAGAAAACGGTTGTACAGACGGATCTCGTTAGTCTAGATATAGAAGAGGGTTGTACAACGACGGATCTCGTTAGTCTAGATATAGAAAACGGTTGTACAGACGGGTCTCGTTAGTCTAGATATAGAAGACGGTTGTACAGACGGATCTCGTGAGTCTAGATATAGAAGACGGTTGTACAGGCGGATCTCGTTGGTCTAGATATAGAGGACGGTTGTACAGACGGATTTCGTTAGACTAGATATAGATGACGGTTGTACAGACGGATCTCGTTAGTCTAGATATAGAAGAAGGTTGTACAGACGGGTCTCGTGAGTCTAGATAGAGAAGACGGTTGTACAGACGGATCTCGTTAGTCTAGATATAGAAGACGGTTGTACAGACGGATCTCGTTAGTCTAGATATAGAAGACGTTTGTCCAACGACGTATCTCGTTAGTCTAGATATAGAAGACGGTTGTACAGACGGATCGCGTTAGTCTAGATATAGAAGACGGTTGTACAGACGGATCCCGTTAGTCTAGATATAGAAGACGGTTGTATAACGAGAGATCTCGTTAGTCTAGATATAGAAAACGGTTGTACAGACGGATCGCGTTAGTCTAGATATAGAAGATGGTTGTACAACGACGTATCTCGTTAGTCTAGATATAGAAGGCGGTTGTACAGACGGATCTCGTTAGTCTAGATATAGAAGACGGTTGTACAGACGGATCTCGTTAGTCTAGATATTGAAGACGTTTGTCCAACGACGTATCTCGTTAGTCTAGATATAGAAGACAGTTGTACAGACGGATCTCGTTAGTCTAGATATAGAAGACGGTTGTACAGACGGATCTCGTTAGTCTAGATATAGAAGACGGTTGTACAGACGGATCTCGTTAGTCTAGATATAGAAGACAGTGGTACAGACGGATCTCGTTAGTCTAGATATAGAAGAAGGTTGTACAGACGGGACTCGTGAGTCTAGATAGAGAAGACGGTTGTACAGACGGGTCTCGTTAGTCTAGATACAGAAGACGGTTGTATAGACGGATCTCATTAGTCTAGATATAGAAGACGGTTGTACAGACGGATCTCGTTATTCTAGATATAGAAGACGGTTGTACAGACGGATCCCGTTAGTCTAGATATAGAAGACGGTTGTATAACGAGAGATCTCGTTAGTCTAGATATAGAAGACGATTATACAGACGGATCTCGTTAGTCTAGATATAGAAGACGGTTGTATAACGACGTATCTCGTTAGTCTAGATATAGAAGACGGTTGTACAGACGGATCTCGTTAGTCTAGATATAGAAGACGGTTGTACAGACGGATCTCGTTAGTCTAGATATAGAAGACGTTTGTCCAACGACGTATCTCGTTAGTCTAGATATAGAAGACGGTTGTACAGGCGGGTCTCGTTGGTCTAGATATAGAGGACGGTTGTACAGACGGATTTCGTTAGTCTAGATATAGATGACGGTTGTACAGACGGATCTCGTTAGTCTAGATATAGAAGAAGGTTGTACAGACGGGTCTCGTGAGTCTAGAGAGAGAAGACGGTTGTACAGACGGATCTCGTTAGTCTAGATATAGAAGACGGTTGTACAGACGGATCTCGTTAGTCTAGATATAGAAGACGGTTGTACAACGACGGATCTCGTTAGTTTAGATACAGAAGACGGTTGTATAGACGGATCTCATTAGTCTAGATATAGAAGACGGTTGTACAGACGGATCTCGTGAGTCTAGATATAGAAGACGGTTGTACAGACGGATCTCGTTAGTCTAGATATAGAAGACGGTTGTACAGACGGATCTCGTTAGTCTAGATATAGAAGACAGTGGTACAGACGGATCTCGTTAGTCTAGATATAGAAGACGGTTGTACAGACGGATCTCGTTAGTCTAGATATAGAAGACGTTTGTCCAACGACGTATCTCGTTAGTCTAGATATAGAAGACGGTTGTACAGACGGATCTCGTTAGTCTAGATATAGAAGAACGTTGTACAGACGGGTCTCGTGAGTCTAGATAGAGAAGACGGTTGTACAGACGGATCTCGTTAGTCTAGATATAGAAGACGGTTGTACAGACGGATCTCGTTAGTCTAGATATAGAAGACGGTTGTACAGACGGATCTCGTTAGTCTAGATATTGAAGACGTTTGTCCAACGACGTATCTCGTTAGTCTAGATATAGAAGACGGTTGTACAGACGGATCTCGTTAGTCTAGATATAGAAGACGGTTGTACAGACGGATCTCGTTAGTCTAGATATAGAAGATGGTTGTACAACGACGTATCTCGTTCGTCTAGATATAGAAGGCGGTTGTACAGACGGATCTCGTTAGTCTAGATATAGAAGACGGTTGTACAGACGGATCTCGTTAGTCTAGATATAGAAGACGGTTGTACAGACGGATCTCGTTAGTCTAGATATAGAAGACAGTGGTACAGACGGATCTCGTTAGTCTAGATATAGAAGAAGGTTGTACAGACGGGACTCGTGAGTCTAGATAGAGAAGACGGTTGTACAGACGGGTCTCGTTAGTCTAGATACAGAAGACGGTTGTATAGACGGATCTCATTAGTCTAGATATAGAAGACGGTTGTACAGACGGATCTCGTTATTCTAGATATAGAAGACGGTTGTACAGACGGATCCCGTTAGTCTAGATATAGAAGACGGTTGTATAACGAGAGATCTCGTTAGTCTAGATATAGAAGACGATTATACAGACGGATCTCGTTAGTCTAGATATAGAAGACGGTTGTATAACGACGTATCTCGTTAGTCTAGATATAGAAGACGGTTGTACAGACGGATCTCGTTAGTCTAGATATAGAAGACGGTTGTACAGACGGATCTCGTTAGTCTAGATATAGAAGATGGTTGTACAACGACGTATCTCGTTCGTCTAGATATAGAAGGTGTTCCGTCCTTAGACGGAATTTGGTGTCTGGTGCCTTGAAAGAAATGTTTATTTCAAGGCGCCAGTATTCTTAAACAAGGCGCGACTTTCCAAAGTGAGGCGCCAGGTTTCCTGGCGTGCAAGAGGATTTCAAAGGCCTGTTTATACTCAGGCGACAAGGACCTGTAGGGCCCGATGACGGATCAGAGGTCCTCGTAAACGCCGGCCTCCCACGTCGCTGACTTTCCCACGTCGGATTTTCCCTTTCCCTAATTATTAGGGGAAGGCCTTATTGAACCCTTGGTGGGAGTTATGCCGGATTGCACCAATGAAGACTCAGGATTCAAAGGGATGAACTGAACTCCACCCACGCGGAGTCCACGTTGTGTCGCGTGCTATTCCGTTTAACTAAGTTGTCCAGAAACCTTTAGAGCGAAAGGCTCAATTTAAAACGCTGTTCAAGACCTTTATATTGCCCTGTATATATCCGCGTGTTGAGTTGTTGTTGTTGTCATCAAGATTATTAAAGTTAGTGCTAGGAGATACTGTGGTACAGTTCTTTCAAATTCTCCCAGCCAGTTACAGTTCTCGTCGCCATTAATTTGCCGCCGGGAAGCGTTGTTCTGATCTACACAAGGTATCAGAAGCGCACCTACGTTCGCTTATAATTTAGTGACGTACGGTCGAAACATTTGGTCCTTCGAGCCGGAGCCACCCTTTGAGTGAGTGGTCCATATCTATTGAGGAAGCAACATCAGTTCAAGTCGGATAAGCGGCATTTGCTACGTCTTGATCTTCTGCACGGCTGCCAGCAACCTGAGTCTTCGTCGACTGCCCGGCTTCTAGCAGGGAGATCGTTGAGGAGACCGTATCCAGGGTTCAGCGTCGCCTGATCGCCTACCTGCGGAGCTCGTTGCGGAGACAACACCCTGGGTGTTCATCGCCTGCCCAGCTGCCAACAGGGAGAACGTGGCAGAGGGAACAGTCTGCAGTTCGAGGTCGTCGGCCTATATTCCAGTCAGCTGAGGGTCAAGGACATCAGCGGTCACTACAGAGGAGGGCCAGGACGAACCACGTGGCAGCAGTCGAGGACAGGGCTGAAGACACCATAAATCACGCTCAGGTAGGTGGTGACTCACTTTTCCGTCTTCCTAAACCTCCTGTCGTGTATACTTTCAAATCTCGATTACCATGGCGGAATTGATAAAAACATTAAATCGTCAACGCGGTTCATTTAAAGCGCAATTGACGCGGCTTCACAAGACAGTGCTCGATGTCGAGGAGCCTCTTGACGTTGGTATGTTGGATCAGCGTCAACAAAAATTAGAGGAAATTTATAATAGTTACGGAAATGTTCAATTAGAAATCGAGTCGTTGGATGATAATCCAGATAACGAGTCTGAACGGGAAGAGTTCGAAAAGAAATATTATAAGTGTAGTGATGATATCAGAAAGGCCCGCAGTAGATTGACAACGACGTCAAGTCATCAAAATCTTTCGACGGTGAATGTTGCGTCGACACCTTCACCATCGAACGAACGGTCAATTCTACCAAAGATTGAAATAAAGTCTTTCGATGGAAACTATACAGAATGGAATAGTTTCTTTGATACGTTCCGTGATTTAGTTCATGAGAACGAGTCACTACCGGTAGTTCACAAATTTCATTTATTAAAATCCTATTTGACCGGGAACGCGTCCAGCGTAATTACGTCGATTAATGCGTCGGAAGAGAACTATAAGATCGCGTGGGAGTTATTGCAAAAAAAGTACAATAAGGCGCGCAAGATCGTTCATTCGCATATTCGTGCACTTTTCGAATTACCAGAAGTGCCATCTAATAATACAACCGCATTAAGTAGTTTGGTGGACAAGGTCGAGATGCACGTCAAGGCTTTAAAATCGTTGGGTCAGCCCACTGATTGGCACGAAATGCTGATCTATATAGTTGGTGCAAAACTAGACAAGAATACACGCATTCATTGGGAGCGTTCGATAGACGTGGGCGTAATGCCTACTCTGGAGCAATTGCTAGTCTTTTTGGATAAATTTGCTAGAGACGCGGAGCCAGTGAGCTTGTTAGTCGCGAAACCCACAAATACGCAGCGCGAGAAATCGCAATTCGGTAAACGTGGGGATCGGCCGCGTCAGGCTTATGTTCAGGTTAAGGAAGGTGTATGTTGTCCAGTCTGCCAGAAAGGGCATTATATACAATACTGTGAACAGTTCTTAGCGTTGGAACCGCGAGCTAGGGTGCCGGAAGTTAAAAGGGCGAGACTCTGTCATAATTGCTTTCGGTCCGATCATTCGACTTTGCAATGTAGGAGAGCTAATTGTACTCAGTGCGGCAAAAGACACCATGTCTTATTGCACTTCGGAAACTCGGTAGCCGAGAATGGTGCTATGACAAAGGCTGAAGAGCCACCTGCAACAGGAGTGCGGGTTAACGTGTCATATATGCGGTCAGAAGTTCTACTAGCCACGGTGCGTATCATTGTTCTAGATTCTGATAATAAAGAAGAACAATGTCGGGGTCTCTTGGATCCGGGTGCACAATTCAATTTTATGACAGAGCGCCTAGCCAAAGCCCTTAAATTAAAGCTGTATACCTGTGAAGTATCGGTTTTGGGAGTGGGGGCGAAAGGAAGTAGCGTACAGTACTACGTGAAAACGCGAATCAGGTCTAGATGTTCTGATTTTTCAGAAACGGTAATGTTTTTAGTATTACCAGTGATTACCGGTCGTCTACCCGCTTGCCGCGTGGATCCGGGAAAGGTTCCTGTCCCGAAGAAGATCAGGTTAGCCGATCCAGAGTTTTATAAGTCAACCGAGGTTGACGTGCTATTTGGCGAATACATTTACTATAGAGTACTAGATATTGGACAGATTAGATTACCCAATAAAGTAAGTGTATTGCAGAAGACGCGTTTTGGCTGGGTTCTGTCCGGTAGAACGAGTTGTGCGAAATCCAGTACGAACAAGTCCAGCTGTTATTTAGCTCGTCTCGGGTTGCAGGAAAATATTGCTAGGTTCTGGGAGTTAGAGGAGTGTCCTACGCAAAGGTATTTTTCTGCCGAAGAGAAATTATGTGAACAATATTATCAACAGAATTCTTCTCGCGATGGCGAGGGTCGGTATGTTGTACGACTACCCTTTAACGGAGAGGTAGAAAAACTAGGTGACTCATATCAGAGAGCGTTAAAGCGATTTTATGCATTAGAACGTCGATTAGAGGGTCATAAAGAGTTATATGGTCAGTATAAGGATTTCATTTCCGAATACGTACAACTTGGACACATGTCCATTATAAGAAATGATACGGTAAAAGAAGGGTTTTATCTGCCGCATCATGCGGTGATAAAAACCACAAGTAACACCACGAAGTTACGTGTAGTATTTGATGCTTCTGCCAAATCTGCCAGTGGAATATCCCTCAATGATACTTTACTGGTAGGTCCTACAATTCAAGACGATCTGTTTTCGTTACTAGTTCGGTTTAGATTGCATAATTATGTTTTAACGGCAGACATTGAGAAAATGTTTAGACAGGTAAAAATGCATCCGGAGGATACGAAGTTTCAGAAGATCCTTTGGCGCGACAATAAAACGCAGGCTGTAAAGGCATTTAGGTTAAATACCGTTACCTACGGAACTGCTTCGGCACCTTTTCTGGCCGTTCGGACACTAAAGCAATTAGCGAAGGACGAGGGCCATGCGTTTTCTCTTGCGGCCGGTGCATTAGAATCCGACTTTTATATGGACGATCTGTTGTCGGGGGCCGACACGATCGACGAGGCTATACAACTTCGAGATCAGCTGTCTAGTTTATTGAGATTAGGAGGATTTAATTTGAGGCAGTGGGCTTCTAATGAGCAGTCTTTGATAGAAGGATTTCAAGATCAGGCTAGCCCCAATACCGTGCATTTCAATGCTTCGGATACGAAAAAAACGTTAGGAATTTGTTGGAACGCAAAGCAAGATTTTATTTCTTACGTAATCAATACCGATTCGCAAAAGCAGCGGAGTACAAAAAGGGTCATATTATCTAGAATTGCCCAGCTTTTTGATCCGTTAGGACTGTTAGGACCGGTCATTATTTCCGCAAAGTTTATAATGCAAGAACTATGGAAGGCAAAGATAGATTGGGATGAAACGGTTCCTCAGCATATATATACTGCGTGGACAGAATTGGTGGAACAACTTCCGATTTTAAATGATTTTCATATCACACGTCGGGTATTACTTGATCAAATAGTAGACATACAGTTGCATGGCTTTTCGGACGCAAGCGAGAAAGGTTATGGCGCCTGTATATATTTTCGGTCAGTTGATAAGTCAGGTGGGATCACGACTAATCTCATTTGTGCCAAATCAAGGGTAGCGCCATTAAAGACTATATCTTTGCCCAGGTTGGAACTTTGCGCTGCACTCCTATTGGTACGACTATATATTTCTACTACCAAAACGCTAAAGATTAAATTTAGTAAAATCAGATTTTGGTCAGATTCTATGATTACTTTGCATTGGCTTAATGCTGAACCAAACGTACTGAAAACATTTGTAGCCAATCGAGTTTCGGAAATTCAAACACTCACAGTAGCAAGTGATTGGTCGCATGTTAGATCGGCTGATAACCCTGCAGATTTCATTTCGCGAGGACAGTTACCGAAGGAATTTATTAAGAACAGTATGTGGTTATTTGGGCCTGCTTGGTTGAGCGGCGCAGAAAGCGCTTGGCCGGACACCCCGCTGACACCCATTCCAATACCGGAACGACGCGCTAACATAGTACTAGTGAGTTGCAAACAGTTAGACAAATCCAATCTTTTCTATAAATTCTCTTCATTTCTCAAATTACAACGAGTAATAGCCTATTGTCTTCGATTTCGGTTTCTCGCATCGAAGAAGGGTAGTTGTAAAGGTGAATTAACAGCATCGGAATTGAGGGTCTCTCACGATGCAATTATTAAAATGACGCAAGCGCAAGCGTTCTCCAGAGAATTGGCGCAACTACAGAGTGACAAACCTCTTGATGCATCTAGTAAGCTAGTCGGTCTTACACCTTTTCTGGATGTTAACGGTATGCTTCGGGTAGGGGGACGCCTAAAAAACGCGGATATTGAATATACGCAAAGGCATCCAATATTGCTACCAAAGTCTCATCCCGTTACTACATTGATTATCCGATATGAACATATTCGGAATTTACACGCTGGTACGCAAGCAACATTGAATGCTGTAAGACAGAGTTATTGGCCAATTGATGGAAAAAACCTGACGAGATTTTTGATTCGCAAATGTATGCGGTGTTTCAAAGCAAGACCTATTAATCCGCCAAGCTACCTGATGGGTGACCTTCCACGCGATCGGTTAGTAGCAACCCGTCCGTTCGAAAACGTAGGTGTAGACTACTGCGGTCCATTCTATGTAAAAGAGAAACGTTTTAGAAATCAAAAGCGCCTGAAGGTTTATGTGGCTGTTTATATTTGTTTCCTCACAAAGGCGGTGCATTTAGAGGTGGTCAGTGACCTTACTACGGAAGCGTTTATGGCTTCCTTGAAAAGATTTTTCGCGAGACGCGGTAAAGCCAAAAATATTTACAGCGACAACGGCACGAATTTTGTCGGCGCGAGAAATGAACTTGTCGAATTGTTTGAATTTCTTCGTGGTAAAGAAAATACTGAAGAAATGACTCGATATCTAAATGAACAATCTATATCATGGCATTTTTCGCCACCAAATTCACCGCACTTCGGTGGCTTATGGGAAGCTGCGGTGAAATCTTTCAAATATCATTTAATTAGGACGGTGGGAGACACGTTGGTAACGTTTGAACAATTTAATAGCTATGTGATCGAGATTGAAGGTATCTTAAATTCCCGTCCACTAACACCTCTTTCCTCGGATCCAAATGATTTACAAGCCCTAACCCCAGCACACTTCCTTATTGGTGGGTCATTAGCCGCTATACCTGAGCACGATTTCAACGAGGTGCCATCCAACAGGCTGTCTCTGTGGCAGCACATTCAAAAAATGAAGCAGCATTTTTGGGTTAGATGGCACAAGGAATATATCAACGAAATTAGAATTCGTAGCAGATGGAAGCAGGGATCCGGCGAGATGCTGAACGTCAACGATCTCGTGCTAATTCGAGATGACGGACTGCCAACATTGCGTTGGCCACTTGGACGTGTCTTGGAGGTTCACCCTGGAGCTGATGGAGTGATCCGAGTAGTCACAGTCAAGACTACCAGCGGGATTTACAAAAGGAGTGTTAAAAGACTATGCCCCTTACCCATTGAACTTGATTAGGTGAACCCAAGACAGTGAATTTTATATAACCATTTTAAGATAGTTTATGTTTATGGTTTGCTATGTTCTAGTATAATATTTGCTTTGAAACCTCACACTATTATTTCTATCTGTGTATTCCAGTATTTTTACTTTATATGTACGATTGGTTTTGTTTTTGTTGAATTATTTATTGTTCATAATTTCTGTATTTGTCATTATGTTTATATTTTATGTTTGCCATACAATTTTGTTAATTACTAGATTCATTTAGTGTCACGCGACGGTATGTAAGTGGCTCTGTGTGGGTGGAGTTGTGTATTGGTGCAATCGGCTGGCTGACTCTTCTTTTATATTTCAATTTAACTTTGAACATAGTAGTTCAAGGGGGCGAGTATGTTCCGTCCTTAGACGGAATTTGGTGTCTGGTGCCTTGAAAGAAATGTTTATTTCAAGGCGCCAGTATTCTTAAACAAGGCGCGACTTTCCAAAGTGAGGCGCCAGGTTTCCTGGCGTGCAAGAGGATTTCAAAGGCCTGTTTATACTCAGGCGACAAGGACCTGTAGGGCCCGATGACGGATCAGAGGTCCTCGTAAACGCCGGCCTCCCACGTCGCTGACTTTCCCACGTCGGATTTTCCCTTTCCCTAATTATTAGGGGAAGGCCTTATTGAACCCTTGGTGGGAGTTATGCCGGATTGCACCAATGAAGACTCAGGATTCAAAGGGATGAACTGAACTCCACCCACGCGGAGTCCACGTTGTGTCGCGTGCTATTCCGTTTAACTAAGTTGTCCAGAAACCTTTAGAGCGAAAGGCTCAATTTAAAACGCTGTTCAAGACCTTTATATTGCCCTGTATATATCCGCGTGTTGAGTTGTTGTTGTTGTCATCAAGATTATTAAAGTTAGTGCTAGGAGATACTGTGGTACAGTTCTTTCAAATTCTCCCAGCCAGTTACAGTTCTCGTCGCCATTAATTTGCCGCCGGGAAGCGTTGTTCTGATCTACACAAGGTATCAGAAGCGCACCTACGTTCGCTTATAATTTAGTGACGTACGGTCGAAACAGAAGGCGGTTGTACAGACGGATCTCGTTAGTCTAGATATAGAAGACGCTTGTACAGACGGATCTCGTTAGTCTAGATATTGAAGACGTTTGTCCAACGACGTACCTCGTTAGTCTAGATATAGAAAGCGGTTGTACAGACGGATCTCGTTAGTCTAGATATAGAAGACGGTTGTACAACGACGGATCTCGTTAGTCTAGATATAGAAGACGGTTGTGCAGACGGATCTCGTTAGTCTAGATATAAAAGACGGTTGTACAGACGGATCTCGTTAGTCTAGATATAGAGGACGGTTGTACAGACGGATCTCGTTAGTCTAGATATTGAAGACGTTTGTCCAACGACGTACCTCGTTAGTCTAGATATAGAAAACGGTTGTACAGACGGATCTCGTTAGTCTAGATATAGAAGACTGTTGTACAACGACGGATCTCGTTAGTCTAGATATAGAAAACGGTTGTACAGACGGGTCTCGTTAGTCTAGATATAGAAGACGGTTGTACAGACGGATCTCGTGAGTCTAGATATAGAAGACGGTTGTACAGGCGGATCTCGTTGGTCTAGATATAGAGGACGGTTGTACAGACGGATCCCGTTAGTCTAGATATAGAAGACGGTTGTATAACGAGAGATCTCGTTAGTCTAGATATAGAAAACGGTTGTACAGACGGATCGCGTTAGTCTAGATATAGAAGATGGTTGTACAACGACGTATCTCGTTAGTCTAGATATAGAAGGCGGTTGTACAGACGGATCTCGTTAGTCTAGATATAGAAGACGGTTGTACAGACGGATCTCGTTAGTCTAGATATTGAAGACGTTTGTCCAACGACGTATCTCGTTAGTCTAGATATAGAAGACAGTTGTACAGACGGATCTCGTTAGTCTAGATATAGAAGACGGTTGTACAGACGGATCTCGTTAGTCTAGATATAGAAGACGGTTGTACAGACGGATCTCGTTAGTCTAGATATAGAAGACAGTGGTACAGACGGATCTCGTTAGTCTAGATATAGAAGACGGTTGTACAGACGGATCTCGTTAGTCTAGATATAGAAGACGTTTGTCCAACGACGTATCTCGTTAGTCTAGACATAGAAGACGGTTGTACAGACGGATCTCGTTAGTCTAGATATAGAAGACGGTTGTACAGACGGATCTCGTTAGTCTAGATATAGAAGACGGTTGTACAGACGGATCTCGTTAGTCTAGATATAGAAGACAGTGGTACAGACGGATCTCGTTAGTCTAGATATAGAAGGCGGTTGTTCAGACGGATCTCGTTAGTCTAGATATTGAAGACGTTTGTCCAACGATGTACCTCGTTAGTCTAGATATAGAAAACGGTTGTACAGACGGATCTCGTTAGTCTAGATATAGAAGACGGTTGTACAACGACGGATCTCGTTAGTCTAGATATAGAAGACGGTTGTGCAGACGGATCTCGTTAGTCTAGATATAAAAGACGGTTGTACAGACGGATCTCGTTAGTCTAGATATAGAGGACGGTTGTACAGACGGATCTCGTTAGTCTAGATATTGAAGACGTTTGTCCAACGACGTACCTCGTTAGTCTAGATATAGAAAACGGTTGTACAGACGGATCTCGTTAGTCTAGATATAGAAGAGGGTTGTACAACGACGGATCTCGTTAGTCTAGATATAGAAAACGGTTGTACAGACGGGTCTCGTTAGTCTAGATATAGAAGACGGTTGTACAGACGGATCTCGTGAGTCTAGATATAGAAGACGGTTGTACAGGCGGATCTCGTTGGTCTAGATATAGAGGACGGTTGTACAGACGGATTTCGTTAGACTAGATATAGATGACGGTTGTACAGACGGATCTCGTTAGTCTAGATATAGAAGAAGGTTGTACAGACGGGTCTCGTGAGTCTAGATAGAGAAGACGGTTGTACAGACGGATCTCGTTAGTCTAGATATAGAAGACGGTTGTACAGACGGATCTCGTTAGTCTAGATATAGAAGACGTTTGTCCAACGACGTATCTCGTTAGTCTAGATATAGAAGACGGTTGTACAGACGGATCGCGTTAGTCTAGATATAGAAGACGGTTGTACAGACGGATCCCGTTAGTCTAGATATAGAAGACGGTTGTATAACGAGAGATCTCGTTAGTCTAGATATAGAAAACGGTTGTACAGACGGATCGCGTTAGTCTAGATATAGAAGATGGTTGTACAACGACGTATCTCGTTAGTCTAGATATAGAAGGCGGTTGTACAGACGGATCTCGTTAGTCTAGATATAGAAGACGGTTGTACAGACGGATCTCGTTAGTCTAGATATTGAAGACGTTTGTCCAACGACGTATCTCGTTAGTCTAGATATAGAAGACAGTTGTACAGACGGATCTCGTTAGTCTAGATATAGAAGACGGTTGTACAGACGGATCTCGTTAGTCTAGATATAGAAGACGGTTGTACAGACGGATCTCGTTAGTCTAGATATAGAAGACAGTGGTACAGACGGATCTCGTTAGTCTAGATATAGAAGAAGGTTGTACAGACGGGACTCGTGAGTCTAGATAGAGAAGACGGTTGTACAGACGGGTCTCGTTAGTCTAGATACAGAAGACGGTTGTATAGACGGATCTCATTAGTCTAGATATAGAAGACGGTTGTACAGACGGATCTCGTTATTCTAGATATAGAAGACGGTTGTACAACGACGGATCTCGTTAGTCTAGATATAGAAAACGGTTGTACAGACGGGTCTCGTTAGTCTAGATATAGAAGACGGTTGTACAGACGGATCTCGTGAGTCTAGATATAGAAGACGGTTGTACAGGCGGATCTCGTTGGTCTAGATATAGAGGACGGTTGTACAGACGGATCTCGTTAGTCTAGATATTGAAGACGTTTGTCCAACGACGTACCTCGTTAGTCTAGATATAGAAAACGGTTGTACAGACGGATCTCGTTAGTCTAGATATAGAAGACTGTTGTACAACGACGGATCTCGTTAGTCTAGATATAGAGGACGGTTGTACAGACGGATCTCGTTAGTCTAGATATTGAAGACGTTTGTCCAACGACGTACCTCGTTAGTCTAGATATAGAAAACGGTTGTACAGACGGATCTCGTTAGTCTAGATATAGAAGACTGTTGTACAACGACGGATCTCGTTAGTCTAGATATAGAAAACGGTTGTACAGACGGGTCTCGTTAGTCTAGATATAGAAGACGGTTGTACAGACGGATCTCGTGAGTCTAGATATAGAAGACGGTTGTACAGGCGGATCTCGTTGGTCTAGATATAGAGGACGGTTGTACAGACGGATCCCGTTAGTCTAGATATAGAAGACGGTTGTATAACGAGAGATCTCGTTAGTCTAGATATAGAAAACGGTTGTACAGACGGATCGCGTTAGTCTAGATATAGAAGATGGTTGTACAACGACGTATCTCGTTAGTCTAGATATAGAAGGCGGTTGTACAGACGGATCTCGTTAGTCTAGATATAGAAGACGGTTGTACAGACGGATCTCGTTAGTCTAGATATTGAAGACGTTTGTCCAACGACGTATCTCGTTAGTCTAGATATAGAAGACAGTTGTACAGACGGATCTCGTTAGTCTAGATATAGAAGACGGTTGTACAGACGGATCTCGTTAGTCTAGATATAGAAGACGGTTGTACAGACGGATCTCGTTAGTCTAGATATAGAAGACAGTGGTACAGACGGATCTCGTTAGTCTAGATATAGAAGACGGTTGTACAGACGGATCTCGTTAGTCTAGATATAGAAGACGTTTGTCCAACGACGTATCTCGTTAGTCTAGATATAGAAGACGGTTGTACAGACGGATCTCGTTAGTCTAGATATAGAAGAACGTTGTACAGACGGGTCTCGTGAGTCTAGATGGAGAAGACGGTTGTACAGACGGATCTCGTTAGTCTAGATATAGAAGACGGTTGTACAGACGGATCTCGTTAGTCTAGATATTGAAGACGTTTGTCCAACGACGTATCTCGTTAGTCTAGATATAGAAGACGGTTGTACAGACGGATCTCGTTAGTCTAGATATAGAAGACGGTTGTATAACGACGTATCTCGTTAGTCTAGATATAGAAGACGGTTGTACAGACGGATCTCGTTAGTCTAGATATAGAAGACGGTTGTACAGACGGATCTCGTTAGTCTAGATATAGAAGATGGTTGTACAACGACGTATCTCGTTCGTCTAGATATAGAAGGCGGTTGTACAGACGGATCTCGTTAGTCTAGATATAGAAGACGGTTGTACAGACGGAACTCGTTAGTCTAGATATTGAAGACGTTTGTCCAACGACGTACCTCGTTAGTCTAGATATAGAAAGCGGTTGTACAGACGGATCTCGTTAGTCTAGATATAGAAGACGGTTGTACAACGACGGATCTCGTTAGTCTAGATATAGAAGACGGTTGTGCAGACGGATCTCGTTAGTCTAGATATAAAAGACGGTTGTACAGACGGATCTCGTTAGTCTAGATATAGAGGACGGTTGTACAGACGGATCTCGTTAGTCTAGATATTGAAGACGTTTGTCCAACGACGTACCTCGTTAGTCTAGATATAGAAAACGGTTGTACAGACGGATCTCGTTAGTCTAGATATAGAAGACGGTTGTACAACGACGGATCTCGTTAGTCTAGATATAGAAAACGGTTGTACAGACGGGTCTCGTTAGTCTAGATATAGAAGACGGTTGTACAGACGGGTCTCGTGAGTCTAGATATAGAAGACGGTTGTACAGGCGGATCGCGTTGGTCTAGATATAGAGGACGGTTGTACAGACGGATTTCGTTAGTCTAGATATAGAAGACGTTTGTCCAACGACGTATCTCGTTAGTCTAGATATAGAAGACGGTTGTACAGACGGATCGCGTTAGTCTAGATATAGAAGACGGTTGTACAGACGGATCCCGTTAGTCTAGATATAGAAGACGGTTGTATAACGAGAGATCTCGTTAGTCTAGATATAGAAAACGGTTGTACAGACGGATCGCGTTAGTCTAGATATAGAAGATGGTTGTACAACGACGTATCTCGTTAGTCTAGATATAGAAGGCGGTTGTACAGACGGATCTCGTTTGTCTAGATATAGAAGACGGTTGTACAGACGGATCTCGTTAGTCTAGATATTGAAGACGTTTGTCCAACGACGTATCTCGTTAGTCTAGATATAGAAGACAGTTGTACAGACGGATCTCGTTAGTCTAGATATAGAAGACGGTTGTACAGACGGATCTCGTTAGTCTAGATATAGAAGACGGTTGTACAGACGGATCTCGTTAGTCTAGATATAGAAGACAGTGGTACAGACGGATCTCGTTAGTCTAGATATAGAAGACGGTTGTACAGACGGATCTCGTTAGTCTAGATATAGAAGACGTTTGTCCAACGACGTATCTCGTTAGTCTAGATATAGAAGACGGTTGTACAGACGGATCTCGTTAGTCTAGATATAGAAGAACGTTGTACAGTCGGGTCTCGTGAGTCTAGATATAGAAGACGGTTGTACAGACGGATCTCGTTAGTCTAGATATAGAAGACGTTTGTACAGACGGATCTCGTTAGTCTAGATATAGAAGACGGTTGTACAACGACGGATCTCGTTAGTCTAGATATAGAAAACGGTTGTACAGACGGGTCTCGTTAGTCTAGATATAGAAGACGGTTGTACAGACGGGTCTCGTGAGTCTAGATATAGAAGACGGTTGTACAGGCGGATCGCGTTGGTCTAGATATAGAGGACGGTTGTACAGACGGATTTCGTTAGTCTAGATATAGAAGACGTTTGTCCAACGACGTATCTCGTTAGTCTAGATATAGAAGACGGTTGTACAGACGGATCGCGTTAGTCTAGATATAGAAGACGGTTGTACAGACGGATCCCGTTAGTCTAGATATAGAAGAAGGTTGTACAGACGGGACTCGTGAGTCTAGATAGAGAAGACGGTTGTACAGACGGGTCTCGTTAGTCTAGATACAGAAGACGGTTGTATAGACGGATCTCATTAGTCTAGATATAGAAGACGGTTGTACAGACGGATCTCGTTATTCTAGATATAGAAGACTGTTGTACAGACGGATCCCGTTAGTCTAGATATAGAAGACGGTTGTATAACGAGAGATCTCGTTAGTCTAGATATAGAAGACGATTATACAGACGGATCTCGTTAGTCTAGATATAGAAGACGGTTGTATAACGACGTATCTCGTTAGTCTAGATATAGAAGACGGTTGTACAGACGGATCTCGTTAGTCTAGATATTGAAGACGTTTGTCCAACGACGTATCTCGTTAGTCTAGATATAGAAGACGGTTGTACAGACGGATCTCGTTAGTCTAGATATAGAAGACGGTTGTATAACGACGTATCTCGTTAGTCTAGATATAGAAGACGGTTGTACAGACGGATCTCGTTAGTCTAGATATAGAAGACGGTTGTACAGACGGATCTCGTTAGTCTAGATATAGAAGATGGTTGTACAACGACGTATCTCGTTCGTCTAGATATAGAAGGCGGTTGTACAGACGGATCTCGTTAGTCTAGATATAGAAGACGGTTGTACAGACGGATCTCGTTAGTCTAGATATAGAAGACGGTTGTACAGACGGATCTCGTTAGTCTAGATATAGAAAACGGTTGTACAGACGGATCGCGTTAGTCTAGATATAGAAGATGGTTGTACAACGACGTATCTCGTTAGTCTAGATATAGAAGGCGGTTGTACAGACGGATCTCGTTAGTCTAGATATAGAAGACGGTTGTACAGACGGATCTCGTTAGTCTAGATATTGAAGACGTTTGTCCAACGACGTATCTCGTTAGTCTAGATATAGAAGACAGTTGTACAGACGGATCTCGTTAGTCTAGATATAGAAGACGGTTGTACAGACGGATCTCGTTAGTCTAGATATAGAAGACGGTTGTACAGACGGATCTCGTTAGTCTAGATATAGAAGACGGTTGTACAGACGGATCTCGTTAGTCTAGATATAGAAGATGGTTGTACAACGACGTATCTCGTTCGTCTAGATATAGAAGGCGGTTGTACAGACGGATCTCGTTAGTCTAGATATAGAAGACGGTTGTACAGACGGATCTCGTTAGTCTAGATATTGAAGACGTTTGTCCAACGACGTACCTCGTTAGTCTAGATATAGAAAGCGGTTGTACAGACGGATCTCGTTAGTCTAGATATAGAAGACGGATGTACAACGACGGATCTCGTTAGTCTAGATATAGAAGACGGTTGTGCAGACGGATCGCGTTAGTCTAGATATAGAAGACGGTTGTACAGACGGATCGCGTTAGTCTAGATATAGAAAACGGTTGTACAGACGGATCGCGTTAGTCTAGATATAGAAGATGGTTGTACAACGACGTATCTCGTTAGTCTAGATATAGAAGGCGGTTGTACAGACGGATCTCGTTAGTCTAGATATAGAAGACGGTTGTACAGACGGATCTCGTTAGTCTAGATATTGAAGACGTTTGTCCAACGACGTATCTCGTTAGTCTAGATATAGAAGACAGTTGTACAGACGGATCTCGTTAGTCTAGATATAGAAGACGGTTGTACAGACGGATCTCGTTAGTCTAGATATAGAAGACGGTTGTACAGACGGATCTCGTTAGTCTAGATATAGAAGACGGTTGTACAGACGGATCTCGTTAGTCTAGATATAGAAGATGGTTGTACAACGACGTATCTCGTTCGTCTAGATATAGAAGGCGGTTGTACAGACGGATCTCGTTAGTCTAGATATAGAAGACGGTTGTACAGACGGATCTCGTTAGTCTAGATATTGAAGACGTTTGTCCAACGACGTACCTCGTTAGTCTAGATATAGAAAGCGGTTGTACAGACGGATCTCGTTAGTCTAGATATAGAAGACGGTTGTACAACGACGGATCTCGTTAGTCTAGATATAGAAGACGGTTGTGCAGACGGATCTCGTTAGTCTAGATATAAAAGACGGTTGTACAGACGGATCTCGTTAGTCTAGATATAGAGGACGGTTGTACAGACGGATCTCGTTAGTCTAGATATTGAAGACGTTTGTCCAACGACGTACCTCGTTAGTCTAGATATAGAAAACGGTTGTACAGACGGATCTCGTTAGTCTAGATATAGAAGACGGTTGTACAACGACGGATCTCGTTAGTCTAGATATAGAAAACGGTTGTACAGACGGGTCTCGTTAGTCTAGATATAGAAGACGGTTGTACAGACGGGTCTCGTGAGTCTAGATATAGAAGACGGTTGTACAGGCGGATCGCGTTGGTCTAGATATAGAGGACGGTTGTACAGACGGATCTCGTTAGTCTAGATATAGAAGACGTTTGTCCAACGACGTATCTCGTTAGTCTAGATATAGACGACGGTTGTACAGACGGATCGCGTTAGTCTAGATATAGAAGACGGTTGTACAGACGGATCCCGTTAGTCTAGATATAGAAGACGGTTGTATAACGAGAGATCTCGTTAGTCTAGATATAGAAAACGGTTGTACAGACGGATCGCGTTAGTCTAGATATAGAAGATGGTTGTACAACGACGTATCTCGTTAGTCTAGACATAGAAGGCGGTTGTACAGACGGATCTCGTTAGTCTAGATATAGAAGACGGTTGTACAGACGGATCTCGTTAGTCTAGATATAGAAGACGGTTGTACAGACGGATCTCGTTAGTCTAGATATAGAAGACAGTGGTACAGACGGATCTCGTTAGTCTAGATATAGAAGACGGTTGTACAGACGGATCTCGTTAGTCTAGATATAGAAGACAGTGGTACAGACGGATCTCGTTAGTCTAGATATAGAAGACGGTTGTACAGACGGATCTCGTTAGTCTAGATATAGAAGACGTTTGTCCAACGACGTATCTCGTTAGTCTAGATATAGAAGACGGTTGTACAGACGGATCTCGTTAGTCTAGATATAGAAGAACGTTGTACAGTCGGGTCTCGTGAGTCTAGATATAGAAGACGGTTGTACAGACGGATCTCGTTAGTCTAGATATAGAAGACGTTTGTACAGACGGATCTCGTTAGTCTAGATATAGAAGACGGTTGTACAGACGGATCTCGTTAGTCTAGATATTGAAGACGTTTGTCCAACGATGTACCTCGTTAGTCTAGATATAGAAAACGGTTGTACAGACGGATCTCGTTAGTCTAGATATAGAAGACGGTTGTACAACGACGGATCTCGTTAGTCTAGATATAGAAGACGGTTGTGCAGACGGATCTCGTTAGTCTAGATATAAAAGACGGTTGTACAGACGGATCTCGTTAGTCTAGATATAGAGGACGGTTGTACAGACGGATCTCGTTAGTCTAGATATTGAAGACGTTTGTCCAACGACGTACCTCGTTAGTCTAGATATAGAAAACGGTTGTACAGACGGATCGCGTTAGTCTAGATATAGAAGATGGTTGTACAACGACGTATCTCGTTAGTCTAGATATAGAAGGCGGTTGTACAGACGGATCTCGTTAGTCTAGATATAGAAGACGGTTGTACAGACGGATCTCGTTAGTCTAGATATTGAAGACGTTTGTCCAACGACGTATCTCGTTAGTCTAGATATAGAAGACAGTTGTACAGACGGATCTCGTTAGTCTAGATATAGAAGACGGTTGTACAGACGGATCTCGTTAGTCTAGATATAGAAGACGGTTGTACAGACGGATCTCGTTAGTCTAGATATAGAAGACGGTTGTACAGACGGATCTCGTTAGTCTAGATATAGAAGATGGTTGTACAACGACGTATCTCGTTCGTCTAGATATAGAAGGCGGTTGTACAGACGGATCTCGTTAGTCTAGATATAGAAGACGGTTGTACAGACGGATCTCGTTAGTCTAGATATTGAAGACGTTTGTCCAACGACGTACCTCGTTAGTCTAGATATAGAAAGCGGTTGTACAGACGGATCTCGTTAGTCTAGATATAGAAGACGGATGTACAACGACGGATCTCGTTAGTCTAGATATAGAAGACGGTTGTGCAGACGGATCGCGTTAGTCTAGATATAGAAGACGGTTGTACAGACGGATCGCGTTAGTCTAGATATAGAAAACGGTTGTACAGACGGATCGCGTTAGTCTAGATATAGAAGATGGTTGTACAACGACGTATCTCGTTAGTCTAGATATAGAAGGCGGTTGTACAGACGGATCTCGTTAGTCTAGATATAGAAGACGGTTGTACAGACGGATCTCGTTAGTCTAGATATTGAAGACGTTTGTCCAACGACGTATCTCGTTAGTCTAGATATAGAAGACAGTTGTACAGACGGATCTCGTTAGTCTAGATATAGAAGACGGTTGTACAGACGGATCTCGTTAGTCTAGATATAGAAGACGGTTGTACAGACGGATCTCGTTAGTCTAGATATAGAAGACGGTTGTACAGACGGATCTCGTTAGTCTAGATATAGAAGATGGTTGTACAACGACGTATCTCGTTCGTCTAGATATAGAAGGCGGTTGTACAGACGGATCTCGTTAGTCTAGATATAGAAGACGGTTGTACAGACGGATCTCGTTAGTCTAGATATTGAAGACGTTTGTCCAACGACGTACCTCGTTAGTCTAGATATAGAAAGCGGTTGTACAGACGGATCTCGTTAGTCTAGATATAGAAGACGGTTGTACAACGACGGATCTCGTTAGTCTAGATATAGAAGACGGTTGTGCAGACGGATCTCGTTAGTCTAGATATAAAAGACGGTTGTACAGACGGATCTCGTTAGTCTAGATATAGAGGACGGTTGTACAGACGGATCTCGTTAGTCTAGATATTGAAGACGTTTGTCCAACGACGTACCTCGTTAGTCTAGATATAGAAAACGGTTGTACAGACGGATCTCGTTAGTCTAGATATAGAAGACGGTTGTACAACGACGGATCTCGTTAGTCTAGATATAGAAAACGGTTGTACAGACGGGTCTCGTTAGTCTAGATATAGAAGACGGTTGTACAGACGGGTCTCGTGAGTCTAGATATAGAAGACGGTTGTACAGGCGGATCGCGTTGGTCTAGATATAGAGGACGGTTGTACAGACGGATCTCGTTAGTCTAGATATAGAAGACGTTTGTCCAACGACGTATCTCGTTAGTCTAGATATAGACGACGGTTGTACAGACGGATCGCGTTAGTCTAGATATAGAAGACGGTTGTACAGACGGATCCCGTTAGTCTAGATATAGAAGACGGTTGTATAACGAGAGATCTCGTTAGTCTAGATATAGAAAACGGTTGTACAGACGGATCGCGTTAGTCTAGATATAGAAGATGGTTGTACAACGACGTATCTCGTTAGTCTAGACATAGAAGGCGGTTGTACAGACGGATCTCGTTAGTCTAGATATAGAAGACGGTTTTACAGACGGATCTCGTTAGTCTAGATATAGAAGACGGTTGTACAGACGGATCTCGTTAGTCTAGATATAGAAGACAGTGGTACAGACGGATCTCGTTAGTCTAGATATAGAAGACGGTTGTACAGACGGATCTCGTTAGTCTAGATATAGAAGACAGTGGTACAGACGGATCTCGTTAGTCTAGATATAGAAGACGGTTGTACAGACGGATCTCGTTAGTCTAGATATAGAAGACGTTTGTCCAACGACGTATCTCGTTAGTCTAGATATAGAAGACGGTTGTACAGACGGATCTCGTTAGTCTAGATATAGAAGAACGTTGTACAGTCGGGTCTCGTGAGTCTAGATATAGAAGACGGTTGTACAGACGGATCTCGTTAGTCTAGATATAGAAGACGTTTGTACAGACGGATCTCGTTAGTCTAGATATAGAAGACGGTTGTACAGACGGATCTCGTTAGTCTAGATATTGAAGACGTTTGTCCAACGATGTACCTCGTTAGTCTAGATATAGAAAACGGTTGTACAGACGGATCTCGTTAGTCTAGATATAGAAGACGGTTGTACAACGACGGATCTCGTTAGTCTAGATATAGAAGACGGTTGTGCAGACGGATCTCGTTAGTCTAGATATAAAAGACGGTTGTACAGACGGATCTCGTTAGTCTAGATATAGAGGACGGTTGTACAGACGGATCTCGTTAGTCTAGATATTGAAGACGTTTGTCCAACGACGTACCTCGTTAGTCTAGATATAGAAAACGGTTGTACAGACGGATCTCGTTAGTCTAGATATAGAAGAGGGTTGTACAACGACGGATCTCGTTAGTCTAGATATAGAAGACGGTTGTACAGACGGATCTCGTTAGTCTAGATATAGAAGACGGTTGTACAGACGGATCTCGTTAGTCTAGATATTGAAGACGTTTGTCCAACGATGTACCTCGTTAGTCTAGATATAGAAAACGGTTGTACAGACGGATCTCGTTAGTCTAGATATAGAAGACGGTTGTACAACGACGGATCTCGTTAGTCTAGATATAGAAGACGGTTGTGCAGACGGATCTCGTTAGTCTAGATATAAAAGACGGTTGTACAGACGGATCTCGTTAGTCTAGATATAGAAGACGTTTGTCCAACGACGTATCTCGTTAGTCTAGATATAGAAGACGGTTGTACAGACGGATCGCGTTAGTCTAGATATAGAAGACGGTTGTACAGACGGATCCCGTTAGTCTAGATATAGAAGACGGTTGTATAACGAGAGATCTCGTTAGTCTAGATATAGAAGACGGTTGTACAACGACGGATCTCGTTAGTCTAGATATAGAAGACGGTTGTGCAGACGGATCTCGTTAGTCTAGATATAAAAGACGGTTGTACAGACGGATCTCGTTAGTCTAGATATAGAAGACGTTTGTCCAACGACGTATCTCGTTAGTCTAGATATAGAAGACGGTTGTACAGACGGATCGCGTTAGTCTAGATATAGAAAACGGTTGTACAGACGGATCGCGTTAGTCTAGATATAGAAGATGGTTGTACAACGACGTATCTCGTTAGTCTAGATATAGAAGGCGGTTGTACAGACGGATCTCGTTAGTCTAGATATAGAAGACGGTTGTACAGACGGATCTCGTTAGTCTAGATATTGAAGACGTTTGTCCAACGACGTATCTCGTTAGTCTAGATATAGAAGACAGTTGTACAGACGGATCTCGTTAGTCTAGATATAGAAGACGGTTGTACAGACGGATCTCGTTAGTCTAGATATAGAAGACGGTTGTACAGACGGATCTCGTTAGTCTAGATATAGAAGACGGTTGTACAGACGGATCTCGTTAGTCTAGATATAGAAGATGGTTGTACAACGACGTATCTCGTTCGTCTAGATATAGAAGGCGGTTGTACAGACGGATCTCGTTAGTCTAGATATAGAAGACGGTTGTACAGACGGATCTCGTTAGTCTAGATATTGAAGACGTTTGTCCAACGACGTACCTCGTTAGTCTAGATATAGAAAGCGGTTGTACAGACGGATCTCGTTAGTCTAGATATAGAAGACGGATGTACAACGACGGATCTCGTTAGTCTAGATATAGAAGACGGTTGTGCAGACGGATCGCGTTAGTCTAGATATAGAAGACGGTTGTACAGACGGATCGCGTTAGTCTAGATATAGAAAACGGTTGTACAGACGGATCGCGTTAGTCTAGATATAGAAGATGGTTGTACAACGACGTATCTCGTTAGTCTAGATATAGAAGGCGGTTGTACAGACGGATCTCGTTAGTCTAGATATAGAAGACGGTTGTACAGACGGATCTCGTTAGTCTAGATATTGAAGACGTTTGTCCAACGACGTATCTCGTTAGTCTAGATATAGAAGACAGTTGTACAGACGGATCTCGTTAGTCTAGATATAGAAGACGGTTGTACAGACGGATCTCGTTAGTCTAGATATAGAAGACGGTTGTACAGACGGATCTCGTTAGTCTAGATATAGAAGACGGTTGTACAGACGGATCTCGTTAGTCTAGATATAGAAGATGGTTGTACAACGACGTATCTCGTTCGTCTAGATATAGAAGGCGGTTGTACAGACGGATCTCGTTAGTCTAGATATAGAAGACGGTTGTACAGACGGATCTCGTTAGTCTAGATATTGAAGACGTTTGTCCAACGACGTACCTCGTTAGTCTAGATATAGAAAGCGGTTGTACAGACGGATCTCGTTAGTCTAGATATAGAAGACGGTTGTACAACGACGGATCTCGTTAGTCTAGATATAGAAGACGGTTGTGCAGACGGATCTCGTTAGTCTAGATATAAAAGACGGTTGTACAGACGGATCTCGTTAGTCTAGATATAGAGGACGGTTGTACAGACGGATCTCGTTAGTCTAGATATTGAAGACGTTTGTCCAACGACGTACCTCGTTAGTCTAGATATAGAAAACGGTTGTACAGACGGATCTCGTTAGTCTAGATATAGAAGACGGTTGTACAACGACGGATCTCGTTAGTCTAGATATAGAAAACGGTTGTACAGACGGGTCTCGTTAGTCTAGATATAGAAGACGGTTGTACAGACGGGTCTCGTGAGTCTAGATATAGAAGACGGTTGTACAGGCGGATCGCGTTGGTCTAGATATAGAGGACGGTTGTACAGACGGATCTCGTTAGTCTAGATATAGAAGACGTTTGTCCAACGACGTATCTCGTTAGTCTAGATATAGACGACGGTTGTACAGACGGATCGCGTTAGTCTAGATATAGAAGACGGTTGTACAGACGGATCCCGTTAGTCTAGATATAGAAGACGGTTGTATAACGAGAGATCTCGTTAGTCTAGATATAGAAAACGGTTGTACAGACGGATCGCGTTAGTCTAGATATAGAAGATGGTTGTACAACGACGTATCTCGTTAGTCTAGATATAGAAGGCGGTTGTACAGACGGATCTCGTTAGTCTAGATATAGAAGACGGTTGTACAGACGGATCTCGTTAGTCTAGATATAGAAGACGGTTGTACAGACGGATCTCGTTAGTCTAGATATAGAAGACAGTGGTACAGACGGATCTCGTTAGTCTAGATATAGAAGACGGTTGTACAGACGGATCTCGTTAGTCTAGATATAGAAGACAGTGGTACAGACGGATCTCGTTAGTCTAGATATAGAAGACGGTTGTACAGACGGATCTCGTTAGTCTAGATATAGAAGACGTTTGTCCAACGACGTATCTCGTTAGTCTAGATATAGAAGACGGTTGTACAGACGGATCTCGTTAGTCTAGATATAGAAGAACGTTGTACAGTCGGGTCTCGTGAGTCTAGATATAGAAGACGGTTGTACAGACGGATCTCGTTAGTCTAGATATAGAAGACGTTTGTACAGACGGATCTCGTTAGTCTAGATATAGAAGACGGTTGTACAGACGGATCTCGTTAGTCTAGATATTGAAGACGTTTGTCCAACGATGTACCTCGTTAGTCTAGATATAGAAAACGGTTGTACAGACGGATCTCGTTAGTCTAGATATAGAAGACGGTTGTACAACGACGGATCTCGTTAGTCTAGATATAGAAGACGGTTGTGCAGACGGATCTCGTTAGTCTAGATATAAAAGACGGTTGTACAGACGGATCTCGTTAGTCTAGATATAGAGGACGGTTGTACAGACGGATCTCGTTAGTCTAGATATTGAAGACGTTTGTCCAACGACGTACCTCGTTAGTCTAGATATAGAAAACGGTTGTACAGACGGATCTCGTTAGTCTAGATATAGAAGAGGGTTGTACAACGACGGATCTCGTTAGTCTAGATATAGAAGACGGTTGTACAGACGGATCTCGTTAGTCTAGATATAGAAGACGGTTGTACAGACGGATCTCGTTAGTCTAGATATTGAAGACGTTTGTCCAACGATGTACCTCGTTAGTCTAGATATAGAAAACGGTTGTACAGACGGATCTCGTTAGTCTAGATATAGAAGACGGTTGTACAACGACGGATCTCGTTAGTCTAGATATAGAAGACGGTTGTGCAGACGGATCTCGTTAGTCTAGATATAAAAGACGGTTGTACAGACGGATCTCGTTAGTCTAGATATAGAAGACGTTTGTCCAACGACGTATCTCGTTAGTCTAGATATAGAAGACGGTTGTACAGACGGATCGCGTTAGTCTAGATATAGAAGACGGTTGTACAGACGGATCCCGTTAGTCTAGATATAGAAGACGGTTGTATAACGAGAGATCTCGTTAGTCTAGATATAGAAAACGGTTGTACAGACGGATCGCGTTAGTCTAGATATAGAAGATGGTTGTACAACGACGTATCTCGTTAGTCTAGATATAGAAGGCGGTTGTACAGACGGATCTCGTTATTCTAGATATAGAAGACGGTTGTACAGACGGATCTCGTTAGTCTAGATATTGAAGACGTTTGTCCAACGACGTATCTCGTTAGTCTAGATATAGAAGACAGTTGTACAGACGGATCTCGTTAGTCTAGATATAGAAGACGGTTGTACAGACGGATCTCGTTAGTCTAGATATAGAAGACGGTTGTACAGACGGATCTCGTTAGTCTAGATATAGAAGACAGTGGTACAGACGGATCTCGTTAGTCTAGATATAGAAGAAGGTTGTACAGACGGGTCTCGTGAGTCTAGATAGAGAAGACGGTTGTACAGACGGGTCTCGTTAGTCTAGATACAGAAGACGGTTGTATAGACGGATCTCATTAGTCTAGATATAGAAGACGGTTGTACAGACGGATCTCGTTATTCTAGATATAGAAGACGGTTGTACAGACGGATCCCGTTAGTCTAGATATAGAAGACGGTTGTATAACGAGAGATCTCGTTAGTGTAGATATAGAAGACGATTATACAGACGGATCTCGTTAGTCTAGATATAGAAGACGGTTGTAGAACGACGTATCTCGTTAGTCTAGATATAGAAGACGGTTGTACAGACGGATCTCGTTAGTCTAGATATAGAAGACGGTTGTACAGACGGATCCCGTTAGTCTAGATATAGAAGACGGTTGTACAGACGGATCTCGTTAGTCTAGATATAGAAGACGGTTGTATAACGAGAGATCTCGTTAGTCTAGATATAGAAGACGGTTGTACAGACGGATCTCGTTAGTCTAGATATAGAAGACGGTTGTACAGCCGGATCTCGTTAGTCTAGATATAGAAGACGGTTGTACAGACGGATCTCGTTAGTCTAGATATAGAAGACGGTTGTACAGACGGATCTCGTTAGTCTAGATATAGAAGACGTTTGTCCAACGACGTATCTCGTTAGTCTAGATATAGAAGACGGTTGTACAGACGGATCTCGTTAGTCTAGATATAGAAGACGGTTGTACAGACGGCTCCCGTTAGTCTAGATATAGAAGACGGTTGTATAACGACGTATCTCGTTAGCCTAGATATAGAAGACGGTTGTACAGACGGATCTCGTTAGTCTAGATATAGAAGACGGTTGTACAGACGGATCCCGTTAGTCTAGATATAGAAGACGGTTGTATAACGAGAGATCTCGTTAGTCTAGATATAGAAGACGGTTGTACAGACGGATCTCGTTAGTCTAGATATAGAAGACGGTTGTACAGCCGGATCTCGTTAGTCTAGATATAGAAGACGGTTGTACAGACGGATCTCGTTAGTCTAGATATAGAAGACGGTTGTACAGACGGATCTCGTTAGTCTAGATATAGAAGACGGTTGTACAGACGGACCTCGTTAGTCTAGATATAGAAGACGGTTGTACAGACGGATCGCGTTAGTCTAGATATAGAAGACGGTTGTACAGACGGATCCCGATAGTCTAGATATAGAAGACGGTTGTATAACGAGAGATCTCGTTAGTCTAGATATAGAAAACGGTTGTACAGACGGATCGCGTTAGTCTAGATATAGAAGATGGTTGTACAACGACGTATCTCGTTAGTCTAGATATAGAAGGCGATTGTACAGACGGATCTCGTTAGTCTAGATATAGAAGACGGTTGTACAGACGGATCTCGTTAGTCTAGATATAGAAGACGGTTGTACAGACGAATCTCGTTAGTCTAGATATAGAAGACGGTTGTACAGACGGATCTCGTTAGTCTAGATATAGAAGACAGTGGTACAGACGGATCTCGTTAGTCTAGATATAGAAGACGGTTGTACAGACGGATCTCGTTAGTCTAGATATAGAAGACGTTTGTCCAACGACGTATCTCGTTAGTCTAGATATAGAAGACGGTTGTACAGACGGATCTCGTTAGTCTAGATATAGAAGACGGTTGTACAGACGGATCTCGTTAGTCTAGATATTGAAGACGTTTGTCCAACGACGTATCTCGTTAGTCTAGATATAGAAGACAGTTGTACAGACGGATCTCGTTAGTCTAGATATAGAAGACGGTTGTACAGACGGATCTCGTTAGTCTAGATATAGAAGACGGTTGTACAGACGGATCTCGTTAGTCTAGATATAGAAGACGGTTGTACAGACGGATCTCGTTAGTCTAGATATAGAAGATGGTTGTACAACGACGTATCTCGTTCGTCTAGATATAGAAGGCGGTTGTACAGACGGATCTCGTTAGTCTAGATATAGAAGACGGTTGTACAGACGGATCTCGTTAGTCTAGATATAGAAGACGGTTGTACAGACGGATCTCGTTAGTCTAGATATAGAAGATGGTTGTACAACGACGTATCTCGTTCGTCTAGATATAGAAGGCGGTTGTACAGACGGATCTCGTTAGTCTAGATATAGAAGACGGTTGTACAGACGGATCTCGTTAGTCTAGATATTGAAGACGTTTGTCCAACGACGTACCTCGTTAGTCTAGATATAGAAAGCGGTTGTACAGACGGATCTCGTTAGTCTAGATATAGAAGACGGATGTACAACGACGGATCTCGTTAGTCTAGATATAGAAGACGGTTGTGCAGACGGATCGCGTTAGTCTAGATATAGAAGACGGTTGTACAGACGGATCGCGTTAGTCTAGATATAGAAAACGGTTGTACAGACGGATCTCGTTAGTCTAGATATAGAAGACAGTGGTACAGACGGATCTCGTTAGTCTAGATATAGAAGACGGTTGTACAGACGGATCTCGTTAGTCTAGATATAGAAGACGTTTGTCCAACGACGTATCTCGTTAGTCTAGATATAGAAGACGGTTGTACAGACGGATCTCGTTAGTCTAGATATAGAAGAACGTTGTACAGACGGGTCTCGTGAGTCTAGATGGAGAAGACGGTTGTACAGACGGATCTCGTTAGTCTAGATATAGAAGACGGTTGTACAGACGGATCTCGTTAGTCTAGATATTGAAGACGTTTGTCCAACGACGTATCTCGTTAGTCTAGATATAGAAGACGGTTGTACAGACGGATCTCGTTAGTCTAGATATAGAAGACGGTTGTACAGACGGATCTCGTTAGTCTAGATATAGAAGACGGTTGTACAGACGGATCTCGTTAGTCTAGATATAGAAGACAGTGGTACAGACGGATCTCGTTAGTCTAGATATAGAAGAAGGTTGTACAGACGGATCGCGTTAGTCTAGATATAGAAGATGGTTGTACAACGACGTATCTCGTTAGTCTAGATATAGAAGGCGGTTGTACAGACGGATCTCGTTAGTCTAGATATAGAAGACGGTTGTACAGACGGATCTCGTTAGTCTAGATATTGAAGACGTTTGTCCAACGACGTATCTCGTTAGTCTAGATATAGAAGACAGTTGTACAGACGGATCTCGTTAGTCTAGATATAGAAGACGGTTGTACAGACGGATCTCGTTAGTCTAGATATAGAAGACGGTTGTACAGACGGATCTCGTTAGTCTAGATATAGAAGAACGTTGTACAGACGGGTCTCGTGAGTCTAGATAGAGAAGACGGTTGTACAGACGGATCTCGTTAGTCTAGATATAGAAGACGGTTGTACAGACGGATCTCGTTAGTCTAGAAATAGAAGACGGTTGTACAGACGGATCTCGTTAGTCTAGATATTGAAGACGTTTGTCCAACGACGTATCTCGTTAGTCTAGATATAGAAGACGGTTGTACAGACGGATCTCGTTAGTCTAGATATAGAAGACGGTTGTACAGACGGATCTCGTTAGTCTAGATATAGAAGATGGTTGTACAACGACGTATCTCGTTCGTCTAGATATAGAAGGCGGTTGTACAGACGGATCTCGTTAGTCTAGATATAGAAGACGGTTGTACAGACGGATCTCGTTAGTCTAGATATTGAAGACGTTTGTCCAACGACGTACCTCGTTAGTCTAGATATAGAAAGCGGTTGTACAGACGGATCTCGTTAGTCTAGATATAGAAGACGGTTGTACAACGACGGATCTCGTTAGTCTAGATATAGAAGACGGTTGTGCAGACGGATCTCGTTAGTCTAGATATAAAAGACGGTTGTACAGACGGGTCTCGTTAGTCTAGATATAGAAGACGGTTGTACAGACGGATCTCGTGAGTCTAGATATAGAAGACGGTTGTACAGGCGGATCTCGTTGGTCTAGATATAGAGGACGGTTGTACAGACGGATCTCGTTAGTCTAGATATAGAAGACGTTTGTCCAACGACGTATCTCGTTAGTCTAGATATAGAAGACGGTTGTACAGACGGATCGCGTTAGTCTATATATAGAAGACGGTTGTACAGACGGATCCCGTTAGTCTAGATATAGAAGACGGTTGTATAACGAGAGATCTCGTTAGTCTAGATATAGAAAACGGTTGTACAGACGGATCGCGTTAGTCTAGATATAGAAGATGGTTGTACAACGACGCATCTCGTTAGTCTAGATATAGAAGGCGGTTGTACAGACGGATCTCGTTAGTCTAGATATAGAAGACGGTTGTACAGACGGATCTCGTTAGTCTAGATATAGAAGAACGTTGTACAGACGGGTCTCGTGAGTCTAGATAGAGAAGACGGTTGTACAGACGGATCTCGTTAGTCTAGATATAGAAGACGGTTGTACAGACGGATCTCGTTAGTCTAGATATAGAAGACGGTTGTGCAGACGGATCGCGTTAGTCTAGATATAGAAGACGATTGTACAGACGGATCCCGTTAGTCTAGATATAGAAGACGGTTGTATAACGAGAGATCTCGTTAGTCTAGATATAGAAAACGGTTGTACAGACGGATCTCTTTAGTCTAGATATAGAAGAGGGTTGTACAACGACGGATCTCGTTAGTCTAGATATAGAAAACGGTTGTACAGACGGGTCTCGTTAGTCTAGATATAGAAGACGGTTGTACAGACGGATCTCGTGAGTCTAGATATAGAAGACGGTTGTACAGGCGGATCTCGTTGGTCTAGATATAGAGGACGGTTGTACAGACGGATTTCGTTAGACTAGATATAGATGACGGTTGTACAGACGGATCTCGTTAGTCTAGATATAGAAGAAGGTTGTACAGACGGGTCTCGTGAGTCTAGATAGAGAAGACGGTTGTACAGACGGATCTCGTTAGTCTAGATATAGAAGACGTTTGTCCAACGACGTATCTCGTTAGTCTAGATATAGAAGACGGTTGTACAGACGGATCGCGTTAGTCTAGATATAGAAGACGGTTGTACAGACGGATCCCGTTAGTCTAGATATAGAAGACGGTTGTATAACGAGAGATCTCGTTAGTCTAGATATAGAAAACGGTTTTACAGACGGATCGCGTTAGTCTAGATATAGAAGATGGTTGTACAACGACGTATCTCGTTAGTCTAGATATAGAAGGCGGTTGTACAGACGGATCTCGTTAGTCTAGATATAGAAGACGGTTGTACAGACGGATCTCGTTAGTCTAGATATTGAAGACGTTTGTCCAACGACGTATCTCGTTAGTCTAGATATAGAAGACAGTTGTACAGACGGATCTCGTTAGTCTAGATATAGAAGACGGTTGTACAGACGGATCTCGTTAGTCTAGATATAGAAGACGGTTGTACAGACGGATCTCGTTAGTCTAGATATAGAAGACAGTGGTACAGACGGATCTCGTTAGTCTAGATATAGAAGAAGGTTGTACAGACGGGTCTCGTGAGTCTAGATAGAGAAGACGGTTGTACAGACGGGTCTCGTTAGTCTAGATACAGAAGACGGTTGTATAGACGGATCTCATTAGTCTAGATATAGAAGACGGTTGTACAGACGGATCTCGTTATTCTAGATATAGAAGACGGTTGTACAGACGGATCCCGTTAGTCTAGATATAGAAGACGGTTGTATAACGAGAGATCTCGTTAGTCTAGATATAGAAGACGATTATACAGACGGATCTCGTTAGTCTAGATATAGAAGACGGTTGTATAACGACGTATCTCGTTAGTCTAGATATAGAAGACGGTTGTACAGACGGATCTCGTTAGTCTAGATATAGAAGACGGTTGTACAGACGGATCTCGTTAGTCTAGATATAGAAGATGGTTGTACAACGACGTATCTCGTTCGTCTAGATATAGAAGGCGGTTGTACAGACGGATCTCGTTAGTCTAGATATAGAAGACGGTTGTACAGACGGATCTCGTTAGTCTAGATATAGAAGAAGGTTGTACAGACGGGTCTCGTGAGTCTAGATAGAGAAGACGGTTGTACAGACGGGTCTCGTTAGTCTAGATATAGAAGACGGTTGTACAGACGGACCTCGTTAGTCTAGATATAGAAGACGGTTGTACAGCCGGATCTCGTTAGTCTAGATATAGAAGACGGTTGTACAGCCGGATCTCGTTAGTCTGGATATAGAAGACGGTTGTACAGACGGATCTCGTTAGTCTAGATATAGAAGACGGTTGTACAGACGGATCTCGTTAGTCTAGATATAGAAGACGGTTGTACAGACGGACCTCGTGAGTCTAGATAGAGAAGACGGTTGTACAGACGGATCTCGTTAGTCTAGATATAGAAGACGGTTGTACAGACGGATCTCGTTAGTCTAGATATAGAAGACGGTTGTACAGACGGATCTCGTTAGTCTAGATATTGAAGACGTTTGTCCAACGACGTATCTCGTTAGTCTAGATATAGAAGACGGTTGTACAGACGGATCTCGTTAGTCTAGATATAGAAGACGGTTGTACAGACGGATCTCGTTAGTCTAGATATAGAAGATGGTTGTACAACGACGTATCTCGTTCGTCTAGATATAGAAGGCGGTTGTACAGACGGATCTCGTTAGTCTAGATATAGAAGACGGTTGTACAGACGGATCTCGTTAGCCTAGATATTGAAGACGTTTGTCCAACGACGTACCTCGTTAGTCTAGATATAGAAAGCGGTTGTACAGACGGATCTCGTTAGTCTAGATATAGAAGACGGTTGTACAACGACGGATCTCGTTAGTCTAGATATAGAAGACGGTTGTACAGACGGATCTCGTTAGTCTAGATATAGAAGAACGTTGTACAGACGGGTCTCGTGAGTCTAGATATAGAAGACGGTTGTACAACGACGGATCTCGTTAGTCTAGATATAGAAGACGGTTGTACAGACGGATCTCGTTAGTCTAGATATTGAAGACGTTTGTCCAACGACGTATCTCGTTAGTCTAGATATAGAAGACGGTTGTACAGACGGATCTCGTTAGTCTAGATATAGAAGACGGTTGTACAGACGGATCTCGTTAGTCTAGATATAGAAGATGGTTGTACAACGACGTATCTCGTTCGTCTAGATATAGAAGGCGGTTGTTCAGACGGATCTCGTTAGTCTAGATATTGAAGACGTTTGTCCAACGATGTACCTCGTTAGTCTAGATATAGAAAACGGTTGTACAGACGGATCTCGTTAGTCTAGATATAGAAGAGGGTTGTACAACGACGGATCTCGTTAGTCTAGATATAGAAAACGGTTGAACAGACGGGTCTCGTTAGTCTAGATATAGAAGACGGTTGTACAGACGGATCTCGTGAGTCTAGATATAGAAGACGGTTGTACAGGCGGATCTCGTTGGTCTAGATATAGAGGACGGTTGTACAGACGGATTTCGTTAGACTAGATATAGATGACGGTTGTACAGACGGATCTCGTTAGTCTAGGTATAGAAGAAGGTTGTACAGACGGGTCTCGTGAGTCTAGATAGAGAAGACGGTTGTACAGACGGATCTCGTTAGTCTAGATATAGAAGACGGTTGTACAGACGGATCTCGTTAGTCTAGATATAGAAGACGTTTGTCCAACGACGTATCTCGTTAGTCTAGATATAGAAGACGGTTGTACAGACGGATCGCGTTAGTCTAGATATAGAAGACGGTTGTACAGACGGATCCCGTTAGTCTAGATATAGAAGACGGTTGTATAACGAGAGATCTCGTTAGTCTAGATATAGAAAACGGTTGTACAGACGGATCGCGTTAGTCTAGATATAGAAGATGGTTGTACAACGACGTATCTCGTTAGTCTAGATATAGAAGGCGGTTGTACAGACGGATCTCGTTAGTCTAGATATAGAAGACGGTTGTACAGACGGATCTCGTTAGTCTAGATATTGAAGACGTTTGTCCAACGACGTATCTCGTTAGTCTAGATATAGAAGACAGTTGTACAGACGGATCTCGTTAGTCTAGATATAGAAGACGGTTGTACAGACGGATCTCGTTAGTCTAGATATAGAAGACGGTTGTACAGACTGATCTCGTTAGTCTAGATATAGAAGACAGTGGTACAGACGGATCTCGTTAGTCTAGATATAGAAGAAGGTTGTACAGACGGGACTCGTGAGTCTAGATAGAGAAGACGGTTGTACAGACGGGTCTCGTTAGTCTAGATACAGAAGACGGTTGTATAGACGGATCTCATTAGTCTAGATATAGAAGACGGTTGTGCAGACGGATCTCGTTATTCTAGATATAGAAGACTGTTGTACAGACGGATCCCGTTAGTCTAGATATAGAAGACGGTTGTATAACGAGAGATCTCGTTAGTCTAGATATAGAAGACGATTATACAGACGGATCTCGTTAGTCTAGATATAGAAGACGGATGTATAACGACGTATCTCGTTAGTCTAGATATAGAAGACGGTTGTACAGACGGATCTCGTTAGTCTAGATATAGAAGACGGTTGTACAGACGGATCTCGTTAGTCTAGATATAGAAGATGGTTGTACAACGACGTATCTCGTTCGTCTAGATATAGAAGGCGGTTGTACAGACGGATCTCGTTAGTCTAGATATAGAAGACGCTTGTACAGACGGATCTCGTTAGTCTAGATATTGAAGACGTTTGTCCAACGACGTACCTCGTTAGTCTAGATATAGAAAGCGGTTGTACAGACGGATCTCGTTAGTCTAGATATAGAAGACGGTTGTACAACGACGGATCTCGTTAGTCTAGATATAGAAGACGGTTGTGCAGACGGATCTCGTTAGTCTAGATATAAAAGACGGTTGTACAGACGGATCTCGTTAGTCTAGATGTAGAGGACGGTTGTACAGACGGATCTCGTTAGTCTAGATATTGAAGACGTTTGTCCAACGACGTACCTCGTTAGTCTAGATATAGAAAACGGTTGTACAGACGGATCTCGTTAGTCTAGATATAGAAGACTGTTGTACAACGACGGATCTCGTTAGTCTAGATATAGAAAACGGTTGTACAGACGGGTCTCGTTAGTCTAGATATAGAAGACGGTTGTACAGACGGATCTCGTGAGTCTAGATATAGAAGACGGTTGTACAGGCGGATCTCGTTGGTCTAGATATAGAGGACGGTTGTACAGACGGATCCCGTTAGTCTAGATATAGAAGACGGTTGTATAACGAGAGATCTCGTTAGTCTAGATATAGAAAACGGTTGTACAGACGGATCGCGTTAGTCTAGATATAGAAGATGGTTGTACAACGACGTATCTCGTTAGTCTAGATATAGAAGGCGGTTGTACAGACGGATCTCGTTAGTCTAGATATAGAAGACGGTTGTACAGACGGATCTCGTTAGTCTAGATATTGAAGACGTTTGTCCAACGACGTATCTCGTTAGTCTAGATATAGAAGACAGTTGTACAGACGGATCTCGTTAGTCTAGATATAGAAGACGGTTGTACAGACGGATCTCGTTAGTCTAGATATAGAAGACGGTTGTACAGACGGATCTCGTTAGTCTAGATATAGAAGACAGTGGTACAGACGGATCTCGTTAGTCTAGATATAGAAGACGGTTGTACAGACGGATCTCGTTAGTCTAGATATAGAAGACGTTTGTCCAACGACGTATCTCGTTAGTCTAGATATAGAAGACGGTTGTACAGACGGATCTCGTTAGTCTAGATATAGAAGAACGTTGTACAGACGGGTCTCGTGAGTCTAGATGGAGAAGACGGTTGTACAGACGGATCTCGTTAGTCTAGATATAGAAGACGGTTGTACAGACGGATCTCGTTAGTCTAGATATTGAAGACGTTTGTCCAACGACGTATCTCGTTAGTCTAGATATAGAAGACGGTTGTACAGACGGATCTCGTTAGTCTAGATATAGAAGACGGTTGTATAACGACGTATCTCGTTAGTCTAGATATAGAAGACGGTTGTACAGACGGATCTCGTTAGTCTAGATATAGAAGACGGTTGTACAGACGGATCTCGTTAGTCTAGATATAGAAGATGGTTGTACAACGACGTATCTCGTTCGTCTAGATATAGAAGGCGGTTGTACAGACGGATCTCGTTAGTCTAGATATAGAAGACGGTTGTACAGACGGATCTCGTTAGTCTAGATATTGAAGACGTTTGTCCAACGACGTACCTCGTTAGTCTAGATATAGAAAGCGGTTGTACAGACGGATCTCGTTAGTCTAGATATAGAAGACGGTTGTACAACGACGGATCTCGTTAGTCTAGATATAGAAGACGGTTGTGCAGACGGATCTCGTTAGTCTAGATATAAAAGACGGTTGTACAGACGGATCTCGTTAGTCTAGATATAGAGGACGGTTGTACAGACGGATCTCGTTAGTCTAGATATTGAAGACGTTTGTCCAACGACGTACCTCGTTAGTCTAGATATAGAAAACGGTTGTACAGACGGATCTCGTTAGTCTAGATATAGAAGACGGTTGTACAACGACGGATCTCGTTAGTCTAGTTATAGAAAACGGTTGTACAGACGGGTCTCGTTAGTCTAGATATAGAAGACGGTTGTACAGACGGGTCTCGTGAGTCTAGATATAGAAGACGGTTGTACAGGCGGATCGCGTTGGTCTAGATATAGAGGACGGTTGTACAGACGGATCTCGTTAGTCTAGATATAGAAGACGTTTGTCCAACGACGTATCTCGTTAGTCTAGATATAGAAGACGGTTGTACAGACGGATCGCGTTAGTCTAGATATAGAAGACGGTTGTACAGACGGATCCCGTTAGTCTAGATATAGAAGACGGTTGTATAACGAGAGATCTCGTTAGTCTAGATATAGAAAACGGTTGTACAGACGGATCGCGTTAGTCTAGATATAGAAGATGGTTGTACAACGACGTATCTCGTTAGTCTAGATATAGAAGGCGGTTGTACAGACGGATCTCGTTTGTCTAGATATAGAAGACGGTTGTACAGACGGATCTCGTTAGTCTAGATATTGAAGACGTTTGTCCAACGACGTATCTCGTTAGTCTAGATATAGAAGACAGTTGTACAGACGGATCTCGTTAGTCTAGATATAGAAGACGGTTGTACAGACGGATCTCGTTAGTCTAGATATAGAAGACGGTTGTACAGACGGATCTCGTTAGTCTAGATATAGAAGACAGTGGTACAGACGGATCTCGTTAGTCTAGATATAGAAGACGGTTGTACAGACGGATCTCGTTAGTCTAGATATTGAAGACGTTTGTCCAACGATGTACCTCGTTAGTCTAGATATAGAAAACGGTTGTACAGACGGATCTCGTTAGTCTAGATATAGAAGACGGTTGTACAACGACGGATCTCGTTAGTCTAGATATAGAAGACGGTTGTGCAGACGGATCTCGTTAGTCTAGATATAAAAGACGGTTGTACAGACGGATCTCGTTAGTCTAGATATAGAGGACGGTTGTACAGACGGATCTCGTTAGTCTAGATATTGAAGACGTTTGTCCAACGACGTACCTCGTTAGTCTAGATATAGAAAACGGTTGTACAGACGGATCTCGTTAGTCTAGATATAGAAGAGGGTTGTACAACGACGGATCTCGTTAGTCTAGATATAGAAGACGGTTGTACAGACGGATCTCGTTAGTCTAGATATAGAAGACGGTTGTACAGACGGATCTCGTTAGTCTAGATATTGAAGACGTTTGTCCAACGATGTACCTCGTTAGTCTAGATATAGAAAACGGTTGTACAGACGGATCTCGTTAGTCTAGATATAGAAGACGGTTGTACAACGACGGATCTCGTTAGTCTAGATATAGAAGACGGTTGTGCAGACGGATCTCGTTAGTCTAGATATAAAAGACGGTTGTACAGACGGATCTCGTTAGTCTAGATATAGAAGACGTTTGTCCAACGACGTATCTCGTTAGTCTAGATATAGAAGACGGTTGTACAGACGGATCGCGTTAGTCTAGATATAGAAAACGGTTGTACAGACGGATCGCGTTAGTCTAGATATAGAAGATGGTTGTACAACGACGTATCTCGTTAGTCTAGATATAGAAGGCGGTTGTACAGACGGATCTCGTTAGTCTAGATATAGAAGACGGTTGTACAGACGGATCTCGTTAGTCTAGATATTGAAGACGTTTGTCCAACGACGTATCTCGTTAGTCTAGATATAGAAGACGGTTGTACAGACGGATCGCGTTAGTCTAGATATAGAAAACGGTTGTACAGACGGATCGCGTTAGTCTAGATATAGAAGATGGTTGTACAACGACGTATCTCGTTAGTCTAGATATAGAAGGCGGTTGTACAGACGGATCTCGTTAGTCTAGATATAGAAGACGGTTGTACAGACGGATCTCGTTAGTCTAGATATTGAAGACGTTTGTACAACGACGGATCTCGTTAGTCTAGATATAGAAAACGGTTGTACAGACGGGTCTCGTTAGTCTAGATATAGAAGACGGTTGTACAGACGGGTCTCGTGAGTCTAGATATAGAAGACGGTTGTACAGGCGGATCGCGTTGGTCTAGATATAGAGGACGGTTGTACAGACGGATCTCGTTAGTCTAGATATAGAAGACGTTTGTCCAACGACGTATCTCGTTAGTCTAGATATAGAAGACGGTTGTACAGACGGATCGCGTTAGTCTAGATATAGAAGACGGTTGTACAGACGGATCCCGTTAGTCTAGATATAGAAGACGGTTGTATAACGAGAGATCTCGTTAGTCTAGATATAGAAAACGGTTGTACAGACGGATCGCGTTAGTCTAGATATAGAAGATGGTTGTACAACGACGTATCTCGTTAGTCTAGATATAGAAGGCGGTTGTACAGACGGATCTCGTTAGTCTAGATATAGAAGACGGTTGTACAGACGGATCTCGTTAGTCTAGATATAGAAGACGGTTGTACAGACGGATCTCGTTAGTCTAGATATAGAAGACAGTGGTACAGACGGATCTCGTTAGTCTAGATATAGAAGACGGTTGTACAGACGGATCTCGTTAGTCTAGATATAGAAGACAGTGGTACAGACGGATCTCGTTAGTCTAGATATAGAAGACGGTTGTACAGACGGATCTCGTTAGTCTAGATATAGAAGACGTTTGTCCAACGACGTATCTCGTTAGTCTAGATATTGAAGACGTTTGTCCAACGACGTACCTCGTTAGTCTAGATATAGAAAACGGTTGTACAGACGGATCTCGTTAGTCTAGATATAGAAGACGGTTGTACAGACGGATCTCGTTAGTCTAGATATAGAAGACGGTTGTACAGACGGATCTCGTTAGTCTAGATATTGAAGACGTTTGTCCAACGATGTACCTCGTTAGTCTAGATATAGAAAACGGTTGTACAGACGGATCTCGTTAGTCTAGATATAGAAGACGGTTGTACAACGACGGATCTCGTTAGTCTAGATATAGAAGACGGTTGTGCAGACGGATCTCGTTAGTCTAGATATAAAAGACGGTTGTACAGACGGATCTCGTTAGTCTAGATATAGAAGACGTTTGTCCAACGACGTATCTCGTTAGTCTAGATATAGAAGACGGTTGTACAGACGGATCGCGTTAGTCTAGATATAGAAAACGGTTGTACAGACGGATCGCGTTAGTCTAGATATAGAAGATGGTTGTACAACGACGTATCTCGTTAGTCTAGATATAGAAGGCGGTTGTACAGACGGATCTCGTTAGTCTAGATATAGAAGACGGTTGTACAGACGGATCTCGTTAGTCTAGATATTGAAGACGTTTGTCCAACGACGTATCTCGTTAGTCTAGATATAGAAGACGGTTGTACAGACGGATCGCGTTAGTCTAGATATAGAAAACGGTTGTACAGACGGATCGCGTTAGTCTAGATATAGAAGATGGTTGTACAACGACGTATCTCGTTAGTCTAGATATAGAAGGCGGTTGTACAGACGGATCTCGTTAGTCTAGATATAGAAGACGGTTGTACAGACGGATCTCGTTAGTCTAGATATTGAAGACGTTTGTCCAACGACGTATCTCGTTAGTCTAGATATAGAAGACAGTTGTACAGACGGATCTCGTTAGTCTAGATATAGAAGACGGTTGTACAGACGGATCTCGTTAGTCTAGATATAGAAGACGGTTGTACAGACGGATCTCGTTAGTCTAGATATAGAAGACGGTTGTACAGACGGATCTCGTTAGTCTAGATATAGAAGATGGTTGTACAACGACGTATCTCGTTCGTCTAGATATAGAAGGCGGTTGTACAGACGGATCTCGTTAGTCTAGATATAGAAGACGGTTGTACAGACGGATCTCGTTAGTCTAGATATTGAAGACGTTTGTCCAACGACGTACCTCGTTAGTCTAGATATAGAAAGCGGTTGTACAGACGGATCTCGTTAGTCTAGATATAGAAGACGGATGTACAACGACGGATCTCGTTAGTCTAGATATAGAAGACGGTTGTGCAGACGGATCGCGTTAGTCTAGATATAGAAGACGGTTGTACAGACGGATCGCGTTAGTCTAGATATAGAAAACGGTTGTACAGACGGATCGCGTTAGTCTAGATATAGAAGATGGTTGTACAACGACGTATCTCGTTAGTCTAGATATAGAAGGCGGTTGTACAGACGGATCTCGTTAGTCTAGATATAGAAGACGGTTGTACAGACGGATCTCGTTAGTCTAGATATTGAAGACGTTTGTCCAACGACGTATCTCGTTAGTCTAGATATAGAAGACAGTTGTACAGACGGATCTCGTTAGTCTAGATATAGAAGACGGTTGTACAGACGGATCTCGTTAGTCTAGATATAGAAGACGGTTGTACAGACGGATCTCGTTAGTCTAGATATAGAAGATGGTTGTACAACGACGTATCTCGTTCGTCTAGATATAGAAGGCGGTTGTACAGACGGATCTCGTTAGTCTAGATATAGAAGACGGTTGTACAGACGGATCTCGTTAGTCTAGATATTGAAGACGTTTGTCCAACGACGTACCTCGTTAGTCTAGATATAGAAAGCGGTTGTACAGACGGATCTCGTTAGTCTAGATATAGAAGACGGTTGTACAACGACGGATCTCGTTAGTCTAGATATAGAAGACGGTTGTGCAGACGGATCTCGTTAGTCTAGATATAAAAGACGGTTGTACAGACGGATCTCGTTAGTCTAGATATAGAGGACGGTTGTACAGACGGATCTCGTTAGTCTAGATATTGAAGACGTTTGTCCAACGACGTACCTCGTTAGTCTAGATATAGAAAACGGTTGTACAGACGGATCTCGTTAGTCTAGATATAGAAGACGGTTGTACAACGACGGATCTCGTTAGTCTAGATATAGAAAACGGTTGTACAGACGGGTCTCGTTAGTCTAGATATAGAAGACGGTTGTACAGACGGGTCTCGTGAGTCTAGATATAGAAGACGGTTGTACAGGCGGATCGCGTTGGTCTAGATATAGAGGACGGTTGTACAGACGGATCTCGTTAGTCTAGATATAGAAGACGTTTGTCCAACGACGTATCTCGTTAGTCTAGATATAGAAGACGGTTGTACAGACGGATCGCGTTAGTCTAGATATAGAAGACGGTTGTACAGACGGATCTCGTTAGTCTAGATATAGAAGACAGTGGTACAGACGGATCTCGTTAGTCTAGATATAGAAGACGGTTGTACAGACGGATCTCGTTAGTCTAGATATAGAAGACGTTTGTCCAACGACGTATCTCGTTAGTCTAGATATAGAAGACGGTTGTATAACGAGAGATCTCGTTAGTCTAGATATAGAAAACGGTTGTACAGACGGATCTCGTTAGTCTAGATATAGAAGAGGGTTGTACAACGACGGATCTCGTTAGTCTAGATATAGAAAACGGTTGTACAGACGGGTCTCGTTAGTCTAGATATAGAAGACGGTTGTACAGACGGATCTCGTGAGTCTAGATATAGAAGACGGTTGTACAGGCGGATCTCGTTGGTCTAGATATAGAGGACGGTTGTACAGACGGATTTCGTTAGACTAGATATAGATGACGGTTGTACAGACGGATCTCGTTAGTCTAGATATAGAAGAAGGTTGTACAGACGGGTCTCGTGAGTCTAGATAGAGAAGACGGTTGTACAGACGGATCTCGTTAGTCTAGATATAGAAGACGTTTGTCCAACGACGTATCTCGTTAGTCTAGATATAGAAGACGGTTGTACAGACGGATCGCGTTAGTCTAGATATAGAAGACGGTTGTACAGACGGATCCCGTTAGTCTAGATATAGAAGACGGTTGTATAACGAGAGATCTCGTTAGTCTAGATATAGAAAACGGTTTTACAGACGGATCGCGTTAGTCTAGATATAGAAGATGGTTGTACAACGACGTATCTCGTTAGTCTAGATATAGAAGGCGGTTGTACAGACGGATCTCGTTAGTCTAGATATAGAAGACGGTTGTACAGACGGATCTCGTTAGTCTAGATATTGAAGACGTTTGTCCAACGACGTATCTCGTTAGTCTAGATATAGAAGACAGTTGTACAGACGGATCTCGTTAGTCTAGATATAGAAGACGGTTGTACAGACGGATCTCGTTAGTCTAGATATAGAAGACGGTTGTACAGACGGATCTCGTTAGTCTAGATATAGAAGACAGTGGTACAGACGGATCTCGTTAGTCTAGATATAGAAGAAGGTTGTACAGACGGGTCTCGTGAGTCTAGATAGAGAAGACGGTTGTACAGACGGGTCTCGTTAGTCTAGATACAGAAGACGGTTGTATAGACGGATCTCATTAGTCTAGATATAGAAGACGGTTGTACAGACGGATCTCGTTATTCTAGATATAGAAGACGGTTGTACAGACGGATCCCGTTAGTCTAGATATAGAAGACGGTTGTATAACGAGAGATCTCGTTAGTCTAGATATAGAAGACGATTATACAGACGGATCTCGTTAGTCTAGATATAGAAGACGGTTGTATAACGACGTATCTCGTTAGTCTAGATATAGAAGACGGTTGTACAGACGGATCTCGTTAGTCTAGATATAGAAGACGGTTGTACAGACGGATCTCGTTAGTCTAGATATAGAAGATGGTTGTACAACGACGTATCTCGTTCGTCTAGATATAGAAGGCGGTTGTACAGACGGATCTCGTTAGTCTAGATATAGAAGACGGTTGTACAGACGGATCTCGTTAGTCTAGATATAGAAGAAGGTTGTACAGACGGGTCTCGTGAGTCTAGATAGAGAAGACGGTTGTACAGACGGGTCTCGTTAGTCTAGATATAGAAGACGGTTGTACAGACGGACCTCGTTAGTCTAGATATAGAAGACGGTTGTACAGCCGGATCTCGTTAGTCTAGATATAGAAGACGGTTGTACAGCCGGATCTCGTTAGTCTGGATATAGAAGACGGTTGTACAGACGGATCTCGTTAGTCTAGATATAGAAGACGGTTGTACAGACGGATCTCGTTAGTCTAGATATAGAAGACGGTTGTACAGACGGACCTCGTGAGTCTAGATAGAGAAGACGGTTGTACAGACGGATCTCGTTAGTCTAGATATAGAAGACGGTTGTACAGACGGATCTCGTTAGTCTAGATATAGAAGACGGTTGTACAGACGGATCTCGTTAGTCTAGATATTGAAGACGTTTGTCCAACGACGTATCTCGTTAGTCTAGATATAGAAGACGGTTGTACAGACGGATCTCGTTAGTCTAGATATAGAAGACGGTTGTACAGACGGATCTCGTTAGTCTAGATATAGAAGATGGTTGTACAACGACGTATCTCGTTCGTCTAGATATAGAAGGCGGTTGTACAGACGGATCTCGTTAGTCTAGATATAGAAGACGGTTGTACAGACGGATCTCGTTAGCCTAGATATTGAAGACGTTTGTCCAACGACGTACCTCGTTAGTCTAGATATAGAAAGCGGTTGTACAGACGGATCTCGTTAGTCTAGATATAGAAGACGGTTGTACAACGACGGATCTCGTTAGTCTAGATATAGAAGACGGTTGTACAGACGGATCTCGTTAGTCTAGATATAGAAGAACGTTGTACAGACGGGTCTCGTGAGTCTAGATATAGAAGACGGTTGTACAACGACGGATCTCGTTAGTCTAGATATAGAAGACGGTTGTACAGACGGATCTCGTTAGTCTAGATATTGAAGACGTTTGTCCAACGACGTATCTCGTTAGTCTAGATATAGAAGACGGTTGTACAGACGGATCTCGTTAGTCTAGATATAGAAGACGGTTGTACAGACGGATCTCGTTAGTCTAGATATAGAAGATGGTTGTACAACGACGTATCTCGTTCGTCTAGATATAGAAGGCGGTTGTTCAGACGGATCTCGTTAGTCTAGATATTGAAGACGTTTGTCCAACGATGTACCTCGTTAGTCTAGATATAGAAAACGGTTGTACAGACGGATCTCGTTAGTCTAGATATAGAAGAGGGTTGTACAACGACGGATCTCGTTAGTCTAGATATAGAAAACGGTTGAACAGACGGGTCTCGTTAGTCTAGATATAGAAGACGGTTGTACAGACGGATCTCGTGAGTCTAGATATAGAAGACGGTTGTACAGGCGGATCTCGTTGGTCTAGATATAGAGGACGGTTGTACAGACGGATTTCGTTAGACTAGATATAGATGACGGTTGTACAGACGGATCTCGTTAGTCTAGGTATAGAAGAAGGTTGTACAGACGGGTCTCGTGAGTCTAGATAGAGAAGACGGTTGTACAGACGGATCTCGTTAGTCTAGATATAGAAGACGGTTGTACAGACGGATCTCGTTAGTCTAGATATAGAAGACGTTTGTCCAACGACGTATCTCGTTAGTCTAGATATAGAAGACGGTTGTACAGACGGATCGCGTTAGTCTAGATATAGAAGACGGTTGTACAGACGGATCCCGTTAGTCTAGATATAGAAGACGGTTGTATAACGAGAGATCTCGTTAGTCTAGATATAGAAAACGGTTGTACAGACGGATCGCGTTAGTCTAGATATAGAAGATGGTTGTACAACGACGTATCTCGTTAGTCTAGATATAGAAGGCGGTTGTACAGACGGATCTCGTTAGTCTAGATATAGAAGACGGTTGTACAGACGGATCTCGTTAGTCTAGATATTGAAGACGTTTGTCCAACGACGTATCTCGTTAGTCTAGATATAGAAGACAGTTGTACAGACGGATCTCGTTAGTCTAGATATAGAAGACGGTTGTACAGACGGATCTCGTTAGTCTAGATATAGAAGACGGTTGTACAGACTGATCTCGTTAGTCTAGATATAGAAGACAGTGGTACAGACGGATCTCGTTAGTCTAGATATAGAAGAAGGTTGTACAGACGGGACTCGTGAGTCTAGATAGAGAAGACGGTTGTACAGACGGGTCTCGTTAGTCTAGATACAGAAGACGGTTGTATAGACGGATCTCATTAGTCTAGATATAGAAGACGGTTGTGCAGACGGATCTCGTTATTCTAGATATAGAAGACTGTTGTACAGACGGATCCCGTTAGTCTAGATATAGAAGACGGTTGTATAACGAGAGATCTCGTTAGTCTAGATATAGAAGACGATTATACAGACGGATCTCGTTAGTCTAGATATAGAAGACGGATGTATAACGACGTATCTCGTTAGTCTAGATATAGAAGACGGTTGTACAGACGGATCTCGTTAGTCTAGATATAGAAGACGGTTGTACAGACGGATCTCGTTAGTCTAGATATAGAAGATGGTTGTACAACGACGTATCTCGTTCGTCTAGATATAGAAGGCGGTTGTACAGACGGATCTCGTTAGTCTAGATATAGAAGACGCTTGTACAGACGGATCTCGTTAGTCTAGATATTGAAGACGTTTGTCCAACGACGTACCTCGTTAGTCTAGATATAGAAAGCGGTTGTACAGACGGATCTCGTTAGTCTAGATATAGAAGACGGTTGTACAACGACGGATCTCGTTAGTCTAGATATAGAAGACGGTTGTGCAGACGGATCTCGTTAGTCTAGATATAAAAGACGGTTGTACAGACGGATCTCGTTAGTCTAGATGTAGAGGACGGTTGTACAGACGGATCTCGTTAGTCTAGATATTGAAGACGTTTGTCCAACGACGTACCTCGTTAGTCTAGATATAGAAAACGGTTGTACAGACGGATCTCGTTAGTCTAGATATAGAAGACTGTTGTACAACGACGGATCTCGTTAGTCTAGATATAGAAAACGGTTGTACAGACGGGTCTCGTTAGTCTAGATATAGAAGACGGTTGTACAGACGGATCTCGTGAGTCTAGATATAGAAGACGGTTGTACAGGCGGATCTCGTTGGTCTAGATATAGAGGACGGTTGTACAGACGGATCCCGTTAGTCTAGATATAGAAGACGGTTGTATAACGAGAGATCTCGTTAGTCTAGATATAGAAAACGGTTGTACAGACGGATCGCGTTAGTCTAGATATAGAAGATGGTTGTACAACGACGTATCTCGTTAGTCTAGATATAGAAGGCGGTTGTACAGACGGATCTCGTTAGTCTAGATATAGAAGACGGTTGTACAGACGGATCTCGTTAGTCTAGATATTGAAGACGTTTGTCCAACGACGTATCTCGTTAGTCTAGATATAGAAGACAGTTGTACAGACGGATCTCGTTAGTCTAGATATAGAAGACGGTTGTACAGACGGATCTCGTTAGTCTAGATATAGAAGACGGTTGTACAGACGGATCTCGTTAGTCTAGATATAGAAGACAGTGGTACAGACGGATCTCGTTAGTCTAGATATAGAAGACGGTTGTACAGACGGATCTCGTTAGTCTAGATATAGAAGACGTTTGTCCAACGACGTATCTCGTTAGTCTAGATATAGAAGACGGTTGTACAGACGGATCTCGTTAGTCTAGATATAGAAGAACGTTGTACAGACGGGTCTCGTGAGTCTAGATGGAGAAGACGGTTGTACAGACGGATCTCGTTAGTCTAGATATAGAAGACGGTTGTACAGACGGATCTCGTTAGTCTAGATATTGAAGACGTTTGTCCAACGACGTATCTCGTTAGTCTAGATATAGAAGACGGTTGTACAGACGGATCTCGTTAGTCTAGATATAGAAGACGGTTGTATAACGACGTATCTCGTTAGTCTAGATATAGAAGACGGTTGTACAGACGGATCTCGTTAGTCTAGATATAGAAGACGGTTGTACAGACGGATCTCGTTAGTCTAGATATAGAAGATGGTTGTACAACGACGTATCTCGTTCGTCTAGATATAGAAGGCGGTTGTACAGACGGATCTCGTTAGTCTAGATATAGAAGACGGTTGTACAGACGGATCTCGTTAGTCTAGATATTGAAGACGTTTGTCCAACGACGTACCTCGTTAGTCTAGATATAGAAAGCGGTTGTACAGACGGATCTCGTTAGTCTAGATATAGAAGACGGTTGTACAACGACGGATCTCGTTAGTCTAGATATAGAAGACGGTTGTGCAGACGGATCTCGTTAGTCTAGATATAAAAGACGGTTGTACAGACGGATCTCGTTAGTCTAGATATAGAGGACGGTTGTACAGACGGATCTCGTTAGTCTAGATATTGAAGACGTTTGTCCAACGACGTACCTCGTTAGTCTAGATATAGAAAACGGTTGTACAGACGGATCTCGTTAGTCTAGATATAGAAGACGGTTGTACAACGACGGATCTCGTTAGTCTAGTTATAGAAAACGGTTGTACAGACGGGTCTCGTTAGTCTAGATATAGAAGACGGTTGTACAGACGGGTCTCGTGAGTCTAGATATAGAAGACGGTTGTACAGGCGGATCGCGTTGGTCTAGATATAGAGGACGGTTGTACAGACGGATCTCGTTAGTCTAGATATAGAAGACGTTTGTCCAACGACGTATCTCGTTAGTCTAGATATAGAAGACGGTTGTACAGACGGATCGCGTTAGTCTAGATATAGAAGACGGTTGTACAGACGGATCCCGTTAGTCTAGATATAGAAGACGGTTGTATAACGAGAGATCTCGTTAGTCTAGATATAGAAAACGGTTGTACAGACGGATCGCGTTAGTCTAGATATAGAAGATGGTTGTACAACGACGTATCTCGTTAGTCTAGATATAGAAGGCGGTTGTACAGACGGATCTCGTTTGTCTAGATATAGAAGACGGTTGTACAGACGGATCTCGTTAGTCTAGATATTGAAGACGTTTGTCCAACGACGTATCTCGTTAGTCTAGATATAGAAGACAGTTGTACAGACGGATCTCGTTAGTCTAGATATAGAAGACGGTTGTACAGACGGATCTCGTTAGTCTAGATATAGAAGACGGTTGTACAGACGGATCTCGTTAGTCTAGATATAGAAGACAGTGGTACAGACGGATCTCGTTAGTCTAGATATAGAAGACGGTTGTACAGACGGATCTCGTTAGTCTAGATATTGAAGACGTTTGTCCAACGATGTACCTCGTTAGTCTAGATATAGAAAACGGTTGTACAGACGGATCTCGTTAGTCTAGATATAGAAGACGGTTGTACAACGACGGATCTCGTTAGTCTAGATATAGAAGACGGTTGTGCAGACGGATCTCGTTAGTCTAGATATAAAAGACGGTTGTACAGACGGATCTCGTTAGTCTAGATATAGAGGACGGTTGTACAGACGGATCTCGTTAGTCTAGATATTGAAGACGTTTGTCCAACGACGTACCTCGTTAGTCTAGATATAGAAAACGGTTGTACAGACGGATCTCGTTAGTCTAGATATAGAAGAGGGTTGTACAACGACGGATCTCGTTAGTCTAGATATAGAAGACGGTTGTACAGACGGATCTCGTTAGTCTAGATATAGAAGACGGTTGTACAGACGGATCTCGTTAGTCTAGATATTGAAGACGTTTGTCCAACGATGTACCTCGTTAGTCTAGATATAGAAAACGGTTGTACAGACGGATCTCGTTAGTCTAGATATAGAAGACGGTTGTACAACGACGGATCTCGTTAGTCTAGATATAGAAGACGGTTGTGCAGACGGATCTCGTTAGTCTAGATATAAAAGACGGTTGTACAGACGGATCTCGTTAGTCTAGATATAGAAGACGTTTGTCCAACGACGTATCTCGTTAGTCTAGATATAGAAGACGGTTGTACAGACGGATCGCGTTAGTCTAGATATAGAAAACGGTTGTACAGACGGATCGCGTTAGTCTAGATATAGAAGATGGTTGTACAACGACGTATCTCGTTAGTCTAGATATAGAAGGCGGTTGTACAGACGGATCTCGTTAGTCTAGATATAGAAGACGGTTGTACAGACGGATCTCGTTAGTCTAGATATTGAAGACGTTTGTCCAACGACGTATCTCGTTAGTCTAGATATAGAAGACGGTTGTACAGACGGATCGCGTTAGTCTAGATATAGAAAACGGTTGTACAGACGGATCGCGTTAGTCTAGATATAGAAGATGGTTGTACAACGACGTATCTCGTTAGTCTAGATATAGAAGGCGGTTGTACAGACGGATCTCGTTAGTCTAGATATAGAAGACGGTTGTACAGACGGATCTCGTTAGTCTAGATATTGAAGACGTTTGTCCAACGACGTATCTCGTTAGTCTAGATATAGAAGACAGTTGTACAGACGGATCTCGTTAGTCTAGATATAGAAGACGGTTGTACAGACGGATCTCGTTAGTCTAGATATAGAAGACGGTTGTACAGACGGATCTCGTTAGTCTAGATATAGAAGACGGTTGTACAGACGGATCTCGTTAGTCTAGATATAGAAGATGGTTGTACAACGACGTATCTCGTTCGTCTAGATATAGAAGGCGGTTGTACAGACGGATCTCGTTAGTCTAGATATAGAAGACGGTTGTACAGACGGATCTCGTTAGTCTAGATATTGAAGACGTTTGTCCAACGACGTACCTCGTTAGTCTAGATATAGAAAGCGGTTGTACAGACGGATCTCGTTAGTCTAGATATAGAAGACGGATGTACAACGACGGATCTCGTTAGTCTAGATATAGAAGACGGTTGTGCAGACGGATCGCGTTAGTCTAGATATAGAAGACGGTTGTACAGACGGATCGCGTTAGTCTAGATATAGAAAACGGTTGTACAGACGGATCGCGTTAGTCTAGATATAGAAGATGGTTGTACAACGACGTATCTCGTTAGTCTAGATATAGAAGGCGGTTGTACAGACGGATCTCGTTAGTCTAGATATAGAAGACGGTTGTACAGACGGATCTCGTTAGTCTAGATATTGAAGACGTTTGTCCAACGACGTATCTCGTTAGTCTAGATATAGAAGACAGTTGTACAGACGGATCTCGTTAGTCTAGATATAGAAGACGGTTGTACAGACGGATCTCGTTAGTCTAGATATAGAAGACGGTTGTACAGACGGATCTCGTTAGTCTAGATATAGAAGATGGTTGTACAACGACGTATCTCGTTCGTCTAGATATAGAAGGCGGTTGTACAGACGGATCTCGTTAGTCTAGATATAGAAGACGGTTGTACAGACGGATCTCGTTAGTCTAGATATTGAAGACGTTTGTCCAACGACGTACCTCGTTAGTCTAGATATAGAAAGCGGTTGTACAGACGGATCTCGTTAGTCTAGATATAGAAGACGGTTGTACAACGACGGATCTCGTTAGTCTAGATATAGAAGACGGTTGTGCAGACGGATCTCGTTAGTCTAGATATAAAAGACGGTTGTACAGACGGATCTCGTTAGTCTAGATATAGAGGACGGTTGTACAGACGGATCTCGTTAGTCTAGATATTGAAGACGTTTGTCCAACGACGTACCTCGTTAGTCTAGATATAGAAAACGGTTGTACAGACGGATCTCGTTAGTCTAGATATAGAAGACGGTTGTACAACGACGGATCTCGTTAGTCTAGATATAGAAAACGGTTGTACAGACGGGTCTCGTTAGTCTAGATATAGAAGACGGTTGTACAGACGGGTCTCGTGAGTCTAGATATAGAAGACGGTTGTACAGGCGGATCGCGTTGGTCTAGATATAGAGGACGGTTGTACAGACGGATCTCGTTAGTCTAGATATAGAAGACGTTTGTCCAACGACGTATCTCGTTAGTCTAGATATAGAAGACGGTTGTACAGACGGATCGCGTTAGTCTAGATATAGAAGACGGTTGTACAGACGGATCCCGTTAGTCTAGATATAGAAGACGGTTGTATAACGAGAGATCTCGTTAGTCTAGATATAGAAAACGGTTGTACAGACGGATCGCGTTAGTCTAGATATAGAAGATGGTTGTACAACGACGTATCTCGTTAGTCTAGATATAGAAGGCGGTTGTACAGACGGATCTCGTTAGTCTAGATATAGAAGACGGTTGTACAGACGGATCTCGTTAGTCTAGATATAGAAGACGGTTGTACAGACGGATCTCGTTAGTCTAGATATAGAAGACAGTGGTACAGACGGATCTCGTTAGTCTAGATATAGAAGACGGTTGTACAGACGGATCTCGTTAGTCTAGATATAGAAGACAGTGGTACAGACGGATCTCGTTAGTCTAGATATAGAAGACGGTTGTACAGACGGATCTCGTTAGTCTAGATATAGAAGACGTTTGTCCAACGACGTATCTCGTTAGTCTAGATATTGAAGACGTTTGTCCAACGACGTACCTCGTTAGTCTAGATATAGAAAACGGTTGTACAGACGGATCTCGTTAGTCTAGATATAGAAGACGGTTGTACAGACGGATCTCGTTAGTCTAGATATAGAAGACGGTTGTACAGACGGATCTCGTTAGTCTAGATATTGAAGACGTTTGTCCAACGATGTACCTCGTTAGTCTAGATATAGAAAACGGTTGTACAGACGGATCTCGTTAGTCTAGATATAGAAGACGGTTGTACAACGACGGATCTCGTTAGTCTAGATATAGAAGACGGTTGTGCAGACGGATCTCGTTAGTCTAGATATAAAAGACGGTTGTACAGACGGATCTCGTTAGTCTAGATATAGAAGACGTTTGTCCAACGACGTATCTCGTTAGTCTAGATATAGAAGACGGTTGTACAGACGGATCGCGTTAGTCTAGATATAGAAAACGGTTGTACAGACGGATCGCGTTAGTCTAGATATAGAAGATGGTTGTACAACGACGTATCTCGTTAGTCTAGATATAGAAGGCGGTTGTACAGACGGATCTCGTTAGTCTAGATATAGAAGACGGTTGTACAGACGGATCTCGTTAGTCTAGATATTGAAGACCCTTGTCCAACGACGTATCTCGTTAGTCTAGATATAGAAGACGGTTGTACAGACGGATCGCGTTAGTCTAGATATAGAAAACGGTTGTACAGACGGATCGCGTTAGTCTAGATATAGAAGATGGTTGTACAACGACGTATCTCGTTAGTCTAGATATAGAAGGCGGTTGTACAGACGGATCTCGTTAGTCTAGATATAGAAGACGGTTGTACAGACGGATCTCGTTAGTCTAGATATTGAAGACGTTTGTCCAACGACGTATCTCGTTAGTCTAGATATAGAAGACAGTTGTACAGACGGATCTCGTTAGTCTAGATATAGAAGACGGTTGTACAGACGGATCTCGTTAGTCTAGATATAGAAGACGGTTGTACAGACGGATCTCGTTAGTCTAGATATAGAAGACGGTTGTACAGACGGATCTCGTTAGTCTAGATATAGAAGATGGTTGTACAACGACGTATCTCGTTCGTCTAGATATAGAAGGCGGTTGTACAGACGGATCTCGTTAGTCTAGATATAGAAGACGGTTGTACAGACGGATCTCGTTAGTCTAGATATTGAAGACGTTTGTCCAACGACGTACCTCGTTAGTCTAGATATAGAAAGCGGTTGTACAGACGGATCTCGTTAGTCTAGATATAGAAGACGGATGTACAACGACGGATCTCGTTAGTCTAGATATAGAAGACGGTTGTGCAGACGGATCGCGTTAGTCTAGATATAGAAGACGGTTGTACAGACGGATCGCGTTAGTCTAGATATAGAAAACGGTTGTACAGACGGATCGCGTTAGTCTAGATATAGAAGATGGTTGTACAACGACGTATCTCGTTAGTCTAGATATAGAAGGCGGTTGTACAGACGGATCTCGTTAGTCTAGATATAGAAGACGGTTGTACAGACGGATCTCGTTAGTCTAGATATTGAAGACGTTTGTCCAACGACGTATCTCGTTAGTCTAGATATAGAAGACAGTTGTACAGACGGATCTCGTTAGTCTAGATATAGAAGACGGTTGTACAGACGGATCTCGTTAGTCTAGATATAGAAGACGGTTGTACAGACGGATCTCGTTAGTCTAGATATAGAAGATGGTTGTACAACGACGTATCTCGTTCGTCTAGATATAGAAGGCGGTTGTACAGACGGATCTCGTTAGTCTAGATATAGAAGACGGTTGTACAGACGGATCTCGTTAGTCTAGATATTGAAGACGTTTGTCCAACGACGTACCTCGTTAGTCTAGATATAGAAAGCGGTTGTACAGACGGATCTCGTTAGTCTAGATATAGAAGACGGTTGTACAACGACGGATCTCGTTAGTCTAGATATAGAAGACGGTTGTGCAGACGGATCTCGTTAGTCTAGATATAAAAGACGGTTGTACAGACGGATCTCGTTAGTCTAGATATAGAGGACGGTTGTACAGACGGATCTCGTTAGTCTAGATATTGAAGACGTTTGTCCAACGACGTACCTCGTTAGTCTAGATATAGAAAACGGTTGTACAGACGGATCTCGTTAGTCTAGATATAGAAGACGGTTGTACAACGACGGATCTCGTTAGTCTAGATATAGAAAACGGTTGTACAGACGGGTCTCGTTAGTCTAGATATAGAAGACGGTTGTACAGACGGGTCTCGTGAGTCTAGATATAGAAGACGGTTGTACAGGCGGATCGCGTTGGTCTAGATATAGAGGACGGTTGTACAGACGGATCTCGTTAGTCTAGATATAGAAGACGTTTGTCCAACGACGTATCTCGTTAGTCTAGATATAGAAGACGGTTGTACAGACGGATCGCGTTAGTCTAGATATAGAAGACGGTTGTACAGACGGATCTCGTTAGTCTAGATATAGAAGACAGTGGTACAGACGGATCTCGTTAGTCTAGATATAGAAGACGGTTGTACAGACGGATCTCGTTAGTCTAGATATAGAAGACGTTTGTCCAACGACGTATCTCGTTAGTCTAGATATAGAAGACGGTTGTACAGACGGATCTCGTTAGTCTAGATATAGAAGAACGTTGTACAGTCGGGTCTCGTGAGTCTAGATATAGAAGACGGTTGTACAGACGGATCTCGTTAGTCTAGATATAGAAGACGTTTGTACAGACGGATCTCGTTAGTCTAGATATAGAAGACGGTTGTACAGACGGATCTCGTTAGTCTAGATATTGAAGACGTTTGTCCAACGATGTACCTCGTTAGTCTAGATATAGAAAACGGTTGTACAGACGGATCTCGTTAGTCTAGATATAGAAGACGGTTGTACAACGACGGATCTCGTTAGTCTAGATATAGAAGACGGTTGTGCAGACGGATCTCGTTAGTCTAGATATAAAAGACGGTTGTACAGACGGATCTCGTTAGTCTAGATATAGAGGACGGTTGTACAGACGGATCTCGTTAGTCTAGATATTGAAGACGTTTGTCCAACGACGTACCTCGTTAGTCTAGATATAGAAAACGGTTGTACAGACGGATCTCGTTAGTCTAGATATAGAAGAGGGTTGTACAACGACGGATCTCGTTAGTCTAGATATAGAAGACGGTTGTACAGACGGATCTCGTTAGTCTAGATATAGAAGACGGTTGTACAGACGGATCTCGTTAGTCTAGATATTGAAGACGTTTGTCCAACGATGTACCTCGTTAGTCTAGATATAGAAAACGGTTGTACAGACGGATCTCGTTAGTCTAGATATAGAAGACGGTTGTACAACGACGGATCTCGTTAGTCTAGATATAGAAGACGGTTGTGCAGACGGATCTCGTTAGTCTAGATATAAAAGACGGTTGTACAGACGGATCTCGTTAGTCTAGATATAGAAGACGTTTGTCCAACGACGTATCTCGTTAGTCTAGATATAGAAGACGGTTGTACAGACGGATCGCGTTAGTCTAGATATAGAAGACGGTTGTACAGACGGATCCCGTTAGTCTAGATATAGAAGACGGTTGTATAACGAGAGATCTCGTTAGTCTAGATATAGAAAACGGTTGTACAGACGGATCGCGTTAGTCTAGATATAGAAGATGGTTGTACAACGACGTATCTCGTTAGTCTAGATATAGAAGGCGGTTGTACAGACGGATCTCGTTATTCTAGATATAGAAGACGGTTGTACAGACGGATCTCGTTAGTCTAGATATTGAAGACGTTTGTCCAACGACGTATCTCGTTAGTCTAGATATAGAAGACAGTTGTACAGACGGATCTCGTTAGTCTAGATATAGAAGACGGTTGTACAGACGGATCTCGTTAGTCTAGATATAGAAGACGGTTGTACAGACGGATCTCGTTAGTCTAGATATAGAAGACAGTGGTACAGACGGATCTCGTTAGTCTAGATATAGAAGAAGGTTGTACAGACGGGTCTCGTGAGTCTAGATAGAGAAGACGGTTGTACAGACGGGTCTCGTTAGTCTAGATACAGAAGACGGTTGTATAGACGGATCTCATTAGTCTAGATATAGAAGACGGTTGTACAGACGGATCTCGTTATTCTAGATATAGAAGACGGTTGTACAGACGGATCCCGTTAGTCTAGATATAGAAGACGGTTGTATAACGAGAGATCTCGTTAGTCTAGATATAGAAGACGATTATACAGACGGATCTCGTTAGTCTAGATATAGAAGACGGTTGTAGAACGACGTATCTCGTTAGTCTAGATATAGAAGACGGTTGTACAGACGGATCTCGTTAGTCTAGATATAGAAGACGGTTGTACAGACGGATCCCGTTAGTCTAGATATAGAAGACGGTTGTACAGACGGATCTCGTTAGTCTAGATATAGAAGACGGTTGTATAACGAGAGATCTCGTTAGTCTAGATATAGAAGACGGTTGTACAGACGGATCTCGTTAGTCTAGATATAGAAGACGGTTGTACAGCCGGATCTCGTTAGTCTAGATATAGAAGACGGTTGTACAGACGGATCTCGTTAGTCTAGATATAGAAGACGGTTGTACAGACGGATCTCGTTAGTCTAGATATAGAAGACGGTTGTACAGACGGATCTCGTTAGTCTAGATATAGAAGACGGTTGTACAGACGGATCTCGTTAGTCTAGATATAGAAGACGTTTGTCCAACGACGTATCTCGTTAGTCTAGATATAGAAGACGGTTGTACAGACGGATCTCGTTAGTCTAGATATAGAAGACGGTTGTACAGACGGCTCCCGTTAGTCTAGATATAGAAGACGGTTGTATAACGACGTATCTCGTTAGCCTAGATATAGAAGACGGTTGTACAGACGGATCTCGTTAGTCTAGATATAGAAGACGGTTGTACAGACGGATCCCGTTAGTCTAGATATAGAAGACGGTTGTATAACGAGAGATCTCGTTAGTCTAGATATAGAAGACGGTTGTACAGACGGATCTCGTTAGTCTAGATATAGAAGACGGTTGTACAGCCGGATCTCGTTAGTCTAGATATAGAAGACGGTTGTACAGACGGATCTCGTTAGTCTAGATATAGAAGACGGTTGTACAGACGGATCGCGTTAGTCTAGATATAGAAGACGGTTGTACAGACGGATCCCGATAGTCTAGATATAGAAGACGGTTGTATAACGAGAGATCTCGTTAGTCTAGATATAGAAAACGGTTGTACAGACGGATCGCGTTAGTCTAGATATAGAAGATGGTTGTACAACGACGTATCTCGTTAGTCTAGATATAGAAGGCGATTGTACAGACGGATCTCGTTAGTCTAGATATAGAAGACGGTTGTACAGACGGATCTCGTTAGTCTAGATATAGAAGACGGTTGTACAGACGAATCTCGTTAGTCTAGATATAGAAGACGGTTGTACAGACGGATCTCGTTAGTCTAGATATAGAAGACAGTGGTACAGACGGATCTCGTTAGTCTAGATATAGAAGACGGTTGTACAGACGGATCTCGTTAGTCTAGATATAGAAGACGGTTGTACAGACGGATCTCGTTAGTCTAGATATAGAAGACGGTTGTACAGACGAATCTCATTAGTCTAGATATAGAAAACGGTTGTACAGACGGATCGCGTTAGTCTAGATATAGAAGATGGTTGTACAACGACGTATCTCGTTAGTCTAGATATAGAAGGCGATTGTACAGACGGATCTCGTTAGTCTAGATATAGAAGACGGTTGTACAGACGGATCTCGTTAGTCTAGATATAGAAGACGGTTGTACAGACGGATCTCGTTAGTCTAGATATAGAAGACGGTTGTACAGACGAATCTCGTTAGTCTAGATATAGAAGACGGTTGTACAGACGGATCTCGTTAGTCTAGATATAGAAGACAGTGGTACAGACGGATCTCGTTAGTCTAGATATAGAAGACGGTTGTACAGACGGATCTCGTTAGTCTAGATATAGAAGACGTTTGTCCAACGACGTATCTCGTTAGTCTAGATATAGAAGACGGTTGTACAGACGGATCTCGTTAGTCTTGATATAGAAGAACGTTGTACAGACGGGTCTCGTGAGTCTAGATAGAGAAGACGGTTGTACAGACGGATCTCGTTAGTCTAGATATAGAAGACGGTTGTACAGACGGATCTCGTTAGTCTAGATATAGAAGACGGTTGTACAGACGGATCTCGTTAGTCTAGATATTGAAGACGCTTGTCCAACGACGTATCTCGTTAGTCTAGATATAGAAGACGGTTGTACAGCCGGATCTCGTTAGTCTAGATATAGAAGACGGTTGTACAGACGGATCTCGTTATTCTAGATATAGAAGACGGTTGTACAGACGGATCTCGTTAGTCTAGATATAGAAGACGGTTGTACAGACGGATCTTGTTAGTCTAGATATAGAAGACGGTTGTACAGACGGGTCTCGTGAGTCTAGATATAGAAGACGGTTGTACAGACGGATCTCGTTAGTCTAGATATAGAAGACGGTTGTACAGACGGATCTCGTTAGTCTAGATATTGAAGACGTTTGTCCAACGACGTACCTCGTTAGTCTAGATATAGAAAGCGGTTGTACAGACGGATCTCGTTAGTCTAGATATAGAAGACGGTTGTACAACGACGGATCTCGTTAGTCTAGATATAGAAGACGGTTGTGCAGACGGATCTCGTTAGTCTAGATATAAAAGACGGTTGTACAGACGGATCTCGTTAGTCTAGATATAGAGGACGGTTGTACAGACGGATCTCGTTAGACTAGATATTGAAGACGTTTGTCCAACGACGTACCTCGTTAGTCTAGATATAGAAAACGGTTGTACAGACGGATCTCGTTAGTCTAGATATAGAAGACGGTTGTACAACGACGGATCTCGTTAGTCTAGATATAGAAAACGGTTGTACAGACGGGTCTCGTTAGTCTAGATATAGAAGACGGTTGTACAGACGGATCTCGTGAGTCTAGATATAGAAGACGGTTGTACAGGCGGATCTCGTTGGTCTAGATATAGAGGACGGTTGTACAGACGGATCTCGTTAGTCTAGATATAGAAGACGTTTGTCCAACGACATATCTCGTTAGTCTAGATATAGAAGACGGTTGTACAGACGGATCGCGTTAGTCTAGATATAGAAGACGGTTGTACAGACGGATCCCGTTAGTCTAGATATAGAAGACGGTTGTATAACGAGAGATCTCGTTAGTCTAGATATAGAAAACGGTTGTACAGACGGATCGCTTTAGTCTAGATATAGAAGATGGTTGTACAACGACGTATCTCGTTAGTCTAGATATAGAAGGCGGTTGTACAGACGGATCTCGTTAGTCTAGATATAGAAGACGGTTGTACAGACGGATCTCGTTAGTCTAGATATTGAAGACGTTTGTCCAACGACGTATCTCGTTAGTCTAGATATAGAAGACAGTTGTACAGACGGATCTCGTTAGTCTTGATATAGAAGACGGTTGTACAGACGGATCTCGTTAGTCTAGATATAGAAGACGGTTGTACAGACGGATCTCGTTAGTCTAGATATAGAAGACAGTGGTACAGACGGATCTCGTTAGTCTAGATATAGAAGACGGTTGTACAGACGGATCTCGTTAGTCTAGATATAGAAGACGTTTGTCCAACGACGTATCTCGTTAGTCTAGATATAGAAGACGGTTGTACAGACGGATCTCGTTAGTCTAGATATAGAAGAACGTTGTACAGACGGGTCTCGTGAGTCTAGATGGAGAAGACGGTTGTACAGACGGATCTCGTTAGTCTAGATATAGAAGACGGTTGTACAGACGGATCTCGTTAGTCTAGATATTGAAGACGTTTGTCCAACGACGTATCTCGTTAGTCTAGATATAGAAGACGGTTGTACAGACGGATCTCGTTAGTCTAGATATAGAAGACGGTTGTACAGACGGATCTCGTTAGTCTAGATATAGAAGACGGTTGTACAGACGGATCTCGTTAGTCTAGATATAGAAGACAGTGGTACAGACGGATCTCGTTAGTCTAGATATAGAAGAAGGTTGTACAGACGGATCTCGTTATTCTAGATATAGAAGACGGTTGTACAGACGGATCCCGTTAGTCTAGATATAGAAGACGGTTGTATAACGAGAGATCTCGTTAGTCTAGATATAGAAGACGGTTGTATAACGAGAGATCTCGTTAGTCTAGATATAGAAGACGATTATACAGACGGATCTCGTTAGTCTAGATATAGAAGACGGTTGTATAACGACGTATCTCGTTAGTCTAGATATAGAAGACAGTTGTACAGACGGATCTCGTTAGTCTAGATATAGAAGACGGTTGTACAGACGGATCTCGTTAGTCTAGATATAGAAGATGGTTGTACAACGACGTATCTCGTTCGTCTAGATATAGAAGGCGGTTGTACAGACGGATCTCGTTAGTCTAGATATAGAAGACGGTTGTACAGACGGATCTCGTTAGTCTAGATATTGAAGACGTTTGTCCAACGACGTACCTCGTTAGTCTAGATATAGAAAGCGGTTGTACAGACGGATCTCGTTAGTCTAGATATAGAAGACGGTTGTACAACGACGGATCTCGTTATTCTAGATATAGAAGACGGTTGTGCAGACGGATCTCGTTAGTCTAGATATAAAAGACGGTTGTACAGACGGATCTCGTTAGTCTAGATATAGAGGACGGTTGTACAGACGGATCTCGTTAGTCTAGATATTGAAGACGTTTGTCCAACGACGTACCTCGTTAGTCTAGATATAGAAAACGGTTGTACAGACGGGTCTCGTGAGTCTAGATATAGAAGACGGTGGTACAGACGGATCTCGTTAGTCTAGATATAGAAGACGGTTGTACAGACGGATCTCGTGAGTCTAGATATAGAAGACGGTTGTACAGGCGGATCTCGTTGGTCTAGATATAGAGGACGGTTGTACAGACGGATCTCGTTAGTCTAGATATAGATGACGGTTGTACAGACGGATCTCGTTAGTCTAGATATAGAAGAAGGTTGTACAGACGGGTCTCGTGAGTCTAGATAGAGAAGACGGTTGTACAGACGGATCTCGTTAGTCTAGATATAGAAGACGGTTGTACAGACGGATCTCGTTAGTCTAGATATAGAAGACGTTTGTCCAACGACGTATCTCGTTAGTCTAGATATAGAAGACGGTTGTACAGACGGATCGCGTTAGTCTAGATATAGAAGACGGTTGTACAGACGGATCCCGTTAGTCTAGATATAGAAGACGGTTGTATAACGAGAGATCTCGTTAGTCTAGATATAGAAAACGGTTGTACAGACGGATCGCGTTAGTCTAGATATAGAAGATGGTTGTACAACGACGTATCTCGTTAGTCTAGATATAGAAGGCGGTTGTACAGACGGATCTCGTTATTCTAGATATAGAAGACGGTTGTACAGACGGATCTCGTTAGTCTAGATATTGAAGACGTTTGTCCAACGACGTATCTCGTTAGTCTAGATATAGAAGACAGTTGTACAGACGGATCTCGTTAGTCTAGATATAGAAGACGGTTGTACAGACGGATCTCGTTAGTCTAGATATAGAAGACGGTTGTACAGACGGATCTCGTTAGTCTAGATATAGAAGACGGTTGTACAGACGGATCCCGTTAGTCTAGATATAGAAGACGGTTGTATAACGAGAGATCTCGTTAGTCTAGATATAGAAGACGGTTGTACAGACGGATCTCGTTAGTCTAGATATAGAAGACGGTTGTACAGCCGGATCTCGTTAGTCTAGATATAGAAGACGGTTGTACAGACGGATCTCGTTAGTCTAGATATAGAAGACGGTTGTACAGACGGATCTCGTTAGTCTAGATATAGAAGACGGTTGTACAGACGGATCTCGTTAGTCTAGATATAGAAGACGGTTGTACAGCCGGATCTCGTTAGTCTAGATATAGAAGACGGTTGTACAGACGGATCTCGTTAGTCTAGATATAGAAGACGGTTGTACAGACGGATCTCGTTAGTCTAGATATAGAAGACGGTTGTACAGACGGACCTCGTTAGTCTAGATATAGAAGACGGTTGTACAGACGGATCGCGTTAGTCTAGATATAGAAGACGGTTGTACAGACGGATCCCGATAGTCTAGATATAGAAGACGGTTGTATAACGAGAGATCTCGTTAGTCTAGATATAGAAAACGGTTGTACAGACGGATCGCGTTAGTCTAGATATAGAAGATGGTTGTACAACGACGTATCTCGTTAGTCTAGATATAGAAGGCGATTGTACAGACGGATCTCGTTAGTCTAGATATAGAAGACGGTTGTACAGACGGATCTCGTTAGTCTAGATATAGAAGACGGTTGTACAGACGAATCTCGTTAGTCTAGATATAGAAGACGGTTGTACAGACGGATCTCGTTAGTCTAGATATAGAAGACGGTTGTACAGACGGATCTCGTTAGTCTAGATATAGAAGACGGTTGTACAGACGAATCTCATTAGTCTAGATATAGAAAACGGTTGTACAGACGGATCGCGTTAGTCTAGATATAGAAGATGGTTGTACAACGACGTATCTCGTTAGTCTAGATATAGAAGGCGATTGTACAGACGGATCTCGTTAGTCTAGATATAGAAGACGGTTGTACAGACGGATCTCGTTAGTCTAGATATAGAAGACGGTTGTACAGACGGATCTCGTTAGTCTAGATATAGAAGACGGTTGTACAGACGAATCTCGTTAGTCTAGATATAGAAGACGGTTGTACAGACGGATCTCGTTAGTCTAGATATAGAAGACAGTGGTACAGACGGATCTCGTTAGTCTAGATATAGAAGACGGTTGTACAGACGGATCTCGTTAGTCTAGATATAGAAGACGTTTGTCCAACGACGTATCTCGTTAGTCTAGATATAGAAGACGGTTGTACAGACGGATCTCGTTAGTCTTGATATAGAAGAACGTTGTACAGACGGGTCTCGTGAGTCTAGATAGAGAAGACGGTTGTACAGACGGATCTCGTTAGTCTAGATATAGAAGACGGTTGTACAGACGGATCTCGTTAGTCTAGATATAGAAGACGGTTGTACAGACGGATCTCGTTAGTCTAGATATTGAAGACGCTTGTCCAACGACGTATCTCGTTAGTCTAGATATAGAAGACGGTTGTACAGCCGGATCTCGTTAGTCTAGATATAGAAGACGGTTGTACAGACGGATCTCGTTATTCTAGATATAGAAGACGGTTGTACAGACGGATCTCGTTAGTCTAGATATAGAAGACGGTTGTACAGACGGATCTCGTTAGTCTAGATATAGAAGACGGTTGTACAGACGGGTCTCGTGAGTCTAGATATAGAAGACGGTTGTACAGACGGATCTCGTTAGTCTAGATATAGAAGACGGTTGTACAGACGGATCTCGTTAGTCTAGATATTGAAGACGTTTGTCCAACGACGTACCTCGTTAGTCTAGATATAGAAAGCGGTTGTACAGACGGATCTCGTTAGTCTAGATATAGAAGACGGTTGTACAACGACGGATCTCGTTAGTCTAGATATAGAAGACGGTTGTGCAGACGGATCTCGTTAGTCTAGATATAAAAGACGGTTGTACAGACGGATCTCGTTAGTCTAGATATAGAGGACGGTTGTACAGACGGATCTCGTTAGACTAGATATTGAAGACGTTTGTCCAACGACGTACCTCGTTAGTCTAGATATAGAAAACGGTTGTACAGACGGATCTCGTTAGTCTAGATATAGAAGACGGTTGTACAACGACGGATCTCGTTAGTCTAGATATAGAAAACGGTTGTCCAACGACGTATCTCGTTAGTCTAGATATAGAAGACGGTTGTACAGACGGATCGCGTTAGTCTAGATATAGAAGACGGTTGTACAGACGGATCCCGTTAGTCTAGATATAGAAGACGGTTGTATAACGAGAGATCTCGTTAGTCTAGATATAGAAAACGGTTGTACAGACGGATCGCTTTAGTCTAGATATAGAAGATGGTTGTACAACGACGTATCTCGTTAGTCTAGATATAGAAGGCGGTTGTACAGACGGATCTCGTTAGTCTAGATATAGAAGACGGTTGTACAGACGGATCTCGTTAGTCTAGATATTGAAGACGTTTGTCCAACGACGTATCTCGTTAGTCTAGATATAGAAGACAGTTGTACAGACGGATCTCGTTAGTCTAGATATAGAAGACGGTTGTACAGACGGATCTCGTTAGTCTAGATATAGAAGACGGTTGTACAGACGGATCTCGTTAGTCTAGATATAGAAGACAGTGGTACAGACGGATCTCGTTAGTCTAGATATAGAAGACGGTTGTACAGACGGATCTCGTTAGTCTAGATATAGAAGACGTTTGTCCAACGACGTATCTCGTTAGTCTAGATATAGAAGACGGTTGTACAGACGGATCTCGTTAGTCTAGATATAGAAGAACGTTGTACAGACGGGTCTCGTGAGTCTAGATGGAGAAGACGGTTGTACAGACGGATCTCGTTAGTCTAGATATAGAAGACGGTTGTACAGACGGATCTCGTTAGTCTAGATATTGAAGACGTTTGTCCAACGACGTATCTCGTTAGTCTAGATATAGAAGACGGTTGTACAGACGGATCTCGTTAGTCTAGATATAGAAGACGGTTGTACAGACGGATCTCGTTAGTCTAGATATAGAAGACGGTTGTACAGACGGATCTCGTTAGTCTAGATATAGAAGACAGTGGTACAGACGGATCTCGTTAGTCTAGATATAGAAGAAGGTTGTACAGACGGATCTCGTTATTCTAGATATAGAAGACGGTTGTACAGACGGATCCCGTTAGTCTAGATATAGAAGACGGTTGTATAACGAGAGATCTCGTTAGTCTAGATATAGAAGACGGTTGTATAACGAGAGATCTCGTTAGTCTAGATATAGAAGACGATTATACAGACGGATCTCGTTAGTCTAGATATAGAAGACGGTTGTATAACGACGTATCTCGTTAGTCTAGATATAGAAGACAGTTGTACAGACGGATCTCGTTAGTCTAGATATAGAAGACGGTTGTACAGACGGATCTCGTTAGTCTAGATATAAAAGACGGTTGTACAGACGGATCTCGTTAGTCTAGATATAGAGGACGGTTGTACAGACGGATCTCGTTAGTCTAGATATTGAAGACGTTTGTCCAACGACGTACCTCGTTAGTCTAGATATAGAAAGCGGTTGTACAGACGGATCTCGTTAGTCTAGATATAGAAGACGGTTGTACAACGACGGATCTCGTTAGTCTAGATATAGAAGACGGTTGTGCAGACGGATCTCGTTAGTCTAGATATAAAAGACGGTTGTACAGACGGATCTCGTTAGTCTAGATATAGAGGACGGTTGTACAGACGGATCTCGTTAGTCTAGATATTGAAGACGTTTGTCCAACGACGTACCTCGTTAGTCTAGATATAGAAAACGGTTGTACAGACGGGTCTCGTGAGTCTAGATATAGAAGACGGTGGTACAGACGGATCTCGTTAGTCTAGATATAGAAGACGGTTGTACAGACGGATCTCGTGAGTCTAGATATAGAAGACGGTTGTACAGGCGGATCTCGTTGGTCTAGATATAGAGGACGGTTGTACAGACGGATCTCGTTAGTCTAGATATAGATGACGGTTGTACAGACGGATCTCGTTAGTCTAGATATAGAAGAAGGTTGTACAGACGGGTCTCGTGAGTCTAGATAGAGAAGACGGTTGTACAGACGGATCTCGTTAGTCTAGATATAGAAGACGGTTGTACAGACGGATCTCGTTAGTCTAGATATAGAAGACGTTTGTCCAACGACGTATCTCGTTAGTCTAGATATAGAAGACGGTTGTACAGACGGATCGCGTTAGTCTAGATATAGAAGACGGTTGTACAGACGGATCCCGTTAGTCTAGATATAGAAGACGGTTGTATAACGAGAGATCTCGTTAGTCTAGATATAGAAAACGGTTGTACAGACGGATCGCGTTAGTCTAGATATAGAAGATGGTTGTACAACGACGTATCTCGTTAGTCTAGATATAGAAGGCGGTTGTACAGACGGATCTCGTTATTCTAGATATAGAAGACGGTTGTACAGACGGATCTCGTTAGTCTAGATATTGAAGACGTTTGTCCAACGACGTATCTCGTTAGTCTAGATATAGAAGACAGTTGTACAGACGGATCTCGTTAGTCTAGATATAGAAGACGGTTGTACAGACGGATCTCGTTAGTCTAGATATAGAAGACGGTTGTACAGACGGATCTCGTTAGTCTAGATATAGAAGACAGTGGTACAGACGGATCTCGTTAGTCTAGATATAGAAGAAGGTTGTACAGACGGATCTCGTTATTCTAGATATAGAAGACGGTTGTACAGACGGATCCCGTTAGTCTAGATATAGAAGACGGTTGTATAACGAGAGATCTCGTTAGTCTAGATATAGAAGACGGTTGTATAACGAGAGATCTCGTTAGTCTAGATATAGAAGACGATTATACAGACGGATCTCGTTAGTCTAGATATAGAAGACGGTTGTATAACGACGTATCTCGTTAGTCTAGATATAGAAGACGGTTGTACAGACGGATCTCGTTAGTCTAGATATAGAAGACGGTTGTACAGATGGATCTCGTTAGTCTAGATATAGAAGATGGTTGTACAACGACGTATCTCGTTCGTCTAGATATAGAAGGCGGTTGTACAGACGGATCTCGTTAGTCTAGATATAGAAGACGGTTGTACAGACGGATCTCGTTAGTCTAGATATTGAAGACGTTTGTCCAACGACGTACCTCGTTAGTCTAGATATAGAAAGCGGTTGTACAGACGGATCTCGTTAGTCTAGATATAGAAGACGGTTGTACAACGACGGATCTCGTTAGTCTAGATATAGAAGACGGTTGTGCAGACGGATCTCGTTAGTCTAGATATAAAAGACGGTTGTACGGACGGATCTCGTTAGTCTAGATATAGAGGACGGTTGTACAGACGGATCTCGTTAGTCTAGATATTGAAGACGTTTGTCCAATGACGTACCTCGTTAGTCTAGATATAGAAAACGGTTGTACAGACGGGTCTCGTGAGTCTAGATATAGAAGACGGTTGTACAGACGGATCTCGTTAGTCTAGATATAGAAGACGTTTGTACAGACGGATCTCGTTAGTCTAGATATAGAAGACGGTTGTACAGACGGATCCCGTTAGTCTAGATATAGAAGACGGTTGTATAACGAGAGATCTCGTTAGTCTAGATATAGAAGACGGTTGTACAGACGGATCTCGTTAGTCTAGATATAGAAGACGGTTGTACAGCCGGATCTCGTTAGTCTAGATATAGAAGACGGTTGTACAGACGGATCTCGTTAGTCTAGATATAGAAGACGGTTGTACAGACGGATCTCGTTAGTCTAGATATAGAAGACGGTTGTACAGACGGACCTCGTTAGTCTAGATATAGAAGACGGTTGTACAGACGGATCGCGTCAGTCTAGATATAGAAGACGGTTGTACAGACGGATCCCGTTAGTCTAGATATAGAAGACGGTTGTATAACGAGAGATCTCGTTAGTCTAGATATAGAAAACGGTTGTACAGACGGATCTCGTTAGTCTAGATATAGAAGACGGTTGTACAGACGGATCTCGTTAGTCTAGATATTGAAGACGTTTGTCCAACGACGTATCTCGTTAGTCTAGATATAGAAGACAGTTGTACAGACGGATCTCGTTAGTCTAGATATAGAAGACGGTTGTACAGACGAATCTCGTTAGTCTAGATATAGAAGACGGTTGTACAGACGGATCTCGTTAGTCTAGATATAGAAGACAGTGGTACAGACGGATCTCGTTAGTCTAGATATAGAAGACGGTTGTACAGACGGATCTCGTTAGTCTAGATATAGAAGACGTTTGTCCAACGACGTATCTCGTTAGTCTAGATATAGAAGACGGTTGTACAGACGGATCTCGTTAGTCTTGATATAGAAGAACGTTGTACAGACGGGTCTCGTGAGTCTAGATAGAGAAGACGGTTGTACAGACGGATCTCGTTAGTCTAGATATAGAAGACGGTTGTACAGACGGATCTCGTTAGTCTAGATATAGAAGACGGTTGTACAGACGGATCTCGTTAGTCTAGATATAGAAGACGGTTGTACAGACGGATCTCGTTAGTCTAGATATAGAAGACGGTTGTACAGACGGATCTCGTTAGTCTAGATATTGAAGACGTTTGTCCAACGACGTATCTCGTTAGTCTAGATATAGAAAACGGTTGTACAGACGGATCTCGTTAGTCTAGATATAGAAGAGGGTTGTACAACGACGGATCTCGTTAGTCTAGATATAGAAAACGGTTGTACAGACGGGTCTCGTTAGTCTAGATATAGAAGACGGTTGTACAGACGGATCTCGTGAGTCTAGATATAGAAGACGGTTGTACAGGCGGATCTCGTTGGTCTAGATATAGAAGACGGTTGTACAGACGGATCTCGTTAGTCTAGATATAGAAGACGGTTGTACAGACGGATCTCGTTAGTCTAGATATAGAAGACGGTTGTACAGACGGATCTCGTTAGTCTAGATATAGAACCCCCTCCACAGTCGACCACCTTGAAGTGGTGAGGGGGCTCTGGGAGAGCGGCTATGTTCCCCTTCGGACGCTGCGTGTGGTAACTGTTCCTCGCGTAGTTGCTGATGGGGGATGCTGCTCTCCTGGCTAAGGGTTGGCCAAAAGCAGACGTGGGCCGGATCCCACGCAGTATAGGAGGTGGGCGTCGTTACCCGGTCGGGTCCCCCATGCATCCCATGCGCGCCACCTGGCGTATGCGTGATGCTCGCCCCCCCCTTCCCTCTTTGTCGTGTTTCCCCTCTTCCCCCCTCGTGTTCTGTTCCTTGCCGCCCTTCTCCCCCCTCCCTGCCCTATGCGCGCTTTCGTCGTAGCGGGGTGGGTAGCTGGGGTACCCCCTTTCCGCCCCTGCGCCCCCGTCTTATGCGCGCATTGATGGCGTTGCGGGATGCGGTGGTGCAGGTTGTCCCTCTTTGTTTCCCCCCCTCTCTCCTCCCGCCCTATGCGCGCTTCGTCGTAGCGGGGTGGGAGGGGTGGGGTCTGTCCCTCTTGTGCCCCACGGCCTGCCCTATGCGCGTTTCGGACGTATGCGGGATGGGACGTTGGGGCACCTCCCCCCCCCCTGTTACCCCCGTCCAAGCGCGCCTTGGCGTATGCGGGACGCGGTGGTGCAGGATGACCCCCCCTCTGTCCCCCGCACCCCCATCCTATGCGCGCTTCGGCGTATGCGGGTTGTGGAGGTGCGGGGTGGTCCCCCCCCAAGTCTCTCCCACGTCTCGCCCCACCCCATGCGCGTCTCTGACGTATGCGGGGTGTGTGGGTGGCTCTCTCCTCCCTTCCTCGTCGTTTCCTTCCCTCCCCGTCCCATGCGCGCTTCGGCGAATGCCGGACGGGTGTGCGTTCGTCTTTCCCTCCTTTGTGGTGTCCTCCCATCCCATGCGCGCTTCGGCGTATGCGGGATGAGCTGTGTGTTTGTTTCCCCTATCCCGTGATGCCCCCCCCCCATCCCATGTGCGCCTTTGGCGTATGCGGGATGGGTGTGTGTTTTCCCCCCTTCCCCCTGCTCCCCTGCCCTATGCGCGCTTCGGCGTATGCGGGACGTGGTGGGGTGGGCCCCCCTTTTCCTTACCTCCTCCCCCCCGTCCCATGCGCGTCATGTGACGTATGCGGGATGGGGTCCGATGTGTTTGTCTTTGTTCGGTGTGTCAGGGTGTGTTTTGTTCTCCCCTGTCGCCCTCAATCCCCCCCGGACTTGTTTCGTGTGGGCGCCGCGGACACCTGCGGACGTCCATGTAGGTGCCTGCGGGCGGGAATCCCCCCATCCGGTTGCGTGGCGGTGCCTGTAAGATGACAGAGAGGTACACGGCACAAAGAATCCCGAGTCCAAGACCTGACTCGGTACTTACCTGACGGTGAGTCGTAACCACGCGTTATGCCGGATACGGGTCCTGGTACCTGGAATGAAGAGGAAAGGCACATTATTATCGGAAGCGGTATCTGCCCCTCGGGTGGTTCCCTCCCCCCCTTTCGCTGTTGCGATGGGACGGGTGGGGCCCTCCGTCGGGGTCCCGACGTTTGGTGATCGGAGCGGGGACTCCTGGTTTGATTGGGAGAACGTGTATCACCCGTTGGGTGGTGACCCATACGGCCTGGGTTAGGACCCTCGCAGCGTTAGGGATCCGGCCGTTGTATTTCAGCTGCGACGACCGCGCATCGGGTCAGAGTTTTGGCGAAATCCGCCGGGCGGTAGGGCCGTCGCCCTTAAGACGTAAACCCATGAAATCATGTCAGTGTATAGCCGAGCCTCGGATGTAAATTCGGCGATCCCTGAGATGACGGCGGGGCCCACGCGTGATGATGGTGGCGCGTTGGGAGTTCTGGTTACCATTGACACCGTGCTGACGCAGCGGGCCGGTGCCACCGGGGAGGCCTCCCCGGAAGAAGCCACAGCTGCGGGACCTGGCGATGTTGTTGGCGATGAGCTGATTGTGGATTTGGATTGCGAGCAGACGGAAGGTGTGGGTGGTTGCCCGGGGCAACCGGTGGGCAAACGTGATGGCGGGAGGCCCATCATGGGGGACTTTTTCAAGGGAATTCTAACCCAATGTGAGTCCCCGAGGCCCAGATTAGAGAATCTGGGTCTCCAGTGCATTGAGGCGGGTGTGATCCCCGAGACCCCATCTCCGAAGACGCTGGGGAGCAAGAAGGGACGGGCCCTACCGGAGTCTCCACCGCCCCCAGGGATCTTTAAGGGCAAGACAATAATGAGGACGCCGCCCTCCTCATGCCCTAGTAATAACCGGGGGAAGTCAGATGAGCAGGAGGTGTATGCGGAGCCCACAAGCTCCGGGACCGCGAACCCTGTTCAGGGCGATATCGAGAGGGCTCCGCCTGGTGGGATGCCGAGGGAGTCTGAGCCGGAGCTTAGAGCTCTGTCGATCCCGTTGACCAGGGCGGATCTCAACCTGAAGGCTCCGTTCGGTGTTCGTGCCCCCGAGGTCGCGATCGATGGCCGCGCCTCTGAGGTTGTCTCCTTGCTGGACGGGCTCAGTAAGCTGTGCAGCCAAATGACTGAGGAATTGGGTGCCCGGAAGGCCTCGTCGAAGGTGGTCTCGTCCAAGACGGTTCTGGCCTTTGTCGGGAGCGTCTCCCGGATATGCAAGATGGTCTCCCGACGCGTGGCCGATACAACAGGCACAGCGGCCACCAGGGCAACCCCCCAGCGGATGGTTAGCCTCGGGAAGTCTCCCGAGGACGACGGTGGGTCCGGATCTGGAACCGGAGACCCACGGCCCCCCGGATCAAGGACGACGACAGCTGGGGTCAAGGTGGGCCTGAGCAAGGGCACCAGGGAGGTTGGGACCCAGTACTCCCCACCGAGATACCGGGACTGCGGTACTTCCCCCCGGCGGGAACACAACACCATGGTGTCTGGGAGCGAGCAGGACCACCCGCAGGCGTCCCAACAGGGTGGTGAGCCACAGATGGCTAAAAGGCAACGTGAGTCCCCGGGGGAGGACTGGGACAGGGAGAAGGCCCCCGACAATAAGAGAAGGGCCTTTGCCGAGGTGGTGTCGGGTGGGTCTACAATTACAGGAGAAGCGATCCCGGCTGGAGCTGAGTCGGGGACGGTCGCCGGTACTGATGTTGGACTCCGGGAGGCGGCAAGACCCCCGGGCCCTGACAAAACCGTCGGGGGCCCAACGCCGATGGAGCAGGAACCGGGCCCGCTCTGGGAGCAAGTTTCGACGAAGGGTCAGGCCAAGAGGGCTAGGAAAAGCAAGAGGAAGAGGGACCAGCAGGCCGAGAAGAGTGCCCAGCGGGACTCCGTTCAGGGGCCGGGTCAGGGTTCTGGCCCCGATGCTCAGGTGCACCAACGACCGCCGCCTGAGGTGCATGAACGGCCGCTGCAGCAGCCACAAAAGGGCCCATCAGAAAGGCCGGCCCTCCCGAAGCCCCCACCGGTGAGGAAAAGACCGGAGGCGGTTCTGGTAAAGGTGGCTTCGGCGTCGTCCTATCTGGAGACGTATAAGTGCCTGCTCGCGAAGGGTAGGGAGACGCTGGCCGGGGTAAAAGGGGTCAGGAGAACGCGTCTGGGGCACATCCTCCTAGAGCTGGAAAAGAACTCCAGCGCGGAGACTCTGGCCCACAACATAAGAACCAAAGTGGGGGGCGGCCTGAAGTGTTCCCCTCTCCAGGATAAGAGGTCCCTTGAAGTTAGAGGTCTGGACCCCATGGTGGAGGGCCCCGAGGTACTGCGTGACCTCGGGGGGGCGCTCAAGGTGGCCCCGGAGCGCTTGACCCTTAAAATGTTAAGGATGGGGCGGGATGGGACGCAGTCGGCCGTCGTGGAGATCCCCCTGAACGAGCTGAAGGGCTCACCCGAGGGGATCCGATTTAGGTCTGGCCTTACCTGGGCGAGGACCAGGGCGCTCCCCAGGCTTATGCGGTGCTTTAGATGCCACCATCTTGGGCATGTGGCAAAGGACTGCGCTATGGTTGACGCGGGCAAGGAGATGTGCCGGCGGTGTGGGGCGATGGACCATCTCATTGGTGGTTGCCCCAACCCCCCCAAATGCGCTATATGTGCCAAGGAAGGGGCCTCGGGGCCCAGGGCAGCCCACGTGACTGCGTCGCTGGCTTGCCCTTTCAATAGGACCAAACCTAGGACGGGGCCTAGGAGTCAAGGTGTGCCTGGATCCCCTGTTAATGGCCCTTAGGATCATTCAGATCAACTTAAATAGGTGTAGGTTGGCCCAGGACATCATGGAACATAATATCTCGCGCCTCAATGTCGACGTGGTGGTTATCTCCGAGCCCTATCGGCAGCAGAGATACTGGCACAATGACGCGACCGGTGATGCCTCAATCTGGGTCACCGGTTTTAACGGGCACTTCGCCACCTTGTCACGCCCGGTCAGAGCAGACGGTATCGTTGCGGTTACGTGGGAGAATAAAGTAGTTGTTAGTTGTTACTGCTCCCCGAAGAAGAGTCTCTCCCAGTTTGGAGAATATTTGGACGTCCTGGAGGGCATTCTGGTAGAGGCCAGATCCCCGGGTGGGGGTATTGTCCTGGCCGGTGACTATAACGCGAGGTCTCCGGCCTGGGGTGGCGTCAGGCAGGACAAGAAGGGCGTTGCCCTTCTGGAGGTCTTGGGAAGGCAGGGCCTGGCCCCGGTGGGGCTCGCGGAGCGATACCCTCATACGTTCTGCAGGAACAACAGGAGGTCGTTCATAGACATTATGTCTATGGACCCCGTTACGGCTAGGGGCACTAGGAGCGAGGTGTTGGCTACCGATACCTATTCCGACCATAGCTACGTCCTTCACCATCTTAAAAATCGCAGGCCTGTGACGCTGCCCCCCCTGTGGCAGCGCTTTTCTGTGAAAGACCTGGACACTGCGGCTATTATCAGAGGTTTTGAGGACCGCATGAGGGCGCCAGTTGGTGCCTGCGAGGGTGCCGGGGTGACACCGGGGTCGTGTGCGGAGCCGGCGGCGGTGAAATTTCAGAGGGCCCTCGAGGAAGTCACTAGGGCGGTGCTGCCGTGCAAGGCCTCCCCCCGCGGCTCCAGAAAGCCGAACGGCTGGTGGAGCGACGAGATCGCGGAGGCCCGTCGCGAGTCATTCCGGGCCAGGAGGAGGTATCAGCGGGGTAGGAAGAGGAAGTCCCCAGACGTGGAGGTCCTTAGGTTGACCTACCTGAGGGCGAACAAGGACGTCCAGGTCAAAATATGGAGGGCCAAGGAGGCGTTCTGGGGCCAGTTGAATGCCCTGGTTGACCTCGACCCGTGGGGGAAACCTTACAAGGTCGTGATGTCGAGGCTGAAGGGCTGTCCCCACAGAACGATCATGACCCCCGACCAGACCAGGAGGATTATAGATCACCTGTTCGTGACCTCCTCCCCCCCCCCTCGCTTTCCGCGTCCTTTCCCCCCTCCCCGGGCCGGTTGTTGGGTGGGTCCGTGGAGGATGATCGTGACCACAATGGTCCGATGTGTGACGACTCAACCATCGAGAGCGTCGACGAGGGGATGGTGAGGGAGGCGGTGGGGCGGATAAGGCCCAGGAAGGCCCCTGGTCTGGACTCCGTTCCGTCGGAGGTCGTTGCGTGCGTCGCCGGTGCTTTTCTGACCGACGTACGCGACATGGTTAAGGATACTTTGAGGAGGGGGGCTATCCCCCCGATCTGGAAGAGGGCCCGGCTGATTTTCATCCCCAAGCCGGATAAGGACCCTATGTCCCCGGGGGCGTACAGGCCCATTAGCGTGCTCCCGGCCGTGAGTAAGGTCTGGGAGCACGTTATCAAAGCGGCCATTGAGGTCCAAACGGGCAGGGACCCATTTCATACGAGCCAGTTTGGCTTTCGGAGAGGGTCGGGTACGGTCAACGCCGCCCTTGAGGTCACGAGGTTTGCCGAGGGCTGTGTGGCCAAGACGAGGAGGAGGCTGGGGGTCCTGGTGACGCTGGACGTCAGGAACGCGTTCAATACGTTGGGCTGGGACCTCATCCTAACGGAGCTGCAGAGACGGGGAGTCTCGTGGACACTTATCAGGGTCCTACGGTGTTATTTTTCGGACCGCTGGGTGACTGTGTTCACCCCACAGGCGAGGGTGGACACGGAGATTATGGCCGGGGTCCCCCAGGGATCAGTTTTGGGCCCCTTTCTATGGAATATCGTTTACGATGCCATAGTTGGGGAGCTCAATAAAATGGGCCGGTTCGTTAAGGCCGTCGCTTACGCGGACGATTTGGCCCTTTTATTCTCCGCGAGGGACGTCCCCCAATTGGAGACCATGATCGCCGCCACGATGGAGAAGGCGCGCCTCTGGTTTGAGAGGGCTGGCCTTGAGATCGCCCCCCACAAGACCGAGGTGATCGTCTTGGCGGGGTTGAGGTCCGATAAGATCCGGGACTTTGCAATTCTGGGGGCTAATTGCACCTCCGCGAGGACCATACGTTACCTGGGGGTGACCCTAGACTGTAGAAGGAGTTTCAAGGCTCATCTAGAGAGCGTGACCCTTCGGGGGAATAAACTTGTGGGCGCGCTCGCATCGCTCCTCCCCAATACTAGGGGCCCCTCCCCGCACGTGAGGGGTCTCTATTACAATGTGTGGGAATCGGTCGTCCTCTACGCGGCACCGGTGTGGGCCCACGCCTTGAAGACCAAGGTAAATATCGGAATCCTGAGGCGGGCCCAAAGATCAGCCCTGGTGAGAACCACCACGGCATATAGATCGGTGGCTCACCAGGCGTTGTGTGTCCTGGCGGGCAGAATGCCTCTGGATATCAAAGCGGCATTGCGGAGGCGTGTCTTCTTGGCGGGGCCCGGCGTTGGAGGGGACCCCACCATCCAGGATGTGCGGGGGACTCCTTCATACAAGGAGCTGGCTTTGGCGGGGGCCCTGGTCGAATGGCAGACCGTATGGGATGCCTTCGACAGGGACAATTGGACGAGGAGGATAGTCGCCTCGGTCGACACATTCCGGGGCGACAATGGAAAGAAGTTCCCGATGAACTACTGGGTAATGCAGCTCCTCACGTCCCATGGGGCCTTTGCGTCCTTCCGGGCCCGCCTGGGCAAGGCAAGCAGTGACGCATGTGCCGACTGTGGTGGCTCACCGGATAACGCTGAGCACGTGTTGGTGAGCTGCCCTACCTATGCCACTGAAAGAGGGACCCTGGCGGCGGCCCTGGGCTCCGCCGTTGAGGCATCCACCGTCATTGGGATGGCCACTGGGTCGGAGGAGAAGTGGAGGGCATTGATGTCCTTCGCGGAAGCGGTCATGACCGATAGGATGGCGAAGGAAATCCTCCTGGACAAAGCGGTCAGGGAGGAAAGGGCTAGGCGCGCCAGAGAGGAAGCCGAGGCTAGAGCTGCCTTGACGAGGAGAAGGGCCGGCAAGAGGAAGAATGGTCCCTCTAGGCCCGGAACAAGTTACCGCCCCCCGAAAGTGAGAAAGGTAGTGCCCCACCCGCCGGGCAGGCCCACTTCTGTGGAGCCCTGAGCTGCGGCGTACAGGGCGCGGTACATATTTATTTATTCATTATTTACACATATGTATTTTACATTTTTACTTATTTATATTTTACTTATGTGACAGGTACATATTATACCATTTTACCCCACTCTATGTTTTATGTTTTTTGTTTTATATTCTTTTACGCGCAGACCCACCGTTCCGAGTTTTTTTTTTTCTTGTTATTTGTATTTTGTAAAGGCGGCGCGTGGTGTGTGTGTGTGTGTGTAAGTGCCCGTGGTGGGGTTGTGTGAACGACTGGTGTGCGTGTGTGTTTGGCTGAGTGCGCGCCGGTGTTGTATGGGCTGCGGCTTACGCCTGCTAAAGGGGCGTGGTGCCGTGGTTCACGAGGCGGTACCGGGGTGTTCCGTTCCGATCTTTTGTCGGAGCTCCCGCTGTGGTGCTGCGAGGTCACCCTCCCATTGGATGGGCGGCTGGCGGGGCAGTAGTACATTTCAGCCCCCCCGCCAGTCATGGGGACAGTCTGTGCAGGCGGCACAAAGAGGGGGTTTTTAGTGGGTATCCCGGGACAGTGCCCGGGGAGTCCCACATAACCCCGGCATATCGCGCCGGGGTATGCATAAAGCATTTTCCCCCTCTATAAAAAAAAAAAAGTCTAGATATAGAAGACGTTTGTCCAACGACGTATCTCGTTAGTCTAGATATAGAAGACGGTTGTACAGACGGATCTCGTTAGTCTAGATATAGAAGACGGTTGTACAGACGGATCCCGTTAGTCTAGATATAGAAGACGGTTGTATAACGACGTATCTCGTTAGTCTAGATATAGAAGACGGTTGTACAGACGGATCTCGTTAGTCTAGATATAGAAGACGGTTGTACAGACGGATCCCGTTCGTCTAGATATAGAAGACGGTTGTATAACGAGAGATCTCGTTAGTCTAGATATAGAAGACGGTTGTACAGACGGATCTCGTTAGTCTAGATATAGAAGACGGTTGTACAGCCGGATCTCGTTAGTCTAGATATAGAAGACGGTTGTACAGACGGATCTCGTTAGTCTAGATATAGAAGACGGTTGTACAGACGGATCTCGTTAGTCTAGATATAGAAGACGGTTGTACAGACGGACCTCGTTAGTCTAGATATAGAAGACGGTTGTACAGACGGATCTCGTTTGTCTAGATATAGAAGACGTTTGTCCAACGACGTATCTCGTTAGTCTAGATATAGAAGACGGTTGTACAGACGGATCTCGTTAGTCTAGATATAGAAGACGGTTGTACAGACGGATCTCGTTAGTCTAGATATAGAAGACGGTTGTACAGACGGATCTCGTTAGTCTAGATATTGAAGACGTTTGTCCAACGACGTATCTCGTTAGTCTAGATATAGAAAACGGTTGTACACACGGATCTCGTTAGTCTAGATATAGAAGAGGGTTGTACAACGACGGATCTCGTTAGTCTAGATATAGAAAACGGTTGTACAGACGGGTCTCGTTAGTCTAGATATAGAAGACGGTTGTACAGACGGATCTCGTGAGTCTAGATATAGAAGACGGTTGTACAGACGGATCCCGTTAGTCTAGATATAGAAGACGGTTGTATAACGACGTATCTCGTTAGTCTAGATATAGAAGACGGTTGAACAGACGGATCTCGTTAGTCTAGATATAGAAGACGGTTGTACAGACGGATCCCGTTAGTCTAGATATAGAAGACGGTTGTATAACGAGAGATCTCGTTAGTCTAGATATAGAAGACGGTTGTACAGACGGATCTCGTTAGTCTAGATATAGAAGACGGTTGTACAGCCGGATCTCGTTAGTCTAGATATAGAAGACGGTTGTACAGACGGATCTCGTTAGTCTAGATATAGAAGACGGTTGTACAGACGGATCTCGTTAGTCTAGATATAGAAGACGGTTGTACAGACGGACCTCGTTCGTCTAGATATAGAAGACGGTTGTACAGACGGATCGCGTTAGTCTAGATATAGAAGACGGTTGTACAGACGGATCCCGTTAGTCTAGATATAGAAGACGGTTGTATAACGAGAGATCTCGTTAGTCTAGATATAGAAGACGGTTGTATAACGAGAGATCTCGTTAGTCTAGATATAGAAAACGGTTGTACAGACGGATCGCGTTAGTCTAGATATAGAAGATGGTTGTACAACGACGTATCTCGTTAGTCTAGATATAGAAGGCGATTGTACAGACGGATCTCGTTAGTCTAGATATAGAAGACGGTTGTACAGACGGATCTCGTTAGTCTAGATATTGAAGACGTTTGTCCAACGACGTATCTCGTTAGTCTAGATATAGAAGACGGTTGTACAGACGGATCTCGTTAGTCTAGATATAGAAGACGGGTGTACAGACGGATCTCGTTAGTCTAGATATAGAAGACGGTTGTACAGACGGACCTCGTTAGTCTAGATATAGAAGACGGTTGTACAGACGGATCTCGTTTGTCTAGATATAGAAGACGTTTGTCCAACGACGTATCTCGTTAGTCTAGATATAGAAGACGGTTGTACAGACGGATCTCGTTAGTCTAGATATAGAAGACGGTTGTACAGACGGATCTCGTTAGTCTAGATATAGAAGACGGTTGTACAGACGGATCTCGTTAGTCTAGATATTGAAGACGTTTGTCCAACGACGTATCTCGTTAGTCTAGATATAGAAAACGGTTGTACACACGGATCTCGTTAGTCTAGATATAGAAGAGGGTTGTACAACGACGGATCTCGTTAGTCTAGATATAGAAAACGGTTGTACAGACGGGTCTCGTTAGTCTAGATATAGAAGACGGTTGTACAGACGGATCTCGTGAGTCTAGATATAGAAGACGGTTGTACAGACGGATCCCGTTAGTCTAGATATAGAAGACGGTTGTATAACGACGTATCTCGTTAGTCTAGATATAGAAGACGGTTGAACAGACGGATCTCGTTAGTCTAGATATAGAAGACGGTTGTACAGACGGATCCCGTTAGTCTAGATATAGAAGACGGTTGTATAACGAGAGATCTCGTTAGTCTAGATATAGAAGACGGTTGTACAGACGGATCTCGTTAGTCTAGATATAGAAGACGGTTGTACAGCCGGATCTCGTTAGTCTAGATATAGAAGACGGTTGTACAGACGGATCTCGTTAGTCTAGATATAGAAGACGGTTGTACAGACGGATCTCGTTAGTCTAGATATAGAAGACGGTTGTACAGACGGACCTCGTTAGTCTAGATATAGAAGACGGTTGTACAGACGGATCGCGTTAGTCTAGATATAGAAGACGGTTATACAGACGGATCCCGTTAGTCTAGATATAGAAGACGGTTGTATAACGAGAGATCTCGTTAGTCTAGATATAGAAGACGGTTGTATAACGAGAGATCTCGTTAGTCTAGATATAGAAAACGGTTGTACAGACGGATCGCGTTAGTCTAGATATAGAAGATGGTTGTACAACGACGTATCTCGTTAGTCTAGATATAGAAGGCGATTGTACAGACGGATCTCGTTAGTCTAGATATAGAAGACGGTTGTACAGACGGATCTCGTTAGTCTAGATATTGAAGACGTTTGTCCAACGACGTATCTCGTTAGTCTAGATATAGAAGACAGTTGTACAGACGGATCTCGTTAGTCTAGATATAGAAGACGGTTGTACAGACGAATCTCGTTAGTCTAGATATAGAAGACGGTTGTACAGACGGATCTCGTTAGTCTAGATATAGAAGACAGTGGTACAGACGGATCTCGTTAGTCTAGATATAGAAGACGGTTGTACAGACGGATCTCGTTAGTCTAGATATAGAAGACGTTTGTCCAACGACGTATCTCGTTAGTCTAGATATAGAAGACGGTTGTACAGACGGATCTCGTTAGTCTTGATATAGAAGAACGTTGTACAGACGGGTCTCGTGAGTCTAGATAGAGAAGACGGTTGTACAGACGGATCTCGTTAGTCTAGATATAGAAGACGGTTGTACAGACGGATCTCGTTAGTCTAGATATAGAAGACGGTTGTACAGACGGATCTCGTTAGTCTAGATATTGAAGACGTTTGTCCAACGACGTATCTCGTTAGTCTAGATATAGAAAACGGTTGTACAGACGGATCTCGTTAGTCTAGATATAGAAGAGGGTTGTACAACGACGGATCTCGTTAGTCTAGATATAGAAAACGGTTGTACAGACGGGTCTCGTTAGTCTAGATATAGAAGACGGTTGTACAGACGGATCTCGTGAGTCTAGATATAGAAGACGGTTGTACAGGCGGATCTCGTTGGTCTAGATATAGAGGACGGTTGTACAGACGGATCTCGTTAGTCTAGATATAGAAGACGGTTGTACAGACGGACCTCGTTAGTCTAGATATAGAAGACGGTTGTACAGACGGATCTCGTTTGTCTAGATATAGAAGACGTTTGTCCAACGACGTATCTCGTTAGTCTAGATATAGAAGACGGTTGTACAGACGGATCTCGTTAGTCTAGATATAGAAGACGGTTGTACAGACGGATCTCGTTAGTCTAGATATAGAAGACGGTTGTACAGACGGAACTCGTTAGTCTAGATATTGAAGACGTTTGTCCAACGACGTATCTCGTTAGTCTAGATATAGAAAACGGTTGTACACACGGATCTCGTTAGTCTAGATATAGAAGAGGGTTGTACAACGACGGATCTCGTTAGTCTAGATATAGAAAACGGTTGTACAGACGGGTCTCGTTAGTCTAGATATAGAAGACGGTTGTACAGACGGATCTCGTGAGTCTAGATATAGAAGACGGTTGTACAGACGGATCTCGTTAGTCTAGATATAGAAGACGGTTGTACAGACGGATCTCGTTAGTCTAGATATAGAAGACGTTTGTCCAACGACGTATCTCGTTAGTCTAGATATAGAAGACGGTTGTACAGACGGATCGCGTTAGTCTAGATATAGAAGACGGTTGTACAGACGGATCCCGTTAGTCTAGATATAGAAGACGGTTGTATAACGAGAGATCTCGTTAGTCTAGATATAGAAAACGGTTGTACAGACGGATCGCGTTAGTCTAGATATAGAAGATGGTTGTACAACGACGTATCTCGTTAGTCTAGATATAGAAGGCGGTTGTACAGACGGATCTCGTTAGTCTAGATATAGAAGACGGTTGTACAGACGGATCTCGTTAGTCTAGATATTGAAGACGTTTGTCCAACGACGTATCTCGTTAGTCTAGATATAGAAGACAGTTGTACAGACGGATCTCGTTAGTCTAGATATAGAAGACGGTTGTACAGACGGATCTCGTTAGTCTAGATATAGAAGACGGTTGTACAGACGGATCTCGTTAGTCTAGATATAGAAGACAGTGGTACAGACGGATCTCGTTAGTCTAGATATAGAAGAAGGTTGTACAGACGGGTCTCGTGAGTCTAGATAGAGAAGACGGTTGTACAGACGGGTCTCGTTAGTCTAGATACAGAAGAGGGTTGTATAGACGGATCTCATTAGTCTAGATATAGAAGACGGTTGTACAGACGGATCTCGTTATTCTAGATATAGAAGACGGTTGTACAGACGGATCCCGTTAGTCTAGATATAGAAGACGGTTGTATAACGAGAGATCTCGTTAGTCTAGATATAGAAGACGATTATACAGACGGATCTCGTTAGTCTAGATATAGAAGACGGTTGTATAACGACGTATCTCGTTAGTCTAGATATAGAAGACGGTTGTACAGACGGATCTCGTTAGTCTAGACATAGAAGACGGTTGTACAGACGGATCCCGTTAGTCTAGATATAGAAGACGGTTGTACAGACGGATCTCGTTAGTCTAGATATAGAAGACGGTTGTATAACGAGAGATCTCGTTAGTCTAGATATAGAAGACGGTTGTACAGACGGATCTCGTTAGTCTAGATATAGAAGACGGTTGTACAGCCGGATCTCGTTAGTCTAGATATAGAAGACGGTTGTACAGACGGATCTCGTTAGTCTAGATATAGAAGACGGTTGTACAGACGGATCTCGTTAGTCTAGATATAGAAGACGGTTGTACAGACGGATCTCGTTAGTCTAGATATAGAAGACGGTTGTACAGACGGATCTCGTTAGTCTAGATATAGAAGACGTTTGTCCAACGACGTATCTCGTTAGTCTAGATATAGAAGACGGTTGTACAGACGGATCTCGTTAGTCTAGATATAGAAGACGGTTGTACAGACGGATCTCGTTAGTCTAGATATAGAAGACGGTTGTACAGACGGATCTCGTTAGTCTAGATATAGAAGACGTTTGTCCAACGACGTATCTCGTTAGTCTAGATATAGAAGACGGTTGTACAGACGGATCTCGTTAGTCTAGATATAGAAGACGGTTGTACAGACGGATCCCGTTAGTCTAGATATAGAAGACGGTTGTATAACGACGTATCTCGTTAGTCTAGATATAGAAGACGGTTGTACAGACGGATCTCGTTAGTCTAGATATAGAAGACGGTTGTACAGACGGATCCCGTTAGTCTAGATATAGAAGACGGTTGTATAACGAGAGATCTCGTTAGTCTAGATATAGAAGACGGTTGTACAGACGGATCTCGTTAGTCTAGATATAGAAGACGGTTGTACAGCCGGATCTCGTTAGTCTAGATATAGAAGACGGTTGTACAGACGGATCTCGTTAGTCTAGATATAGAAGACGGTTGTACAGACGGATCTCGTTAGTCTAGATATAGAAGACGGTTGTACAGACGGATCTCGTTAGTCTAGATATAGAAGACGGTTGTACAGACGGATCTCGTTAGTCTAGATATAGAAGACGGTTGTACAGACGGACCTCGTTAGTCTAGATATAGAAGACGGTTGTACAGACGGATCTCGTTTGTCTAGATATAGAAGACGTTTGTCCAACGACGTATCTCGTTAGTCTAGATATAGAAGACGGTTGTACAGACGGATCTCGTTAGTCTAGATATAGAAGAACGTTGTACAGACGGGTCTCGTGAGTCTAGATAGAGAAGACGGTTGTACAGACGGATCTCGTTAGTCTAGATATAGAAGACGGTTGTACAGACGGATCTCGTTAGTCTAGATATAGAAGACGGTTGTACAGACGGATCTCGTTAGTCTAGATATTGAAGACGTTTGTCCAACGACGTATCTCGTTAGTCTAGATATAGAAGACGGTTGTACAGACGGATCTCGTTAGTCTAGATATAGAAGACGGTTGTACAGACGGATCTCGTTAGTCTAGATATAGAAGATGGTTGTCCAACGACGTACCTCGTTAGTCTAGATATAGAAAACGGTTGTACAGACGGATCTCGTTAGTCTAGATATAGAAGACGGTTGTACAACGACGGATCTCGTTAGTCTAGATATAGAAGACGGTTGTGCAGACGGATCTCGTTAGTCTAGATATAAAAGACGGTTGTACAGACGGATCTCGTTAGTCTAGATATAGAGGACAGTTGTACAGACGGATCTCGTTAGTCTAGATATTGAAGACGTTTGTCCAACGACGTACCTCGTTAGTCTAGATATAGAAAACGGTTGTACAGACGGATCTCGTTAGTCTAGATATAGAAGACGGTTGTACAACGACGGATCTCGTTAGTCTAGATATAGAAAACGGTTGTACAGACGGGTCTCGTTAGTCTAGATATAGAAGACGGTTGTACAGGCGGATCTCGTTGGTCTAGATATAGAGGACGGTTGTACAGACGGATCTCGTTAGTCTAGATATAGATGACGTTTGTCCAACGACGTATCTCGTTAGTCTAGATATAGAAGACGGTTGTACAACGACGGATCTCGTTAGTCTAGATATTGAAGACGTTTGTCCAACGACGTATCTCGTTAGTCTAGATATAGAAGACGGTTGTACAGACGGATCTCGTTAGTCTAGATATAGAAGACGGTTGTACAGACGGATCTCGTTAGTCTAGATATAGAAGACGGTTGTACAGACGGATCTCGTTAGTCTAGATATAGAAGACGTTTGTCCAACGACGTATCTCGTTAGTCTAGATATAGAAGACGGTTGTACAGACGGATCTCGTTAGTCTAGATATAGAAGACGGTTGTACAGACGGATCTCGTTAGTCTAGATATAGAAGACGGTTGTACAGACGGATCTCGTTAGTCTAGATATAGAAGACGTTTGTCCAACGACGTATCTCGTTAGTCTAGATATAGAAGACGGTTGTACAGACGGATCTCGTTAGTCTAGATATAGAAGACGGTTGTACAGACGGATCCCGTTAGTCTAGATATAGAAGACGGTTGTATAACGACGTATCTCGTTAGTCTAGATATAGAAGACGGTTGTACAGACGGATCTCGTTAGTCTAGATATAGAAGACGGTTGTACAGACGGATCCCGTTAGTCTAGATATAGAAGACAGTTGTACAGACGGATCTCGTTAGTCTAGATATAGAAGACGGTTGTACAGACGGATCTCGTTAGTCTAGATATAGAAGACGGTTGTACAGACGGATCTCGTTAGTCTAGATATAGAAGACAGTGGTACAGACGGATCTCGTTAGTCTAGATATAGAAGAAGGTTGTACAGACGGGTCTCGTGAGTCTAGATAGAGAAGACGGTTGTACAGACGGGTCTCGTTAGTCTAGATACAGAAGACGGTTGTATAGACGGATCTCATTAGTCTAGATATAGAAGACGGTTGTACAGACGGATCTCGTTATTCTAGATATAGAAGACGGTTGTACAGACGGATCCCGTTAGTCTAGATATAGAAGACGGTTGTATAACGAGAGATCTCGTTAGTCTAGATATAGAAGACGATTATACAGACGGATCTCGTTAGTCTAGATATAGAAGACGGTTGTATAACGACGTATCTCGTTAGTCTAGATATAGAAGACGGTTGTACAGACGGATCTCGTTAGTCTAGACATAGAAGACGGTTGTACAGACGGATCCCGTTAGTCTAGATATAGAAGACGGTTGTACAGACGGATCTCGTTAGTCTAGATATAGAAGACGGTTGTATAACGAGAGATCTCGTTAGTCTAGATATAGAAGACGGTTGTACAGACGGATCTCGTTAGTCTAGATATAGAAGACGGTTGTACAGCCGGATCTCGTTAGTCTAGATATAGAAGACGGTTGTACAGACGGATCTCGTTAGTCTAGATATACAAGACGGTTGTACAGACGGATCTCGTTAGTCTAGATATAGAAGACGGTTGTACAGACGGATCTCGTTAGTCTAGATATAGAAGACGGTTGTACAGACGGATCTCGTTAGTCTAGATATAGAAGACGTTTGTCCAACGACGTATCTCGTTAGTCTAGATATAGAAGACGGTTGTACAGACGGATCTCGTTAGTCTAGATATAGAAGACGGTTGTACAGACGGATCTCGTTAGTCTAGATATAGAAGACGGTTGTACAGACGGATCTCGTTAGTCTAGATATAGAAGACGGTTGTACAGACGGATCTCGTTAGTCTAGATATAGAAGACGTTTGTCCAACGACGTATCTCGTCAGTCTAGATATAGAAGACGGTTGTACAGACGGATCTCGTTAGTCTAGATATAGAAGACGGTTGTACAGACGGATCCCGTTAGTCTAGATATAGAAGACGGTTGTATAACGAGAGATCTCGTTAGTCTAGATATAGAAAACGGTTGTACAGACGGATCGCGTTAGTCTAGATATAGAAGATGGTTGTACAACGACGTATCTCGTTAGTCTAGATATAGAAGGCGGTTGTACAGACGGATCTCGTTAGTCTAGATATAGAAGACGGTTGTACAGACGGATCTCGTTAGTCTAGATATTGAACACGTTTGTCCAACGACGTATCTCGTTAGTCTAGATATAGAAGACAGTTGTACAGACGGATCTCGTTAGTCTAGATATAGAAGACGGTTGTACAGACGGATCTCGTTAGTCTAGATATAGAAGACGGTTGTACAGACGGATCTCGTTAGTCTAGATATAGAAGACAGTGGTACAGACGGATCTCGTTAGTCTAGATATAGAAGAAGGTTGTACAGACGGGTCTCGTGAGTCTAGATAGAGAAGACGGTTGTACAGACGGGTCTCGTTAGTCTAGATACAGAAGACGGTTGTACAGACGGATCTCGTTAGTCTAGATATAGAAGACGGTTGTACAGACGGATCTCGTTAGTCTAGATATAGAAGACGTTTGTCCAACGACGTATCTCGTTAGTCTAGATATAGAAGACGGTTGTACAGACGGATCTCGTTAGTCTAGATATAGAAGACGGTTGTACAGACGGATCCCGTTAGTCTAGATATAGAAGACGGTTGTATAACGAGAGATCTCGTTAGTCTAGATATAGAAGACGGTTGTACAGACGGATCTCGTTAGTCTAGATATAGAAGACGGTTGTACAGCCGGATCTCGTTAGTCTAGATATAGAAGACGGTTGTACAGACGGATCTCGTTAGTCTAGATATAGAAGACGGTTGTACAGACGGATCTCGTTAGTCTAGATATAGAAGACGGTTGTACAGACGGATCTCGTTAGTCTAGATATAGAAGACGGTTGTACAGACGGATCTCGTTAGTCTAGATATAGAAGACGTTTGTCCAACGACGTATCTCGTTAGTCTAGATATAGAAGACGGTTGTACAGACGGATCTCGTTAGTCTAGATATAGAAGACGGTTGTACAGACGGATCTCGTTAGTCTAGATATAGAAGACGGTTGTACAGACGGATCTCGTTAGTCTAGATATAGAAGACGTTTGTCCAACGACGTATCTCGTTAGTCTAGATATAGAAGACGGTTGTACAGACGGATCTCGTTAGTCTAGATATAGAAGACGGTTGTACAGACGGATCCCGTTAGTCTAGATATAGAAGACGGTTGTATAACGACGTATCTCGTTAGTCTAGATATAGAAGACGGTTGTACAGACGGATCTCGTTAGTCTAGATATAGAAGACGGTTGTACAGACGGATCCCGTTAGTCTAGATATAGAAGACAGTTGTACAGACGGATCTCGTTAGTCTAGATATAGAAGACGGTTGTACAGACGGATCTCGTTAGTCTAGATATAGAAGACGGTTGTACAGACGGATCTCGTTAGTCTAGATATAGAAGACAGTGGTACAGACGGATCTCGTTAGTCTAGATATAGAAGAAGGTTGTACAGACGGGTCTCGTGAGTCTAGATAGAGAAGACGGTTGTACAGACGGGTCTCGTTAGTCTAGATACAGAAGACGGTTGTATAGACGGATCTCATTAGTCTAGATATAGAAGACGGTTGTACAGACGGATCTCGTTATTCTAGATATAGAAGACGGTTGTACAGACGGATCCCGTTAGTCTAGATATAGAAGACGGTTGTATAACGAGAGATCTCGTTAGTCTAGATATAGAAGACGATTATACAGACGGATCTCGTTTGTCTAGATATAGAAGACGGTTGTATAACGACGTATCTCGTTAGTCTAGATATAGAAGACGGTTGTACAGACGGATCTCGTTAGTCTAGACATAGAAGACGGTTGTACAGACGGATCCCGTTAGTCTAGATATAGAAGACGGTTGTACAGACGGATCTCGTTAGTCTAGATATAGAAGACGGTTGTATAACGAGAGATCTCGTTAGTCTAGATATAGAAGACGGTTGTACAGACGGATCTCGTTAGTCTAGATATAGAAGACGGTTGTACAGCCGGATCTCGTTAGTCTAGATATAGAAGACGGTTGTACAGACGGATCTCGTTAGTCTAGATATACAAGACGGTTGTACAGACGGATCTCGTTAGTCTAGATATAGAAGACGGTTGTACAGACGGATCTCGTTAGTCTAGATATAGAAGACGGTTGTACAGACGGATCTCGTTAGTCTAGATATAGAAGACGTTTGTCCAACGACGTATCTCGTTAGTCTAGATATAGAAGACGGTTGTACAGACGGATCTCGTTAGTCTAGATATAGAAGACGGTTGTACAGACGGATCTCGTTAGTCTAGATATAGAAGACGGTTGTACAGACGGATCTCGTTAGTCTAGATATAGAAGACGTTTGTCCAACGACGTATCTCGTCAGTCTAGATATAGAAGACGGTTGTACAGACGGATCTCGTTAGTCTAGATATAGAAGACGGTTGTACAGACGGATCCCGTTAGTCTAGATATAGAAGACGGTTGTATAACGAGAGATCTCGTTAGTCTAGATATAGAAAACGGTTGTACAGACGGATCGCGTTAGTCTAGATATAGAAGATGGTTGTACAACGACGTATCTCGTTAGTCTAGATATAGAAGGCGGTTGTACAGACGGATCTCGTTAGTCTAGATATAGAAGACGGTTGTACAGACGGATCTCGTTAGTCTAGATATTGAACACGTTTGTCCAACGACGTATCTCGTTAGTCTAGATATAGAAGACAGTTGTACAGACGGATCTCGTTAGTCTAGATATAGAAGACGGTTGTACAGACGGATCTCGTTAGTCTAGATATAGAAGACGGTTGTACAGACGGATCTCGTTAGTCTAGATATAGAAGACGGTTGTACAGACGGATCTCGTTAGTCTAGATATAGAAGACGGTTGTACAGACGGATCTCGTTAGTCTAGATATAGAAGACAGTGGTACAGACGGATCTCGTTAGTCTAGATATAGAAGAAGGTTGTACAGACGGGTCTCGTGAGTCTAGATAGAGAAGACGGTTGTACAGACGGGTCTCGTTAGTCTAGATACAGAAGACGGTTGTATAGACGGATCTCATTAGTCTAGATATAGAAGACGGTTGTACAGACGGATCTCGTTATTCTAGATATAGAAGACGGTTGTACAGACGGATCCCGTTAGTCTAGATATAGAAGACGGTTGTATAACGAGAGATCTCGTTAGTCTAGATATAGAAGACGATTATACAGACGGATCTCGTTAGTCTAGATATAGAAGACGGTTGTATAACGACGTATCTCGTTAGTCTAGATATAGAAGACGGTTGTACAGACGGATCTCGTTAGTCTAGACATAGAAGACGGTTGTACAGACGGATCCCGTTAGTCTAGATATAGAAGACGGTTGTACAGACGGATCTCGTTAGTCTAGATATAGAAGACGGTTGTATAACGAGAGATCTCGTTAGTCTAGATATAGAAGACGGTTGTACAGACGGATCTCGTTAGTCTAGATATAGAAGACGGTTGTACAGCCGGATCTCGTTAGTCTAGATATAGAAGACGGTTGTACAGACGGATCTCGTTAGTCTAGATATACAAGACGGTTGTACAGACGGATCTCGTTAGTCTAGATATAGAAGACGGTTGTACAGACGGATCTCGTTAGTCTAGATATAGAAGACGGTTGTACAGACGGATCTCGTTAGTCTAGATATAGAAGACGTTTGTCCAACGACGTATCTCGTTAGTCTAGATATAGAAGACGGTTGTACAGACGGATCTCGTTAGTCTAGATATAGAAGACGGTTGTACAGACGGATCTCGTTAGTCTAGATATAGAAGACGGTTGTACAGACGGATCTCGTTAGTCTAGATATAGAAGACGGTTGTACAGACGGATCTCGTTAGTCTAGATATAGAAGACGTTTGTCCAACGACGTATCTCGTCAGTCTAGATATAGAAGACGGTTGTACAGACGGATCTCGTTAGTCTAGATATAGAAGACGGTTGTACAGACGGATCCCGTTAGTCTAGATATAGAAGACGGTTGTATAACGAGAGATCTCGTTAGTCTAGATATAGAAAACGGTTGTACAGACGGATCGCGTTAGTCTAGATATAGAAGATGGTTGTACAACGACGTATCTCGTTAGTCTAGATATAGAAGGCGGTTGTACAGACGGATCTCGTTAGTCTAGATATAGAAGACGGTTGTACAGACGGATCTCGTTAGTCTAGATATTGAACACGTTTGTCCAACGACGTATCTCGTTAGTCTAGATATAGAAGACAGTTGTACAGACGAATCTCGTTAGTCTAGATATAGAAGACGGTTGTACAGACGGATCTCGTTAGTCTAGATATAGAAGACGGTTGTACAGACGGATCTCGTTAGTCTAGATATAGAAGACAGTGGTACAGACGGATCTCGTTAGTCTAGATATAGAAGAAGGTTGTACAGACGGGTCTCGTGAGTCTAGATAGAGAAGACGGTTGTACAGACGGGTCTCGTTAGTCTAGATACAGAAGACGGTTGTATAGACGGATCTCATTAGTCTAGATATAGAAGACGGTTGTACAGACGGATCTCGTTATTCTAGATATAGAAGACGGTTGTACAGACGGATCCCGTTAGTCTAGATATAGAAGACGGTTGTATAACGAGAGATCTCGTTAGTCTAGATATAGAAGACGATTATACAGACGGATCTCGTTAGTCTAGATATAGAAGACGGTTGTATAACGACGTATCTCGTTAGTCTAGATATAGAAGACGGTTGTACAGACGGATCTCGTTAGTCTAGACATAGAAGACGGTTGTACAGACGGATCCCGTTAGTCTAGATATAGAAGACGGTTGTACAGACGGATCTCGTTAGTCTAGATATAGAAGACGTTTGTCCAACGACGTATCTCGTTAGTCTAGATATAGAAGACGGTTGTACAGACGGATCTCGTTAGTCTAGATATAGAAGACGGTTGTACAGACGGATCTCGTTAGTCTAGATATAGAAGACGGTTGTACAGACGGATCCCGTTAGTCTAGATATAGAAGACGGTTGTATAACGACGTATCTCGTTAGTCTAGATATAGAAGACGGTTGTACAGACGGATCTCGTTAGTCTAGACATAGAAGACGGTTGTACAGACGGATCCCGTTAGTCTAGATATAGAAGACGGTTGTACAGACGGATCTCGTTAGTCTAGATATAGAAGACGGTTGTATAACGAGAGATCTCGTTAGTCTAGATATAGAAGACGGTTGTACAGACGGATCTCGTTAGTCTAGATATAGAAGACGGTTGTACAGCCGGATCTCGTTAGTCTAGATATAGAAGACGGTTGTACAGACGGATCTCGTTAGTCTAGATATAGAAGACGGTTGTACAGACGGATCTCGTTAGTCTAGATATAGAAGACGGTTGTACAGACGGATCTCGTTAGTCTAGATATAGAAGACGGTTGTACAGACGGATCTCGTTAGTCTAGATATAGAAGACGTTTGTCCAACGACGTATCTCGTTAGTCTAGATATAGAAGACGGTTGTACAGACGGATCTCGTTAGTCTAGATATAGAAGACGGTTGTACAGACGGATCTCGTTAGTCTAGATATAGAAGACGGTTGTACAGACGGATCTCGTTAGTCTAGATATAGAAGACGTTTGTCCAACGACGTATCTCGTTAGTCTAGATATAGAAGACGGTTGTACAGACGGATCTCGTTAGTCTAGATATAGAAGACGGTTGTACAGACGGATCCCGTTAGTCTAGATATAGAAGACGTTTGTCCAACGACGTATCTCGTTAGTCTAGATATAGAAGACGGTTGTACAGACGGATCTCGTTAGTCTAGATATAGAAGACAGTTGTACAGACGGATCTCGTTAGTCTAGATATAGAAGACGGTTGTACAGACGGATCTCGTTAGTCTAGATATAGAAGACGGTTGTACAGACGGATCTCGTTAGTCTAGATATAGAAGACAGTGGTACAGACGGATCTCGTTAGTCTAGATATAGAAGAAGGTTGTACAGACGGGTCTCGTGAGTCTAGATAGAGAAGACGGTTGTACAGACGGGTCTCGTTAGTCTAGATACAGAAGACGGTTGTATAGACGGATCTCATTAGTCTAGATATAGAAGACGGTTGTACAGACGGATCTCGTTATTCTAGATATAGAAGACGGTTGTACAGACGGATCCCGTTAGTCTAGATATAGAAGACGGTTGTATAACGAGAGATCTCGTTAGTCTAGATATAGAAGACGATTATACAGACGGATCTCGTTAGTCTAGATATAGAAGACGGTTGTATAACGACGTATCTCGTTAGTCTAGATATAGAAGACGGTTGTACAGACGGATCTCGTTAGTCTAGACATAGAAGACGGTTGTACAGACGGATCCCGTTAGTCTAGATATAGAAGACGGTTGTACAGACGGATCTCGTTAGTCTAGATATAGAAGACGGTTGTATAACGAGAGATCTCGTTAGTCTAGATATAGAAGACGGTTGTACAGACGGATCTCGTTAGTCTAGATATAGAAGACGGTTGTACAGCCGGATCTCGTTAGTCTAGATATAGAAGACGGTTGTACAGACGGATCTCGTTAGTCTAGATATACAAGACGGTTGTACAGACGGATCTCGTTAGTCTAGATATAGAAGACGGTTGTACAGACGGATCTCGTTAGTCTAGATATAGAAGACGGTTGTACAGACGGATCTCGTTAGTCTAGATATAGAAGACGTTTGTCCAACGACGTATCTCGTTAGTCTAGATATAGAAGACGGTTGTACAGACGGATCTCGTTAGTCTAGATATAGAAGACGGTTGTACAGACGGATCTCGTTAGTCTAGATATAGAAGACGGTTGTACAGACGGATCTCGTTAGTCTAGATATAGAAGACGTTTGTCCAACGACGTATCTCGTCAGTCTAGATATAGAAGACGGTTGTACAGACGGATCTCGTTAGTCTAGATATAGAAGACGGTTGTACAGACGGATCCCGTTAGTCTAGATATAGAAGACGGTTGTATAACGAGAGATCTCGTTAGTCTAGATATAGAAAACGGTTGTACAGACGGATCGCGTTAGTCTAGATATAGAAGATGGTTGTACAACGACGTATCTCGTTAGTCTAGATATAGAAGGCGGTTGTACAGACGGATCTCGTTAGTCTAGATATAGAAGACGGTTGTACAGACGGATCTCGTTAGTCTAGATATTGAACACGTTTGTCCAACGACGTATCTCGTTAGTCTAGATATAGAAGACAGTTGTACAGACGGATCTCGTCAGTCTAGATATAGAAGACGGTTGTACAGACGGATCTCGTTAGTCTAGATATAGAAGACGGTTGTACAGACGGATCTCGTTAGTCTAGATATAGAAGACAGTGGTACAGACGGATCTCGTTAGTCTAGATATAGAAGAAGGTTGTACAGACGGGTCTCGTGAGTCTAGATAGAGAAGACGGTTGTACAGACGGGTCTCGTTAGTCTAGATACAGAAGACGGTTGTATAGACGGATCTCATTAGTCTAGATATAGAAGACGGTTGTACAGACGGATCTCGTTATTCTAGATATAGAAGACGGTTGTACAGACGGATCCCGTTAGTCTAGATATAGAAGACGGTTGTATAACGAGAGATCTCGTTAGTCTAGATATAGAATACGATTATACAGACGGATCTCGTTAGTCTAGATATAGAAGACGGTTGTATAACGACGTATCTCGTTAGTCTAGATATAGAAGACGGTTGTACAGACGGATCTCGTTAGTCTAGACATAGAAGACGGTTGTACAGACGGATCCCGTTAGTCTAGATATAGAAGACGGTTGTACAGACGGATCTCGTTAGTCTAGATATAGAAGACGTTTGTCCAACGACGTATCTCGTTAGTCTAGATATAGAAGACGGTTGTACAGACGGATCTCGTTAGTCTAGATATAGAAGACGGTTGTACAGACGGATCTCGTTAGTCTAGATATAGAAGACGGTTGTACAGACGGATCTCGTTAGTCTAGATATAGAAGACGTTTGTCCAACGACGTATCTCGTTAGTCTAGATATAGAAGACGGTTGTACAGACGGATCTCGTTAGTCTAGATATAGAAGACGGTTGTACAGACGGATCCCGTTAGTCTAGATATAGAAGACGGTTGTATAACGAGAGATCTCGTTAGTCTAGATATAGAAGACGGTTGTACAGACGGATCTCGTTAGTCTAGATATAGAAGACGGTTGTACAGCCGGATCTCGTTAGTCTAGATATAGAAGACGGTTGTACAGACGGATCTCGTTAGTCTAGATATAGAAGACGGTTGTACAGACGGATCTCGTTAGTCTAGATATAGAAGACGGTTGTACAGACGGACCTCGTTAGTCTAGATATAGAAGACGGTTGTACAGACGGGTCTCGTGAGTCTAGATAGAGAAGACGGTTGTACAGACGGATCTCGTTAGTCTAGATATAGAAGACGGTTGTACAGACGGATCTCGTTAGTCTAGATATTGAAGACGTTTGTCCAACGACGTATCTCGTTAGTCTAGATATAGAAGACGGTTGTACAGACGGATCTCGTTAGTCTAGATATAGAAGACGGTTGTACAGACGGATCTCGTTAGTCTAGATATAGAAGATTGTTGTACAACGACGTATCTCGTTCGTCTAGATATAGAAGGCGGTTGTACAGACGGATCTCGTTAGTCTAGATATAGAAGACGGTTGTACAGACGGATCTCGTTAGTCTAGATATTGAAGACGTTTGTCCAACGACGTACCTCGTTAGTCTAGATATAGAAAACGGTTGTACAGACGGATCTCGTTAGTCTAGATATAGAAGACGGTTGTACAACGACGGATCTCGTTAGTCTAGATATAGAAGACGGTTGTGCAGACGGATCTCGTTAGTCTAGATATAAAAGACGGTTGTACAGACGGATCTCGTTAGTCTAGATATAGAGGACAGTTGTACAGACGGATCTCGTTAGTCTAGATATTGAAGACGTTTGTCCAACGACGTACCTCGTTAGTCTAGATATAGAAAACGGTTGTACAGACGGATCTCGTTAGTCTAGATATAGAAGACGGTTGTACAACGACGGATCTCGTTAGTCTAGATATAGAAGACGGTTGTGCAGACGGATCTCGTTAGTCTAGATATAAAAGACGGTTGTACAGACGGATCTCGTTAGTCTAGATATTGAAGACGTTTGTCCAACGACGTACCTCGTTAGTCTAGATATAGAAAACGGTTGTACAGACGGATCTCGTTAGTCTAGATATAGAAGACGGTTGTACAACGACGGATCTCGTTAGTCTAGATATAGAAAACGGTTGTACAGACGGGTCTCGTTAGTCTAGATATAGAAGAAGGTTGTACAGACGGGTCTCGTGAGTCTAGATAGAGAAGACGGTTGTACAGACGGGTCTCGTTAGTCTAGATACAGAAGACGGTTGTATAGACGGATCTCATTAGTCTAGATATAGAAGACGGTTGTACAGACGGATCTCGTTATTCTAGATATAGAAGACGGTTGTACAGACGGATCCCGTTAGTCTAGATATAGAAGACGGTTGTATAACGAGAGATCTCGTTAGTCTAGATATAGAATACGATTATACAGACGGATCTCGTTAGTCTAGATATAGAAGACGGTTGTATAACGACGTATCTCGTTAGTCTAGATATAGAAGACGGTTGTACAGACGGATCTCGTTAGTCTAGACATAGAAGACGGTTGTACAGACGGATCCCGTTAGTCTAGATATAGAAGACGGTTGTACAGACGGATCTCGTTATTCTAGATATAGAAGACGTTTGTCCAACGACGTATCTCGTTAGTCTAGATATAGAAGACGGTTGTACAGACGGATCTCGTTAGTCTAGATATAGAAGACGGTTGTACAGACGGATCTCGTTAGTCTAGATATAGAAGACGGTTGTACAGACGGATCTCGTTAGTCTAGATATAGAAGACGTTTGTCCAACGACGTATCTCGTTAGTCTAGATATAGAAGACGGTTGTACAGACGGATCTCGTTAGTCTAGATATAGAAGACGGTTGTACAGACGGATCTCGTTAGTCTAGATATAGAAGACGGTTGTACAGACGGATCTCGTTAGTCTAGATATAGAAGACGTTTGTCCAACGACGTATCTCGTTAGTCTAGATATAGAAGACGGTTGTACAGACGGATCTCGTTAGTCTAGATATAGAAGACGGTTGTACAGACGGATCCCGTTAGTCTAGATATAGAAGACGGTTGTATAACGACGTATCTCGTTAGTCTAGATATAGAAGACGGTTGTACAGACGGATCTCGTTAGTCTAGATATAGAAGACGGTTGTACAGACGGATCCCGTTAGTCTAGATATAGAAGACAGTTGTACAGACGGATCTCGTTAGTCTAGATATAGAAGACGGTTGTACAGACGGATCTCGTTAGTCTAGATATAGAAGACGGTTGTACAGACGGATCTCGTTAGTCTAGATATAGAAGACAGTGGTACAGACGGATCTCGTTAGTCTAGATATAGAAGAAGGTTGTACAGACGGGTCTCGTGAGTCTAGATAGAGAAGACGGTTGTACAGACGGGTCTCGTTAGTCTAGATACAGAAGACGGTTGTATAGACGGATCTCATTAGTCTAGATATAGAAGACGGTTGTACAGACGGATCTCGTTATTCTAGATATAGAAGACGGTTGTACAGACGGATCCCGTTAGTCTAGATATAGAAGACGGTTGTATAACGAGAGATCTCGTTAGTCTAGATATAGAAGACGATTATACAGACGGATCTCGTTAGTCTAGATATAGAAGACGGTTGTATAACGACGTATCTCGTTAGTCTAGATATAGAAGACGGTTGTACAGACGGATCTCGTTAGTCTAGACATAGAAGACGGTTGTACAGACGGATCCCGTTAGTCTAGATATAGAAGACGGTTGTACAGACGGATCTCGTTAGTCTAGATATAGAAGACGGTTGTATAACGAGAGATCTCGTTAGTCTAGATATAGAAGACGGTTGTACAGACGGATCTCGTTAGTCTAGATATAGAAGACGGTTGTACAGCCGGATCTCGTTAGTCTAGATATAGAAGACGGTTGTACAGACGGATCTCGTTAGTCTAGATATACAAGACGGTTGTACAGACGGATCTCGTTAGTCTAGATATAGAAGACGGTTGTACAGACGGATCTCGTTAGTCTAGATATAGAAGACGGTTGTACAGACGGATCTCGTTAGTCTAGATATAGAAGACGTTTGTCCAACGACGTATCTCGTTAGTCTAGATATAGAAGACGGTTGTACAGACGGATCTCGTTAGTCTAGATATAGAAGACGGTTGTACAGACGGATCTCGTTAGTCTAGATATAGAAGACGGTTGTACAGACGGATCTCGTTAGTCTAGATATAGAAGACGTTTGTCCAACGACGTATCTCGTCAGTCTAGATATAGAAGACGGTTGTACAGACGGATCTCGTTAGTCTAGATATAGAAGACGGTTGTACAGACGGATCCCGTTAGTCTAGATATAGAAGACGGTTGTATAACGAGAGATCTCGTTAGTCTAGATATAGAAAACGGTTGTACAGACGGATCGCGTTAGTCTAGATATAGAAGATGGTTGTACAACGACGTATCTCGTTAGTCTAGATATAGAAGGCGGTTGTACAGACGGATCTCGTTAGTCTAGATATAGAAGACGGTTGTACAGACGGATCTCGTTAGTCTAGATATTGAACACGTTTGTCCAACGACGTATCTCGTTAGTCTAGATATAGAAGACAGTTGTACAGACGGATCTCGTTAGTCTAGATATAGAAGACGGTTGTACAGACGGATCTCGTTAGTCTAGATATAGAAGACGGTTGTACAGACGGATCTCGTTAGTCTAGATATAGAAGACAGTGGTACAGACGGATCTCGTTAGTCTAGATATAGAAGAAGGTTGTACAGACGGGTCTCGTGAGTCTAGATAGAGAAGACGGTTGTACAGACGGGTCTCGTTAGTCTAGATACAGAAGACGGTTGTATAGACGGATCTCATTAGTCTAGATATAGAAGACGGTTGTACAGACGGATCTCGTTATTCTAGATATAGAAGACGGTTGTACAGACGGATCCCGTTAGTCTAGATATAGAAGACGGTTGTATAACGAGAGATCTCGTTAGTCTAGATATAGAATACGATTATACAGACGGATCTCGTTAGTCTAGATATAGAAGACGGTTGTATAACGACGTATCTCGTTAGTCTAGATATAGAAGACGGTTGTACAGACGGATCTCGTTAGTCTAGACATAGAAGACGGTTGTACAGACGGATCCCGTTAGTCTAGATATAGAAGACGGTTGTACAGACGGATCTCGTTAGTCTAGATATAGAAGACGTTTGTCCAACGACGTATCTCGTTAGTCTAGATATAGAAGACGGTTGTACAGACGGATCTCGTTAGTCTAGATATAGAAGACGGTTGTACAGACGGATCTCGTTAGTCTAGATATAGAAGACGGTTGTACAGACGGATCTCGTTAGTCTAGATATAGAAGACGTTTGTCCAACGACGTATCTCGTTAGTCTAGATATAGAAGACGGTTGTACAGACGGATCTCGTTAGTCTAGATATAGAAGACGGTTGTACAGACGGATCCCGTTAGTCTAGATATAGAAGACGGTTGTATAACGAGAGATCTCGTTAGTCTAGATATAGAAGACGGTTGTACAGACGGATCTCGTTAGTCTAGATATAGAAGACGGTTGTACAGCCGGATCTCGTTAGTCTAGATATAGAAGACGGTTGTACAGACGGATCTCGTTAGTCTAGATATAGAAGACGGTTGTACAGACGGATCTCGTTAGTCTAGATATAGAAGACGGTTGTACAGACGGACCTCGTTAGTCTAGATATAGAAGACGGTTGTACAGACGGATCTCGTTAGTCTAGATATAGAAGACGGTTGTACAGACGGACCTCGTTAGTCTAGATATAGAAGACGGTTGTACAGACGGGTCTCGTGAGTCTAGATAGAGAAGACGGTTGTACAGACGGATCTCGTTAGTCTAGATATAGAAGACGGTTGTACAGACGGATCTCGTTAGTCTAGATATTGAAGACGTTTGTCCAACGACGTATCTCGTTAGTCTAGATATAGAAGACGGTTGTACAGACGGATCTCGTTAGTCTAGATATAGAAGACGGTTGTACAGACGGATCTCGTTAGTCTAGATATAGAAGATGGTTGTACAACGACGTATCTCGTTCGTCTAGATATAGAAGGCGGTTGTACAGACGGATCTCGTTAGTCTAGATATAGAAGACGGTTGTACAGACGGATCTCGTTAGTCTAGATATTGAAGACGTTTGTCCAACGACGTACCTCGTTAGTCTAGATATAGAAAACGGTTGTACAGACGGATCTCGTTAGTCTAGATATAGAAGACGGTTGTACAACGACGGATCTCGTTAGTCTAGATATAGAAGACGGTTGTGCAGACGGATCTCGTTAGTCTAGATATAAAAGACGGTTGTACAGACGGATCTCGTTAGTCTAGATATAGAGGACAGTTGTACAGACGGATCTCGTTAGTCTAGATATTGAAGACGTTTGTCCAACGACGTACCTCGTTAGTCTAGATATAGAAAACGGTTGTACAGACGGATCTCGTTAGTCTAGATATAGAAGACGGTTGTACAACGACGGATCTCGTTAGTCTAGATATAGAAGACGGTTGTGCAGACGGATCTCGTTAGTCTAGATATAAAAGACGGTTGTACAGACGGATCTCGTTAGTCTAGATATAGAGGACAGTTGTACAGACGGATCTCGTTAGTCTAGATATTGAAGACGTTTGTCCAACGACGTACCTCGTTAGTCTAGATATAGAAAACGGTTGTACAGACGGATCTCGTTAGTCTAGATATAGAAGACGGTTGTACAACGACGGATCTCGTTAGTCTAGATATAGAAAACGGTTGTACAGACGGGTCTCGTTAGTCTAGATATAGAAGACGGTTGTACAGGCGGATCTCGTTGGTCTAGATATAGAGGACGGTTGTACAGACGGATCTCGTTAGTTTAGATATAGATGACGTTTGTCCAACGACGTATCTCGTTAGTCTAGATATAGAAGACGGTTGTACAGACGGATCGCGTTAGTCTAGATATAGAAGACGGTTGTACAGACGGATCCCGTTAGTCTAGATATAGAAGACGGTTGTATAACGAGAGATCTCGTTAGTCTAGATATAGAAAACGGTTGTACAGACGGATCGCGTTAGTCTAGATATAGAAGATGGTTGTACAACGACGTATCTCGTTAGTCTAGATATAGAAGGCGATTGTACAGACGGATCTCGTTAGTCTAGATATAGAAGACGGTTGTACAGACGGATCTCGTTAGTCTAGATATTGAAGACGTTTGTCCAACGACGTATCTCGTTAGTCTAGATATAGAAGACAGTTGTACAGACGGATCTCGTTAGTCTAGATATAGAAGACGGTTGTACAGACGGATCTCGTTAGTCTAGATATAGAAGACGTTTGTCCAACGACGTATCTCGTTAGTCTAGATATAGAAGACGGTTGTACAGACGGATCTCGTTAGTCTTGATATAGAAGAACGTTGTACAGACGGGTCTCGTGAGTCTAGATAGAGAAGACGGATGTTCAGACGGATCTCGTTAGTCTAGATATAGAAGACGGTTGTACAGACGGATCTCGTTAGTCTAGATATAGAAGACGGTTGTACAGACGGATCTCGTTAGTCTAGATATTGAAGACGTTTGTCCAACGACGTATCTCGTTAGTCTAGATATAGAAGACGGTTGTACAGACGGATCTCGTTAGTCTAGATATAGAAGACGGTTGTACAGACGGATCTCGTTAGTCTAGATATAGAAGACGGTTGTACAGACGGATGTCGTTAGTCTAGATATAGAAGATGGTTGTACAACGACGTATCTCGTTCGTCTAGATATAGAAGACGGTTGTACAGACGGATCTCGTTAGTCTAGATATAGAAGACGGTTGTACAGACGGATCTCGTTAGTCTAGATATAGAAGACGGTTGTATAACGAGAGATCTCGTTAGTCTAGATATAGAAGACGGTTGTACAGACGGATCTCGTTAGTCTAGATATAGAAGACGGTTGTACAGCCGGATCTCGTTAGTCTAGATATAGAAGACGGTTGTACAGACGGATCTCGTTAGTCTAGATATAGAAGACGGTTGTACAGACGGATCTCGTTAGTCTAGATATAGAAGACGGTTGTACAGACGGACCTCGTTAGTCTAGATATAGAAGACGGTTGTACAGACGGGTCTCGTGAGTCTAGATAGAGAAGACGGTTGTACAGACGGATCTCGTTAGTCTAGATATAGAAGACGGTTGTACAGACGGATCTCGTTAGTCTAGATATTGAAGACGTTTGTCCAACGACGTATCTCGTTAGTCTAGATATAGAAGACGGTTGTACAGACGGATCTCGTTAGTCTAGATATAGAAGACGGTTGTACAGACGGATCTCGTTAGTCTAGATATAGAAGATGGTTGTACAACGACGTATCTCGTTCGTCTAGATATAGAAGGCGGTTGTACAGACGGATCTCGTTAGTCTAGATATAGAAGACGGTTGTACAGACGGATCTCGTTAGTCTAGATATTGAAGACGTTTGTCCAACGACGTACCTCGTTAGTCTAGATATAGAAAACGGTTGTACAGACGGATCTCGTTAGTCTAGATATAGAAGACGGTTGTACAACGACGGATCTCGTTAGTCTAGATATAGAAGACGGTTGTGCAGACGGATCTCGTTAGTCTAGATATAAAAGACGGTTGTACAGACGGATCTCGTTAGTCTAGATATTGAAGACGTTTGTCCAACGACGTACCTCGTTAGTCTAGATATAGAAAACGGTTGTACAGACGGATCTCGTTAGTCTAGATATAGAAGACGGTTGTACAACGACGGATCTCGTTAGTCTAGATATAGAAGACGGTTGTGCAGACGGATCTCGTTAGTCTAGATATAAAAGACGGTTGTACAGACGGATCTCGTTAGTCTAGATATAGAGGACAGTTGTACAGACGGATCTCGTTAGTCTAGATATTGAAGACGTTTGTCCAACGACGTACCTCGTTAGTCTAGATATAGAAAACGGTTGTACAGACGGATCTCGTTAGTCTAGATATAGAAGACGGTTGTACAACGACGGATCTCGTTAGTCTAGATATAGAAGACGGTTGTGCAGACGGATCTCGTTAGTCTAGATATAAAAGACGGTTGTACAGACGGATCTCGTTAGTCTAGATATAGAGGACAGTTGTACAGACGGATCTCGTTAGTCTAGATATTGAAGACGTTTGTCCAACGACGTACCTCGTTAGTCTAGATATAGAAAACGGTTGTACAGACGGATCTCGTTAGTCTAGATATAGAAGACGGTTGTACAACGACGGATCTCGTTAGTCTAGATATAGAAAACGGTTGTACAGACGGGTCTCGTTAGTCTAGATATAGAAGAAGGTTGTACAGACGGGTCTCGTGAGTCTAGATAGAGAAGACGGTTGTACAGACGGGTCTCGTTAGTCTAGATACAGAAGACGGTTGTATAGACGGATCTCATTAGTCTAGATATAGAAGACGGTTGTACAGACGGATCTCGTTATTCTAGATATAGAAGACGGTTGTACAGACGGATCCCGTTAGTCTAGATATAGAAGACGGTTGTATAACGAGAGATCTCGTTAGTCTAGATATAGAATACGATTATACAGACGGATCTCGTTAGTCTAGATATAGAAGACGGTTGTATAACGACGTATCTCGTTAGTCTAGATATAGAAGACGGTTGTACAGACGGATCTCGTTAGTCTAGACATAGAAGACGGTTGTACAGACGGATCCCGTTAGTCTAGATATAGAAGACGGTTGTACAGACGGATCTCGTTAGTCTAGATATAGAAGACGTTTGTCCAACGACGTATCTCGTTAGTCTAGATATAGAAGACGGTTGTACAGACGGATCTCGTTAGTCTAGATATAGAAGACGGTTGTACAGACGGATCTCGTTAGTCTAGATATAGAAGACGGTTGTACAGACGGATCTCGTTAGTCTAGATATAGAAGACGTTTTTCCAACGACGTATCTCGTTAGTCTAGATATAGAAGACGGTTGTACAGACGGATCTCGTTAGTCTAGATATAGAAGACGGTTGTACAGACGGATCTCGTTAGTCTAGATATAGAAGACGGTTGTACAGACGGATCTCGTTAGTCTAGATATAGAAGACGTTTGTCCAACGACGTATCTCGTTAGTCTAGATATAGAAGACGGTTGTACAGACGGATCTCGTTAGTCTAGATATAGAAGACGGTTGTACAGACGGATCCCGTTAGTCTAGATATAGAAGACGGTTGTATAACGACGTATCTCGTTAGTCTAGATATAGAAGACGGTTGTACAGACGGATCTCGTTAGTCTAGATATAGAAGACGGTTGTACAGACGGATCCCGTTAGTCTAGATATAGAAGACAGTTGTACAGACGGATCTCGTTAGTCTAGATATAGAAGACGGTTGTACAGACGGATCTCGTTAGTCTAGATATAGAAGACGGTTGTACAGACGGATCTCGTTAGTCTAGATATAGAAGACAGTGGTACAGACGGATCTCGTTAGTCTAGATATAGAAGAAGGTTGTACAGACGGGTCTCGTGAGTCTAGATAGAGAAGACGGTTGTACAGACGGGTCTCGTTAGTCTAGATACAGAAGACGGTTGTATAGACGGATCTCATTAGTCTAGATATAGAAGACGGTTGTACAGACGGATCTCGTTATTCTAGATATAGAAGACGGTTGTACAGACGGATCCCGTTAGTCTAGATATAGAAGACGGTTGTATAACGAGAGATCTCGTTAGTCTAGATATAGAAGACGATTATACAGACGGATCTCGTTAGTCTAGATATAGAAGACGGTTGTATAACGACGTATCTCGTTAGTCTAGATATAGAAGACGGTTGTACAGACGGATCTCGTTAGTCTAGACATAGAAGACGGTTGTACAGACGGATCCCGTTAGTCTAGATATAGAAGACGGTTGTACAGACGGATCTCGTTAGTCTAGATATAGAAGACGGTTGTATAACGAGAGATCTCGTTAGTCTAGATATAGAAGACGGTTGTACAGACGGATCTCGTTAGTCTAGATATAGAAGACGGTTGTACAGCCGGATCTCGTTAGTCTAGATATAGAAGACGGTTGTACAGACGGATCTCGTTAGTCTAGATATACAAGACGGTTGTAGGACTTCCGGTTGTGACGTGAGCGCGAGTGCACGTACGGTTAAGAAGGAGAGGTTTAAAGGCAATAAAGAAGCTTAATAGGCAAAGGTGAGGAAAGAAAACGTAAGGAAGAAGGGGAGTATAGTATAGCAAAGCACGGGACTAGGAAGGAAGGAGCATTATCGGGAAATAAGGAAAGGGAGTGGATAACAAGAACAACGTGGAAGAGGTTAGGACGAGGAAGGCGGGAAGGAGTGGGAAGGAGAGCAGCGCAGTAGGGAAGTGGCCGAAGTGGCCGACAGATGGCAGGAAAGGCGGGAAGAACGCTTGGTACCAGGCAGAAAACAAAAGAAGAAGGAAAGACACTAGAAAAGTTTCTGACGAGTGGGGCAGAGGAAGAGGAGGACAGAAACATGGAAAAAATACTGCGTGAAATAGGGGAAATGAGGAAACAAATGGATAGGATGCACGAACAGATGAAAGAAAACATGACAGAACAAATTGGACAATTAAGGAGAGAGATGTTGGAGGAGAGGAAAGCAAGAGAGGAGGAAGCGCAGAGAGAAAGGGAGATGTGGCAGGAGGAAAAGAAGGCGTTAGAGGAAAGGATTCTAGAATTGGAGGTAATAAATGAGAGGAAAGAAAAGGAAAAACGAAGGAACAATATAGTTATAAAAGGAGTTGATTGGAAACCGGAAGTATCAAAAGGGGAAGTGAATAAATTTCTAAGTGAAAGCCTGAAACTGGAGGTGGAAGTGCAAAATATACAGATGCTGAACACTAATGGAAAAAGGAAGCTACTGATAGCGGAAGTGGGCAGATGGGAGATAAAGAGGGAAATTATGACTAGAAAGAAGGGACTGCCAAAAGGAGTATTTATAGAAGACGACTTGACAAGGAAGGAACGAGAAACACAAAGTTTTTTGAGAAACATGGCAAAGGAACAGAGAGAAAAGGGAAGGGACACTTGGGTCGGATATATGAAAATCAGAATAGGCACCAAATGGTACAAATGGAATGAAAGAAAGAAGAAACTAGAAGAGGACAGTAGAGGAGGAGAAGAAGCTAAACGGGGTGGGGGAATGGCATGAGAAGGAGGCGGCTGGGATGGGGGAAGGAGAAGGAGAGGACTAAAGATATGTTTCTGGAATATAGCGGGCATAACAAACAAATGTGAAGATACTTGGGACTACCTGAGTACCTTCGACATAATAGGTTTGACAGAGACCTGGGTGCAGGAAAAAACATGGGATTCGATTAAAAGTAAGCTACCGAACAAATTTATATGGAAATGTATGCCAGCGTGGAAGGAGAACAAGAAAGGGAGAGCCAAAGGAGGAATTATAACGGCAGTGAATAAGGAACTGAAAGAAATTGGGAGCAGAGATTGGAGCGAACAGGTCGTCGAAAGGAAAGTAGAGTATAACGAAGAGGAATGGAGAATAATCACGGTATACAGCCAGAACGTAAAAGAAACCATGGAGGTAGTAACAGGAGGAATAGAAGAGAAAGAAGAAATGTTCCTGATAATGGGGGGAGACTTCAACGCCAGGACAGGAGATGAGGGGGGACCGGGGTGCGGGATAAAGGAGAAAAGCAAAACAAGGAGATCGGTGGATAAAGTGGTAAACAGAGAAGGGAGAATACTTGTCGATAAGATAGAAGAAAGAGGATGGTCCATAATGAATGGAAGTCTCGGGAGAGAGGGGGGGTGGACATTTGTGGGAGAAGTGGGGAGATCAACAATCGATTACGTTATAACGAACGAAAAAGCAGCAGAAGAAATCAGAGTGGTAAAAGAGGGTGACAGAACTGAATCCGATCATTTGCCTTTGGAGGTGGAGATAGAGGGGCCCGAGTTGAGTGGGAGTGAGCGGAAACAGTGGGTAAAAGTGATCGAAAGAAGTGACTGGACTGAAGAAGGCATAGGTCATTATCATCTTAAATCAGAAGGTTGGCTTAGTACAGAGGAGGGGAACGACGGTGCATGGAATGAATTAAAAAACAAGGTCAAAGATTCGATTAAGAAAAATAAGCTGAAGATAACACATTGGAGGTTAGGGAAGAGAGAGTGGCATAGTAAGGAGTGGAAAAGAAGGAAAAGGGAGCTTAGAAGGGTTTTAAGGAACTGGAAAAAGGGAAAGGTGAATAGTGAAGAATATCTGGAAAAAAGGAGAGGATACAAAAAATGGTGTAAAGACGAGAAGATGAGACATGAGAGAGATGAAGAAGAAAAAATCAAAGGAATTAAAACAGAGGCAGAGGCGTGGAAATATATCAACAAATTCAGGAAGAAAAGAGAAAGAATAAGCGAAGACATAAATATGGGGAGCTGGAAAACTCACTTTATGGAATTATTGGGGGGAACGAACAGAAGAGCAGTGCTGAAGATGGGAGAGGGAGAGGTGGATAACGGGGAGGGAGGGCAGGAGTTAACGAGAGAAGAATTGATAGAACAGTTAAGAAAGCTAAAAAAGGGCAAGGCGCCGGGACAAGATGGAATTGAGAATGAAGCGTGGGTATATATGGAGAGAAGGATAGGGGAGGGGTTTCTAGCTCTGATGAGAGGAATTTGGAGAGGGGGGGGAATCCCAAAAGACTGGAATAAGGGTGCAATAAGCCCAATTTTTAAAAAAGGAAATAAGGAGGAGATTGTAAATTATAGGGGAATAACCCTGATGAGCACAGCTTATAAGGTGTACGCTGGCGTTTTGAACAAGAAATTGACAGAGGAAGTGGAAGGGAAGTTACCGCAGTCACAATTCGGTTTTAGGAGAAACAGAGGAGTGGTGGATGCAGTGTACATATTGAACTATGTAGTTAATAGGGAACTCAGCGGAGGAGGCAAAATGTTTGCATTCTTCGCGGACTTGAAGGCGGCATTTGATACACTGGACAGGACAATTATGTACAAGATGATGATAAAAGCAGGAACGAGTGAACAGTTGAGAAGAAGGGTAATGGAGATATATGAAGAGACTAGGAATGTAGTCAAAGTGGGGGAAGCATACTCAGAGGAATTCTGGACAGAAAGAGGAGTGCGCCAGGGTTGCCCTTTGAGTCCAACACTATTCAATGTGTATGTGATGGATTTAGAGGAAGAAATGAGGAAGGGACAGGCGGGAGGGGTAGTGGTAGGAAAGGAGAAGTTTTGGACGATTGTATATGCAGATGATGTGGTACTACTGGCAAGAAGCGAAACGGAACTCAGGGACATGATGAACAGATTCAGAAAATTTTTGGTGGTGAAAAGGTTAATGTTAAGTCCCGAAAAGTCGAAAGTAATGGTATTTGAAAGGGGTAGAGGAAGAGGAAGGAGTTGGAGCTGGGGGAAAGAAGCCGTAGAGGAAGTTAAAGAAATAAGGTACTTGGGGTTCATCGTGCAGAAAAATGGAGGGACAGAAAAGCACATAAAGGAAAGAATCAAGAAAGCGACGATAGCAATGAAAAGTGCGTGGAGCATTGGAGAAAGAATATTTAGGGAAGATTTCGGAAAGAGGATGAGATTGTTAGAAGGATTAGCGGGCAGTGTGGCTCTATTCGGAGCCGAAATATGGGGGTGGAACAATGAGACCAGACTGGATAAAGTCCAAAGAAAGTGTGTCAAATGGATACTAGGTCTAGAGACAAGAACCCCCAACTACATTGTGGCGGAAGAATGTAAATTAAAAGAATGGGGATTACTGGCAATAAAGAGGGCAATCAAGTATGAAGAGGCAAGCAGGAAATCAGACAAGAGGTTAGTGGTTGAGTGTATGAAGGAAATGGATAGAGAGAGGCCGGCAAGAGGAGAGGGAAGATGGGAGACAAGAAGAAAGGCATGCTTGGAAAGTATAGGAATAAATAAAGAAGAATTGATCGGAATGAGGGAGGGAAATCAAGACGTAGTCGGAACCCTGTGGGAAAGGACCTGGAGGGATAGGAGAGAAGAGAGGATAAAGAGAATAAACGAATCAAGATATAACACGGAATATAGGGCCATAATAACGGAGCAGCTACCGAAGTACCTGGAAGGAAGGATGAAGGACAGGGACAGAAAGATAATCGCAAGGTATAGATGCGGGAACGGCATGGGTGGAAATCAACACTGGAAAGGAACGGAAGAAAAGATCTGCAGGATATGTGGGACGAAAGAGGAAAACCTGAAGCACGTGATAACAGAATGTAAACAAACAAAATGCGAAGAGCCTCTGGGAGTAGTACTGGGCGAGGACGGGAGAGGAATAGGAATACTAAGGAAGATTGAAGCGGAGAGAGAGAAGAGAGACGGAGAGGAGGGGTCGTGTCAGAGGGGGAGGGAAGACGTGGAAACGTAGAAGTAGAAGTACAACGGATCACCAAAGAAAGGAAGACTGTGTTATAGTTTTAAGATTAGAAAGTTTAGCAATGAGATAACTAAGAGCGTAGAATGAGGATAAGAGGGTCATAATGGGAGTAACAGAGTACAATAAAGTATAGTCACAGAAGTACAGAAATATATAAAGAAGCGTAGATGTACATGCAGGGTACGGGAGTAGACGGTGAGAGATAGATAGGAATATAAACGGATTATTATATGTATATTGGAAAGTATAAAGTAGGATATAAGACTAATGTACAAACCGGAAGCCATCCGAAGCCGCGAGGCAAGGATTATGCCAAATAAATAAATAATAATACAAGACGGTTGTACAGACGGATCTCGTTAGTCTAGATATAGAAGACGGTTGTACAGACGGATCTCGTTAGTCTAGATATAGAAGACGGTTGTACAGACGGATCTCGTTAGTCTAGATATAGAAGACGTTTGTCCAACGACGTATCTCGTTAGTCTAGATATAGAAGACGGTTGTACAGACGGATCTCGTTAGTCTAGATATAGAAGACGGTTGTACAGACGGATCTCGTTAGTCTAGATATAGAAGACGGTTGTACAGACGGATCTCGTTAGTCTAGATATAGAAGACGTTTGTCCAACGACGTATCTCGTCAGTCTAGATATAGAAGACGGTTGTACAGACGGATCTCGTTAGTCTAGATATAGAAGACGGTTGTACAGACGGATCCCGTTAGTCTAGATATAGAAGACGGTTGTATAACGAGAGATCTCGTTAGTCTAGATATAGAAAACGGTTGTACAGACGGATCGCGTTAGTCTAGATATAGAAGATGGTTGTACAACGACGTATCTCGTTAGTCTAGATATAGAAGGCGGTTGTACAGACGGATCTCGTTAGTCTAGATATAGAAGACGGTTGTACAGACGGATCTCGTTAGTCTAGATATTGAACACGTTTGTCCAACGACGTATCTCGTTAGTCTAGATATAGAAGACAGTTGTACAGACTGATCTCGTTAGTCTAGATATAGAAGACGGTTGTACAGACGGATCTCGTTAGTCTAGATATAGAAGACGGTTGTACAGACGGATCTCGTTAGTCTAGATATAGAAGACAGTGGTACAGACGGATCTCGTTAGTCTAGATATAGAAGAAGGTTGTACAGACGGGTCTCGTGAGTCTAGATAGAGAAGACGGTTGTACAGACGGGTCTCGTTAGTCTAGATACAGAAGACGGTTGTATAGACGGATCTCATTAGTCTAGATATAGAAGACGGTTGTACAGACGGATCTCGTTATTCTAGATATAGAAGACGGTTGTACAGACGGATCCCGTTAGTCTAGATATAGAAGACGGTTGTATAACGAGAGATCTCGTTAGTCTAGATATAGAATACGATTATACAGACGGATCTCGTTAGTCTAGATATAGAAGACGGTTGTATAACGACGTATCTCGTTAGTCTAGATATAGAAGACGGTTGTACAGACGGATCTCGTTAGTCTAGACATAGAAGACGGTTGTACAGACGGATCCCGTTAGTCTAGATATAGAAGACGGTTGTACAGACGGATCCCGTTAGTCTAGATATAGAAGACGGTTGTATAACGAGAGATCTCGTTAGTCTAGATATAGAAGACGTTTGTCCAACGACGTATCTCGTTAGTCTAGATATAGAAGACGGTTGTACAGACGGATCTCGTTAGTCTAGATATAGAAGACGGTTGTACAGACGGATCTCGTTAGTCTAGATATAGAAGACGGTTGTACAGACGGATCTCGTTAGTCTAGATATAGAAGACGTTTGTCCAACGACGTATCTCGTCAGTCTAGATATAGAAGACGGTTGTACAGACGGATCTCGTTAGTCTAGATATAGAAGACGGTTGTACAGACGGATCCCGTTAGTCTAGATATAGAAGACGGTTGTATAACGAGAGATCTCGTTAGTCTAGATATAGAAAACGGTTGTACAGACGGATCGCGTTAGTCTAGATATAGAAGATGGTTGTACAACGACGTATCTCGTTAGTCTAGATATAGAAGGCGGTTGTACAGACGGATCTGGTTAGTCTAGATATAGAAGACGGTTGTACAGACGGATCTCGTTAGTCTAGACATAGAAGACGGTTGTACAGACGGATCCCGTTAGTCTAGATATAGAAGACGGTTGTACAGACGGATCTCGTTAGTCTAGATATAGAAGACGTTTGTCCAACGACGTATCTCGTTAGTCTAGATATAGAAGACGGTTGTACAGACGGATCTCGTTAGTCTAGATATAGAAGACGGTTGTACAGACGGATCTCGTTAGTCTAGATATAGAAGACGGTTGTACAGACGGATCTCGTTAGTCTAGATATAGAAGACGTTTGTCCAACGACGTATCTCGTTAGTCTAGATATAGAAGACGGTTGTACAGACGGATCTCGTTAGTCTAGATATAGAAGACGGTTGTACAGACGGATCCCGTTAGTCTAGATATAGAAGACGGTTGTATAACGAGAGATCTCGTTAGTCTAGATATAGAAGACGGTTGTACAGACGGATCTCGTTAGTCTAGATATAGAAGACGGTTGTACAGCCGGATCTCGTTAGTCTAGATATAGAAGACGGTTGTACAGACGGATCTCGTTAGTCTAGATATAGAAGACGGTTGTACAGACGGATCTCGTTAGTCTAGATATAGAAGACGGTTGTACAGACGGACCTCGTTAGTCTAGATATAGAAGACGGTTGTACAGACGGATCTCGTTAGTCTAGATATAGAAGACGGTTGTACAGACGGACCTCGTTAGTCTAGATATAGAAGACGGTTGTACAGACGGGTCTCGTGAGTCTAGATAGAGAAGACGGTTGTACAGACGGATCTCGTTAGTCTAGATATAGAAGACGGTTGTACAGACGGATCTCGTTAGTCTAGATATTGAAGACGTTTGTCCAACGACGTATCTCGTTAGTCTAGATATAGAAGACGGTTGTACAGACGGATCTCGTTAGTCTAGATATAGAAGACGGTTGTACAGACGGATCTCGTTAGTCTAGATATAGAAGATGGTTGTACAACGACGTATCTCGTTCGTCTAGATATAGAAGGCGGTTGTACAGACGGATCTCGTTAGTCTAGATATAGAAGACGGTTGTACAGACGGATCTCGTTAGTCTAGATATTGAAGACGTTTGTCCAACGACGTACCTCGTTAGTCTAGATATAGAAAACGGTTGTACAGACGGATCTCGTTAGTCTAGATATAGAAGACGGTTGTACAACGACGGATCTCGTTAGTCTAGATATAGAAGACGGTTGTGCAGACGGATCTCGTTAGTCTAGATATAAAAGACGGTTGTACAGACGGATCTCGTTAGTCTAGATATAGAGGACAGTTGTACAGACGGATCTCGTTAGTCTAGATATTGAAGACGTTTGTCCAACGACGTACCTCGTTAGTCTAGATATAGAAAACGGTTGTACAGACGGATCTCGTTAGTCTAGATATAGAAGACGGTTGTACAACGACGGATCTCGTTAGTCTAGATATAGAAGACGGTTGTGCAGACGGATCTCGTTAGTCTAGATATAAAAGACGGTTGTACAGACGGATCTCGTTAGTCTAGATATAGAGGACAGTTGTACAGACGGATCTCGTTAGTCTAGATATTGAAGACGTTTGTCCAACGACGTACCTCGTTAGTCTAGATATAGAAAACGGTTGTACAGACGGATCTCGTTAGTCTAGATATAGAAGACGGTTGTACAACGACGGATCTCGTTAGTCTAGATATAGAAAACGGTTGTACAGACGGGTCTCGTTAGTCTAGATATAGAAGACGGTTGTACAGGCGGATCTCGTTGGTCTAGATATAGAGGACGGTTGTACAGACGGATCTCGTTAGTTTAGATATAGATGACGTTTGTCCAACGACGTATCTCGTTAGTCTAGATATAGAAGACGGTTGTACAGACGGATCGCGTTAGTCTAGATATAGAAGACGGTTGTACAGACGGATCCCGTTAGTCTAGTTATAGAAGACGGTTGTATAACGAGAGATCTCGTTAGTCTAGATATAGAAAACGGTTGTACAGACGGATCGCGTTAGTCTAGATATAGAAGATGGTTGTACAACGACGTATCTCGTTAGTCTAGATATAGAAGGCGATTGTACAGACGGATCTCGTTAGTCTAGATATAGAAGACGGTTGTACAGACGGATCTCGTTAGTCTAGATATTGAAGACGTTTGTCCAACGACGTATCTCGTTAGTCTAGATATAGAAGACAGTTGTACAGACGGATCTCGTTAGTCTAGATATAGAAGACGGTTGTACAGACGGATCTCGTTAGTCTAGATATAGAAGACGTTTGTCCAACGACGTATCTCGTTAGTCTAGATATAGAAGACGGTTGTACAGACGGATCTCGTTAGTCTTGATATAGAAGAACGTTGTACAGACGGGTCTCGTGAGTCTAGATAGAGAAGACGGATGTACAGACGGATCTCGTTAGTCTAGATATAGAAGACGGTTGTACAGACGGATCTCGTTAGTCTAGATATAGAAGACGGTTGTACAGACGGATCTCGTTAGTCTAGATATTGAAGACGTTTGTCCAACGACGTATCTCGTTAGTCTAGATATAGAAGACGGTTGTACAGACGGATCTCGTTAGTCTAGATATAGAAGACGGTTGTACAGACGGATCTCGTTAGTCTAGATATAGAAGACGGTTGTACAGACGGATGTCGTTAGTCTAGATATAGAAGATGGTTGTACAACGACGTATCTCGTTCGTCTAGATATAGAAGACGGTTGTACAGACGGATCTCGTTAGTCTAGATATAGAAGACGGTTGTACAGACGGATCTCGTTAGTCTAGATATAGAAGACGGTTGTACAGACGGACCTCGTTAGTCTAGATATAGAAGACGGTTGTACAGACGGGTCTCGTGAGTCTAGATAGAGAAGACGGTTGTACAGACGGATCTCGTTAGTCTAGATATAGAAGACGGTTGTACAGACGGATCTCGTTAGTCTAGATATTGAAGACGTTTGTCCAACGACGTATCTCGTTAGTCTAGATATAGAAGACGGTTGTACAGACGGATCTCGTTAGTCTAGATATAGAAGACGGTTGTACAGACGGATCTCGTTAGTCTAGATATAGAAGATGGTTGTACAACGACGTATCTCGTTCGTCTAGATATAGAAGGCGGTTGTACAGACGGATCTCGTTAGTCTAGATATAGAAGACGGTTGTACAGACGGATCTCGTTAGTCTAGATATTGAAGACGTTTGTCCAACGACGTACCTCGTTAGTCTAGATATAGAAAACGGTTGTACAGACGGATCTCGTTAGTCTAGATATAGAAGACGGTTGTACAACGACGGATCTCGTTAGTCTAGATATAGAAGACGGTTGTGCAGACGGATCTCGTTAGTCTAGATATAAAAGACGGTTGTACAGACGGATCTCGTTAGTCTAGATATAGAGGACAGTTGTACAGACGGATCTCGTTAGTCTAGATATTGAAGACGTTTGTCCAACGACGTACCTCGTTAGTCTAGATATAGAAAACGGTTGTACAGACGGATCTCGTTAGTCTAGATATAGAAGACGGTTGTACAACGACGGATCTCGTTAGTCTAGATATAGAAAACGGTTGTACAGACGGGTCTCGTTAGTCTAGATATAGAAGAAGGTTGTACAGACGGGTCTCGTGAGTCTAGATAGAGAAGACGGTTGTACAGACGGGTCTCGTTAGTCTAGATACAGAAGACGGTTGTATAGACGGATCTCATTAGTCTAGATATAGAAGACGGTTGTACAGACGGATCTCGTTATTCTAGATATAGAAGACGGTTGTACAGACGGATCCCGTTAGTCTAGATATAGAAGACGGTTGTATAACGAGAGATCTCGTTAGTCTAGATATAGAATACGATTATACAGACGGATCTCGTTAGTCTAGATATAGAAGACGGTTGTATAACGACGTATCTCGTTAGTCTAGATATAGAAGACGGTTGTACAGACGGATCTCGTTAGTCTAGACATAGAAGACGGTTGTACAGACGGATCCCGTTAGTCTAGATATAGAAGACGGTTGTACAGACGGATCTCGTTAGTCTAGATATAGAAGACGTTTGTCCAACGACGTATCTCGTTAGTCTAGATATAGAAGACGGTTGTACAGACGGATCTCGTTAGTCTAGATATAGAAGACGGTTGTACAGACGGATCTCGTTAGTCTAGATATAGAAGACGGTTGTACAGACGGATCTCGTTAGTCTAGATATAGAAGACGTTTTTCCAACGACGTATCTCGTTAGTCTAGATATAGAAGACGGTTGTACAGACGGATCTCGTTAGTCTAGATATAGAAGACGGTTGTACAGACGGATCTCGTTAGTCTAGATATAGAAGACGGTTGTACAGACGGATCTCGTTAGTCTAGATATAGAAGACGTTTGTCCAACGACGTATCTCGTTAGTCTAGATATAGAAGACGGTTGTACAGACGGATCTCGTTAGTCTAGATATAGAAGACGGTTGTACAGACGGATCCCGTTAGTCTAGATATAGAAGACGGTTGTATAACGACGTATCTCGTTAGTCTAGATATAGAAGACGGTTGTACAGACGGATCTCGTTAGTCTAGATATAGAAGACGGTTGTACAGACGGATCCCGTTAGTCTAGATATAGAAGACAGTTGTACAGACGGATCTCGTTAGTCTAGATATAGAAGACGGTTGTACAGACGGATCTCGTTAGTCTAGATATAGAAGACGGTTGTACAGACGGATCTCGTTAGTCTAGATATAGAAGACAGTGGTACAGACGGATCTCGTTAGTCTAGATATAGAAGAAGGTTGTACAGACGGGTCTCGTGAGTCTAGATAGAGAAGACGGTTGTACAGACGGGTCTCGTTAGTCTAGATACAGAAGACGGTTGTATAGACGGATCTCATTAGTCTAGATATAGAAGACGGTTGTACAGACGGATCTCGTTATTCTAGATATAGAAGACGGTTGTACAGACGGATCCCGTTAGTCTAGATATAGAAGACGGTTGTATAACGAGAGATCTCGTTAGTCTAGATATAGAAGACGATTATACAGACGGATCTCGTTAGTCTAGATATAGAAGACGGTTGTATAACGACGTATCTCGTTAGTCTAGATATAGAAGACGGTTGTACAGACGGATCTCGTTAGTCTAGACATAGAAGACGGTTGTACAGACGGATCCCGTTAGTCTAGATATAGAAGACGGTTGTACAGACGGATCTCGTTAGTCTAGATATAGAAGACGGTTGTATAACGAGAGATCTCGTTAGTCTAGATATAGAAGACGGTTGTACAGACGGATCTCGTTAGTCTAGATATAGAAGACGGTTGTACAGCCGGATCTCGTTAGTCTAGATATAGAAGACGGTTGTACAGACGGATCTCGTTAGTCTAGATATACAAGACGGTTGTACAGACGGATCTCGTTAGTCTAGATATAGAAGACGGTTGTACAGACGGATCTCGTTAGTCTAGATATAGAAGACGGTTGTACAGACGGATCTCGTTAGTCTAGATATAGAAGACGTTTGTCCAACGACGTATCTCGTTAGTCTAGATATAGAAGACGGTTGTACAGACGGATCTCGTTAGTCTAGATATAGAAGACGGTTGTACAGACGGATCTCGTTAGTCTAGATATAGAAGACGGTTGTACAGACGGATCTCGTTAGTCTAGATATAGAAGACGTTTGTCCAACGACGTATCTCGTCAGTCTAGATATAGAAGACGGTTGTACAGACGGATCTCGTTAGTCTAGATATAGAAGACGGTTGTACAGACGGATCCCGTTAGTCTAGATATAGAAGACGGTTGTATAACGAGAGATCTCGTTAGTCTAGATATAGAAAACGGTTGTACAGACGGATCGCGTTAGTCTAGATATAGAAGATGGTTGTACAACGACGTATCTCGTTAGTCTAGATATAGAAGGCGGTTGTACAGACGGATCTCGTTAGTCTAGATATAGAAGACGGTTGTACAGACGGATCTCGTTAGTCTAGATATTGAACACGTTTGTCCAACGACGTATCTCGTTAGTCTAGATATAGAAGACAGTTGTACAGACTGATCTCGTTAGTCTAGATATAGAAGACGGTTGTACAGACGGATCTCGTTAGTCTAGATATAGAAGACGGTTGTACAGACGGATCTCGTTAGTCTAGATATAGAAGACAGTGGTACAGACGGATCTCGTTAGTCTAGATATAGAAGAAGGTTGTACAGACGGGTCTCGTGAGTCTAGATAGAGAAGACGGTTGTACAGACGGGTCTCGTTAGTCTAGATACAGAAGACGGTTGTATAGACGGATCTCATTAGTCTAGATATAGAAGACGGTTGTACAGACGGATCTCGTTATTCTAGATATAGAAGACGGTTGTACAGACGGATCCCGTTAGTCTAGATATAGAAGACGGTTGTATAACGAGAGATCTCGTTAGTCTAGATATAGAATACGATTATACAGACGGATCTCGTTAGTCTAGATATAGAAGACGGTTGTATAACGACGTATCTCGTTAGTCTAGATATAGAAGACGGTTGTACAGACGGATCTCGTTAGTCTAGACATAGAAGACGGTTGTACAGACGGATCCCGTTAGTCTAGATATAGAAGACGGTTGTACAGACGGATCCCGTTAGTCTAGATATAGAAGACGGTTGTATAACGAGAGATCTCGTTAGTCTAGATATAGAAGACGTTTGTCCAACGACGTATCTCGTTAGTCTAGATATAGAAGACGGTTGTACAGACGGATCTCGTTAGTCTAGATATAGAAGACGGTTGTACAGACGGATCTCGTTAGTCTAGATATAGAAGACGGTTGTACAGACGGATCTCGTTAGTCTAGATATAGAAGACGTTTGTCCAACGACGTATCTCGTCAGTCTAGATATAGAAGACGGTTGTACAGACGGATCTCGTTAGTCTAGATATAGAAGACGGTTGTACAGACGGATCCCGTTAGTCTAGATATAGAAGACGGTTGTATAACGAGAGATCTCGTTAGTCTAGATATAGAAAACGGTTGTACAGACGGATCGCGTTAGTCTAGATATAGAAGATGGTTGTACAACGACGTATCTCGTTAGTCTAGATATAGAAGGCGGTTGTACAGACGGATCTCGTTAGTCTAGATATAGAAGACGGTTGTACAGACGGATCTCGTTAGTCTAGATATTGAACACGTTTGTCCAACGACGTATCTCGTTAGTCTAGATATAGAAGACAGTTGTACAGACGGATCTCGTTAGTCTAGATATAGAAGACGGTTGTACAGACGGATCTCGTTAGTCTAGATATAGAAGACGGTTGTACAGACGGATCTCGTTAGTCTAGATATAGAAGACAGTGGTACAGACGGATCTCGTTAGTCTAGATATAGAAGAAGGTTGTACAGACGGGTCTCGTGAGTCTAGATAGAGAAGACGGTTGTACAGACGGGTCTCGTTAGTCTAGATACAGAAGACGGTTGTATAGACGGATCTCATTAGTCTAGATATAGAAGACGGTTGTACAGACGGATCTCGTTATTCTAGATATAGAAGACGGTTGTACAGACGGATCCCGTTAGTCTAGATATAGAAGACGGTTGTATAACGAGAGATCTCGTTAGTCTAGATATAGAATACGATTATACAGACGGATCTCGTTAGTCTAGATATAGAAGACGGTTGTATAACGACGTATCTCGTTAGTCTAGATATAGAAGACGGTTGTACAGACGGATCTCGTTAGTCTAGACATAGAAGACGGTTGTACAGACGGATCCCGTTAGTCTAGATATAGAAGACGGTTGTACAGACGGATCTCGTTAGTCTAGATATAGAAGACGTTTGTCCAACGACGTATCTCGTTAGTCTAGATATAGAAGACGGTTGTACAGACGGATCTCGTTAGTCTAGATATAGAAGACGGTTGTACAGACGGATCTCGTTAGTCTAGATATAGAAGACGGTTGTACAGACGGATCTCGTTAGTCTAGATATAGAAGACGTTTGTCCAACGACGTATCTCGTTAGTCTAGATATAGAAGACGGTTGTACAGACGGATCTCGTTAGTCTAGATATAGAAGACGGTTGTACAGACGGATCCCGTTAGTCTAGATATAGAAGACGGTTGTATAACGAGAGATCTCGTTAGTCTAGATATAGAAGACGGTTGTACAGACGGATCTCGTTAGTCTAGATATAGAAGACGGTTGTACAGCCGGATCTCGTTAGTCTAGATATAGAAGACGGTTGTACAGACGGATCTCGTTAGTCTAGATATAGAAGACGGTTGTACAGACGGATCTCGTTAGTCTAGATATAGAAGACGGTTGTACAGACGGACCTCGTTAGTCTAGATATAGAAGACGGTTGTACAGACGGATCTCGTTAGTCTAGATATAGAAGACGGTTGTACAGACGGACCTCGTTAGTCTAGATATAGAAGACGGTTGTACAGACGGGTCTCGTGAGTCTAGATAGAGAAGACGGTTGTACAGACGGATCTCGTTAGTCTAGATATAGAAGACGGTTGTACAGACGGATCTCGTTAGTCTAGATATTGAAGACGTTTGTCCAACGACGTATCTCGTTAGTCTAGATATAGAAGACGGTTGTACAGACGGATCTCGTTAGTCTAGATATAGAAGACGGTTGTACAGACGGATCTCGTTAGTCTAGATATAGAAGATGGTTGTACAACGACGTATCTCGTTCGTCTAGATATAGAAGGCGGTTGTACAGACGGATCTCGTTAGTCTAGATATAGAAGACGGTTGTACAGACGGATCTCGTTAGTCTAGATATTGAAGACGTTTGTCCAACGACGTACCTCGTTAGTCTAGATATAGAAAACGGTTGTACAGACGGATCTCGTTAGTCTAGATATAGAAGACGGTTGTACAACGACGGATCTCGTTAGTCTAGATATAGAAGAAGGTTGTACAGACGGGTCTCGTGAGTCTAGATAGAGAAGACGGTTGTACAGACGGGTCTCGTTAGTCTAGATACAGAAGACGGTTGTATAGACGGATCTCATTAGTCTAGATATAGAAGACGGTTGTACAGACGGATCTCGTTATTCTAGATATAGAAGACGGTTGTACAGACGGATCCCGTTAGTCTAGATATAGAAGACGGTTGTATAACGAGAGATCTCGTTAGTCTAGATATAGAATACGATTATACAGACGGATCTCGTTAGTCTAGATATAGAAGACGGTTGTATAACGACGTATCTCGTTAGTCTAGATATAGAAGACGGTTGTACAGACGGATCTCGTTAGTCTAGACATAGAAGACGGTTGTACAGACGGATCCCGTTAGTCTAGATATAGAAGACGGTTGTACAGACGGATCTCGTTAGTCTAGATATAGAAGACGTTTGTCCAACGACGTATCTCGTTAGTCTAGATATAGAAGACGGTTGTACAGACGGATCTCGTTAGTCTAGATATAGAAGACGGTTGTACAGACGGATCTCGTTAGTCTAGATATAGAAGACGGTTGTACAGACGGATCTCGTTAGTCTAGATATAGAAGACGTTTTTCCAACGACGTATCTCGTTAGTCTAGATATAGAAGACGGTTGTACAGACGGATCTCGTTAGTCTAGATATAGAAGACGGTTGTACAGACGGATCTCGTTAGTCTAGATATAGAAGACGGTTGTACAGACGGATCTCGTTAGTCTAGATATAGAAGACGTTTGTCCAACGACGTATCTCGTTAGTCTAGATATAGAAGACGGTTGTACAGACGGATCTCGTTAGTCTAGATATAGAAGACGGTTGTACAGACGGATCCCGTTAGTCTAGATATAGAAGACGGTTGTATAACGACGTATCTCGTTAGTCTAGATATAGAAGACGGTTGTACAGACGGATCTCGTTAGTCTAGATATAGAAGACGGTTGTACAGACGGATCCCGTTAGTCTAGATATAGAAGACAGTTGTACAGACGGATCTCGTTAGTCTAGATATAGAAGACGGTTGTACAGACGGATCTCGTTAGTCTAGATATAGAAGACGGTTGTACAGACGGATCTCGTTAGTCTAGATATAGAAGACAGTGGTACAGACGGATCTCGTTAGTCTAGATATAGAAGAAGGTTGTACAGACGGGTCTCGTGAGTCTAGATAGAGAAGACGGTTGTACAGACGGGTCTCGTTAGTCTAGATACAGAAGACGGTTGTATAGACGGATCTCATTAGTCTAGATATAGAAGACGGTTGTACAGACGGATCTCGTTATTCTAGATATAGAAGACGGTTGTACAGACGGATCCCGTTAGTCTAGATATAGAAGACGGTTGTATAACGAGAGATCTCGTTAGTCTAGATATAGAAGACGATTATACAGACGGATCTCGTTAGTCTAGATATAGAAGACGGTTGTATAACGACGTATCTCGTTAGTCTAGATATAGAAGACGGTTGTACAGACGGATCTCGTTAGTCTAGACATAGAAGACGGTTGTACAGACGGATCCCGTTAGTCTAGATATAGAAGACGGTTGTACAGACGGATCTCGTTAGTCTAGATATAGAAGACGGTTGTATAACGAGAGATCTCGTTAGTCTAGATATAGAAGACGGTTGTACAGACGGATCTCGTTAGTCTAGATATAGAAGACGGTTGTACAGCCGGATCTCGTTAGTCTAGATATAGAAGACGGTTGTACAGACGGATCTCGTTAGTCTAGATATACAAGACGGTTGTACAGACGGATCTCGTTAGTCTAGATATAGAAGACGGTTGTACAGACGGATCTCGTTAGTCTAGATATAGAAGACGGTTGTACAGACGGATCTCGTTAGTCTAGATATAGAAGACGTTTGTCCAACGACGTATCTCGTTAGTCTAGATATAGAAGACGGTTGTACAGACGGATCTCGTTAGTCTAGATATAGAAGACGGTTGTACAGACGGATCTCGTTAGTCTAGATATAGAAGACGGTTGTACAGACGGATCTCGTTAGTCTAGATATAGAAGACGTTTGTCCAACGACGTATCTCGTCAGTCTAGATATAGAAGACGGTTGTACAGACGGATCTCGTTAGTCTAGATATAGAAGACGGTTGTACAGACGGATCCCGTTAGTCTAGATATAGAAGACGGTTGTATAACGAGAGATCTCGTTAGTCTAGATATAGAAAACGGTTGTACAGACGGATCGCGTTAGTCTAGATATAGAAGATGGTTGTACAACGACGTATCTCGTTAGTCTAGATATAGAAGGCGGTTGTACAGACGGATCTCGTTAGTCTAGATATAGAAGACGGTTGTACAGACGGATCTCGTTAGTCTAGATATTGAACACGTTTGTCCAACGACGTATCTCGTTAGTCTAGATATAGAAGACAGTTGTACAGACTGATCTCGTTAGTCTAGATATAGAAGACGGTTGTACAGACGGATCTCGTTAGTCTAGATATAGAAGACGGTTGTACAGACGGATCTCGTTAGTCTAGATATAGAAGACAGTGGTACAGACGGATCTCGTTAGTCTAGATATAGAAGAAGGTTGTACAGACGGGTCTCGTGAGTCTAGATAGAGAAGACGGTTGTACAGACGGGTCTCGTTAGTCTAGATACAGAAGACGGTTGTATAGACGGATCTCATTAGTCTAGATATAGAAGACGGTTGTACAGACGGATCTCGTTATTCTAGATATAGAAGACGGTTGTACAGACGGATCCCGTTAGTCTAGATATAGAAGACGGTTGTATAACGAGAGATCTCGTTAGTCTAGATATAGAATACGATTATACAGACGGATCTCGTTAGTCTAGATATAGAAGACGGTTGTATAACGACGTATCTCGTTAGTCTAGATATAGAAGACGGTTGTACAGACGGATCTCGTTAGTCTAGACATAGAAGACGGTTGTACAGACGGATCCCGTTAGTCTAGATATAGAAGACGGTTGTACAGACGGATCCCGTTAGTCTAGATATAGAAGACGGTTGTATAACGAGAGATCTCGTTAGTCTAGATATAGAAGACGTTTGTCCAACGACGTATCTCGTTAGTCTAGATATAGAAGACGGTTGTACAGACGGATCTCGTTAGTCTAGATATAGAAGACGGTTGTACAGACGGATCTCGTTAGTCTAGATATAGAAGACGGTTGTACAGACGGATCTCGTTAGTCTAGATATAGAAGACGTTTGTCCAACGACGTATCTCGTCAGTCTAGATATAGAAGACGGTTGTACAGACGGATCTCGTTAGTCTAGATATAGAAGACGGTTGTACAGACGGATCCCGTTAGTCTAGATATAGAAGACGGTTGTATAACGAGAGATCTCGTTAGTCTAGATATAGAAAACGGTTGTACAGACGGATCGCGTTAGTCTAGATATAGAAGATGGTTGTACAACGACGTATCTCGTTAGTCTAGATATAGAAGGCGGTTGTACAGACGGATCTCGTTAGTCTAGATATAGAAGACGGTTGTACAGACGGATCTCGTTAGTCTAGATATTGAACACGTTTGTCCAACGACGTATCTCGTTAGTCTAGATATAGAAGACAGTTGTACAGACGGATCTCGTTAGTCTAGATATAGAAGACGGTTGTACAGACGGATCTCGTTAGTCTAGATATAGAAGACGGTTGTACAGACGGATCTCGTTAGTCTAGATATAGAAGACAGTGGTACAGACGGATCTCGTTAGTCTAGATATAGAAGAAGGTTGTACAGACGGGTCTCGTGAGTCTAGATAGAGAAGACGGTTGTACAGACGGGTCTCGTTAGTCTAGATACAGAAGACGGTTGTATAGACGGATCTCATTAGTCTAGATATAGAAGACGGTTGTACAGACGGATCTCGTTATTCTAGATATAGAAGACGGTTGTACAGACGGATCCCGTTAGTCTAGATATAGAAGACGGTTGTATAACGAGAGATCTCGTTAGTCTAGATATAGAATACGATTATACAGACGGATCTCGTTAGTCTAGATATAGAAGACGGTTGTATAACGACGTATCTCGTTAGTCTAGATATAGAAGACGGTTGTACAGACGGATCTCGTTAGTCTAGACATAGAAGACGGTTGTACAGACGGATCCCGTTAGTCTAGATATAGAAGACGGTTGTACAGACGGATCTCGTTAGTCTAGATATAGAAGACGTTTGTCCAACGACGTATCTCGTTAGTCTAGATATAGAAGACGGTTGTACAGACGGATCTCGTTAGTCTAGATATAGAAGACGGTTGTACAGACGGATCTCGTTAGTCTAGATATAGAAGACGGTTGTACAGACGGATCTCGTTAGTCTAGATATAGAAGACGTTTGTCCAACGACGTATCTCGTTAGTCTAGATATAGAAGACGGTTGTACAGACGGATCTCGTTAGTCTAGATATAGAAGACGGTTGTACAGACGGATCCCGTTAGTCTAGATATAGAAGACGGTTGTATAACGAGAGATCTCGTTAGTCTAGATATAGAAGACGGTTGTACAGACGGATCTCGTTAGTCTAGATATAGAAGACGGTTGTACAGCCGGATCTCGTTAGTCTAGATATAGAAGACGGTTGTACAGACGGATCTCGTTAGTCTAGATATAGAAGACGGTTGTACAGACGGATCTCGTTAGTCTAGATATAGAAGACGGTTGTACAGACGGACCTCGTTAGTCTAGATATAGAAGACGGTTGTACAGACGGATCTCGTTAGTCTAGATATAGAAGACGGTTGTACAGACGGACCTCGTTAGTCTAGATATAGAAGACGGTTGTACAGACGGGTCTCGTGAGTCTAGATAGAGAAGACGGTTGTACAGACGGATCTCGTTAGTCTAGATATAGAAGACGGTTGTACAGACGGATCTCGTTAGTCTAGATATTGAAGACGTTTGTCCAACGACGTATCTCGTTAGTCTAGATATAGAAGACGGTTGTACAGACGGATCTCGTTAGTCTAGATATAGAAGACGGTTGTACAGACGGATCTCGTTAGTCTAGATATAGAAGATGGTTGTACAACGACGTATCTCGTTCGTCTAGATATAGAAGGCGGTTGTACAGACGGATCTCGTTAGTCTAGATATAGAAGACGGTTGTACAGACGGATCTCGTTAGTCTAGATATTGAAGACGTTTGTCCAACGACGTACCTCGTTAGTCTAGATATAGAAAACGGTTGTACAGACGGATCTCGTTAGTCTAGATATAGAAGACGGTTGTACAACGACGGATCTCGTTAGTCTAGATATAGAAGACGGTTGTGCAGACGGATCTCGTTAGTCTAGATATAAAAGACGGTTGTACAGACGGATCTCGTTAGTCTAGATATAGAGGACAGTTGTACAGACGGATCTCGTTAGTCTAGATATTGAAGACGTTTGTCCAACGACGTACCTCGTTAGTCTAGATATAGAAAACGGTTGTACAGACGGATCTCGTTAGTCTAGATATAGAAGACGGTTGTACAACGACGGATCTCGTTAGTCTAGATATAGAAGACGGTTGTGCAGACGGATCTCGTTAGTCTAGATATAAAAGACGGTTGTACAGACGGATCTCGTTAGTCTAGATATAGAGGACAGTTGTACAGACGGATCTCGTTAGTCTAGATATTGAAGACGTTTGTCCAACGACGTACCTCGTTAGTCTAGATATAGAAAACGGTTGTACAGACGGATCTCGTTAGTCTAGATATAGAAGACGGTTGTACAACGACGGATCTCGTTAGTCTAGATATAGAAAACGGTTGTACAGACGGGTCTCGTTAGTCTAGATATAGAAGACGGTTGTACAGGCGGATCTCGTTGGTCTAGATATAGAGGACGGTTGTACAGACGGATCTCGTTAGTTTAGATATAGATGACGTTTGTCCAACGACGTATCTCGTTAGTCTAGATATAGAAGACGGTTGTACAGACGGATCGCGTTAGTCTAGATATAGAAGACGGTTGTACAGACGGATCCCGTTAGTCTAGATATAGAAGACGGTTGTATAACGAGAGATCTCGTTAGTCTAGATATAGAAAACGGTTGTACAGACGGATCGCGTTAGTCTAGATATAGAAGATGGTTGTACAACGACGTATCTCGTTAGTCTAGATATAGAAGGCGATTGTACAGACGGATCTCGTTAGTCTAGATATAGAAGACGGTTGTACAGACGGATCTCGTTAGTCTAGATATTGAAGACGTTTGTCCAACGACGTATCTCGTTAGTCTAGATATAGAAGACAGTTGTACAGACGGATCTCGTTAGTCTAGATATAGAAGACGGTTGTACAGACGGATCTCGTTAGTCTAGATATAGAAGACGTTTGTCCAACGACGTATCTCGTTAGTCTAGATATAGAAGACGGTTGTACAGACGGATCTCGTTAGTCTTGATATAGAAGAACGTTGTACAGACGGGTCTCGTGAGTCTAGATAGAGAAGACGGATGTACAGACGGATCTCGTTAGTCTAGATATAGAAGACGGTTGTACAGACGGATCTCGTTAGTCTAGATATAGAAGACGGTTGTACAGACGGATCTCGTTAGTCTAGATATTGAAGACGTTTGTCCAACGACGTATCTCGTTAGTCTAGATATAGAAGACGGTTGTACAGACGGATCTCGTTAGTCTAGATATAGAAGACGGTTGTACAGACGGATCTCGTTAGTCTAGATATAGAAGACGGTTGTACAGACGGATGTCGTTAGTCTAGATATAGAAGATGGTTGTACAACGACGTATCTCGTTCGTCTAGATATAGAAGACGGTTGTACAGACGGATCTCGTTAGTCTAGATATAGAAGACGGTTGTACAGACGGATCTCGTTAGTCTAGATATAGAAGACGGTTGTACAGACGGACCTCGTTAGTCTAGATATAGAAGACGGTTGTACAGACGGGTCTCGTGAGTCTAGATAGAGAAGACGGTTGTACAGACGGATCTCGTTAGTCTAGATATAGAAGACGGTTGTACAGACGGATCTCGTTAGTCTAGATATTGAAGACGTTTGTCCAACGACGTATCTCGTTAGTCTAGATATAGAAGACGGTTGTACAGACGGATCTCGTTAGTCTAGATATAGAAGACGGTTGTACAGACGGATCTCGTTAGTCTAGATATAGAAGATGGTTGTACAACGACGTATCTCGTTCGTCTAGATATAGAAGGCGGTTGTACAGACGGATCTCGTTAGTCTAGATATAGAAGACGGTTGTACAGACGGATCTCGTTAGTCTAGATATTGAAGACGTTTGTCCAACGACGTACCTCGTTAGTCTAGATATAGAAAACGGTTGTACAGACGGATCTCGTTAGTCTAGATATAGAAGACGGTTGTACAACGACGGATCTCGTTAGTCTAGATATAGAAGACGGTTGTGCAGACGGATCTCGTTAGTCTAGATATAAAAGACGGTTGTACAGACGGATCTCGTTAGTCTAGATATTGAAGACGTTTGTCCAACGACGTACCTCGTTAGTCTAGATATAGAAAACGGTTGTACAGACGGATCTCGTTAGTCTAGATATAGAAGACGGTTGTACAACGACGGATCTCGTTAGTCTAGATATAGAAGACGGTTGTGCAGACGGATCTCGTTAGTCTAGATATAAAAGACGGTTGTACAGACGGATCTCGTTAGTCTAGATATAGAGGACAGTTGTACAGACGGATCTCGTTAGTCTAGATATTGAAGACGTTTGTCCAACGACGTACCTCGTTAGTCTAGATATAGAAAACGGTTGTACAGACGGATCTCGTTAGTCTAGATATAGAAGACGGTTGTACAACGACGGATCTCGTTAGTCTAGATATAGAAGACGGTTGTGCAGACGGATCTCGTTAGTCTAGATATAAAAGACGGTTGTACAGACGGATCTCGTTAGTCTAGATATAGAGGACAGTTGTACAGACGGATCTCGTTAGTCTAGATATTGAAGACGTTTGTCCAACGACGTACCTCGTTAGTCTAGATATAGAAAACGGTTGTACAGACGGATCTCGTTAGTCTAGATATAGAAGACGGTTGTACAACGACGGATCTCGTTAGTCTAGATATAGAAAACGGTTGTACAGACGGGTCTCGTTAGTCTAGATATAGAAGAAGGTTGTACAGACGGGTCTCGTGAGTCTAGATAGAGAAGACGGTTGTACAGACGGGTCTCGTTAGTCTAGATACAGAAGACGGTTGTATAGACGGATCTCATTAGTCTAGATATAGAAGACGGTTGTACAGACGGATCTCGTTATTCTAGATATAGAAGACGGTTGTACAGACGGATCCCGTTAGTCTAGATATAGAAGACGGTTGTATAACGAGAGATCTCGTTAGTCTAGATATAGAATACGATTATACAGACGGATCTCGTTAGTCTAGATATAGAAGACGGTTGTATAACGACGTATCTCGTTAGTCTAGATATAGAAGACGGTTGTACAGACGGATCTCGTTAGTCTAGACATAGAAGACGGTTGTACAGACGGATCCCGTTAGTCTAGATATAGAAGACGGTTGTACAGACGGATCTCGTTAGTCTAGATATAGAAGACGTTTGTCCAACGACGTATCTCGTTAGTCTAGATATAGAAGACGGTTGTACAGACGGATCTCGTTAGTCTAGATATAGAAGACGGTTGTACAGACGGATCTCGTTAGTCTAGATATAGAAGACGGTTGTACAGACGGATCTCGTTAGTCTAGATATAGAAGACGTTTGTCCAACGACGTATCTCGTTAGTCTAGATATAGAAGACGGTTGTACAGACGGATCTCGTTAGTCTAGATATAGAAGACGGTTGTACAGACGGATCTCGTTAGTCTAGATATAGAAGACGGTTGTACAGACGGATCTCGTTAGTCTAGATATAGAAGACGTTTGTCCAACGACGTATCTCGTTAGTCTAGATATAGAAGACGGTTGTACAGACGGATATCTTTAGTCTAGATATAGATGACGGTTGTACAGACGGATCCCGTTAGTCTAGATATAGAAGACGGTTGTATAACGACGTATCTCGTTAGTCTAGCTATAGAAGACGGTTGTACAGACGGATCTCGTTAGTCTAGATATAGAAGACGGTTGTACAGACGGATCCCGTTAGTCTAGATATAGAAGACAGTTGTACAGACGGATCTCGTTAGTCTAGATATAGAAGACGGTTGTACAGACGGATCTCGTTAGTCTAGATATAGAAGACGGTTGTACAGACGGATCTCGTTAGTCTAGATATAGAAGACAGTGGTACAGACGGATCTCGTTAGTCTAGATATAGAAGAAGGTTGTACAGACGGGTCTCGTGAGTCTAGATAGAGAAGACGGTTGTACAGACGGGTCTCGTTAGTCTAGATACAGAAGACGGTTGTATAGACGGATCTCATTAGTCTAGATATAGAAGACGGTTGTACAGACGGATCTCGTTATTCTAGATATAGCAGACGGTTGTACAGACGGATCCCGTTAGTCTAGATATAGAAGACGGTTGTATAACGAGAGATCTCGTTAGTCTAGATATAGAAGACGATTATACAGACGGATCTCGTTAGTCTAGATATAGAAGACGGTTGTATAACGACGTATCTCGTTAGTCTAGATATAGAAGACGGTTGTACAGACGGATCTCGTTAGTCTAGACATAGAAGACGGTTGTACAGACGGATCCCGTTAGTCTAGATGTAGAAGACGGTTGTACAGACGGATCTCGTTAGTCTAGATATAGAAGACGGTTGTATAACGAGAGATCTCGTTAGTCTAGATATAGAAGACGGTTGTACAGACGGATCTCGTTAGTCTAGATATAGAAGACGGTTGTACAGCCGGATCTCGTTAGTCTAGATATAGAAGACGGTTGTACAGACGGATCTCGTTAGTCTAGATATACAAGACGGTTGTACAGACGGATCTCGTTAGTCTAGATATAGAAGACGGTTGTACAGACGGATCTCGTTAGTCTAGATATAGAAGACGGTTGTACAGACGGATCTCGTTAGTCTAGATATAGAAGACGTTTGTCCAACGACGTATCTCGTTAGTCTAGATATAGAAGACGGTTGTACAGACGGATCTCGTTAGTCTAGATATAGAAGACGGTTGTACAGACGGATCTCGTTAGTCTAGATATAGAAGACGGTTGTACAGACGGATCTCGTTAGTCTAGATATAGAAGACGTTTGTCCAACGACGTATCTCGTCAGTCTAGATATAGAAGACGGTTGTACAGACGGATCTCGTTAGTCTAGATATAGAAGACGGTTGTACAGACGGATCTCGTTAGTCTAGATATAGAAGACGGTTGTACAGACGGATCTCGTTAGTCTAGATATAGAAGACAGTGGTACAGACGGATCTCGTTAGTCTAGATATAGAAGAAGGTTGTACAGACGGGTCTCGTGAGTCTAGATAGAGAAGACGGTTGTACAGACGGGTCTCGTTAGTCTAGATACAGAAGACGGTTGTATAGACGGATCTCATTAGTCTAGATATAGAAGACGGTTGTACAGACGGATCTCGTTATTCTAGATATAGAAGACGGTTGTACAGACGGATCCCGTTAGTCTAGATATAGAAGACGGTTGTATAACGAGAGATCTCGTTAGTCTAGATATAGAATACGATTATACAGACGGATCTCGTTAGTCTAGATATAGAAGACGTTTGTCCAACGACGTATCTCGTTAGTCTAGATATAGAAGACGGTTGTACAGACGGATCTCGTTAGTCTAGATATAGAAGACGGTTGTACAGACGGATCTCGTTAGTCTAGATATAGAAGACGGTTGTACAGACGGATCTCGTTAGTCTAGATATAGAAGACAGTGGTACAGACGGATCTCGTTAGTCTAGATATAGAAGAAGGTTGTACAGACGGGTCTCGTGAGTCTAGATAGAGAAGACGGTTGTACAGACGGGTCTCGTTAGTCTAGATACAGAAGACGGTTGTATAGACGGATCTCATTAGTCTAGATATAGAAGACGGTTGTACAGACGGATCTCGTTATTCTAGATATAGAAGACGGTTGTACAGACGGATCCCGTTAGTCTAGATATAGAAGACGGTTGTATAACGAGAGATCTCGTTAGTCTAGATATAGAATACGATTATACAGACGGATCTCGTTAGTCTAGATATAGAAGACGGTTGTATAACGACGTATCTCGTTAGTCTAGATATAGAAGACGGTTGTACAGACGGATCTCGTTAGTCTAGACATAGAAGACGGTTGTACAGACGGATCCCGTTAGTCTAGATATAGAAGACGGTTGTACAGACGGATCTCGTTAGTCTAGATATAGAAGACGTTTGTCCAACGACGTATCTCGTTAGTCTAGATATAGAAGACGGTTGTACAGACGGATCTCGTTAGTCTAGATATAGAAGACGGTTGTACAGACGGATCTCGTTAGTCTAGATATAGAAGACGGTTGTACAGACGGATCTCGTTAGTCTAGATATAGAAGACGTTTGTCCAACGACGTATCTCGTTAGTCTAGATATAGAAGACGGTTGTACAGACGGATCTCGTTAGTCTAGATATAGAAGACGGTTGTACAGACGGATCCCGTTAGTCTAGATATAGAAGACGGTTGTATAACGAGAGATCTCGTTAGTCTAGATATAGAAGACGGTTGTACAGACGGATCTCGTTAGTCTAGATATAGAAGACGGTTGTACAGCCGGATCTCGTTAGTCTAGATATAGAAGACGGTTGTACAGACGGATCTCGTTAGTCTAGATATAGAAGACGGTTGTACAGACGGATCTCGTTAGTCTAGATATAGAAGACGGTTGTACAGACGGACCTCGTTAGTCTAGATATAGAAGACGGTTGTACAGACGGGTCTCGTGAGTCTAGATAGAGAAGACGGTTGTACAGACGGATCTCGTTAGTCTAGATATAGAAGACGGTTGTACAGACGGATCTCGTTAGTCTAGATATTGAAGACGTTTGTCCAACGACGTATCTCGTTAGTCTAGATATAGAAGACGGTTGTACAGACGGATCTCGTTAGTCTAGATATAGAAGACGGTTGTACAGACGGATCTCGTTAGTCTAGATATAGAAGATGGTTGTACAACGACGTATCTCGTTCGTCTAGATATAGAAGGCGGTTGTACAGACGGATCTCGTTAGTCTAGATATAGAAGACGGTTGTACAGACGGATCTCGTTAGTCTAGATATTGAAGACGTTTGTCCAACGACGTACCTCGTTAGTCTAGATATAGAAAACGGTTGTACAGACGGATCTCGTTAGTCTAGATATAGAAGACGGTTGTACAACGACGGATCTCGTTAGTCTAGATATAGAAGACGGTTGTGCAGACGGATCTCGTTAGTCTAGATATAAAAGACGGTTGTACAGACGGATCTCGTTAGTCTAGATATAGAGGACAGTTGTACAGACGGATCTCGTTAGTCTAGATATTGAAGACGTTTGTCCAACGACGTACCTCGTTAGTCTAGATATAGAAAACGGTTGTACAGACGGATCTCGTTAGTCTAGATATAGAAGACGGTTGTACAACGACGGATCTCGTTAGTCTAGATATAGAAGACGGTTGTGCAGACGGATCTCGTTAGTCTAGATATAAAAGACGGTTGTACAGACGGATCTCGTTAGTCTAGATATAGAGGACAGTTGTACAGACGGATCTCGTTAGTCTAGATATTGAAGACGTTTGTCCAACGACGTACCTCGTTAGTCTAGATATAGAAAACGGTTGTACAGACGGATCTCGTTAGTCTAGATATAGAAGACGGTTGTACAACGACGGATCTCGTTAGTCTAGATATAGAAGACGGTTGTATAACGAGAGATCTCGTTAGTCTAGATATAGAAAACGGTTGTACAGACGGATCGCGTTAGTCTAGATATAGAAGATGGTTGTACAACGACGTATCTCGTTAGTCTAGATATAGAAGGCGGTTGTACAGACGGATCTCGTTAGTCTAGATATAGAAGACGGTTGTACAGACGGATCTCGTTAGTCTAGATATTGAACACGTTTGTCCAACGACGTATCTCGTTAGTCTAGATATAGAAGACAGTTGTACAGACTGATCTCGTTAGTCTAGATATAGAAGACGGTTGTACAGACGGATCTCGTTAGTCTAGATATAGAAGACGGTTGTACAGACGGATCTCGTTAGTCTAGATATAGAAGACGGTTGTACAGACGGATCTCGTTAGTCTAGACATAGAAGACGGTTGTACAGACGGATCCCGTTAGTCTAGATATAGAAGACGGTTGTACAGACGGATCTCGTTTGTCTAGATATAGAAGACGTTTGTCCAACGACGTATCTCGTTAGTCTAGATATAGAAGACGGTTGTACACACGGATCTCGTTAGTCTAGATATAGAAGACGGTTGTACAGACGGATCTCGTTAGTCTAGATATAGAAGACGGTTGTACAGACGGATCTCGTTAGTCTAGATATAGAAGACGTTTGTCCAACGACGTATCTCGTTAGTCTAGATATAGAAGACGGTTGTACAGACGGATCTCGTTATTCTAGATATAGAAGACGGTTGTACAGACGGATCCCGTTAGTCTAGATATAGAAGACGGTTGTATAACGAGAGATCTCGTTAGTCTAGATATAGAAGACGGTTGTACAGACGGATCTCGTTAGTCTAGATATAGAAGACGGTTGTACAGCCGGATCTCGTTAGTCTAGATATAGAAGACGGTTGTACAGACGGATCTCGTTAGTCTAGATATAGATGACGGTTGTACAACGACGGATCTCGTTAGTCTAGATATAGAAGACGGTTGTACAGACGGACCTCGTTAGTCTAGATATAGAAGACGGTTGTACAGACGGGTCTCATGAGTCTAGATAGAGAAGACGGTTGTACAGACGGATCTCGTTAGTCTAGATATAGAAGACGGTTGTACAGACGGATCTCGTTAGTCTAGATATTGAAGACGTTTGTCCAACGACGTATCTCGTTAGTCTAGATATAGAAGACGGTTGTACAGACGGATCTCGTTAGTCTAGATATAGAAGACGGTTGTACAGACGGATCTCGTTAGTCTAGATATAGAAGATGGTTGTACAACGACGTATCTCGTTCGTCTAGATATAGAAGGCGGTTGTACAGACGGATCTCGTTAGTCTAGATATAGAAGACGGTTGTACAGACGGATCTCGTTAGTCTAGATATTGAAGACGTTTGTCCAACGACGTACCTCGTTAGTCTAGATATAGAAAACGGTTGTACAGACGGATCTCGTTAGTCTAGATATAGAAGACGGTTGTACAACGACGGATCTCGTTAGTCTAGATATAGAAGACGGTTGTGCAGACGGATCTCGTTAGTCTAGATATAAAAGACGGTTGTACAGACGGATCTCGTTAGTCTAGATATAGAGGACAGTTGTACAGACGGATCTCGTTAGTCTAGATATTGAAGACGTTTGTCCAACGACGTACCTCGTTAGTCTAGATATAGAAAACGGTTGTACAGACGGATCTCGTTAGTCTAGATATAGAAGACGGTTGTACAACGACGGATCTCGTTAGTCTAGATATAGAAGACGGTTGTGCAGACGGATCTCGTTAGTCTAGATATAAAAGACGGTTGTACAGACGGATCTCGTTAGTCTAGATATAGAGGACAGTTGTACAGACGGATCTCGTTAGTCTAGATATTGAAGACGTTTGTCCAACGACGTACCTCGTTAGTCTAGATATAGAAAACGGTTGTACAGACGGATCTCGTTAGTCTAGATATAGAAGACGGTTGTACAACGACGGATCTCGTTAGTCTAGATATAGAAAACGGTTGTACAGACGGGTCTCGTTAGTCTAGATATAGAAGACGGTTGTACAGGCGGATCTCGTTGGTCTAGATATAGAGGACGGTTGTACAGACGGATCTCGTTAGTTTAGATATAGATGACGTTTGTCCAACGACGTATCTCGTTAGTCTAGATATAGAAGACGGTTGTACAGACGGATCGCGTTAGTCTAGATATAGAAGACGGTTGTACAGACGGATCCCGTTAGTCTAGATATAGAAGACGGTTGTATAACGAGAGATCTCGTTAGTCTAGATATAGAAAACGGTTGTACAGACGGATCGCGTTAGTCTAGATAAAAAAGATGGTTGTACAACGACGTATCTCGTTAGTCTAGATATAGAAGGCGATTGTACAGACGGATCTCGTTAGTCTAGATATAGAAGACGGTTGTACAGACGGATCTCGTTAGTCTAGATATTGAAGACGTTTGTCCAACGACGTATCTCGTTAGTCTAGATATAGAAGACAGTTGTACAGACGGATCTCGTTAGTCTAGATATAGAAGACGGTTGTACAGACGGATCTCGTTAGTCTAGATATAGAAGACGTTTGTCCAACGACGTATCTCGTTAGTCTAGATATAGAAGACGGTTGTACAGACGGATCTCGTTAGTCTTGATATAGAAGAACGTTGTACAGACGGGTCTCGTGAGTCTAGATAGAGAAGACGGATGTACAGACGGATCTCGTTAGTCTAGATATAGAAGACGGTTGTACAGACGGATCTCGTTAGTCTAGATATAGAAGACGGTTGTACAGACGGATCTCGTTAGTCTAGATATTGAAGACGTTTGTCCAACGACGTATCTCGTTAGTCTAGATATAGAAGACGGTTGTACAGACGGACCTCGTTAGTCTAGATATAGAAGACGGTTGTACAGACGGATCTCGTTAGTCTAGATATAGAAGACGGTTGTACAGACGGATGTCGTTAGTCTAGATATAGAAGATGGTTGTACAACGACGTATCTCGTTCGTCTAGATATAGAAGGCGGTTGTACAGACGGAACTCGTTAGTCTAGATATAGAAGACGGTTGTACAGACGGATCTCGTTAGTCTAGATATTGAAGACGTTTGTCCAACGACGTACCTCGTTAGTCTAGATATAGAAAACGGTTGTACAGACGGATCTCGTTAGTCTAGATATAGAAGACGGTTGTACAACGACGGATCTCGTTAGTCTAGATATAGAAGACGGTTGTGCAGACGGATCTCGTTAGTCTAGATATAAAAGACGGTTGTACAGACGGATCTCGTTAGTCTAGATATAGAGGACTGTTGTACAGACGATCTCGTTAGTCTAGATATTGAAGACGTTTGTCCAACGACGTACCTCGTTAGTCTAGATATAGAAAACGGTTGTACAGACGGATCTCGTTAGTCTAGATATAGAAGAGGGTTGTACAACGACGGATCGCGTTAGTCTAGATATAGAAAACGGTTGTACAGACGGATCTCGTTAGTCTAGATATAGAAGACGTTTGTCCAACGACGTATCTCGTTAGTCTAGATATAGAAGACGGTTGTACAGACGGATCTCGTTAGTCTAGATATAGAAGACGGTTGTACAGACGGATCCCGTTAGTCTAGATATAGAAGACGGTTGTATAACGACGTATCTCGTTAGTCTAGATATAGAAGACGGTTGTACAGACGGATCTCGTTAGTCTAGATATAGAAGACGGTTGTACAGACGGATCCCGTTAGTCTAGATATAGAAGACAGTTGTACAGACGGATCTCGTTAGTCTAGATATAGAAGACGGTTGTACAGACGGATCTCGTTAGTCTAGATATAGAAGACGGTTGTACAGACGGATCTCGTTAGTCTAGATATAGAAGACAGTGGTACAGACGGATCTCGTTAGTCTAGATATAGAAGAAGGTTGTACAGACGGGTCTCGTGAGTCTAGATAGAGAAGACGGTTGTACAGACGGGTCTCGTTAGTCTAGATACAGAAGACGGTTGTATAGACGGATCTCATTAGTCTAGATATAGAAGACGGTTGTACAGACGGATCTCGTTATTCTAGATATAGAAGACGGTTGTACAGACGGATCCCGTTAGTCTAGATATAGAAGACGGTTGTACAGACGGATCCCGTTAGTCTAGATATAGAAGACAGTTGTACAGACGGATCTCGTTAGTCTAGATATAGAAGACGGTTGTACAGACGGATCTCGTTAGTCTAGATATAGAAGACGGTTGTACAGACGGATCTCGTTAGTCTAGATATAGAAGACAGTGGTACAGACGGATCTCGTTAGTCTAGATATAGAAGAAGGTTGTACAGACGGGTCTCGTGAGTCTAGATAGAGAAGACGGTTGTACAGACGGGTCTCGTTAGTCTAGATACAGAAGACGGTTGTATAGACGGATCTCATTAGTCTAGATATAGAAGACGGTTGTACAGACGGATCTCGTTATTCTAGATATAGAAGACGGTTGTACAGACGGATCCCGTTAGTCTAGATATAGAAGACGGTTGTATAACGAGAGATCTCGTTAGTCTAGATATAGAAGACGATTATACAGACGGATCTCGTTAGTCTAGATATAGAAGACGGTTGTATAACGACGTATCTCGTTAGTCTAGATATAGAAGACGGTTGTACAGACGGATCTCGTTAGTCTAGACATAGAAGACGGTTGTACAGACGGATCCCGTTAGTCTAGATATAGAAGACGGTTGTACAGACGGATCTCGTTAGTCTAGATATAGAAGACGGTTGTATAACGAGAGATCTCGTTAGTCTAGATATAGAAGACGGTTGTACAGACGGATCTCGTTAGTCTAGATATAGAAGACGGTTGTACAGCCGGATCTCGTTAGTCTAGATATAGAAGACGGTTGTACAGACGGATCTCGTTAGTCTAGATATACAAGACGGTTGTACAGACGGATCTCGTTAGTCTAGATATAGAAGACGGTTGTACAGACGGATCTCGTTAGTCTAGATATAGAAGACGGTTGTACAGACGGATCTCGTTAGTCTAGATATAGAAGACGTTTGTCCAACGACGTATCTCGTTAGTCTAGATATAGAAGACGGTTGTACAGACGGATCTCGTTAGTCTAGATATAGAAGACGGTTGTACAGACGGATCTCGTTAGTCTAGATATAGAAGACGGTTGTACAGACGGATCTCGTTAGTCTAGATATAGAAGACGTTTGTCCAACGACGTATCTCGTCAGTCTAGATATAGAAGACGGTTGTACAGACGGATCTCGTTAGTCTAGATATAGAAGAAGGTTGTACAGACGGATCCCGTTAGTCTAGATATAGAAGACGGTTGTATAACGAGAGATCTCGTTAGTCTAGATATAGAAAACGGTTGTACAGACGGATCGCGTTAGTCTAGATATAGAAGATGGTTGTACAACGACGTATCTCGTTAGTCTAGATATAGAAGGCGGTTGTACAGACGGATCTCGTTAGTCTAGATATAGAAGACGGTTGTACAGACGGATCTCGTTAGTCTAGATATTGAACACGTTTGTCCAACGACGTATCTCGTTAGTCTAGATATAGAAGACAGTTGTACAGACGGATCTCGTTAGTCTAGATATAGAAGACGGTTGTACAGACGGATCTCGTTAGTCTAGATATAGAAGACGGTTGTACAGACGGATCTCGTTAGTCTAGATATAGAAGACAGTGGTACAGACGGATCTCGTTAGTCTAGATATAGAAGAAGGTTGTACAGACGGGTCTCGTGAGTCTAGATAGAGAAGACGGTTGTACAGACGGGTCTCGTTAGTCTAGATACAGAAGACGGTTGTATAGACGGATCTCATTAGTCTAGATATAGAAGACGGTTGTACAGACGGATCTCGTTATTCTAGATATAGAAGACGGTTGTACAGACGGATCCCGTTAGTCTAGATATAGAAGACGGTTGTATAACGAGAGATCTCGTTAGTCTAGATATAGAAGACGATTATACAGACGGATCTCGTTAGTCTAGATATAGAAGACGGTTGTATAACGACGTATCTCGTTAGTCTAGATATAGAAGACGGTTGTACAGACGGATCTCGTTAGTCTAGACATAGAAGACGGTTGTACAGACGGATCCCGTTAGTCTAGATATAGAAGACGGTTGTACAGACGGATCTCGTTAGTCTAGATATAGAAGACGTTTGTCCAACGACGTATCTCGTTAGTCTAGATATAGAAGACGGTTGTACAGACGGATCTCGTTAGTCTAGATATAGAAGACGGTTGTACAGACGGATCTCGTTAGTCTAGATATAGAAGACGGTTGTACAGACGGATCTCGTTAGTCTAGATATAGAAGACGTTTGTCCAACGACGTATCTCGTTAGTCTAGATATAGAAGACGGTTGTACAGACGGATCTCGTTAGTCTAGATATAGAAGACGGTTGTACAGACGGATCCCGTTAGTCTAGATATAGAAGACGGTTGTATAACGAGAGATCTCGTTAGTCTAGATATAGAAGACGGTTGTACAGACGGATCTCGTTAGTCTAGATATAGAAGACGGTTGTACAGCCGGATCTCGTTAGTCTAGATATAGAAGACGGTTGTACAGACAGATCTCGTTAGTCTAGATATAGAAGACGGTTGTACAGACGGATCTCGTTAGTCTAGATATAGAAGACGGTTGTACAGACGGACCTCGTTAGTCTAGATATAGAAGACGGTTGTACAGACGGGTCTCGTGAGTCTAGATAGAGAAGACGGTTGTACAGACGGATCTCGTTAGTCTAGATATAGAAGACGGTTGTACAGACGGATCTCGTTAGTCTAGATATTGAAGACGTTTGTCCAACGACGTATCTCGTTAGTCTAGATATAGAAGACGGTTGTACAGACGGATCTCGTTAGTCTAGATATAGAAGACGGTTGTACAGACGGATCTCGTTAGTCTAGATATAGAAGATGGTTGTACAACGACGTATCTCGTTCGTCTAGATATAGAAGGCGGTTGTACAGACGGATCTCGTTAGTCTAGATATAGAAGACGGTTGTACAGACGGATCTCGTTAGTCTAGATATTGAAGACGTTTGTCCAACGACGTACCTCGTTAGTCTAGATATAGAAAACGGTTGTACAGACGGATCTTGTTAGTCTAGATATAGAAGACGGTTGTACAACGACGGATCTCGTTAGTCTAGATATAGAAGACGGTTGTGCAGACGGATCTCGTTAGTCTAGATATAAAAGACGGTTGTACAGACGGATCTCGTTAGTCTAGATATAGAGGACAGTTGTACAGACGGATCTCGTTAGTCTAGATATTGAAGACGTTTGTCCAACGACGTACCTCGTTAGTCTAGATATAGAAAACGGTTGTACAGACGGATCTCGTTAGTCTAGATATAGAAGACGGTTGTACAACGACGGATCTCGTTAGTCTAGATATAGAAGACGGTTGTGCAGACGGATCTCGTTAGTCTAGATATAAAAGACGGTTGTACAGACGGATCTCGTTAGTCTAGATATAGAGGACAGTTGTACAGACGGATCTCGTTAGTCTAGATATTGAAGACGTTTGTCCAACGACGTACCTCGTTAGTCTAGATATAGAAAACGGTTGTACAGACGGATCTCGTTAGTCTAGATATAGAAGACGGTTGTACAACGACGGATCTCGTTAGTCTAGATATAGAAAACGGTTGTACAGACGGGTCTCGTTAGTCTAGATATAGAAGACGGTTGTACAGGCGGATCTCGTTGGTCTAGATATAGAGGACGGTTGTACAGACGGATCTCGTTAGTTTAGATATAGATGACGTTTGTCCAACGACGTATCTCGTTAGTCTAGATATAGAAGACGGTTGTACAGACGGATCGCGTTAGTCTAGATATAGAAGACGGTTGTACAGACGGATCCCGTTAGTCTAGATATAGAAGACGGTTGTATAACGAGAGATCTCGTTAGTCTAGATATAGAAAACGGTTGTACAGACGGATCGCGTTAGTCTAGATATAGAAGATGGTTGTACAACGACGTATCTCGTTAGTCTAGATATAGAAGGCGATTGTACAGACGGATCTCGTTAGTCTAGATATAGAAGACGGTTGTACAGACGGATCTCGTTAGTCTAGATATTGAAGACGTTTGTCCAACGACGTATCTCGTTAGTCTAGATATAGAAGACAGTTGTACAGACGGATCTCGTTAGTCTAGATATAGAAGACGGTTGTACAGACGGATCTCGTTAGTCTAGATATAGAAGACGTTTGTCCAACGACGTATCTCGTTAGTCTAGATATAGAAGACAGTTGTACAGACGGATCTCGTTAGTCTTGATATAGAAGAACGTTGTACAGACGGGTCTCGTGAGTCTAGATAGAGAAGACGGATGTACAGACGGATCTCGTTAGTCTAGATATAGAAGACGGTTGTACAGACGGATCTCGTTAGTCTAGATATAGAAGACGGTTGTACAGACGGATCTCGTTAGTCTAGATATTGAAGACGTTTGTCCAACGACGTATCTCGTTAGTCTAGATATAGAAGACGGTTGTACAGACGGATCTCGTTAGTCTAGATATAGAAGACGGTTGTACAGACGGATGTCGTTAGTCTAGATATAGAAGATGGTTGTACAACGACGTATCTCGTTCGTCTAGATATAGAAGGCGGTTGTACAGACGGAACTCGTTAGTCTAGATATAGAAGACGGTTGTACAGACGGATCTCGTTAGTCTAGATATTGAAGACGTTTGTCCAACGACGTACCTCGTTAGTCTAGATATAGAAAACGGTTGTACAGACGGATCTCGTTAGTCTAGATATAGAAGACGGTTGTACAACGACGGATCTCGTTAGTCTAGATATAGAAGACGGTTGTGCAGACGGATCTCGTTAGTCTAGATATAAAAGACGGTTGTACAGACGGATCTCGTTAGTCTAGATATAGAGGACTGTTGTACAGACGATCTCGTTAGTCTAGATATTGAAGACGTTTGTCCAACGACGTACCTCGTTAGTCTAGATATAGAAAACGGTTGTACAGACGGATCTCGTTAGTCTAGATATAGAAGAGGGTTGTACAACGACGGATCGCGTTAGTCTAGATATAGAAAACGGTTGTACAGACGGGTCTCGTTAGTCTAGATATAGAAGACGGTTGTACAGACGGATCTCGTGAGTCTAGATATAGAAGACGGTTGTACAGGCGGATCTCGTTGGTCTAGATATAGAGGACGGTTGTACAGACGGATCTCGTTAGTCTAGATATAGATGACGGTTGTACAGACGGATCTCGTTAGTCTAGATATAGAAGAAGGTTGTACAGACGGGTCTCGTGAGTCTAGATAGAGAAGACGGTTGTACAGACGGATCTCGTTAGTCTAGATATAGAAGATGGTTGTACAACGACGTATCTCGTTCGTCTAGATATAGAAGGCGGTTGTACAGACGGAACTCGTTAGTCTAGATATAGAAGACGGTTGTACAGACGGATCTCGTTAGTCTAGATATTGAAGACGTTTGTCCAACGACGTACCTCGTTAGTCTAGATATAGAAAACGGTTGTACAGACGGATCTCGTTAGTCTAGATATAGAAGACGGTTGTACAACGACGGATCTCGTTAGTCTAGATATAGAAGACGGTTGTGCAGACGGATCTCGTTAGTCTAGATATAAAAGACGGTTGTACAGACGGATCTCGTTAGTCTAGATATAGAGGACGGTTGTACAGACGATCTCGTTAGTCTAGATATTGAAGACGTTTGTCCAACGACGTACCTCGTTAGTCTAGATATAGAAAACGGTTGTACAGACGGATCTCGTTAGTCTAGATATAGAAGAGGGTTGTACAACGACGGATCGCGTTAGTCTAGATATAGAAAACGGTTGTACAGACGGGTCTCGTTAGTCTAGATATAGAAGACGGTTGTACAGACGGATCTCGTGAGTCTAGATATAGAAGACGGTTGTACAGGCGGATCTCGTTGGTCTAGATATAGAGGACGGTTGTACAGACGGATCTCGTTAGTCTAGATATAGATGACGGTTGTACAGACGGATCTCGTTAGTCTAGATATAGAAGAAGGTTGTACAGACGGGTCTCGTGAGTCTAGATAGAGAAGACGGTTGTACAGACGGATCTCGTTAGTCTAGATATAGAAGACGGTTGTACAGACGGATCTCGTTAGTCTAGATATAGAAGACGTTTGTCCAACGACGTATCTCGTTAGTCTAGATATAGAAGACGGTTGTACAGACGGATCTCGTTAGTCTAGATATTGAAGACGTTTGTCCAACGACGTATCTCGTTAGTCTAGATATAGAAGACGGTTGTACAGACGGATCTCGTTAGTCTAGATATAGAAGACGGTTGTACAGACGGATCTCGTTAGTCTAGATATAGAAGACGGTTGTACAGACGAATCTCGTTAGTCTAGATATAGAAGACGGTTGTACAGACGGATCTCGTTAGTCTAGATATAGAAGACAGTGGTACAGACGGATCTCGTTAGTCTAGATATAGAAGACGGTTGTACAGACAGATCTCGTTAGTCTAGATATAGAAGACGTTTGTCCAACGACGTATCTCGTTAGTCTAGATATAGAAGACGGTTGTACAGACGGATCTCGTTAGTCTTGATATAGAAGAACGTTGTACAGACGGGTCTCGTGAGTCTAGATAGAGAAGACGGTTGTACAGACGGATCTCGTTAGTCTAGATATAGAAGACGGTTGTACAGACGGATCTCGTTAGTCTAGATATAGAAGACGGTTGTACAGACGGATCTCGTTAGTCTAGATATTGAAGACGTTTGTCCAACGACGTATCTCGTTAGTCTAGATATAGAAAACGGTTGTACACACGGATCTCGTTAGTCTAGATATAGAAGAGGGTTGTACAACGACGGATCTCGTTAGTCTAGATATAGAAAACGGTTGTACAGACGGGTCTCGTTAGTCTAGATATAGAAGACGGTTGTACAGACGGATCTCGTGAGTCTAGATATAGAAGACGGTTGTACAGGCGGATCTCGTTGGTCTAGATATAGAGGACGGTTGTACAGACGGATCTCGTTAGTCTAGATATTGAAGACGTTTGTCCAACGACGTACCTCGTTAGTCTAGATATAGAAAACGGTTGTACAGACGGATCTCGTTAGTCTAGATATAGAAGAGGGTTGTACAACGACGGATCGCGTTAGTCTAGATATAGAAAACGGTTGTACAGACGGGTCTCGTTAGTCTAGATATAGAAGACGGTTGTACAGACGGATCTCGTGAGTCTAGATATAGAAGACGGTTGTACAGGCGGATCTCGTTGGTCTAGATATTGAAGACGTTTGTCCAACGACGTATCTCGTTAGTCTAGATATAGAAAACGGTTGTACACACGGATCTCGTTAGTCTAGATATAGAAGAGGGTTGTACAACGACGGATCTCGTTAGTCTAGATATAGAAAACGGTTGTACAGACGGGTCTCGTTAGTCTAGATATAGAAGACGGTTGTACAGACGGATCTCGTGAGTCTAGATATAGAAGACGGTTGTACAGGCGGATCTCGTTGGTCTAGATATAGAGGACGGTTGTACAGACGGATCTCGTTAGTCTAGATATTGAAGACGTTTGTCCAACGACGTACCTCGTTAGTCTAGATATAGAAAACGGTTGTACAGACGGATCTCGTTAGTCTAGATATAGAAGAGGGTTGTACAACGACGGATCGCGTTAGTCTAGATATAGAAAACGGTTGTACAGACGGGTCTCGTTAGTCTAGATATAGAAGACGGTTGTACAGACGGATCTCGTGAGTCTAGATATAGAAGACGGTTGTACAGGCGGATCTCGTTGGTCTAGATATAGAGGACGGTTGTACAGACAGATCTCGTTAGTCTAGATATAGAAGACAGTGGTACAGACGGATCTCGTTAGTCTAGATATAGAAGACGGTTGTACAGACGGATCTCGTTAGTCTAGATATAGAAGACGGTTGTACAGACGGATCTCGTTAGTCTTGATATAGAAGAACGTTGTACAGACGGGTCTCGTGAGTCTAGATAGAGAAGACGGTTGTACAGACGGATCTCGTTAGTCTAGATATAGAAGACGGTTGTACAGACGGATCTCGTTAGTCTAGATATAGAAGACGTTTGTCCAACGACGTATCTCGTTAGTCTAGATATAGAAGACGGTTGTACAGACGGATCTCGTTAGTCTTGATATAGAAGAACGTTGTACAGACGGGTCTCGTGAGTCTAGATAGAGAAGACGGTTGTACAGACGGATCTCGTTAGTCTAGATATAGAAGACGGTTGTACAGACGGATCTCGTTAGTCTAGATATAGAAGACGGTTGTACAGACGGATCTCGTTAGTCTAGATATTGAAGACGTTTGTCCAACGACGTATCTCGTTAGTCTAGATATAGAAAACGGTTGTACACACGGATCTCGTTAGTCTAGATATAGAAGAGGGTTGTACAACGACGGATCTCGTTAGTCTAGATATAGAAAACGGTTGTACAGACGGGTCTCGTTAGTCTAGATATAGAAGACGGTTGTACAGACGGATCTCGTGAGTCTAGATATAGAAGACGGTTGTACAGACGGATCTCGTTAGTCTAGATATTGAAGACGTTTGTCCAACGACGTATCTCGTTAGTCTAGATATAGAAGACGGTTGTACAGACGGATCTCGTTAGTCTAGATATAGAAGACGGTTGTACAGACGGATCTCGTTAGTCTAGATATAGAAGATGGTTGTACAACGACGTATCTCGTTCGTCTAGATATAGAAGGCGGTTGTACAGACGGATCTCGTTAGTCTAGATATAGAAGACGGTTGTACAGACGGATCTCGTTAGTCTAGATATTGAAGACGTTTGTCCAACGACGTACCTCGTTAGTCTAGATATAGAAAACGGTTGTACAGACGGATCTTGTTAGTCTAGATATAGAAGACGGTTGTACAACGACGGATCTCGTTAGTCTAGATATAGAAGACGGTTGTGCAGACGGATCTCGTTAGTCTAGATATAAAAGACGGTTGTACAGACGGATCTCGTTAGTCTAGATATAGAGTACAGTTGTACAGACGGATCTCGTTAGTCTAGATATTGAAGACGTTTGTCCAACGACGTACCTCGTTAGTCTAGATATAGAAAACGGTTGTACAGACGGATCTCGTTAGTCTAGATATAGAAGACGGTTGTACAACGACGGATCTCGTTAGTCTAGATATAGAAGACGGTTGTGCAGACGGATCTCGTTAGTCTAGATATAAAAGACGGTTGTACAGACGGATCTCGTTAGTCTAGATATAGAGGACAGTTGTACAGACGGATCTCGTTAGTCTAGATATTGAAGACGTTTGTCCAACGACGTACCTCGTTAGTCTAGATATAGAAAACGGTTGTACAGACGGATCTCGTTAGTCTAGATATAGAAGACGGTTGTACAACGACGGATCTCGTTAGTCTAGATATAGAAAACGGTTGTACAGACGGGTCTCGTTAGTCTAGATATAGAAGACGGTTGTACAGGCGGATCTCGTTGGTCTAGATATAGAGGACGGTTGTACAGACGGATCTCGTTAGTCTAGATATAGAAGACGGTTGTACAGACGGATCTCGTTAGTCTAGATATTGAAGACGTTTGTCCAACGACGTATCTCGTTAGTCTAGATATAGAAGACGGTTGTACAGACGGATCTCGTTAGTCTAGATATAGAAGACGGTTGTACAGACGGATGTCGTTAGTCTAGATATAGAAGATGGTTGTACAACGACGTATCTCGTTCGTCTAGATATAGAAGGCGGTTGTACAGACGGAACTCGTTAGTCTAGATATAGAAGACGGTTGTACAGACGGATCTCGTTAGTCTAGATATTGAAGACGTTTGTCCAACGACGTACCTCGTTAGTCTAGATATAGAAAACGGTTGTACAGACGGATCTCGTTAGTCTAGATAGAGAAGACGGTTGTACAGACGGATCTCGTTAGTCTAGATATAGAAGACGGTTGTACAGACGGATCTCGTTAGTCTAGATATAGAAGACGGTTGTACAGACGGATCTCGTTAGTCTAGATATTGAAGACGTTTGTCCAACGACGTATCTCGTTAGTCTAGATATAGAAAACGGTTGTACACACGGATCTCGTTAGTCTAGATATAGAAGAGGGTTGTACAACGACGGATCTCGTTAGTCTAGATATAGAAAACGGTTGTACAGACGGGTCTCGTTAGTCTAGATATAGAAGACGGTTGTACAGACGGATCTCGTGAGTCTAGATATAGAAGACGGTTGTACAGGCGGATCTCGTTGGTCTAGATATAGAGGACGGTTGTACAGACGGATCTCGTTAGTCTAGATATTGAAGACGTTTGTCCAACGACGTACCTCGTTAGTCTAGATATAGAAAACGGTTGTACAGACGGATCTCGTTAGTCTAGATATAGAAGACGGTTGTACAACGACGGATCTCGTTAGTCTAGATATAGAAGACGGTTGTGCAGACGGATCTCGTTAGTCTAGATATAAAAGACGGTTGTACAGACGGATCTCGTTAGTCTAGATATAGAGGACAGTTGTACAGACGGATCTCGTTAGTCTAGATATTGAAGACGTTTGTCCAACGACGTACCTCGTTAGTCTAGATATAGAAAACGGTTGTACAGACGGATCTCGTTAGTCTAGATATAGAAAACGGTTGTACAGACGGGTCTCGTTAGTCTAGATATAGAAGACGGTTGTACAGACGGATCTCGTGAGTCTAGATATAGAAGACGGTTGTACAGGCGGATCTCGTTGGTCTAGATATTGAAGACGTTTGTCCAACGACGTATCTCGTTAGTCTAGATATAGAAGACGTTTGTCCAACGACGTATCTCGTTAGTCTAGATATAGAAGACGGTTGTACAGACGGATCTCGTTAGTCTAGATATTGAAGACGTTTGTCCAACGACGTATCTCGTTAGTCTAGATATAGAAGACGGTTGTACAGACGGATCTCGTTAGTCTAGATATAGAAGACGGTTGTACAGACGGATCTCGTTAGTCTAGATATAGAAGACGGTTGTACAGACGAATCTCGTTAGTCTAGATATAGAAGACGGTTGTACAGACGGATCTCGTTAGTCTAGATATAGAAGACAGTGGTACAGACGGATCTCGTTAGTCTAGATATAGAAGACGGTTGTACAGACAGATCTCGTTAGTCTAGATATAGAAGACGTTTGTCCAACGACGTATCTCGTTAGTCTAGATATAGAAGACGGTTGTACAGACGGATCTCGTTAGTCTTGATATAGAAGAACGTTGTACAGACGGGTCTCGTGAGTCTAGATAGAGAAGACGGTTGTACAGACGGATCTCGTTAGTCTAGATATAGAAGACGGTTGTACAGACGGATCTCGTTAGTCTAGATATAGAAGACGGTTGTACAGACGGATCTCGTTAGTCTAGATATTGAAGACGTTTGTCCAACGACGTATCTCGTTAGTCTAGATATAGAAAACGGTTGTACACACGGATCTCGTTAGTCTAGATATAGAAGAGGGTTGTACAACGACGGATCTCGTTAGTCTAGATATAGAAAACGGTTGTACAGACGGGTCTCGTTAGTCTAGATATAGAAGACGGTTGTACAGACGGATCTCGTGAGTCTAGATATAGAAGACGGTTGTACAGGCGGATCTCGTTGGTCTAGATATAGAGGACGGTTGTACAGACGGATCTCGTTAGTCTAGATATTGAAGACGTTTGTCCAACGACGTACCTCGTTAGTCTAGATATAGAAAACGGTTGTACAGACGGATCTCGTTAGTCTAGATATAGAAGAGGGTTGTACAACGACGGATCGCGTTAGTCTAGATATAGAAAACGGTTGTACAGACGGGTCTCGTTAGTCTAGATATAGAAGACGGTTGTACAGACGGATCTCGTGAGTCTAGATATAGAAGACGGTTGTACAGGCGGATCTCGTTGGTCTAGATATTGAAGACGTTTGTCCAACGACGTATCTCGTTAGTCTAGATATAGAAAACGGTTGTACACACGGATCTCGTTAGTCTAGATATAGAAGAGGGTTGTACAACGACGGATCTCGTTAGTCTAGATATAGAAAACGGTTGTACAGACGGGTCTCGTTAGTCTAGATATAGAAGACGGTTGTACAGACGGATCTCGTGAGTCTAGATATAGAAGACGGTTGTACAGGCGGATCTCGTTGGTCTAGATATAGAGGACGGTTGTACAGACGGATCTCGTTAGTCTAGATATTGAAGACGTTTGTCCAACGACGTACCTCGTTAGTCTAGATATAGAAAACGGTTGTACAGACGGATCTCGTTAGTCGAGATATAGAAGAGGGTTGTACAACGACGGATCGCGTTAGTCTAGATATAGAAAACGGTTGTACAGACGGGTCTCGTTAGTCTAGATATAGAAGACGGTTGTACAGACGGATCTCGTGAGTCTAGATATAGAAGACGGTTGTACAGGCGGATCTCGTTGGTCTAGATATAGAGGACGGTTGTACAGACAGATCTCGTTAGTCTAGATATAGAAGACAGTGGTACAGACGGATCTCGTTAGTCTAGATATAGAAGACGGTTGTACAGACGGATCTCGTTAGTCTAGATATAGAAGAACGTTGTACAGACGGGTCTCGTGAGTCTAGATAGAGAAGACGGTTGTACAGACGGATCTCGTTAGTCTAGATATAGAAGACGGTTGTACAGACGGATCTCGTTAGTCTAGATATAGAAGACGTTTGTCCAACGACGTATCTCGTTAGTCTAGATATAGAAGACGGTTGTACAGACGGATCTCGTTAGTCTTGATATAGAAGAACGTTGTACAGACGGGTCTCGTGAGTCTAGATAGAGAAGACGGTTGTACAGACGGATCTCGTTAGTCTAGATATAGAAGACGGTTGTACAGACGGATCTCGTTAGTCTAGATATAGAAGACGGTTGTACAGACGGATCTCGTTAGTCTAGATATTGAAGACGTTTGTCCAACGACGTATCTCGTTAGTCTAGATATAGAAAACGGTTGTACACACGGATCTCGTTAGTCTAGATATAGAAGAGGGTTGTACAACGACGGATCTCGTTAGTCTAGATATAGAAAACGGTTGTACAGACGGGTCTCGTTAGTCTAGATATAGAAGACGGTTGTACAGACGGATCTCGTGAGTCTAGATATAGAAGACGGTTGTACAGGCGGATCTCGTTGGTCTAGATATAGAGGACGGTTGTACAGACGGATCTCGTTAGTCTAGATATAGATGACGGTTGTACAGACGGATCTCGTTAGTCTAGATATAGAAGAAGGTTGTACAGACGGGTCTCGTGAGTCTAGATAGAGAAGACGGTTGTACAGACGGATCTCGTTAGTCTAGATATAGAAGACGGTTGTACAGACGGATCTCGTTAGTCTAGATATAGAAGACGTTTGTCCAACGACGTATCTCGTTAGTCTAGATATAGAAGACGGTTGTACAGACGGATCTCGTTAGTCTAGATATTGAAGACGTTTGTCCAACGACGTATCTCGTTAGTCTAGATATAGAAGACGGTTGTACAGACGGATCTCGTTAGTCTAGATATAGAAGACGGTTGTACAGACGGATCTCGTTAGTCTAGATATAGAAGACGGTTGTACAGACGAATCTCGTTAGTCTAGATATAGAAGACGGTTGTACAGACGGATCTCGTTAGTCTAGATATAGAAGACAGTGGTACAGACGGATCTCGTTAGTCTAGATATAGAAGACGGTTGTACAGACGGATCTCGTTAGTCTAGATATTGAAGACGTTTGTCCAACGACGTATCTCGTTAGTCTAGATATAGAAGACGGTTGTACAGACGGATCTCGTTAGTCTAGATATAGAAGACGGTTGTACAGACGGATCTCGTTAGTCTAGATATAGAAGACAGTGGTACAGACGGATCTCGTTAGTCTAGATATAGAAGAAGGTTGTACAGACGGGTCTCGTGAGTCTAGATAGAGAAGACGGTTGTACAGACGGGTCTCGTTAGTCTAGATACAGAAGACGGTTGTATAGACGGATCTCATTAGTCTAGATATAGAAGACGGTTGTACAGACGGATCTCGTTATTCTAGATATAGAAGACGGTTGTACAGACGGATCCCGTTAGTCTAGATATAGAAGACGGTTGTATAACGAGAGATCTCGTTAGTCTAGATATAGAAGACGATTATACAGACGGATCTCGTTAGTCTAGATATAGAAGACGGTTGTATAACGACGTATCTCGTTAGTCTAGATATAGAAGACGGTTGTACAGACGGATCTCGTTAGTCTAGACATAGAAGACGGTTGTACAGACGGATCCCGTTAGTCTAGATATAGAAGACGGTTGTACAGACGGATCTCGTTAGTCTAGATATAGAAGACGGTTGTATAACGAGAGATCTCGTTAGTCTAGATATAGAAGACGGTTGTACAGACGGATCTCGTTAGTCTAGATATAGAAGACGGTTGTACAGCCGGATCTCGTTAGTCTAGATATAGAAGACGGTTGTACAGACGGATCTCGTTAGTCTAGATATACAAGACGGTTGTACAGACGGATCTCGTTAGTCTAGATATAGAAGACGGTTGTACAGACGGATCTCGTTAGTCTAGATATAGAAGACGGTTGTACAGACGGATCTCGTTAGTCTAGATATAGAAGACGTTTGTCCAACGACGTATCTCGTTAGTCTAGATATAGAAGACGGTTGTACAGACGGATCTCGTTAGTCTAGATATAGAAGACGGTTGTACAGACGGATCTCGTTAGTCTAGATATAGAAGACGGTTGTACAGACGGATCTCGTTAGTCTAGATATAGAAGACGTTTGTCCAACGACGTATCTCGTCAGTCTAGATATAGAAGACGGTTGTACAGACGGATCTCGTTAGTCTAGATATAGAAGACGGTTGTACAGACGGATCCCGTTAGTCTAGATATAGATGACGGTTGTATAACGAGAGATCTCGTTAGTCTAGATATAGAAAACGGTTGTACAGACGGATCGCGTTAGTCTAGATATAGAAGATGGTTGTACAACGACGTATCTCGTTAGTCTAGATATAGAAGGCGGTTGTACAGACGGATCTCGTTAGTCTAGATATAGAAGACGGTTGTACAGACGGATCTCGTTAGTCTAGATATTGAACACGTTTGTCCAACGACGTATCTCGTTAGTCTAGATATAGAAGACAGTTGTACAGACGGATCTCGTTAGTCTAGATATAGAAGACGGTTGTACAGACGGATCTCGTTAGTCTAGATATAGAAGACGGTTGTACAGACGGATCTCGTTAGTCTAGATATAGAAGACAGTGGTACAGACGGATCTCGTTAGTCTAGATATAGAAGAAGGTTGTACAGACGGGTCTCGTGAGTCTAGATAGAGAAGACGGTTGTACAGACGGGTCTCGTTAGTCTAGATACAGAAGACGGTTGTATAGACGGATCTCATTAGTCTAGATATAGAAGACGGTTGTACAGACGGATCTCGTTATTCTAGATATAGAAGACGGTTGTACAGACGGATCCCGTTAGTCTAGATATAGAAGACGGTTGTATAACGAGAGATCTCGTTAGTCTAGATATAGAAGACGATTATACAGACGGATCTCGTTAGTCTAGATATAGAAGACGGTTGTATAACGACGTATCTCGTTAGTCTAGATATAGAAGACGGTTGTACAGACGGATCTCGTTAGTCTAGACATAGAAGACGGTTGTACAGACGGATCCCGTTAGTCTAGATATAGAAGACGGTTGTACAGACGGATCTCGTTAGTCTAGATATAGAAGACGTTTGTCCAACGACGTATCTCGTTAGTCTAGATATAGAAGACGGTTGTACAGACGGATCTCGTTAGTCTAGATATAGAAGACGGTTGTACAGACGGATCTCGTTAGTCTAGATATAGAAGACGGTTGTACAGACGGATCTCGTTAGTCTAGATATAGAAGACGTTTGTCCAACGACGTATCTCGTTAGTCTAGATATAGAAGACGGTTGGACAGACGGATCTCGTTAGTCTAGATATAGAAGACGGTTGTACAGACGGATCCCGTTAGTCTAGATATAGAAGACGGTTGTATAACGAGAGATCTCGTTAGTCTAGATATAGAAGACGGTTGTACAGACGGATCTCGTTAGTCTAGATATAGAAGACGGTTGTACAGCCGGATCTCGTTAGTCTAGATATAGAAGACGGTTGTACAGACGGATCTCGTTAGTCTAGATATAGAAGACGGTTGTACAGACGGATCTCGTTAGTCTAGATATAAAAGACGGTTGTACAGACGGACCTCGTTAGTCTAGATATAGAAGACGGTTGTACAGACGGGTCTCGTGAGTCTAGATAGAGAAGACGGTTGTACAGACGTATCTCGTTAGTCTAGATATAGAAGACGGTTGTACAGACGGATCTCGTTAGTCTAGATATTGAAGACGTTTGTCCAACGACGTATCTCGTTAGTCTAGATATAGAAGACGGTTGTACAGACGGATCTCGTTAGTCTAGATATAGAAGACGGTTGTACAGACGGATCTCGTTAGTCTAGATATAGAAGATGGTTGTACAACGACGTATCTCGTTCGTCTAGATATAGAAGGCGGTTGTACAGACGGATCTCGTTAGTCTAGATATAGAAGACGGTTGTACAGACGGATCTCGTTAGTCTAGATATTGAAGACGTTTGTCCAACGACGTACCTCGTTAGTCTAGATATAGAAAACGGTTGTACAGACGGATCTCGTTAGTCTAGATATAGAAGACGGTTGTACAACGACGGATCTCGTTAGTCTAGATATAGAAGACGGTTGTGCAGACGGATCTCGTTAGTCTAGATATAAACGACGGTTGTACAGACGGATCTCGTTAGTCTAGATATAGAGGACAGTTGTACAGACGGATCTCGTTAGTCTAGATATTGAAGACGTTTGTCCAACGACGTACCTCGTTAGTCTAGATATAGAAAACGGTTGTACAGACGGATCTCGTTAGTCTAGATATAGAAGACGGTTGTACAACGACGGATCTCGTTAGTCTAGATATAGAAGACGGTTGTGCAGACGGATCTCGTTAGTCTAGATATAAAAGACGGTTGTACAGACGGATCTCGTTAGTCTAGATATAGAGGACAGTTGTACAGACGGATCTCGTTAGTCTAGATATTGAAGACGTTTGTCCAACGACGTACCTCGTTAGTCTAGATATAGAAAACGGTTGTACAGACGGATCTCGTTAGTCTAGATATAGAAGACGGTTGTACAACGACGGATCTCGTTAGTCTAGATATAGAAAACGGTTGTACAGACGGGTCTCGTTAGTCTAGATATAGAAGACGGTTGTACAGGCGGATCTCGTTGGTCTAGATATAGAGGACGGTTGTACAGACGGATCTCGTTAGTTTAGATATAGATGACGTTTGTCCAACGACGTATCTCGTTAGTCTAGATATAGAAGACGGTTGTACAGACGGATCGCGTTAGTCTAGATATAGAAGACGGTTGTACAGACGGATCCCGTTAGTCTAGATATAGAAGACGGTTGTATAACGAGAGATCTCGTTAGTCTAGATATAGAAAACGGTTGTACAGACGGATCGCGTTAGTCTAGATATAGAAGATGGTTGTACAACGACGTATCTCGTTAGTCTAGATATAGAAGGCGATTGTACAGACGGATCTCGTTAGTCTAGATATAGAAGACGGTTGTACAGACGGATCTCGTTAGTCTAGATATTGAAGACGTTTGTCCAACGACGTATCTCGTTAGTCTAGATATAGAAGACAGTTGTACAGACGGATCTCGTTAGTCTAGATATAGAAGACGGTTGTACAGACGGATCTCGTTAGTCTAGATATAGAAGACGTTTGTCCAACGACGTATCTCGTTAGTCTAGATATAGAAGACGGTTGTACAGACGGATCTCGTTAGTCTTGATATAGAAGAACGTTGTACAGACGGGTCTCGTGAGTCTAGATAGAGAAGACGGTTGTACAGACGGATCTCGTTAGTCTAGATATAGAAGACGGTTGTACAGACGGATCTCGTTAGTCTAGATATAGAAGACGGTTGTACAGACGGATGTCGTTAGTCTAGATATTGAAGACGTTTGTCCAACGACGTATCTCGTTAGTCTAGATATAGAAGACGGTTGTACAGACGGATCTCGTTAGTCTAGATATAGAAGACGGTTGTACAGACGGATGTCGTTAGTCTAGATATAGAAGATGGTTGTACAACGACGTATCTCGTTCGTCTAGATATAGAAGGCGGTTGTACAGACGGAACTCGTTAGTCTAGATATAGAAGACGGTTGTACAGACGGATCTCGTTAGTCTAGATATTGAAGACGTTTGTCCAACGACGTACCTCGTTAGTCTAGATATAGAAAACGGTTGTACAGACGGATCTCGTTAGTCTAGATATAGAAGACGGTTGTACAACGACGGATCTCGTTAGTCTAGATATAGAAGACGGTTGTGCAGACGGATCTCGTTAGTCTAGATATAAAAGACGGTTGTACAGACGGATCTCGTTAGTCTAGATATAGAGGACGGTTGTACAGACGATCTCGTTAGTCTAGATATTGAAGACGTTTGTCCAACGACGTACCTCGTTAGTCTAGATATAGAAAACGGTTGTACAGACGGATCTCGTTAGTCTAGATATAGAAGAGGGTTGTACAACGACGGATCGCGTTAGTCTAGATATAGAAAACGGTTGTACAGACGGGTCTCGTTAGTCTAGATATAGAAGACGGTTGTACAGACGGATCTCGTGAGTCTAGATATAGAAGACGGTTGTACAGGCGGATCTCGTTGGTCTAGATATAGAGGACGGTTGTACAGACGGATCTCGTTAGTCTAGATATAGATGACGGTTGTACAGACGGATCTCGTTAGTCTAGATATAGAAGAAGGTTGTGCAGACGGGTCTCGTGAGTCTAGATAGAGAAGACGGTTGTACAGACGGATCTCGTTAGTCTAGATATAGAAGATGGTTGTACAACGACGTATCTCGTTCGTCTAGATATAGAAGGCGGTTGTACAGACGGAACTCGTTAGTCTAGATATAGAAGACGGTTGTACAGACGGATCTCGTTAGTCTAGATATTGAAGACGTTTGTCCAACGACGTACCTCGTTAGTCTAGATATAGAAAACGGTTGTACAGACGGATCTCGTTAGTCTAGATATAGAAGACGGTTGTACAACGACGGATCTCGTTAGTCTAGATATAGAAGACGGTTGTGCAGACGGATCTCGTTAGTCTAGATATAAAAGACGGTTGTACAGACGGATCTCGTTAGTCTAGATATAGAGGACGGTTGTACAGACGATCTCGTTAGTCTAGATATTGAAGACGTTTGTCCAACGACGTACCTCGTTAGTCTAGATATAGAAAACGGTTGTACAGACGGATCTCGTTAGTCTAGATATAGAAGAGGGTTGTACAACGACGGATCGCGTTAGTCTAGATATAGAAAACGGTTGTACAGACGGGTCTCGTTAGTCTAGATATAGAAGACGGTTGTACAGACGGATCTCGTGAGTCTAGATATAGAAGACGGTTGTACAGGCGGATCTCGTTGGTCTAGATATAGAGGACGGTTGTACAGACGGATCTCGTTAGTCTAGATATAGATGACGGTTGTACAGACGGATCTCGTTAGTCTAGATATAGAAGAAGGTTGTACAGACGGGTCTCGTGAGTCTAGATAGAGAAGACGGTTGTACAGACGGATCTCGTTAGTCTAGATATAGAAGACGGTTGTACAGACGGATCTCGTTAGTCTAGATATAGAAGACGTTTGTCCAACGACGTATCTCGTTAGTCTAGATATAGAAGACGGTTGTACAGACGGATCTCGTTAGTCTAGATATTGAAGACGTTTGTCCAACGACGTATCTCGTTAGTCTAGATATAGAAGACGGTTGTACAGACGGATCTCGTTAGTCTAGATATAGAAGACGGTTGTACAGACGGATCTCGTTAGTCTAGATATAGAAGACGGTTGTACAGACGAATCTCGTTAGTCTAGATATAGAAGACGGTTGTACAGACGGATCTCGTTAGTCTAGATATAGAAGACAGTGGTACAGACGGATCTCGTTAGTCTAGATATAGAAGACGGTTGTACAGACGGATCTCGTTAGTCTAGATATAGAAGACGTTTGTCCAACGACGTATCTCGTTAGTCTAGATATAGAAGACGGTTGTACAGACGGATCTCGTTAGTCTTGATATAGAAGAACGTTGTACAGACGGGTCTCGTGAGTCTAGATAGAGAAGACGGTTGTACAGACGGATCTCGTTAGTCTAGATATAGAAGACGGTTGTACAGACGGATCTCGTTAGTCTAGATATAGAAGACGGTTGTACAGACGGATCTCGTTAGTCTAGATATTGAAGACGTTTGTCCAACGACGTATCTCGTTAGTCTAGATATAGAAAACGGTTGTACACACGGATCTCGTTAGTCTAGATATAGAAGAGGGTTGTACAACGACGGATCTCGTTAGTCTAGATATAGAAAACGGTTGTACAGACGGGTCTCGTTAGTCTAGATATAGAAGACGGTTGTACAGACGGATCTCGTGAGTCTAGATATAGAAGACGGTTGTACAGGCGGATCTCGTTGGTCTAGATATAGAGGACGGTTGTACAGACGGATCTCGTTAGTCTAGATATTGAAGACGTTTGTCCAACGACGTACCTCGTTAGTCTAGATATAGAAAACGGTTGTACAGACGGATCTCGTTAGTCTAGATATAGAAGAGGGTTGTACAACGACGGATCGCGTTAGTCTAGATATAGAAAACGGTTGTACAGACGGGTCTCGTTAGTCTAGATATAGAAGACGGTTGTACAGACGGATCTCGTGAGTCTAGATATAGAAGACGGTTGTACAGGCGGATCTCGTTGGTCTAGATATAGAGGACGGTTGTACAGACGGATCTCGTTAGTCTAGATATAGATGACGGTTGTACAGACGGATCTCGTTAGTCTAGATATAGAAGAAGGTTGTACAGACGGGTCTCGTGAGTCTAGATAGAGAAGACGGTTGTACAGACGGATCTCGTTAGTCTAGATATAGAAGACGGTTGTACAGACGGATCTCGTTAGTCTAGATATAGAAGACGTTTGTCCAACGACGTATCTCGTTAGTCTAGATATAGAAGACGGTTGTACAGACGGATCGCGTTAGTCTAGATATAGAAGACGGTTGTACAGACGGATCCCGTTAGTCTAGATATAGAAGACGGTTGTATAACGAGAGATCTCGTTAGTCTAGATATAGAAAACGGTTGTACAGACGGATCGCGTTAGTCTAGATATAGAAGATGGTTGTACAGACGGATCTCGTGAGTCTAGATATAGAAGACGGTTGTACAGGCGGATCTCGTTGGTCTAGATATAGAGGACGGTTGTACAGACGGATCTCGTTAGTCTAGATATAGATGACGGTTGTACAACGACGGATCTCGTTAGTCTAGATATAGAAGAAGGTTGTACAGACGGGTCTCGTGAGTCTAGATAGAGAGGACGGTTGTACAGACGGATCTCGTTAGTCTAGATATAGATGACGGTTGTACAGACGGATCTCGTTAGTCTAGATATAGAAGAAGGTTGTGCAGACGGGTCTCGTGAGTCTAGATAGAGAAGACGGTTGTACAGACGGATCTCGTTAGTCTAGATATAGAAGATGGTTGTACAACGACGTATCTCGTTCGTCTAGATATAGAAGGCGGTTGTACAGACGGAACTCGTTAGTCTAGATATAGAAGACGGTTGTACAGACGGATCTCGTTAGTCTAGATATTGAAGACGTTTGTCCAACGACGTACCTCGTTAGTCTAGATATAGAAAACGGTTGTACAGACGGATCTCGTTAGTCTAGATATAGAAGACGGTTGTACAGCCGGATCTCGTTAGTCTAGATATAGAAGACGGTTGTACAGACGGATCTCGTTAGTCTAGATATAGAAGACGGTTGTACAGACGGATCTCGTTAGTCTAGATATAGAAGACGGTTGTACAGACGGACCTCGTTAGTCTAGATATAGAAGACGGTTGTACAGACGGATCTCGTTTGTCTAGATATAGAAGACGTTTGTCCAACGACGTATCTCGTTAGTCTAGATATAGAAGACGGTTGTACAGACGGATCTCGTTAGTCTAGATATAGAAGACGGTTGTACAGACGGACCTCGTTAGTCTAGATATAGAAGACGGTTGTACAGACGGATCTCGTTTGTCTAGATATAGAAGACGTTTGTCCAACGACGTATCTCGTTAGTCTAGATATAGAAGACGGTTGTACAGACGGATCTCGTTAGTCTAGATATAGAAGAACGTTGTACAGACGGGTCTCGTGAGTCTAGATAGAGAAGACGGTTGTACAGACGGATCTCGTTAGTCTAGATATAGAAGACGGTTGTACAGACGGATCTCGTTAGTCTAGATATAGAAGACGGTTGTACAGACGGATCTCGTTAGTCTAGATATTGAAGACGTTTGTCCAACGACGTATCTCGTTAGTCTAGATATAGAAGACGGTTGTACAGACGGATCTCGTTAGTCTAGATATAGAAGACGGTTGTACAGACGGATCTCGTTAGTCTAGATATAGAAGATGGTTGTACAACGACGTATCTCGTTCGTCTAGATATAGAAGGCGGTTGTACAGACGGATCTCGTTAGTCTAGATATAGAAGACGGTTGTACAGACGGATCTCGTTAGTCTAGATATTGAAGACGTTTGTCCAACGACGTACCTCGTTAGTCTAGATATAGAAAACGGTTGTACAGACGGATCTCGTTAGTCTAGATATAGAAGACGGTTGTACAACGACGGATCTCGTTAGTCTAGATATAGAAGACGGTTGTGCAGACGGATCTCGTTAGTCTAGATATAAAAGACGGTTGTACAGACGGATCTCGTTAGTCTAGATATAGAGGACAGTTGTACAGACGGATCTCGTTAGTCTAGATATTGAAGACGTTTGTCCAACGACGTACCTCGTTAGTCTAGATATAGAGGACGGTTGTACAGACGGATCTCGTTAGTCTAGATATAGATGACGGTTGTACAGACGGATCTCGTTAGTCTAGATATAGAAGAAGGTTGTACAGACGGGTCTCGTGAGTCTAGATAGAGAAGACGGTTGTACAGACGGATCTCGTTAGTCTAGATATAGAAGACGGTTGTACAGACGGATCTCGTTAGTCTAGATATAGAAGACGTTTGTCCAACGACGTATCTCGTTAGTCTAGATATAGAAGACGGTTGTACAGACGGATCGCGTTAGTCTGGATATAGAAGACGGTTGTACAGACGGATCCCGTTAGTCTAGATATAGAAGACGGTTGTATAACGAGAGATCTCGTTAGTCTAGATATAGAAAACGGTTGTACAGACGGATCGCGTTAGTCTAGATATAGAAGATGGTTGTACAACGACGTATCTCGTTAGTCTAGATATAGAAGGCGGTTGTACAGACGGATCTCGTTAGTCTAGATATAGAAGACGGTTGTACAGACGGATCTCGTTAGTCTAGATATTGAAGACGTTTGTCCAACGACGTATCTCGTTAGTCTAGATATAGAAGACAGTTGTACAGACGGATCTCGTTAGTCTAGATATAGAAGACGGTTGTACAGACGGATCTCGTTAGTCTAGATATAGAAGACGGTTGTACAGACGGATCTCGTTAGTCTAGATATAGAAGACAGTGGTACAGACGGATCTCGTTAGTCTAGATATAGAAGAAGGTTGTACAGACGGGTCTCGTGAGTCTAGATAGAGAAGACGGTTGTACAGACGGGTCTCGTTAGTCTAGATACAGAAGACGGTTGTATAGACGGATCTCATTAGTCTAGATATAGAAGACGGTTGTACAGACGGATCTCGTTATTCTAGATATAGAAGACGGTTGTACAGACGGATCCCGTTAGTCTAGATATAGAAGACGGTTGTATAACGAGAGATCTCGTTAGTCTAGATATAGAAGACGATTATACAGACGGATCTCGTTAGTCTAGATATAGAAGACGGTTGTATAACGACGTATCTCGTTAGTCTAGATATAGAAGACGGTTGTACAGACGGATCTCGTTAGTCTAGACATAGAAGACGGTTGTACAGACGGATCCCGTTAGTCTAGATATAGAAGACGGTTGTACAGACGGATCTCGTTAGTCTAGATATAGAAGACGGTTGTATAACGAGAGATCTCGTTAGTCTAGATATAGAAGACGGTTGTACAGACGGATCTCGTTAGTCTAGATATAGAAGACGGTTGTACAGCCGGATCTCGTTAGTCTAGATATAGAAGACGGTTGTACAGACGGATCTCGTTAGTCTAGATATACAAGACGGTTGTACAGACGGATCTCGTTAGTCTAGATATAGAAGACGGTTGTACAGACGGATCTCGTTAGTCTAGATATAGAAGACGGTTGTACAGACGGATCTCGTTAGTCTAGATATAGAAGACGTTTGTCCAACGACGTATCTCGTTAGTCTAGATATAGAAGACGGTTGTACAGACGGATCTCGTTAGTCTAGATATAGAAGACGGTTGTACAGACGGATCTCGTTAGTCTAGATATAGAAGACGGTTGTACAGACGGATCTCGTTAGTCTAGATATAGAAGACGTTTGTCCAACGACGTATCTCGTCAGTCTAGATATAGAAGACGGTTGTACAGACGGATCTCGTTAGTCTAGATATAGAAGACGGTTGTACAGACGGATCCCGTTAGTCTAGATATAGAAGACGGTTGTATAACGAGAGATCTCGTTAGTCTAGATATAGAAAACGGTTGTACAGACGGATCGCGTTAGTCTAGATATAGAAGATGGTTGTACAACGACGTATCTCGTTAGTCTAGATATAGAAGGCGGTTGTACAGACGGATCTCGTTAGTCTAGATATAGAAGACGGTTGTACAGACGGATCTCGTTAGTCTAGATATTGAAGACGTTTGTCCAACGACGTATCTCGTTAGTCTAGATATAGAAGACAGTTGTACAGACGGATCTCGTTAGTCTAGATATAGAAGACGGTTGTACAGACGGATCTCGTTAGTCTAGATATAGAAGACGGTTGTACAGACGGATCTCGTTAGTCTAGATATAGAAGACAGTGGTACAGACGGATCTCGTTAGTCTAGATATAGAAGAAGGTTGTACAGACGGGTCTCGTGAGTCTAGATAGAGAAGACGGTTGTACAGACGGGTCTCGTTAGTCTAGATACAGAAGACGGTTGTATAGACGGATCTCATTAGTCTAGATATAGAAGACGGTTGTACAGACGGATCTCGTTATTCTAGATATAGAAGACGGTTGTACAGACGGATCCCGTTAGTCTAGATATAGAAGACGGTTGTATAACGAGAGATCTCGTTAGTCTAGATATAGAAGACGATTATACAGACGGATCTCGTTAGTCTAGATATAGAAGACGGTTGTATAACGACGTATCTCGTTAGTCTAGATATAGAAGACGGTTGTACAGACGGATCTCGTTAGTCTAGACATAGAAGACGGTTGTACAGACGGATCCCGTTAGTCTAGATATAGAAGACGGTTGTACAGACGGATCTCGTTAGTCTAGATATAGAAGACGGTTGTATAACGAGAGATCTCGTTAGTCTAGATATAGAAGACGGTTGTACAGACGGATCTCGTTAGTCTAGATATAGAAGACGGTTGTACAGCCGGATCTCGTTAGTCTAGATATAGAAGACGGTTGTACAGACGGATCTCGTTAGTCTAGATATACAAGACGGTTGTACAGACGGATCTCGTTAGTCTAGATATAGAAGACGGTTGTACAGACGGATCTCGTTAGTCTAGATATAGAAGACGGTTGTACAGACGGATCTCGTTAGTCTAGATATAGAAGACGTTTGTCCAACGACGTATCTCGTTAGTCTAGATATAGAAGACGGTTGTACAGACGGATCTCGTTAGTCTAGATATAGAAGACGGTTGTACAGACGGATCTCGTTAGTCTAGATATAGAAGACGGTTGTACAGACGGATCTCGTTAGTCTAGATATAGAAGACGTTTGTCCAACGACGTATCTCGTTAGTCTAGATATAGAAGACGGTTGTACAGACGGATCTCGTTAGTCTAGATATAGAAGACGGTTGTACAGACGGATCCCGTTAGTCTAGATATAGAAGACGGTTGTATAACGAGAGATCTCGTTAGTCTAGATATAGAAGACGGTTGTACAGACGGATCTCGTTAGTCTAGATATAGAAGACGGTTGTACAGCCGGATCTCGTTAGTCTAGATATAGAAGACGGTTGTACAGACGGATCTCGTTAGTCTAGATATAGAAGACGGTTGTACAGACGGATCTCGTTAGTCTAGATATAGAAGACGGTTGTACAGACGGACCTCGTTAGTCTAGATATAGAAGACGGTTGTACAGACGGATCTCGTTTGTCTAGATATAGAAGACGTTTGTCCAACGACGTATCTCGTTAGTCTAGATATAGAAGACGGTTGTACAGACGGATCTCGTTAGTCTAGATATAGAAGAACGTTGTACAGACGGGTCTCGTGAGTCTAGATAGAGAAGACGGTTGTACAGACGGATCTCGTTAGTCTAGATATAGAAGACGGTTGTACAGACGGATCTCGTTAGTCTAGATATTGAAGACGTTTGTCCAACGACGTATCTCGTTAGTCTAGATATAGAAGACGGTTGTACAGACGGATCTCGTTATTCTAGATATAGAAGACGGTTGTACAGACGGATCCCGTTAGTCTAGATATAGAAGACGGTTGTATAACGAGAGATCTCGTTAGTCTAGATATAGAAGACGATTATACAGACGGATCTCGTTAGTCTAGATATAGAAGACGGTTGTATAACGACGTATCTCGTTAGTCTAGATATAGAAGACGGTTGTACAGACGGATCTCGTTAGTCTAGACATAGAAGACGGTTGTACAGACGGATCCCGTTAGTCTAGATATAGAAGACGGTTGTACAGACGGATCTCGTTAGTCTAGATATAGAAGACGGTTGTATAACGAGAGATCTCGTTAGTCTAGATATAGAAGACGGTTGTACAGACGGATCTCGTTAGTCTAGATATAGAAGACGGTTGTACAGCCGGATCTCGTTAGTCTAGATATAGAAGACGGTTGTACAGACGGATCTCGTTAGTCTAGATATACAAGACGGTTGTACAGACGGATCTCGTTAGTCTAGATATAGAAGACGGTTGTACAGACGGATCTCGTTAGTCTAGATATAGAAGACGGTTGTACAGACGGATCTCGTTAGTCTAGATATAGAAGACGTTTGTCCAACGACGTATCTCGTTAGTCTAGATATAGAAGACGGTTGTACAGACGGATCTCGTTAGTCTAGATATAGAAGACGGTTGTACAGACGGATCTCGTTAGTCTAGATATAGAAGACGGTTGTACAGACGGATCTCGTTAGTCTAGATATAGAAGACGTTTGTCCAACGACGTATCTCGTTAGTCTAGATATAGAAGACGGTTGTACAGACGGATCTCGTTAGTCTAGATATAGAAGACGGTTGTACAGACGGATCCCGTTAGTCTAGATATAGAAGACGGTTGTATAACGAGAGATCTCGTTAGTCTAGATATAGAAGACGGTTGTACAGACGGATCTCGTTAGTCTAGATATAGAAGACGGTTGTACAGCCGGATCTCGTTAGTCTAGATATAGAAGACGGTTGTACAGACGGATCTCGTTAGTCTAGATATAGAAGACGGTTGTACAGACGGATCTCGTTAGTCTAGATATAGAAGACGGTTGTACAGACGGACCTCGTTAGTCTAGATATAGAAGACGGTTGTACAGACGGATCTCGTTTGTCTAGATATAGAAGACGTTTGTCCAACGACGTATCTCGTTAGTCTAGATATAGAAGACGGTTGTACAGACGGATCTCGTTAGTCTAGATATAGAAGAACGTTGTACAGACGGGTCTCGTGAGTCTAGATAGAGAAGACGGTTGTACAGACGGATCTCGTTAGTCTAGATATAGAAGACGGTTGTACAGACGGATCTCGTTAGTCTAGATATTGAAGACGTTTGTCCAACGACGTATCTCGTTAGTCTAGATATAGAAGACGGTTGTACAGACGGATCTCGTTAGTCTAGATATAGAAGACGGTTGTACAGACGGATCTCGTTAGTCTAGATATAGAAGATGGTTGTACAACGACGTATCTCGTTCGTCTAGATATAGAAGGCGGTTGTACAGACGGATCTCGTTAGTCTAGATATAGAAGACGGTTGTACAGACGGATCTCGTTAGTCTAGATATTGAAGACGTTTGTCCAACGACGTACCTCGTTAGTCTAGATATAGAAAACGGTTGTACAGACGGATCTCGTTAGTCTAGATATAGAAGACGGTTGTACAACGACGGATCTCGTTAGTCTAGATATAGAAGACGGTTGTGCAGACGGATCTCGTTAGTCTAGATATAAAAGACGGTTGTACAGACGGATCTCGTTAGTCTAGATATAGAGGACAGTTGTACAGACGGATCTCGTTAGTCTAGATATTGAAGACGTTTGTCCAACGACGTACCTCGTTAGTCTAGATATAGAAAACGGTTGTACAGACGGATCTCGTTAGTCTAGATATAGAAGACGGTTGTACAACGACGGATCTCGTTAGTCTAGATATAGAAGACGGTTGTGCAGACGGATCTCGTTAGTCTAGATATAAAAGACGGTTGTACAGACGGATCTCGTTAGTCTAGATATAGAGGACAGTTGTACAGACGGATCTCGTTAGTCTAGATATTGAAGACGTTTGTCCAACGACGTACCTCGTTAGTCTAGATATAGAAAACGGTTGTACAGACGGATCTCGTTAGTCTAGATATAGAAGACGGTTGTACAACGACGGATCTCGTTAATCTAGATATAGAAAACGGTTGTACAGACGGGTCTCGTTAGTCTAGATATAGAAGACGGTTGTACAGGCGGATCTCGTTGGTCTAGATATAGAGGACGGTTGTACAGACGGATCTCGTTAGTTTAGATATAGATGACGTTTGTCCAACGACGTATCTCGTTAGTCTAGATATAGAAGACGGTTGTACAGACGGATCGCGTTAGTCTAGATATAGAAGACGGTTGTACAGACGGATCCCGTTAGTCTAGATATAGAAGACGGTTGTATAACGAGAGATCTCGTTAGTCTAGATATAGAAAACGGTTGTACAGACGGATCGCGTTAGTCTAGATATAGAAGATGGTTGTACAACGACGTATCTCGTTAGTCTAGATATAGAAGGCGATTGTACAGACGGATCTCGTTAGTCTAGATATAGAAGACGGTTGTACAGACGGATCTCGTTAGTCTAGATATTGAAGACGTTTGTCCAACGACGTATCTCGTTAGTCTAGATATAGAAGACAGTTGTACAGACGGATCTCGTTAGTCTAGATATAGAAGACGGTTGTACAGACGGATCTCGTTAGTCTAGATATAGAAGACGGTTGTACAGACGGATCTCGTTAGTCTAGATATAGAAGACGGTTGTACAGACGGATCCCGTTAGTCTAGATATAGAAGACGGTTGTATAACGAGAGATCTCGTTAGTCTAGATATAGAAGACGGTTGTACAGACGGATCTCGTTAGTCTAGATATAGAAGACGGTTGTACAGCCGGATCTCGTTAGTCTAGATATAGAAGACGGTTGTACAGACGGATCTCGTTAGTCTAGATATACAAGACGGTTGTACAGACGGATCTCGTTAGTCTAGATATAGAAGACGGTTGTACAGACGGATCTCGTTAGTCTAGATATAGAAGACGGTTGTACAGACGGATCTCGTTAGTCTAGATATAGAAGACGTTTGTCCAACGACGTATCTCGTTAGTCTAGATATAGAAGACGGTTGTACAGACGGATCTCGTTAGTCTAGATATAGAAGACGGTTGTACAGACGGATCTCGTTAGTCTAGATATAGAAGACGGTTGTACAGACGGATCTCCTTAGTCTAGATATAGAAGACGTTTGTCCAACGACGTATCTCGTTAGTCTAGATATAGAAGACGGTTGTACAGACGGATCTCGTTAGTCTAGATATAGAAGACGGTTGTACAGACGGATCCCGTTAGTCTAGATATAGAAGACGGTTGTATAACGAGAGATCTCGTTAGTCTAGATATAGAAGACGGTTGTACAGACGGATCTCGTTAGTCTAGATATAGAAGACGGTTGTACAGCCGGATCTCGTTAGTCTAGATATAGAAGACGGTTGTACAGACGGATCTCGTTAGTCTAGATATAGAAGACGGTTGTACAGACGGATCTCGTTAGTCTAGATATAGAAGACGGTTGTACAGACGGACCTCGTTAGTCTAGATATAGAAGACGGTTGTACAGACGGATCTCGTTTGTCTAGATATAGAAGACGTTTGTCCAACGACGTATCTCGTTAGTCTAGATATAGAAGACGGTTGTACAGACGGATCTCGTTAGTCTAGATATAGAAGAACGTTGTACAGACGGGTCTCGTGAGTCTAGATAGAGAAGACGGTTGTACAGACGGATCTCGTTAGTCTAGATATAGAAGACGGTTGTACAGACGGATCTCGTTAGTCTAGATATTGAAGACGTTTGTCCAACGACGTATCTCGTTAGTCTAGATATAGAAGACGGTTGTACAGACGGATCTCGTTAGTCTAGATATAGAAGACGGTTGTACAGACGGATCTCGTTAGTCTAGATATAGAAGATGGTTGTACAACGACGTATCTCGTTCGTCTAGATATAGAAGGCGGTTGTACAGACGGATCTCGTTAGGCTAGATATAGAAGACGGTTGTACAGACGGATCTCGTTAGTCTAGATATTGAAGACGTTTGTCCAACGACGTACCTCGTTAGTCTAGATATAGAAAACGGTTGTACAGACGGATCTCGTTAGTCTAGATATAGAAGACGGTTGTACAACGACGGATCTCGTTAGTCTAGATATAGAAGACGGTTGTGCAGACGGATCTCGTTAGTCTAGATATAAAAGACGGTTGTACAGACGGATCTCGTTAGTCTAGATATAGAGGACAGTTGTACAGACGGATCTCGTTAGTCTAGATATTGAAGACGTTTGTCCAACGACGTACCTCGTTAGTCTAGATATAGAAAACGGTTGTACAGACGGATCTCGTTAGTCTAGATATAGAAGACGGTTGTACAACGACGGATCTCGTTAGTCTAGATATAGAAGACGGTTGTGCAGACGGATCTCGTTAGTCTAGATATAAAAGACGGTTGTACAGACGGATCTCGTTAGTCTAGATATAGAGGACAGTTGTACAGACGGATCTCGTTAGTCTAGATATTGAAGACGTTTGTCCAACGACGTACCTCGTTAGTCTAGATATAGAAAACGGTTGTACAGACGGATCTCGTTAGTCTAGATATAGAAGACGGTTGTACAGACGGATCTCGTTATTCTAGATATAGAAGACGGTTGTACAGACGGATCCCGTTAGTCTAGATATAGAAGACGGTTGTATAACGAGAGATCTCGTTAGTCTAGATATAGAAGACGATTATACAGACGGATCTCGTTAGTCTAGATATAGAAGACGGTTGTATAACGACGTATCTCGTTAGTCTAGATATAGAAGACGGTTGTACAGACGGATCTCGTTAGTCTAGACATAGAAGACGGTTGTACAGACGGATCCCGTTAGTCTAGATATAGAAGACGGTTGTACAGACGGATCTCGTTAGTCTAGATATAGAAGACGGTTGTATAACGAGAGATCTCGTTAGTCTAGATATAGAAGACGGTTGTACAGACGGATCTCGTTAGTCTAGATATAGAAGACGGTTGTACAGCCGGATCTCGTTAGTCTAGATATAGAAGACGGTTGTATAACGAGAGATCTCGTTAGTCTAGATATAGAAGACGATTATACAGACGGATCTCGTTAGTCTAGATATAGAAGACGGTTGTACAACGACGGATCTCGTTAGTCTAGATATAGAAGACGGTTGTGCAGACGGATCTCGTTAGTCTAGATATAAAAGACGGTTGTACAGACGGATCTCGTTAGTCTAGATATAGAGGACAGTTGTACAGACGGATCTCGTTAGTCTAGATATTGAAGACGTTTGTCCAACGACGTACCTCGTTAGTCTAGATATAGAGGACGGTTGTACAGACGGATCTCGTTAGTCTAGATATAGATGACGGTTGTACAGACGGATCTCGTTAGTCTAGATATAGAAGAAGGTTGTACAGACGGGTCTCGTGAGTCTAGATAGAGAAGACGGTTGTACAGACGGATCTCGTTAGTCTAGATATAGAAGACGGTTGTACAGACGGATCTCGTTAGTCTAGATATAGAAGACGTTTGTCCAACGACGTATCTCGTTAGTCTAGATATAGAAGACGGTTGTACAGACGGATCGCGTTAGTCTGGATATAGAAGACGGTTGTACAGACGGATCCCGTTAGTCTAGATATAGAAGACGGTTGTATAACGAGAGATCTCGTTAGTCTAGATATAGAAAACGGTTGTACAGACGGATCGCGTTAGTCTAGATATAGAAGATGGTTGTACAACGACGTATCTCGTTAGTCTAGATATAGAAGGCGGTTGTACAGACGGATCTCGTTAGTCTAGATATAGAAGACGGTTGTACAGACGGATCTCGTTAGTCTAGATATTGAAGACGTTTGTCCAACGACGTATCTCGTTAGTCTAGATATAGAAGACAGTTGTACAGACGGATCTCGTTAGTCTAGATATAGAAGACGGTTGTACAGACGGATCTCGTTAGTCTAGATATAGAAGACGGTTGTACAGACGGATCTCGTTAGTCTAGATATAGAAGACAGTGGTACAGACGGATCTCGTTAGTCTAGATATAGAAGAAGGTTGTACAGACGGGTCTCGTGAGTCTAGATAGAGAAGACGGTTGTACAGACGGGTCTCGTTAGTCTAGATACAGAAGACGGTTGTATAGACGGATCTCATTAGTCTAGATATAGAAGACGGTTGTACAGACGGATCTCGTTATTCTAGATATAGAAGACGGTTGTACAGACGGATCCCGTTAGTCTAGATATAGAAGACGGTTGTATAACGAGAGATCTCGTTAGTCTAGATATAGAAGACGATTATACAGACGGATCTCGTTAGTCTAGATATAGAAGACGGTTGTATAACGACGTATCTCGTTAGTCTAGATATAGAAGACGGTTGTACAGACGGATCTCGTTAGTCTAGACATAGAAGACGGTTGTACAGACGGATCCCGTTAGTCTAGATATAGAAGACGGTTGTACAGACGGATCTCGTTAGTCTAGATATAGAAGACGGTTGTATAACGAGAGATCTCGTTAGTCTAGATATAGAAGACGGTTGTACAGACGGATCTCGTTAGTCTAGATATAGAAGACGGTTGTACAGCCGGATCTCGTTAGTCTAGATATAGAAGACGGTTGTACAGACGGATCTCGTTAGTCTAGATATACAAGACGGTTGTACAGACGGATCTCGTTAGTCTAGATATAGAAGACGGTTGTACAGACGGATCTCGTTAGTCTAGATATAGAAGACGGTTGTACAGACGGATCTCGTTAGTCTAGATATAGAAGACGTTTGTCCAACGACGTATCTCGTTAGTCTAGATATAGAAGACGGTTGTACAGACGGATCTCGTTAGTCTAGATATAGAAGACGGTTGTACAGACGGATCTCGTTAGTCTAGATATAGAAGACGGTTGTACAGACGGATCTCGTTAGTCTAGATATAGAAGACGTTTGTCCAACGACGTATCTCGTCAGTCTAGATATAGAAGACGGTTGTACAGACGGATCTCGTTAGTCTAGATATAGAAGACGGTTGTACAGACGGATCCCGTTAGTCTAGATATAGAAGACGGTTGTATAACGAGAGATCTCGTTAGTCTAGATATAGAAAACGGTTGTACAGACGGATCGCGTTAGTCTAGATATAGAAGATGGTTGTACAACGACGTATCTCGTTAGTCTAGATATAGAAGGCGGTTGTACAGACGGATCTCGTTAGTCTAGATATAGAAGACGGTTGTACAGACGGATCTCGTTAGTCTAGATATTGAAGACGTTTGTCCAACGACGTATCTCGTTAGTCTAGATATAGAAGACAGTTGTACAGACGGATCTCGTTAGTCTAGATATAGAAGACGGTTGTACAGACGGATCTCGTTAGTCTAGATATAGAAGACGGTTGTACAGACGGATCTCGTTAGTCTAGATATAGAAGACAGTGGTACAGACGGATCTCGTTAGTCTAGATATAGAAGAAGGTTGTACAGACGGGTCTCGTGAGTCTAGATAGAGAAGACGGTTGTACAGACGGGTCTCGTTAGTCTAGATACAGAAGACGGTTGTATAGACGGATCTCATTAGTCTAGATATAGAAGACGGTTGTACAGACGGATCTCGTTATTCTAGATATAGAAGACGGTTGTACAGACGGATCCCGTTAGTCTAGATATAGAAGATGGTTGTATAACGAGAGATCTCGTTAGTCTAGATATAGAAGACGATTATACAGACGGATCTCGTTAGTCTAGATATAGAAGACGGTTGTATAACGACGTATCTCGTTAGTCTAGATATAGAAGACGGTTGTACAGACGGATCTCGTTAGTCTAGACATAGAAGACGGTTGTACAGACGGATCCCGTTAGTCTAGATATAGAAGACGGTTGTACAGACGGATCTCGTTAGTCTAGATATAGAAGACGGTTGTATAACGAGAGATCTCGTTAGTCTAGATATAGAAGACGGTTGTACAGACGGATCTCGTTAGTCTAGATATAGAAGACGGTTGTACAGCCGGATCTCGTTAGTCTAGATATAGAAGACGGTTGTACAGACGGATCTCGTTAGTCTAGATATACAAGACGGTTGTACAGACGGATCTCGTTAGTCTAGATATAGAAGACGGTTGTACAGACGGATCTCGTTAGTCTAGATATAGAAGACGGTTGTACAGACGGATCTCGTTAGTCTAGATATAGAAGACGTTTGTCCAACGACGTATCTCGTTAGTCTAGATATAGAAGACGGTTGTACAGACGGATCTCGTTAGTCTAGATATAGAAGACGGTTGTACAGACGGATCTCGTTAGTCTAGATATAGAAGACGGTTGTACAGACGGATCTCGTTAGTCTAGATATAGAAGACGTTTGTCCAACGACGTATCTCGTTAGTCTAGATATAGAAGACGGTTGTACAGACGGATCTCGTTAGTCTAGATATAGAAGACGGTTGTACAGACGGATCCCGTTAGTCTAGATATAGAAGACGGTTGTATAACGAGAGATCTCGTTAGTCTAGATATAGAAGACGGTTGTACAGACGGATCTCGTTAGTCTAGATATAGAAGACGGTTGTACAGCCGGATCTCGTTAGTCTAGATATAGAAGACGGTTGTACAGACGGATCTCGTTAGTCTAGATATAGAAGACGGTTGTACAGACGGATCTCGTTAGTCTAGATATAGAAGACGGTTGTACAGACGGACCTCGTTAGTCTAGATATAGAAGACGGTTGTACAGACGGATCTCGTTTGTCTAGATATAGAAGACGTTTGTCCAACGACGTATCTCGTTAGTCTAGATATAGAAGACGGTTGTACAGACGGATCTCGTTAGTCTAGATATAGAAGAACGTTGTACAGACGGGTCTCGTGAGTCTAGATAGAGAAGACGGTTGTACAGACGGATCTCGTTAGTCTAGATATAGAAGACGGTTGTACAGACGGATCTCGTTAGTCTAGATATTGAAGACGTTTGTCCAACGACGTATCTCGTTAGTCTAGATATAGAAGACGGTTGTACAGACGGATCTCGTTATTCTAGATATAGAAGACGGTTGTACAGACGGATCCCGTTAGTCTAGATATAGAAGACGGTTGTATAACGAGAGATCTCGTTAGTCTAGATATAGAAGACGATTATACAGACGGATCTCGTTAGTCTAGATATAGAAGACGGTTGTATAACGACGTATCTCGTTAGTCTAGATATAGAAGACGGTTGTACAGACGGATCTCGTTAGTCTAGACATAGAAGACGGTTGTACAGACGGATCCCGTTAGTCTAGATATAGAAGACGGTTGTACAGACGGATCTCGTTAGTCTAGATATAGAAGACGGTTGTATAACGAGAGATCTCGTTAGTCTAGATATAGAAGACGGTTGTACAGACGGATCTCGTTAGTCTAGATATAGAAGACGGTTGTACAGCCGGATCTCGTTAGTCTAGATATAGAAGACGGTTGTACAGACGGATCTCGTTAGTCTAGATATACAAGACGGTTGTACAGACGGATCTCGTTAGTCTAGATATAGAAGACGGTTGTACAGACGGATCTCGTTAGTCTAGATATAGAAGACGGTTGTACAGACGGATCTCGTTAGTCTAGATATAGAAGACGTTTGTCCAACGACGTATCTCGTTAGTCTAGATATAGAAGACGGTTGTACAGACGGATCTCGTTAGTCTAGATATAGAAGACGGTTGTACAGACGGATCTCGTTAGTCTAGATATAGAAGACGGTTGTACAGACGGATCTCGTTAGTCTAGATATAGAAGACGTTTGTCCAACGACGTATCTCGTTAGTCTAGATATAGAAGACGGTTGTACAGACGGATCTCGTTAGTCTAGATATAGAAGACGGTTGTACAGACGGATCCCGTTAGTCTAGATATAGAAGACGGTTGTATAACGAGAGATCTCGTTAGTCTAGATATAGAAGACGGTTGTACAGACGGATCTCGTTAGTCTAGATATAGAAGACGGTTGTACAGCCGGATCTCGTTAGTCTAGATATAGAAGACGGTTGTACAGACGGATCTCGTTAGTCTAGATATAGAAGACGGTTGTACAGACGGATCTCGTTAGTCTAGATATAGAAGACGGTTGTACAGACGGACCTCGTTAGTCTAGATATAGAAGACGGTTGTACAGACGGATCTCGTTTGTCTAGATATAGAAGACGTTTGTCCAACGACGTATCTCGTTAGTCTAGATATAGAAGACGGTTGTACAGACGGATCTCGTTAGTCTAGATATAGAAGAACGTTGTACAGACGGGTCTCGTGAGTCTAGATAGAGAAGACGGTTGTACAGACGGATCTCGTTAGTCTAGATATAGAAGACGGTTGTACAGACGGATCTCGTTAGTCTAGATATTGAAGACGTTTGTCCAACGACGTATCTCGTTAGTCTAGATATAGAAGACGGTTGTACAGACGGATCTCGTTAGTCTAGATATAGAAGACGGTTGTACAGACGGATCTCGTTAGTCTAGATATAGAAGATGGTTGTACAACGACGTATCTCGTTCGTCTAGATATAGAAGGCGGTTGTACAGACGGATCTCGTTAGTCTAGATATAGAAGACGGTTGTACAGACGGATCTCGTTAGTCTAGATATTGAAGACGTTTGTCCAACGACGTACCTCGTTAGTCTAGATATAGAAAACGGTTGTACAGACGGATCTCGTTAGTCTAGATATAGAAGACGGTTGTACAACGACGGATCTCGTTAGTCTAGATATAGAAGACGGTTGTGCAGACGGATCTCGTTAGTCTAGATATAAAAGACGGTTGTACAGACGGATCTCGTTAGTCTAGATATAGAGGACAGTTGTACAGACGGATCTCGTTAGTCTAGATATTGAAGACGTTTGTCCAACGACGTACCTCGTTAGTCTAGATATAGAAAACGGTTGTACAGACGGATCTCGTTAGTCTAGATATAGAAGACGGTTGTACAACGACGGATCTCGTTAGTCTAGATATAGAAGACGGTTGTGCAGACGGATCTCGTTAGTCTAGATATAAAAGACGGTTGTACAGACGGATCTCGTTAGTCTAGATATAGAGGACAGTTGTACAGACGGATCTCGTTAGTCTAGATATTGAAGACGTTTGTCCAACGACGTACCTCGTTAGTCTAGATATAGAAAACGGTTGTACAGACGGATCTCGTTAGTCTAGATATAGAAGACGGTTGTACAACGACGGATCTCGTTAATCTAGATATAGAAAACGGTTGTACAGACGGGTCTCGTTAGTCTAGATATAGAAGACGGTTGTACAGGCGGATCTCGTTGGTCTAGATATAGAGGACGGTTGTACAGACGGATCTCGTTAGTTTAGATATAGATGACGTTTGTCCAACGACGTATCTCGTTAGTCTAGATATAGAAGACGGTTGTACAGACGGATCGCGTTAGTCTAGATATAGAAGACGGTTGTACAGACGGATCCCGTTAGTCTAGATATAGAAGACGGTTGTATAACGAGAGATCTCGTTAGTCTAGATATAGAAAACGGTTGTACAGACGGATCGCGTTAGTCTAGATATAGAAGATGGTTGTACAACGACGTATCTCGTTAGTCTAGATATAGAAGGCGATTGTACAGACGGATCTCGTTAGTCTAGATATAGAAGACGGTTGTACAGACGGATCTCGTTAGTCTAGATATTGAAGACGTTTGTCCAACGACGTATCTCGTTAGTCTAGATATAGAAGACAGTTGTACAGACGGATCTCGTTAGTCTAGATATAGAAGACGGTTGTACAGACGGATCTCGTTAGTCTAGATATAGAAGACGGTTGTACAGACGGATCTCGTTAGTCTAGATATAGAAGACGGTTGTACAGACGGATCCCGTTAGTCTAGATATAGAAGACGGTTGTATAACGAGAGATCTCGTTAGTCTAGATATAGAAGACGGTTGTACAGACGGATCTCGTTAGTCTAGATATAGAAGACGGTTGTACAGCCGGATCTCGTTAGTCTAGATATAGAAGACGGTTGTACAGACGGATCTCGTTAGTCTAGATATACAAGACGGTTGTACAGACGGATCTCGTTAGTCTAGATATAGAAGACGGTTGTACAGACGGATCTCGTTAGTCTAGATATAGAAGACGGTTGTACAGACGGATCTCGTTAGTCTAGATATAGAAGACGTTTGTCCAACGACGTATCTCGTTAGTCTAGATATAGAAGACGGTTGTACAGACGGATCTCGTTAGTCTAGATATAGAAGACGGTTGTACAGACGGATCTCGTTAGTCTAGATATAGAAGACGGTTGTACAGACGGATCTCCTTAGTCTAGATATAGAAGACGTTTGTCCAACGACGTATCTCGTTAGTCTAGATATAGAAGACGGTTGTACAGACGGATCTCGTTAGTCTAGATATAGAAGACGGTTGTACAGACGGATCCCGTTAGTCTAGATATAGAAGACGGTTGTATAACGAGAGATCTCGTTAGTCTAGATATAGAAGACGGTTGTACAGACGGATCTCGTTAGTCTAGATATAGAAGACGGTTGTACAGCCGGATCTCGTTAGTCTAGATATAGAAGACGGTTGTACAGACGGATCTCGTTAGTCTAGATATAGAAGACGGTTGTACAGACGGATCTCGTTAGTCTAGATATAGAAGACGGTTGTACAGACGGACCTCGTTAGTCTAGATATAGAAGACGGTTGTACAGACGGATCTCGTTTGTCTAGATATAGAAGACGTTTGTCCAACGACGTATCTCGTTAGTCTAGATATAGAAGACGGTTGTACAGACGGATCTCGTTAGTCTAGATATAGAAGAACGTTGTACAGACGGGTCTCGTGAGTCTAGAAAGAGAAGACGGTTGTACAGACGGATCTCGTTAGTCTAGATATAGAAGACGGTTGTACAGACGGATCTCGTTAGTCTAGATATTGAAGACGTTTGTCCAACGACGTATCTCGTTAGTCTAGATATAGAAGACGGTTGTACAGACGGATCTCGTTAGTCTAGATATAGAAGACGGTTGTACAGACGGATCTCGTTAGTCTAGATATAGAAGATGGTTGTACAACGACGTATCTCGTTCGTCTAGATATAGAAGGCGGTTGTACAGACGGATCTCGTTAGGCTAGATATAGAAGACGGTTGTACAGACGGATCTCGTTAGTCTAGATATTGAAGACGTTTGTCCAACGACGTACCTCGTTAGTCTAGATATAGAAAACGGTTGTACAGACGGATCTCGTTAGTCTAGATATAGAAGACGGTTGTACAACGACGGATCTCGTTAGTCTAGATATAGAAGACGGTTGTGCAGACGGATCTCGTTAGTCTAGATATAAAAGACGGTTGTACAGACGGATCTCGTTAGTCTAGATATAGAGGACAGTTGTACAGACGGATCTCGTTAGTCTAGATATTGAAGACGTTTGTCCAACGACGTACCTCGTTAGTCTAGATATAGAAAACGGTTGTACAGACGGATCTCGTTAGTCTAGATATAGAAGACGGTTGTACAACGACGGATCTCGTTAGTCTAGATATAGAAGACGGTTGTGCAGACGGATCTCGTTAGTCTAGATATAAAAGACGGTTGTACAGACGGATCTCGTTAGTCTAGATATAGAGGACAGTTGTACAGACGGATCTCGTTAGTCTAGATATTGAAGACGTTTGTCCAACGACGTACCTCGTTAGTCTAGATATAGAAAACGGTTGTACAGACGGATCTCGTTAGTCTAGATATAGAAGACGGTTGTACAACGACGGATCTCGTTAATCTAGATATAGAAAACGGTTGTACAGACGGGTCTCGTTAGTCTAGATATAGAAGACGGTTGTACAGGCGGATCTCGTTGGTCTAGATATAGAGGACGGTTGTACAGACGGATCTCGTTAGTTTAGATATAGATGACGTTTGTCCAACGACGTATCTCGTTAGTCTAGATATAGAAGACGGTTGTACAGACGGATCGCGTTAGTCTAGATATAGAAGACGGTTGTACAGACGGATCCCGTTAGTCTAGATATAGAAGACGGTTGTATAACGAGAGATCTCGTTAGTCTAGATATAGAAAACGGTTTTACAGACGGATCGCGTTAGTCTAGATATAGAAGATGGTTGTACAACGACGTATCTCGTTAGTCTAGATATAGAAGGCGATTGTACAGACGGATCTCGTTAGTCTAGATATAGAAGACGGTTGTACAGACGGATCTCGTTAGTCTAGATATTGAAGACGTTTGTCCAACGACGTATCTCGTTAGTCTAGATATAGAAGACAGTTGTACAGACGGATCTCGTTAGTCTAGATATAGAAGACGGTTGTACAGACGGATCTCGTTAGTCTAGATATAGAAGACGTTTGTCCAACGACGTATCTCGTTAGTCTAGATATAGAAGACGGTTGTACAGACGGATCTCGTTAGTCTTGATATAGAAGAACGTTGTACAGACGGGTCTCGTGAGTCTAGATAGAGAAGACGGTTGTACAGACGGATCTCGTTAGTCTAGATATAGAAGACGGTTGTACAGACGGATCTCGTTAGTCTAGATATAGAAGACGGTTGTACAGACGGATCTCGTTAGTCTAGATATTGAAGACGTTTGTCCAAGGACGTATCTCGTTAGTCTAGATATAGAAGACGGTTGTACAGACGGATCTCGTTAGTCTAGATATAGAAGACGGTTGTACAGACGGATGTCGTTAGTCTAGATATAGAAGATGGTTGTACAACGACGTATCTCGTTCATCTAGATATAGAAGGCGGTTGTGCAGACGGAACTCGTTAGTCTAGATATAGAAGACGGTTGTACAGACGGATCTCGTTAGTCTAGATATTGAAGACGTTTGTCCAACGACGTACCTCGTTAGTCTAGATATAGAAAACGGTTGTACAGACGGATCTCGTTAGTCTAGATATAGAAGACGGTTGTACAGACGGATCTCGTTAGTCTAGATATAGAAGACGGTTGTACAACGACGGATCTCGTTAGTCTAGATATAGAAGACGGTTGTGCAGACGGATCTCGTTAGTCTAGATATAAAAGACGGTTGTACAGACGGATCTCGTTAGTCTAGATATAGAGGACGGTTGTACAGACGATCTCGTTAGTCTAGATATTGAAGACGTTTGTCCAACGACGTACCTCGTTAGTCTAGATATAGAAAACGGTTGTACAGACGGATCTCGTTAGTCTAGATATAGAAGAGGGTTGTACAACGACGGATCGCGTTAGTCTAGATATAGAAAACGGTTGTACAGACGGGTCTCGTTAGTCTAGATATAGAAGACGGTTGTACAGACGGATCTCGTGAGTCTAGATATAGAAGACGGTTGTACAGGCGGATCTCGTTGGTCTAGACATAGAGGACGGTTGTACAGACGGATCTCGTTAGTCTAGATATAGATGACGGTTGTACAGACGGATCTCGTTAGTCTAGATATAGAAGAAGGTTGTACAGACGGGTCTCGTGAGTCTAGATAGAGAAGACGGTTGTACAGACGGATCTCGTTAGTCTAGATATAGAAGATGGTTGTACAACGACGTATCTCGTTCGTCTAGATATAGAAGGCGGTTGTACAGACGGAACTCGTTAGTCTAGATATAGAAGACGGTTGTACAGACGGATCTCGTTAGTCTAGATATTGAAGACGTTTGTCCAACGACGTACCTCGTTAGTCTAGATATAGAAAACGGTTGTACAGACGGATCTCGTTAGTCTAGATATAGAAGACGGTTGTACAACGACGGATCTCGTTAGTCTAGATATAGAAGACGGTTGTGCAGACGGATCTCGTTAGTCTAGATATAAAAGACGGTTGTACAGACGGATCTCGTTAGTCTAGATATAGAGGACGGTTGTACAGACGATCTCGTTAGTCTAGATATTGAAGACGTTTGTCCAACGACGTACCTCGTTAGTCTAGATATAGAAAACGGTTGTACAGACGGATCTCGTTAGTCTAGATATAGAAGAGGGTTGTACAACGACGGATCGCGTTAGTCTAGATATAGAAAACGGTTGTACAGACGGATCTCGTTAGTCTAGATATAGAAGACGGTTGTACAGACGGATCTCGTGAGTCTAGATATAGAAGACGGTTGTACAGGCGGATCTCGTTGGTCTAGATATAGAGGACGGTTGTACAGACGGATCTCGTTAGTCTAGATATAGAAAACGGTTGTACAGACGGATCCCGTTAGTCTAGATATAGAAGACGGTTGTACAGACGGATCTCGTTAGTCTAGATATAGAAGACGGTTGTATAACGAGAGATCTCGTTAGTCTAGATATAGAAGACGGTTGTACAGACGGATCTCGTTAGTCTAGATATAGAAGACGGTTGTACAGCCGGATCTCGTTAGTCTAGATATAGAAGACGGTTGTACAGACGGATCTCGTTAGTCTAGATATACAAGACGGTTGTACAGACGGATCTCGTTAGTCTAGATATAGAAGACGGTTGTACAGACGGATCTCGTTAGTCTAGATATAGAAGACGGTTGTACAGACGGATCTCGTTAGTCTAGATATAGAAGACGTTTGTCCAACGACGTATCTCGTTAGTCTAGATATAGAAGACGGTTGTACAGACGGATCTCGTTAGTCTAGATATAGAAGACGGTTGTACAGACGGATCTCGTTAGTCTAGATATAGAAGACGGTTGTACAGACGGATCTCGTTAGTCTAGATATAGAAGACGTTTGTCCAACGACGTATCTCGTCAGTCTAGATATAGAAGACGGTTGTACAGACGGATCTCGTTAGTCTAGATATAGAAGACGGTTGTACAGACGGAACCCGTTAGTCTAGATATAGAAGACGGTTGTATAACGAGAGATCTCGTTAGTCTAGATATAGAAAACGGTTGTACAGACGGATCGCGTTAGTCTAGATATAGAAGATGGTTGTACAACGACGTATCTCGTTAGTCTAGATATAGAAGGCGGTTGTACAGACGGATCTCGTTAGTCTAGATATAGAAGACGGTTGTACAGACGGATCTCGTTAGTCTAGATATTGAAGACGTTTGTCCAACGACGTATCTCGTTAGTCTAGATATAGAAGACAGTTGTACAGACGGATCTCGTTAGTCTAGATATAGAAGACGGTTGTACAGACGGATCTCGTTAGTCTAGATATAGAAGACGGTTGTACAGACGGATCTCGTTAGTCTAGATATAGAAGACAGTGGTACAGACGGATCTCGTTAGTCTAGATATAGAAGAAGGTTGTACAGACGGGTCTCGTGAGTCTAGATAGAGAAGACGGTTGTACAGACGGGTCTCGTTAGTCTAGATACAGAAGACGGTTGTATAGACGGATCTCATTAGTCTAGATATAGAAGACGGTTGTACAGACGGATCTCGTTATTCTAGATATAGAAGACGGTTGTACAGACGGATCCCGTTAGTCTAGATATAGAAGACGGTTGTATAACGAGAGATCTCGTTAGTCTAGATATAGAAGACGATTATACAGACGGATCTCGTTAGTCTAGATATAGAAGACGGTTGTATAACGACGTATCTCGTTAGTCTAGATATAGAAGACGGTTGTACAGACGGATCTCGTTAGTCTAGACATAGAAGACGGTTGTACAGACGGATCCCGTTAGTCTAGATATAGAAGACGGTTGTACAGACGGATCTCGTTAGTCTAGATATAGAAGACGGTTGTATAACGAGAGATCTCGTTAGTCTAGATATAGAAGACGGTTGTACAGACGGATCTCGTTAGTCTAGATATAGAAGACGGTTGTACAGCCGGATCTCGTTAGTCTAGATATAGAAGACGGTTGTACAGACGGATCTCGTTAGTCTAGATATACAAGACGGTTGTACAGACGGATCTCGTTAGTCTAGATATAGAAGACGGTTGTACAGACGGATCTCGTTAGTCTAGATATAGAAGACGGTTGTACAGACGGATCTCGTTAGTCTAGATATAGAAGACGTTTGTCCAACGACGTATCTCGTTAGTCTAGATATAGAAGACGGTTGTACAGACGGATCTCGTTAGTCTAGATATAGAAGACGGTTGTACAGACGGATCTCGTTAGTCTAGATATAGAAGACGGTTGTACAGACGGATCTCGTTAGTCTAGATATAGAAGACGTTTGTCCAACGACGTATCTCGTTAGTCTAGATATAGAAGACGGTTGTACAGACGGATCTCGTTAGTCTAGATATAGAAGACGGTTGTACAGACGGATCCCGTTAGTCTAGATATAGAAGACGGTTGTATAACGAGAGATCTCGTTAGTCTAGATATAGAAGACGGTTGTACAGACGGATCTCGTTAGTCTAGATATAGAAGACGGTTGTACAGCCGGATCTCGTTAGTCTAGATATAGAAGACGGTTGTACAGACGGATCTCGTTAGTCTAGATATAGAAGACGGTTGTACAGACGGATCTCGTTAGTCTAGATATAGAAGACGGTTGTACAGACGGACCTCGTTAGTCTAGATATAGAAGACGGTTGTACAGACGGATCTCGTTTGTCTAGATATAGAAGACGTTTGTCCAACGACGTATCTCGTTAGTCTAGATATAGAAGACGGTTGTACAGACGGATCTCGTTAGTCTAGATATAGAAGAACGTTGTACAGACGGGTCTCGTGAGTCTAGATAGAGAAGACGGTTGTACAGACGGATCTCGTTAGTCTAGATATAGAAGACGGTTGTACAGACGGATCTCGTTAGTCTAGATATTGAAGACGTTTGTCCAACGACGTATCTCGTTAGTCTAGATATAGAAGACGGTTGTACAGACGGATCTCGTTATTCTAGATATAGAAGACGGTTGTACAGACGGATCCCGTTAGTCTAGATATAGAAGACGGTTGTATAACGAGAGATCTCGTTAGTCTAGATATAGAAGACGATTATACAGACGGATCTCGTTAGTCTAGATATAGAAGACGGTTGTATAACGACGTATCTCGTTAGTCTAGATATAGAAGACGGTTGTACAGACGGATCTCGTTAGTCTAGACATAGAAGACGGTTGTACAGACGGATCCCGTTAGTCTAGATATAGAAGACGGTTGTACAGACGGATCTCGTTAGTCTAGATATAGAAGACGGTTGTATAACGAGAGATCTCGTTAGTCTAGATATAGAAGACGGTTGTACAGACGGATCTCGTTAGTCTAGATATAGAAGACGGTTGTACAGCCGGATCTCGTTAGTCTAGATATAGAAGACGGTTGTACAGACGGATCTCGTTAGTCTAGATATACAAGACGGTTGTACAGACGGATCTCGTTAGTCTAGATATAGAAGACGGTTGTACAGACGGATCTCGTTAGTCTAGATATAGAAGACGGTTGTACAGACGGATCTCGTTAGTCTAGATATAGAAGACGTTTGTCCAACGACGTATCTCGTTAGTCTAGATATAGAAGACGGTTGTACAGACGGATCTCGTTAGTCTAGATATAGAAGACGGTTGTACAGACGGATCTCGTTAGTCTAGATATAGAAGACGGTTGTACAGACGGATCTCGTTAGTCTAGATATAGAAGACGTTTGTCCAACGACGTATCTCGTTAGTCTAGATATAGAAGACGGTTGTACAGACGGATCTCGTTAGTCTAGATATAGAAGACGGTTGTACAGACGGATCCCGTTAGTCTAGATATAGAAGACGGTTGTATAACGAGAGATCTCGTTAGTCTAGATATAGAAGACGGTTGTACAGACGGATCTCGTTAGTCTAGATATAGAAGACGGTTGTACAGCCGGATCTCGTTAGTCTAGATATAGAAGACGGTTGTACAGACGGATCTCGTTAGTCTAGATATAGAAGACGGTTGTACAGACGGATCTCGTTAGTCTAGATATAGAAGACGGTTGTACAGACGGACCTCGTTAGTCTAGATATAGAAGACGGTTGTACAGACGGATCTCGTTTGTCTAGATATAGAAGACGTTTGTCCAACGACGTATCTCGTTAGTCTAGATATAGAAGACGGTTGTACAGACGGATCTCGTTAGTCTAGATATAGAAGAACGTTGTACAGACGGGTCTCGTGAGTCTAGATAGAGAAGACGGTTGTACAGACGGATCTCGTTAGTCTAGATATAGAAGACGGTTGTACAGACGGATCTCGTTAGTCTAGATATTGAAGACGTTTGTCCAACGACGTATCTCGTTAGTCTAGATATAGAAGACGGTTGTACAGACGGATCTCGTTAGTCTAGATATAGAAGACGGTTGTACAGACGGATCTCGTTAGTCTAGATATAGAAGATGGTTGTACAACGACGTATCTCGTTCGTCTAGATATAGAAGGCGGTTGTACAGACGGATCTCGTTAGTCTAGATATAGAAGACGGTTGTACAGACGGATCTCGTTAGTCTAGATATTGAAGACGTTTGTCCAACGACGTACCTCGTTAGTCTAGATATAGAAAACGGTTGTACAGACGGATCTCGTTAGTCTAGATATAGAAGACGGTTGTACAACGACGGATCTCGTTAGTCTAGATATAGAAGACGGTTGTGCAGACGGATCTCGTTAGTCTAGATATAAAAGACGGTTGTACAGACGGATCTCGTTAGTCTAGATATAGAGGACAGTTGTACAGACGGATCTCGTTAGTCTAGATATTGAAGACGTTTGTCCAACGACGTACCTCGTTAGTCTAGATATAGAAAACGGTTGTACAGACGGATCTCGTTAGTCTAGATATAGAAGACGGTTGTACAACGACGGATCTCGTTAGTCTAGATATAGAAGACGGTTGTGCAGACGGATCTCGTTAGTCTAGATATAAAAGACGGTTGTACAGACGGATCTCGTTAGTCTAGATATAGAGGACAGTTGTACAGACGGATCTCGTTAGTCTAGATATTGAAGACGTTTGTCCAACGACGTACCTCGTTAGTCTAGATATAGAAAACGGTTGTACAGACGGATCTCGTTAGTCTAGATATAGAAGACGGTTGTACAACGACGGATCTCGTTAATCTAGATATAGAAAACGGTTGTACAGACGGGTCTCGTTAGTCTAGATATAGAAGACGGTTGTACAGGCGGATCTCGTTGGTCTAGATATAGAGGACGGTTGTACAGACGGATCTCGTTAGTTTAGATATAGATGACGTTTGTCCAACGACGTATCTCGTTAGTCTAGATATAGAAGACGGTTGTACAGACGGATCGCGTTAGTCTAGATATAGAAGACGGTTGTACAGACGGATCCCGTTAGTCTAGATATAGAAGACGGTTGTATAACGAGAGATCTCGTTAGTCTAGATATAGAAAACGGTTGTACAGACGGATCGCGTTAGTCTAGATATAGAAGATGGTTGTACAACGACGTATCTCGTTAGTCTAGATATAGAAGGCGATTGTACAGACGGATCTCGTTAGTCTAGATATAGAAGACGGTTGTACAGACGGATCTCGTTAGTCTAGATATTGAAGACGTTTGTCCAACGACGTATCTCGTTAGTCTAGATATAGAAGACAGTTGTACAGACGGATCTCGTTAGTCTAGATATAGAAGACGGTTGTACAGACGGATCTCGTTAGTCTAGATATAGAAGACGGTTGTACAGACGGATCTCGTTAGTCTAGATATAGAAGACGGTTGTACAGACGGATCCCGTTAGTCTAGATATAGAAGACGGTTGTATAACGAGAGATCTCGTTAGTCTAGATATAGAAGACGGTTGTACAGACGGATCTCGTTAGTCTAGATATAGAAGACGGTTGTACAGCCGGATCTCGTTAGTCTAGATATAGAAGACGGTTGTACAGACGGATCTCGTTAGTCTAGATATACAAGACGGTTGTACAGACGGATCTCGTTAGTCTAGATATAGAAGACGGTTGTACAGACGGATCTCGTTAGTCTAGATATAGAAGACGGTTGTACAGACGGATCTCGTTAGTCTAGATATAGAAGACGTTTGTCCAACGACGTATCTCGTTAGTCTAGATATAGAAGACGGTTGTACAGACGGATCTCGTTAGTCTAGATATAGAAGACGGTTGTACAGACGGATCTCGTTAGTCTAGATATAGAAGACGGTTGTACAGACGGATCTCGTTAGTCTAGATATAGAAGACGTTTGTCCAACGACGTATCTCGTTAGTCTAGATATAGAAGACGGTTGTACAGACGGATCTCGTTAGTCTAGATATAGAAGACGGTTGTACAGACGGATCCCGTTAGTCTAGATATAGAAGACGGTTGTATAACGAGAGATCTCGTTAGTCTAGATATAGAAGACGGTTGTACAGACGGATCTCGTTAGTCTAGATATAGAAGACGGTTGTACAGCCGGATCTCGTTAGTCTAGATATAGAAGACGGTTGTACAGACGGATCTCGTTAGTCTAGATATAGAAGACGGTTGTACAGACGGATCTCGTTAGTCTAGATATAGAAGACGGTTGTACAGACGGACCTCGTTAGTCTAGATATAGAAGACGGTTGTACAGACGGATCTCGTTTGTCTAGATATAGAAGACGTTTGTCCAACGACGTATCTCGTTAGTCTAGATATAGAAGACGGTTGTACAGACGGATCTCGTTAGTCTAGATATAGAAGAACGTTGTACAGACGGGTCTCGTGAGTCTAGATAGAGAAGACGGTTGTACAGACGGATCTCGTTAGTCTAGATATAGAAGACGGTTGTACAGACGGATCTCGTTAGTCTAGATATTGAAGACGTTTGTCCAACGACGTATCTCGTTAGTCTAGATATAGAAGACGGTTGTACAGACGGATCTCGTTAGTCTAGATATAGAAGACGGTTGTACAGACGGATCTCGTTAGTCTAGATATAGAAGATGGTTGTACAACGACGTATCTCGTTCGTCTAGATATAGAAGGCGGTTGTACAGACGGATCTCGTTAGTCTAGATATAGAAGACGGTTGTACAGACGGATCTCGTTAGTCTAGATATTGAAGACGTTTGTCCAACGACGTACCTCGTTAGTCTAGATATAGAAAACGGTTGTACAGACGGATCTCGTTAGTCTAGATATAGAAGACGGTTGTACAACGACGGATCTCGTTAGTCTAGATATAGAAGACGGTTGTGCAGACGGATCTCGTTAGTCTAGATATAAAAGACGGTTGTACAGACGGATCTCGTTAGTCTAGATATAGAGGACAGTTGTACAGACGGATCTCGTTAGTCTAGATATTGAAGACGTTTGTCCAACGACGTACCTCGTTAGTCTAGATATAGAAAACGGTTGTACAGACGGATCTCGTTAGTCTAGATATAGAAGACGGTTGTACAACGACGGATCTCGTTAGTCTAGATATAGAAGACGGTTGTGCAGACGGATCTCGTTAGTCTAGATATAAAAGACGGTTGTACAGACGGATCTCGTTAGTCTAGATATAGAGGACAGTTGTACAGACGGATCTCGTTAGTCTAGATATTGAAGACGTTTGTCCAACGACGTACCTCGTTAGTCTAGATATAGAAAACGGTTGTACAGACGGATCTCGTTAGTCTAGATATAGAAGACGGTTGTACAACGACGGATCTCGTTAATCTAGATATAGAAAACGGTTGTACAGACGGGTCTCGTTAGTCTAGATATAGAAGACGGTTGTACAGGCGGATCTCGTTGGTCTAGATATAGAGGACGGTTGTACAGACGGATCTCGTTAGTTTAGATATAGATGACGTTTGTCCAACGACGTATCTCGTTAGTCTAGATATAGAAGACGGTTGTACAGACGGATCGCGTTAGTCTAGATATAGAAGACGGTTGTACAGACGGATCCCGTTAGTCTAGATATAGAAGACGGTTGTATAACGAGAGATCTCGTTAGTCTAGATATAGAAAACGGTTGTACAGACGGATCGCGTTAGTCTAGATATAGAAGATGGTTGTACAACGACGTATCTCGTTAGTCTAGATATAGAAGGCGATTGTACAGACGGATCTCGTTAGTCTAGATATAGAAGACGGTTGTACAGACGGATCTCGTTAGTCTAGATATTGAAGACGTTTGTCCAACGACGTATCTCGTTAGTCTAGATATAGAAGACAGTTGTACAGACGGATCTCGTTAGTCTAGATATAGAAGACGGTTGTACAGACGGATCTCGTTAGTCTAGATATAGAAGACGTTTGTCCAACGACGTATCTCGTTAGTCTAGATATAGAAGACGGTTGTACAGACGGATCTCGTTAGTCTTGATATAGAAGAACGTTGTACAGACGGGTCTCGTGAGTCTAGATAGAGAAGACGGTTGTACAGACGGATCTCGTTAGTCTAGATATAGAGGACGGTTGTACAGACGGATCTCGTTAGTCTAGATATAGAAGACGGTTGTACAGACGGATCTCGTTAGTCTAGATATTGAAGACGTTTGTCCAAGGACGTATCTCGTTAGTCTAGATATAGAAGACGGTTGTACAGACGGATCTCGTTAGTCTAGATATAGAAGACGGTTGTACAGACGGATGTCGTTAGTCTAGATATAGAAGATGGTTGTACAACGACGTATCTCGTTCGTCTAGATATAGAAGGCGGTTGTACAGACGGAACTCGTTAGTCTAGATATAGAAGACGGTTGTACAGACGGATCTCGTTAGTCTAGATATTGAAGACGTTTGTCCAACGACGTACCTCGTTAGTCTAGATATAGAAAACGGTTGTACAGACGGATCTCGTTAGTCTAGATATAGAAGACGGTTGTACAGACGGATCTCGTTAGTCTAGATATAGAAGACGGTTGTACAACGACGGATCTCGTTAGTCTAGATATAGAAGACGGTTGTGCAGACGGATCTCGTTAGTCTAGATATAAAAGACGGTTGTACAGACGGATCTCGTTAGTCTAGATATAGAGGACGGTTGTACAGACGATCTCGTTAGTCTAGATATTGAAGACGTTTGTCCAACGACGTACCTCGTTAGTCTAGATATAGAAAACGGTTGTACAGACGGATCTCGTTAGTCTAGATATAGAAGAGGGTTGTACAACGACGGATCGCGTTAGTCTAGATATAGAAAACGGTTGTACAGACGGGTCTCGTTAGTCTAGATATAGAAGACGGTTGTACAGACGGATCTCGTGAGTCTAGATATAGAAGACGGTTGTACAGGCGGATCTCGTTGGTCTAGACATAGAGGACGGTTGTACAGACGGATCTCGTTAGTCTAGATATAGATGACGGTTGTACAGACGGATCTCGTTAGTCTAGATATAGAAGAAGGTTGTACAGACGGGTCTCGTGAGTCTAGATAGAGAAGACGGTTGTACAGACGGATCTCGTTAGTCTAGATATAGAAGATGGTTGTACAACGACGTATCTCGTTCGTCTAGATATAGAAGGCGGTTGTACAGACGGAACTCGTTAGTCTAGATATAGAAGACGGTTGTACAGACGGATCTCGTTAGTCTAGATATTGAAGACGTTTGTCCAACGACGTACCTCGTTAGTCTAGATATAGAAAACGGTTGTACAGACGGATCTCGTTAGTCTAGATATAGAAGACGGTTGTACAACGACGGATCTCGTTAGTCTAGATATAGAAGACGGTTGTGCAGACGGATCTCGTTAGTCTAGATATAAAAGACGGTTGTACAGACGGATCTCGTTAGTCTAGATATAGAGGACGGTTGTACAGACGATCTCGTTAGTCTAGATATTGAAGACGTTTGTCCAACGACGTACCTCGTTAGTCTAGATATAGAAAACGGTTGTACAGACGGATCTCGTTAGTCTAGATATAGAAGAGGGTTGTACAACGACGGATCGCGTTAGTCTAGATATAGAAAACGGTTGTACAGACGGATCTCGTTAGTCTAGATATAGAAGACGGTTGTACAGACGGATCTCGTGAGTCTAGATATAGAAGACGGTTGTACAGGCGGATCTCGTTGGTCTAGATATAGAGGACGGTTGTACAGACGGATCTCGTTAGTCTAGATATAGATGACGGTTGTACAGACGGATCTCGTTAGTCTAGATATAGAAGAAGGTTGTACAGACGGGTCTCGTGAGTCTAGATAGAGAAGACGGTTGTACAGACGGATCTCGTTAGTCTAGATATAGAAGACGGTTGCACAGACGGATCTCGTTAGTCTAGATATAGAAGACGTTTGTCCAACGACGTATCTCGTTAGTCTAGATATAGAAGACGGTTGTACAGACGGATCTCGTTAGTCTAGATATTGAAGACGTTTGTCCAACGACGTATCTCGTTAGTCTAGATATAGAAGACGGTTGTACAGACGGATCTCGTTAGTCTAGATATAGAAGACGGTTGTACAGACGGATCTCGTTAGTCTAGATATAGAAGACGGTTGTACAGACGAATCTCGTTAGTCTAGATATAGAAGACGGTTGTACAGACGGATCTCGTTAGTCTAGATATAGAAGACAGTGGTACAGACGGATCTCGTTAGTCTAGATATAGAAGACGGTTGTACAGACGGATCTCGTTAGTCTAGATATAGAAGACGTTTGTCCAACGACGTATCTCGTTAGTCTAGATATAGAAGACGGTTGTACAGACGGATCTCGTTAGTCTTGATATAGAAGAACGTTGTACAGACGGGTCTCGTGAGTCTAGATAGAGAAGACGGTTGTACAGACGGATCTCGTTAGTCTAGATATAGAAGACGGTTGTACAGACGGATCTCGTTAGTCTAGATATAGAAGACGGTTGTACAGACGGATCTCGTTAGTCTAGATATTGAAGACGTTTGTCCAACGACGTATCTCGTTAGTCTAGATATAGAAAACGGTTGTACACACGGATCTCGTTAGTCTAGATATAGAAGAGGGTTGTACAACGACGGATCTCGTTAGTCTAGATATAGAAAACGGTTGTACAGACGGGTCTCGTTAGTCTAGATATAGAAGACGGTTGTACAGACGGATCTCGTGAGTCTAGATATAGAAGACGGTTGTACAGGCGGATCTCGTTGGTCTAGATATAGAGGACGGTTGTACAGACGGATCTCGTTAGTCTAGATATTGAAGACGTTTGTCCAACGACGTACCTCGTTAGTCTAGATATAGAAAACGGTTGTACAGACGGATCTCGTTAGTCTAGATATAGAAGAGGGTTGTACAACGACGGATCGCGTTAGTCTAGATATAGAAAACGGTTGTACAGACGGGTCTCGTTAGTCTAGATATAGAAGACGGTTGTACAGACGGATCTCGTGAGTCTAGATATAGAAGACGGTTGTACAGGCGGATCTCGTTGGTCTAGATATAGAGGACGGTTGTACAGACGGATCTCGTTAGTCTAGATATAGATGACGGTTGTACAGACGGATCTCGTTAGTCTAGATATAGAAGAAGGTTGTACAGACGGGTCTCGTGAGTCTAGATAGAGAAGACGGTTGTACAGACGGATCTCGTTAGTCTAGATATAGAAGACGGTTGTACAGACGGATCTCGTTAGTCTAGATATAGAAGACGTTTGTCCAACGACGTATCTCGTTAGTCTAGATATAGAAGACGGTTGTACAGACGGATCTCGTTAGTCTAGATATAGAAGACGTTTGTCCAACGACGTATCTCGTTAGTCTAGATATAGAAGACGGTTGTACAGACGGATCTCGTTAGTCTAGATATAGAAGACAGTGGTACAGACGGATCTCGTTAGTCTAGATATAGAAGACGGTTGTGCAGACGGATCTCGTTAGTCTAGATATAAAAGACGGTTGTACAGACGGATCTCGTTAGTCTAGATATAGAGGACGGTTGTACAGACGATCTCGTTAGTCTAGATATTGAAGACGTTTGTCCAACGACGTACCTCGTTAGTCTAGATATAGAAAACGGTTGTACAGACGGATCTCGTTAGTCTAGATATAGAAGAGGGTTGTACAACGACGGATCGCGTTAGTCTAGATATAGAAAACGGTTGTACAGACGGGTCTCGTTAGTCTAGATATAGAAGACGGTTGTACAGACGGATCTCGTGAGTCTAGATATAGAAGACGGTTGTACAGGCGGATCTCGTTGGTCTAGATATAGAGGACGGTTGTACAGACGGATCTCGTTAGTCTAGATATAGATGACGGTTGTACAGACGGATCTCGTTAGTCTAGATATAGAAGAAGGTTGTACAGACGGGTCTCGTGAGTCTAGATAGAGAAGACGGTTGTACAGACGGATCTCGTTAGTCTAGATATAGAAGATGGTTGTACAACGACGTATCTCGTTCGTCTAGATATAGAAGGCGGTTGTACAGACGGAACTCGTTAGTCTAGATATAGAAGACGGTTGTACAGACGGATCTCGTTAGTCTAGATATTGAAGACGTTTGTCCAACGACGTACCTCGTTAGTCTAGATATAGAAAACGGTTGTACAGACGGATCTCGTTAGTCTAGATATAGAAGACGGTTGTACAACGACGGATCTCGTTAGTCTAGATATAGAAGACGGTTGTGCAGACGGATCTCGTTAGTCTAGATATAAAAGACGGTTGTACAGACGGATCTCGTTAGTCTAGATATAGAGGACGGTTGTACAGACGATCTCGTTAGTCTAGATATTGAAGACGTTTGTCCAACGACGTACCTCGTTAGTCTAGATATAGAAAACGGTTGTACAGACGGATCTCGTTAGTCTAGATATAGAAGAGGGTTGTACAACGACGGATCGCGTTAGTCTAGATATAGAAAACGGTTGTACAGACGGGTCTCGTTAGTCTAGATATAGAAGACGGTTGTACAGACGGATCTCGTGAGTCTAGATATAGAAGACGGTTGTACAGGCGGATCTCGTTGGTCTAGATATAGAGGACGGTTGTACAGACGGATCTCGTTAGTCTAGATATAGATGACGGTTGTACAGACGGATCTCGTTAGTCTAGATATAGAAGAAGGTTGTACAGACGGGTCTCGTGAGTCTAGATAGAGAAGACGGTTGTACAGACGGATCTCGTTAGTCTAGATATAGAAGACGGTTGTACAGACGGATCTCGTTAGTCTAGATATAGAAGACGTTTGTCCAACGACGTATCTCGTTAGTCTAGATATAGAAGACGGTTGTACAGACGGATCTCGTTAGTCTAGATATTGAAGACGTTTGTCCAACGACGTATCTCGTTAGTCTAGATATAGAAGACGGTTGTACAGACGGATCTCGTTAGTCTAGATATAGAAGACGGTTGTACAGACGGATCTCGTTAGTCTAGATATAGAAGACGGTTGTACAGACGAATCTCGTTAGTCTAGATATAGAAGACGGTTGTACAGACGGATCTCGTTAGTCTAGATATAGAAGACAGTGGTACAGACGGATCTCGTTAGTCTAGATATAGAAGACGGTTGTACAGACGGATCTCGTTAGTCTAGATATAGAAGACGTTTGTCCAACGACGTATCTCGTTAGTCTAGATATAGAAGACGGTTGTACAGACGGATCTCGTTAGTCTTGATATAGAAGAACGTTGTACAGACGGGTCTCGTGAGTCTAGATAGAGAAGACGGTTGTACAGACGGATCTCGTTAGTCTAGATATAGAAGACGGTTGTACAGACGGATCTCGTTAGTCTAGATATAGAAGACGGTTGTACAGACGGATCTCGTTAGTCTAGATATTGAAGACGTTTGTCCAACGACGTATCTCGTTAGTCTAGATATAGAAAACGGTTGTACACACGGATCTCGTTAGTCTAGATATAGAAGAGGGTTGTACAACGACGGATCTCGTTAGTCTAGATATAGAAAACGGTTGTACAGACGGGTCTCGTTAGTCTAGATATAGAAGACGGTTGTACAGACGGATCTCGTGAGTCTAGATATAGAAGACGGTTGTACAGGCGGATCTCGTTGGTCTAGATATAGAGGACGGTTGTACAGACGGATCTCGTTAGTCTAGATATTGAAGACGTTTGTCCAACGACGTACCTCGTTAGTCTAGATATAGAAAACGGTTGTACAGACGGATCTCGTTAGTCTAGATATAGAAGAGGGTTGTACAACGACGGATCGCGTTAGTCTAGATATAGAAAACGGTTGTACAGACGGGTCTCGTTAGTCTAGATATAGAAGACGGTTGTACAGACGGATCTCGTGAGTCTAGATATAGAAGACGGTTGTACAGGCGGATCTCGTTGGTCTAGATATAGAGGACGGTTGTACAGACGGATCTCGTTAGTCTAGATATAGATGACGGTTGTACAGACGGATCTCGTTAGTCTAGATATAGAAGAAGGTTGTACAGACGGGTCTCGTGAGTCTAGATAGAGAAGACGGTTGTACAGACGGATCTCGTTAGTCTAGATATAGAAGACGGTTGTACAGACGGATCTCGTTAGTCTAGATATAGAAGACGTTTGTCCAACGACGTATCTCGTTAGTCTAGATATAGAAGACGGTTGTACAGACGGATCTCGTTAGTCTAGATATTGAAGACGTTTGTCCAACGACGTATCTCGTTAGTCTAGATATAGAAGACGGTTGTACAGACGGATCTCGTTAGTCTAGATATAGAAGACGGTTGTACAGACGGATCTCGTTAGTCTAGATATAGAAGACGGTTGTACAGACGAATCTCGTTAGTCTAGATATAGAAGACGGTTGTACAGACGGATCTCGTTAGTCTAGATATAGAAGACAGTGGTACAGACGGATCTCGTTAGTCTAGATATAGAAGACGGTTGTACAGACGGATCTCGTTAGTCTAGATATAGAAGACGGTTGTACAGACGGATCTCGTTAGTCTTGATATAGAAGAACGTTGTACAGACGGGTCTCGTGAGTCTAGATAGAGAAGACGGTTGTACAGACGGATCTCGTTAGTCTAGATATAGAAGACGGTTGTACAGACGGATCTCGTTAGTCTAGATATAGAAGACGGTTGTACAGACGGATCTCGTTAGTCTAGATATTGAAGACGTTTGTCCAACGACGTATCTCGTTAGTCTAGATATAGAAAACGGTTGTACACACGGATCTCGTTAGTCTAGATATAGAAGAGGGTTGTACAACGACGGATCTCGTTAGTCTAGATATAGAAAACGGTTGTACAGACGGGTCTCGTTAGGCTAGATATAGAAGACGGTTGTACAGACGGATCTCGTGAGTCTAGATATAGAAGACGGTTGTACAGGCGGATCTCGTTGGTCTAGATATAGAGGACGGTTGTACAGACGGATCTCGTTAGTCTAGATATAGATGACGGTTGTACAGACGGATCTCGTTAGTCTAGATATAGAAGAAGGTTGTACAGACGGGTTTCGTGAGTCTAGATAGAGAAGACGGTTGTACAGACGGATCTCGTTAGTCTAGATATAGAAGACGGTTGTACAGACGGATCTCGTTAGTCTAGATATAGAAGACGTTTGTCCAACGACGTATCTCGTTAGTCTAGATATAGAAGACGGTTGTACAGACGGATCGCGTTAGTCTAGATATAGAAGACGGTTGTACAGACGGATCCCGTTAGTCTAGATATAGAAGACGGTTGTATAACGAGAGATCTCGTTAGTCTAGATATAGAAAACGGTTGTACAGACGGATCGCGTTAGTCTAGATATAGAAGATGGTTGTACAACGACGTATCTCGTTAGTCTAGATATAGAAGGCGGTTGTACAGACGGATCTCGTTAGTCTAGATATAGAAGACGGTTGTACAGACGGATCTCGTTAGTCTAGATATTGAAGACGTTTGTCCAACGACGTATCTCGTTAGTCTAGACATAGAAGACGGTTGTACAGACGGATCCCGTTAGTCTAGATATAGAAGACGGTTGTACAGACGGATCTCGTTAGTCTAGATATAGAAGACGGTTGTATAACGAGAGATCTCGTTAGTCTAGATATAGAAGACGGTTGTACAGACGGATCTCGTTAGTCTAGATATAGAAGACGGTTGTACAGCCGGATCTCGTTAGTCTAGATATAGAAGACGGTTGTACAGACGGATCTCGTTAGTCTAGATATAGAAGACGGTTGTACAGACGGATCTCGTTAGTCTAGATATAGAAGACGGTTGTACAGACGGATCTCGTTAGTCTAGATATAGAAGACGGTTGTACAACGACGGATCTCGTTAGTCTAGATATAGAAGACGGTTGTGCAGACGGATCGCGTTAGTCTAGATATAGAAGACGGTTGTACAGACGGATCCCGTTAGTCTAGATATAGAAGACGGTTGTATAACGAGAGATCTCGTTAGTCTAGATATAGAAAACGGTTGTACAGACGGATCGCGTTAGTCTAGATATAGAAGATGGTTGTACAACGACGTATCTCGTTAGTCTAGATATAGAAGGCGGTTGTACAGACGGATCTCGTTAGTCTAGATATAGAAGACGGTTGTACAGACGGATCTCGTTAGTCTAGATATTGAAGACGTTTGTCCAACGACGTATCTCGTTAGTCTAGACATAGAAGACGGTTGTACAGACGGATCCCGTTAGTCTAGATATAGAAGACGGTTGTACAGACGGATCTCGTTAGTCTAGATATAGAAGACGGTTGTATAACGAGAGATCTCGTTAGTCTAGATATAGAAGACGGTTGTACAGACGGATCTCGTTAGTCTAGATATAGAAGACGGTTGTACAGCCGGATCTCGTTAGTCTAGATATAGAAGACGGTTGTACAGACGGATCTCGTTAGTCTAGATATAGAAGACGGTTGTACAGACGGATCTCGTTAGTCTAGATATAGAAGACGGTTGTACAGACGGATCTCGTTAGTCTAGATATAGAAGACGGTTGTACAACGACGGATCTCGTTAGTCTAGATATAGAAGACGGTTGTGCAGACGGATCTCGTTAGTCTAGATATAGAAGACAGTGGTACAGACGGATCTCGTTAGTCTAGATATAGAAGAGGGTTGTACAACGACGGATCGCGTTAGTCTAGATATAGAAAACGGTTGTACAGACGGGTCTCGTTAGTCTAGATATAGAAGACGGTTGTACAGACGGATCTCGTGAGTCTAGATATAGAAGACGGTTGTACAGACGGATCTCGTTAGTCTAGATATAGAAGACGTTTGTCCAACGACGTATCTCGTTAGTCTAGATATAGAAGACGGTTGTACAGACGGATCTCGTTAGTCTAGATATTGAAGACGTTTGTCCAACGACGTATCTCGTTAGTCTAGATATAAAAGACGGTTGTACAGACGGATCTCGTTAGTCTAGATATAGAAGACGGTTGTACAGACGGATCTCGTTAGTCTAGATATAGAAGACGGTTGTACAGACGAATCTCGTTAGTCTAGATATAGAAGACGGTTGTACAGGCGGATCTCGTTAGTCTAGATATAGAAGACAGTGGTACAGACGGATCTCGTTAGTCTAGATATAGAAGACGGTTGTACAGACGGATCTCGTTAGTCTAGATATAGAAGACGTTTGTCCAACGACGTATCTCGTTAGTCTAGATATAGAAGACGGTTGTACAGACGGATCTCGTTAGTCTTGATATAGAAGAACGTTGTACAGACGGGTCTCGTGAGTCTAGATAGAGAAGACGGTTGTACAGACGGATCTCGTTAGTCTAGATATAGAAGACGGTTGTACAGACGGATCTCGTTAGTCTAGATATAGAAGACGGTTGTACAGACGGATCTCGTTAGTCTAGATATTGAAGACGTTTGTCCAACGACGTATCTCGTTAGTCTAGATATAGAAAACGGTTGTACACACGGATCTCGTTAGTCTAGATACAGAAGAGGGTTGTACAACGACGGATCTCGTTAGTCTGGATATAGAAAACGGTTGTACAGACGGGTCTCGTTAGTCTAGATATAGAAGACGGTTGTACAGACGGATCTCGTGAGTCTAGATATAGAAGACGGTTGTACAGGCGGATCTCGTTGGTCTAGATATAGAGGACGGTTGTACAGACGGATCTCGTTAGTCTAGATATTGAAGACGTTTGTCCAACGACGTACCTCGTTAGTCTAGATATAGAAAACGGTTGTACAGACGGATCTCGTTAGTCTAGATATTGAAGACGTTTGTCCAACGACGTATCTCGTTAGTCTAGATATAGAAAACGGTTGTACACACGGATCTCGTTAGTCTAGATATAGAAGAGGGTTGTACAACGACGAATCGCGTTAGTCTAGATATAGAAAACGGTTGTACAGACGGGTCTCGTTAGTCTAGATATAGAAGACGGTTGTACAGACGGATCTCGTGAGTCTAGATATAGAAGACGGTTGTACAGGCGGATCTCGTTGGTCTAGATATAGAAGAGGGTTGTACAACGACGAATCGCGTTAGTCTAGATATAGAAAACGGTTGTACAGACGGGTCTCGTTAGTCTAGATATAGAAGACGGTTGTACAGACGGATCTCGTGAGTCTAGATATAGAAGACGTTTGTCCAACGACGTATCTCGTTAGTCTAGATATAGAAAACGGTTGTACACACGGATCTCGTTAGTCTAGATATAGAAGAGGGTTGTACAACGACGAATCGCGTTAGTCTAGATATAGAAAACGGTTGTACAGACGGGTCTCGTTAGTCTAGATATAGAAGACGGTTGTACAGACGGATCTCGTGAGTCTAGATATAGAAGACGGTTGTACAGGCGGATCTCGTTGGTCTAGATATAGAGGACGGTTGTACAGACGGATCTCGTTAGTCTAGATATAGATGACGGTTGTACAGACGGATCTCGTTAGTCTAGATATAGAAGACGGTTGTACAGACGGATCTCGTTAGTCTAGATATAGAAGACAGTGGTACAGACGGATCTCGTTAGTCTAGATATAGAAGACGGTTGTACAGACGGATCTCGTTAGTCTAGATATAGAAGACGGTTGTACAGACGGATCTCGTTAGTCTAGATATAGAAGAAGGTTGTACAGACGGGTCTCGTGAATCTAGATAGAGAAGACGGTTGTACAGACGGATCTCGTTAGTCTAGATATAGAAGACGGTTGTACAGACGGATCTCGTTAGTCTAGATATAGAAGACGTTTGTCCAACGACGTATCTCGTTAGTCTAGATATAGAAGACGGTTGTACAGACGGATCTCGTTAGTCTAGATATTGAAGACGTTTGTCCAACGACGTATCTCGTTAGTCTAGATATAAAAGACGGTTGTACAGACGGATCTCGTTAGTCTAGATATAGAAGACGGTTGTACAGACGGATCTCGTTAGTCTAGATATAGAAGACGGTTGTACAGACGAATCTCGTTAGTCTAGATATAGAAGACGGTTGTACAGACGGATCTCGTTAGTCTAGATATAGAAGACAGTGGTACAGACGGATCTCGTTAGTCTAGATATAGAAGAAGGTTGTACAGACGGGTCTCGTGAGTCTAGATAGAGAAGACGGTTGTACAGACGGATCTCGTTAGTCTAGATATAGAAGACGGTTGTACAGACGGATCTCGTTAGTCTAGATATAGAAGACGTTTGTCCAACGACGTATCTCGTTAGTCTAGATATAGAAGACGGTTGTACAGACGGATCGCGTTAGTCTAGATATAGAAGACGGTTGTACAGACGGATCCCGTTAGTCTAGATATAGAAGACGGTTGTATAACGAGAGATCTCGTTAGTCTAGATATAGAAAACGGTTGTACAGACGGATCGCGTTAGTCTAGATATAGAAGATGGTTGTACAACGACGTATCTCGTTAGTCTAGATATAGAAGGCGGTTGTACAGACGGATCTCGTTAGTCTAGATATAGAAGACGGTTGTACAGACGGATCTCGTTAGTCTAGATATTGAAGACGTTTGTCCAACGACGTATCTCGTTAGTCTAGATATAGAAGACAGTTGTACAGACGGATCTCGTTAGTCTAGATATAGAAGACGGTTGTACAGACGGATCTCGTTAGTCTAGATATAGAAGACGGTTGTACAGACGGATCTCGTTAGTCTAGATATAGAAGACAGTGGTACAGACGGATCTCGTTAGTCTAGATATAGAAGAAGGTTGTACAGACGGGTCTCGTGAGTCTAGATAGAGAAGACGGTTGTACAGACGGGTCTCGTTAGTCTAGATACAGAAGACGGTTGTATAGACGGATCTCGTTAGTCTAGATATAGAAGACAGTGGTACAGACGGATCTCGTTAGTCTAGATATAGAAGAACGTTGTACAGACGGGTCTCGTGAGTCTAGATAGAGAAGACGGTTGTACAGACGGATCTCGTTAGTCTAGATATAGAAGACGGTTGTACAGACGGATCTCGTTAGTCTAGATATAGAAGACGGTTGTACAGACGGATCTCGTTAGTCTAGATATTGAAGACGTTTGTCCAACGACGTATCTCGTTAGTCTAGATATAGAAAACGGTTGTACACACGGATCTCGTTAGTCTAGATATAGAAGAGGGTTGTACAACGACGGATCTCGTTAGTCTAGATATAGAAAACGGTTGTACAGACGGGTCTCGTTAGTCTAGATATAGAAGACGGTTGTACAGACGGATCTCGTGAGTCTAGATATAGAAGACGGTTGTACAGACGGATCTCGTTAGTCTAGATATAGAAGACGTTTGTCCAACGACGTATCTCGTTAGTCTAGATATAGAAGACGGTTGTACAGACGGATCGCGTTAGTCTAGATATAGAAGACGGTTGTACAGACGGATCCCGTTAGTCTAGATATAGAAGACGATTGTATAACGAGAGATCTCGTTAGTCTAGATATAGAAAACGGTTGTACAGTCGGATCGCGTTAGTCTAGATATAGAAGATGGTTGTACAACGACGTATCTCGTTAGTCTAGATATAGAAGGCGGTTGTACAGACGGATCTCGTTAGTCTAGATATAGAAGACGGTTGTACAGACGGATCTCGTTAGTCTAGATATTGAAGACGTTTGTCCAACGACGTATCTCGTTAGTCTAGATATAGAAGACAGTTGTACAGACGGATCTCGTTAGTCTAGATATAGAAGACGGTTGTACAGACGGATCTCGTTAGTCTAGATATAGAAGACGGTTGTACAGACGGATCTCGTTAGTCTAGATATAGAAGACAGTGGTACAGACGGATCTCGTTAGTCTAGATATAGAAGAAGGTTGTACAGACGGGTCTCGTGAGTCTAGATAGAGAAGACGGTTGTACAGACGGGTCTCGTTAGTCTAGATATAGAAGACGGTTGTACAGACGGACCTCGTTAGTCTAGATATAGAAGACGGTTGTACAGCCGGATCTCGTTAGTCTAGATATAGAAGACGGTTGTACAGCCGGATCTCGTTAGTCTAGATATAGAAGACGGTTGTACAGACGGATCTCGTTAGTCTAGATATAGAAGACGGTTGTACAGACGGATCTCGTTAGTCTAGATATAGAAGACGGTTGTACAGACGGACCTCGTTAGTCTAGATATAGAAGACGGTTGTACAGACGGATCTCGTTTGTCTAGATATAGAAGACGTTTGTCCAACGACGTATCTCGTTAGTCTAGATATAGAAGACGGTTGTACAGACGGATCTCGTTAGTCTAGATATAGAAGAACGTTGTACAGACGGGTCTCGTGAGTCTAGATAGAGAAGACGGTTGTACAGACGGATCTCGTTAGTCTAGATATAGAAGACGGTTGTACAGACGGATCTCGTTAGTCTAGATATAGAAGACGGTTGTACAGACGGATCTCGTTAGTCTAGATATAGAAGACGTTTGTCCAACGACGTATCTCGTTAGTCTAGATATAGAAGACGGTTGTACAGACGGATCTCGTTAGTCTTGATATAGAAGAACGTTGTACAGACGGGTCTCGTGAGTCTAGATAGAGAAGACGGTTGTACAGACGGATCTCGTTAGTCTAGATATAGAAGACGGTTGTACAGACGGATCTCGTTAGTCTAGATATAGAAGACGGTTGTACAGACGGATCTCGTTAGTCTAGATATTGAAGACGTTTGTCCAACGACGTATCTCGTTAGTCTAGATATAGAAGACGGTTGTACAGACGGATCTCGTTAGTCTAGATATAGAAGACGGTTGTACAGACGGATCTCGTTAGTCTAGATATTGAAGACGTTTGTCCAACGACGTACCTCGTTAGTCTAGATATAGAAAACGGTTGTACAGACGGATCTCGTTAGTCTAGATATAGAAGACGGTTGTACAACGACGTATCTCGTTAGTCTAGATATAGAAGACGGTTGTACAGACGGATCTCGTTAGTCTAGATATAGAAGAACGTTGTACAGACGGGTCTCGTGAGTCTAGATAGAGAAGACGGTTGTACAACGACGTATCTCGTTAGTCTAGATATAGAAGGCGATTGTACAGACGGATCTCGTTAGTCTAGATATAGAAGACGGTTGTACAGACGGATCTCGTTAGTCTAGATATTGAAGACGTTTGTCCAAAGACGTATCTCGTTAGTCTAGATATAGAAGACAGTTGTACAGACGGATCTCGTTAGTCTAGATATAGAAGACGGTTGTACAGACGGATCTCGTTAGTCTAGATATAGAAGACGTTTGTCCAACGACGTCTCTCGTTAGTCTAGATATAGAAGACGGTTGTACAGACGGATCTCGTTAGTCTTGATATAGAAGAACGTTGTACAGACGGGTCTCGTGAGTCTAGATAGAGAAGACGGTTGTACAGACGGATCTCGTTAGTCTAGATATAGAAGACGGTTGTACAGACGGATCTCGTTAGTCTAGATATAGAAGACGGTTGTACAGACGGATCTCGTTAGTCTAGATATTGAAGACGTTTGTCCAACGACGTATCTCGTTAGTCTAGATATAAAAGACGGTTGTACAGACGGATCTCGTTAGTCTAGATATAGAAGACGGTTGTACAGACGGATCTCGTTAGTCTAGATATAGAAGACGGTTGTACAGACGAATCTCGTTAGTCTAGATATAGAAGACGGTTGTACAGACGGATCTCGTTAGTCTAGATATAGAAGACAGTGGTACAGACGGATCTCGTTAGTCTAGATATAGAAGAAGGTTGTACAGACGGGTCTCGTGAGTCTAGATAGAGAAGACGGTTGTACAGACGGATCTCGTTAGTCTAGATATAGAAGACGGTTGTACAGACGGATCTCGTTAGTCTAGATATAGAAGACGTTTGTCCAACGACGTATCTCGTTAGTCTAGATATAGAAGACGGTTGTACAGACGGATCGCGTTAGTCTAGATATAGAAGACGGTTGTACAGCCGGATCTCGTTAGTCTAGATATAGAAGACGGTTGTACAGCCGGATCTCGTTAGTCTAGATATAGAAGACGGTTGTACAGACGGATCGCGTTAGTCTAGATATAGAAGATGGTTGTACAACGACGTATCTCGTTAGTCTAGATATAGAAGGCGGTTGTACAGACGGATCTCGTTAGTCTAGATATAGAAGACGGTTGTACAGACGGATCTCGTTAGTCTAGATATTGAAGACGTTTGTCCAACGACGTATCTCGTTAGTCTAGATATAGAAGACAGTTGTACAGACGGATCTCGTTAGTCTAGATATAGAAGACGGTTGTACAGACGGATCTCGTTAGTCTAGATATAGAAGACGGTTGTACAGACGGATCTCGTTAGTCTAGATATAGAAGACAGTGGTACAGACGGATCTCGTTAGTCTAGATATAGAAGAAGGTTGTACAGACGGGTCTCGTGAGTCTAGATATAGAAGACAGTGGTACAGACGGATCTCGTTAGTCTAGATATAGAAGAACGTTGTACAGACGGGTCTCGTGAGTCTAGATAGAGAAGACGGTTGTACAGACGGATCTCGTTAGTCTAGATATAGAAGACGGTTGTACAGACGGATCTCGTTAGTCTAGATATAGAAGACGGTTGTACAGACGGGTCTCGTTAGTCTAGATACAGAAGACGGTTGTATAGACGGATCTCGTTAGTCTAGATATAGAAGACAGTGGTACAGACGGATCTCGTTAGTCTAGATATAGAAGAACGTTGTACAGACGGGTCTCGTGAGTCTAGATAGAGAAGACGGTTGTACAGACGGATCTCGTTAGTCTAGATATAGAAGACGGTTGTACAGACGGATCTCGTTAGTCTAGATATAGAAGACGGTTGTACAGACGGATCTCGTTAGTCTAGATATTGAAGACGTTTGTCCAACGACGTATCTCGTTAGTCTAGATATAGAAAACGGTTGTACACACGGATCTCGTTAGTCTAGATATAGAAGAGGGTTGTACAACGACGGATCTCGTTAGTCTAGATATAGAAAACGGTTGTACAGACGGGTCTCGTTAGTCTAGATATAGAAGACGGTTGTACAGACGGATCTCGTGAGTCTAGATATAGAAGACGGTTGTACAGACGGATCTCGTTAGTCTAGATATAGAAGACGTTTGTCCAACGACGTATCTCGTTAGTCTAGATATAGAAGACGGTTGTACAGACGGATCGCGTTAGTCTAGATATAGAAGACGGTTGTACAGACGGATCCCGTTAGTCTAGATATAGAAGACGATTGTATAACGAGAGATCTCGTTAGTCTAGATATAGAAAACGGTTGTACAGTCGGATCGCGTTAGTCTAGATATAGAAGATGGTTGTACAACGACGTATCTCGTTAGTCTAGATATAGAAGGCGGTTGTACAGACGGATCTCGTTAGTCTAGATATAGAAGACGGTTGTACAGACGGATCTCGTTAGTCTAGATATTGAAGACGTTTGTCCAACGACGTATCTCGTTAGTCTAGATATAGAAGACAGTTGTACAGACGGATCTCGTTAGTCTAGATATAGAAGACGGTTGTACAGACGGATCTCGTTAGTCTAGATATAGAAGACGGTTGTACAGACGGATCTCGTTAGTCTAGATATAGAAGACAGTGGTACAGACGGATCTCGTTAGTCTAGATATAGAAGAAGGTTGTACAGACGGGTCTCGTGAGTCTAGATAGAGAAGACGGTTGTACAGACGGGTCTCGTTAGTCTAGATATAGAAGACGGTTGTACAGACGGACCTCGTTAGTCTAGATATAGAAGACGGTTGTACAGCCGGATCTCGTTAGTCTAGATATAGAAGACGGTTGTACAGCCGGATCTCGTTAGTCTAGATATAGAAGACGGTTGTACAGACGGATCTCGTTAGTCTAGATATAGAAGACGGTTGTACAGACGGATCTCGTTAGTCTAGATATAGAAGACGGTTGTACAGACGGACCTCGTTAGTCTAGATATAGAAGACGGTTGTACAGACGGATCTCGTTTGTCTAGATATAGAAGACGTTTGTCCAACGACGTATCTCGTTAGTCTAGATATAGAAGACGGTTGTACAGACGGATCTCGTTAGTCTAGATATAGAAGAACGTTGTACAGACGGGTCTCGTGAGTCTAGATAGAGAAGACGGTTGTACAGACGGATCTCGTTAGTCTAGATATAGAAGACGGTTGTACAGACGGATCTCGTTAGTCTAGATATAGAAGACGGTTGTACAGACGGATCTCGTTAGTCTAGATATAGAAGACGTTTGTCCAACGACGTATCTCGTTAGTCTAGATATAGAAGACGGTTGTACAGACGGATCTCGTTAGTCTTGATATAGAAGAACGTTGTACAGACGGGTCTCGTGAGTCTAGATAGAGAAGACGGTTGTACAGACGGATCTCGTTAGTCTAGATATAGAAGACGGTTGTACAGACGGATCTCGTTAGTCTAGATATAGAAGACGGTTGTACAGACGGATCTCGTTAGTCTAGATATTGAAGACGTTTGTCCAACGACGTATCTCGTTAGTCTAAATATAGAAGACGGTTGTACAGACGGATCTCGTTAGTCTAGATATAGAAGACGGTTGTACAGACGGATCTCGTTAGTCTAGATATTGAAGACGTTTGTCCAACGACGTACCTCGTTAGTCTAGATATAGAAAACGGTTGTACAGACGGATCTCGTTAGTCTAGATATAGAAGACGGTTGTACAACGACGTATCTCGTTAGTCTAGATATAGAAGACGGTTGTACAGACGGATCTCGTTAGTCTAGATATAGAAGAACGTTGTACAGACGGGTCTCGTGAGTCTAGATAGAGAAGACGGTTGTACAACGACGTATCTCGTTAGTCTAGATATAGAAGGCGATTGTACAGACGGATCTCGTTAGTCTAGATATAGAAGACGGTTGTACAGACGGATCTCGTTAGTCTAGATATTGAAGACGTTTGTCCAACGACGTATCTCGTTAGTCTAGATATAGAAGACAGTTGTACAGACGGATCTCGTTAGTCTAGATATAGAAGACGGTTGTACAGACGGATCTCGTTAGTCTAGATATAGAAGACGTTTGTCCAACGACGTCTCTCGTTAGTCTAGATATAGAAGACGGTTGTACAGACGGATCTCGTTAGTCTAGATATAAAAGACGGTTGTACAGACGGATCTCGTTAGTCTAGATATTGAAGACGTTTGTCCAACGACGTATCTCGTTAGTCTAGATATAGAAGACAGTGGTACAGACGGATCTCGTTAGTCTAGATATAGAAGAACGTTGTACAGACGGGTCTCGTGAGTCTAGATAGAGAAGACGGTTGTACAGACGGATCTCGTTAGTGTAGATATAGAAGACGGTTGTACAGACGGATCTCGTTAGTCTAGATATAGAAGACGGTTGTACAGACGGATCTCGTTAGTCTAGATATTGAAGACGTTTGTCCAACGACGTATCTCGTTAGTCTAGATATAGAAAACGGTTGTACACACGGATCTCGTTAGTCTAGATATAGAAGAGGGTTGTACAACGACGGATCTCGTTAGTCTAGATATAGAAAACGGTTGTACAGACGGGTCTCGTTAGTCTAGATATAGAAGACGGTTGTACAGACGGATCTCGTGAGTCTAGATATAGAAGACGGTTGTACAGACGGATCTCGTTAGTCTAGATATAGAAGACGTTTGTCCAACGACGTATCTCGTTAGTCTAGATATAGAAGACGGTTGTACAGACGGATCGCGTTAGTCTAGATATAGAAGACGGTTGTACAGACGGATCCCGTTAGTCTAGATATAGAAGACGATTGTATAACGAGAGATCTCGTTAGTCTAGATATAGAAAACGGTTGTACAGTCGGATCGCGTTAGTCTAGATATAGAAGATGGTTGTACAACGACGTATCTCGTTAGTCTAGATATAGAAGGCGGTTGTACAGACGGATCTCGTTAGTCTAGATATAGAAGACGGTTGTACAGACGGATCTCGTTAGTCTAGATATTGAAGACGTTTGTCCAACGACGTATCTCGTTAGTCTAGATATAGAAGACAGTTGTACAGACGGATCTCGTTAGTCTAGATATAGAAGACGGTTGTACAGACGGATCTCGTTAGTCTAGATATAGAAGACGGTTGTACAGACGGATCTCGTTAGTCTAGATATAGAAGACAGTGGTACAGACGGATCTCGTTAGTCTAGATATAGAAGAAGGTTGTACAGACGGGTCTCGTGAGTCTAGATAGAGAAGACGGTTGTACAGACGGGTCTCGTTAGTCTAGATATAGAAGACGGTTGTACAGACGGATCTCGTTAGTCTAGATATAGAAGACGGTTGTACAGACGGATCTCGTTAGTCTAGATATTGAAGACGTTTGTCCAACGACGTATCTCGTTAGTCTAAATATAGAAGACGGTTGTACAGACGGATCTCGTTAGTCTAGATATAGAAGACGGTTGTACAGACGGATCTCGTTAGTCTAGATATAGAAGACGTTTGTCCAACGACGTCTCTCGTTAGTCTAAATATAGAAGACGGTTGTACAGACGGATCTCGTTAGTCTAGATATAGAAGACGGTTGTACAACGACGTATCTCGTTAGTCTAGATATAGAAGACGGTTGTACAGACGGATCTCGTTAGTCTAGATATAGAAGAACGTTGTACAGACGGGTCTCGTGAGTCTAGATAGAGAAGACGGTTGTACAACGACGTATCTCGTTAGTCTAGATATAGAAGGCGATTGTACAGACGGATCTCGTTAGTCTAGATATAGAAGACGGTTGTACAGACGGATCTCGTTAGTCTAGATATTGAAGACGTTTGTCCAACGACGTATCTCGTTAGTCTAGATATAGAAGACAGTTGTACAGACGGATCTCGTTAGTCTAGATATAGAAGACGGTTGTACAGACGGATCTCGTTAGTCTAGATATAGAAGACGTTTGTCCAACGACGTCTCTCGTTAGTCTAGATATAGAAGACGGTTGTACAGACGGATCTCGTTAGTCTAGATATAAAAGACGGTTGTACAGACGGATCTCGTTAGTCTAGATATAGAGGACGGTTGTACAGACGGATCTCGTTGGTCTAGATATTGAAGACGTTTGTCCAACGACGTACCTCGTTAGTCTAGATATAGAAAACGGTTGTACAGACGGATCTCGTTAGTCTAGATATAGAAGAGGGTTGTACAACGACGGATCGCGTTAGTCTAGATATAGAAAACGGTTGTACAGACGGGTCTCGTTAGTCTAGATATAGAAGACGGTTGTACAGACGGATCTCGTGAGTCTAGATATAGAAGACGGTTGTACAGGCGGATCTCGTTGGTCTAGATATAGAGGACGGTTGTACAGACGGATCTCGTTAGTCTAGATATAGATGACGGTTGTACAGACGGATCTCGTTAGTCTAGATATAGAAGAAGGTTGTACAGACGGGTCTCGTGAGTCTAGATAGAGAAGACGGTTGTACAGACGGATCTCGTTAGTCTAGATATAGAAGACGGTTGTACAGACGGATCTCGTTAGTCTAGATATAGAAGACGTTTGTCCAACGACGTATCTCGTTAGTCTAGATATAGAAGACGGTTGTACAGACGGATCTCGTTAGTCTAGATATTGAAGACGTTTGTCCAACGACGTATCTCGTTAGTCTAGATATAGAAGACGGTTGTACAGACGGATCTCGTTAGTGTAGATATAGAAGACGGTTGTACAGACGGATCTCGTTAGTCTAGATATAGAAGACGGTTGTACAGACGAATCTCGTTAGTCTAGATATAGAAGACGGTTGTACAGACGGATCTCGTTAGTCTAGATATAGAAGACAGTGGTACAGACGGATCTCGTTAGTCTAGATATAGAAGACGGTTGTACAGACGGATCTCGTTAGTCTAGATATAGAAGACGTTTGTCCAACGACGTCTCTCGTTAGTCTAGATATAGAAGACGGTTGTACAGACGGATCTCGTTAGTCTAGATATAAAAGACGGTTGTACAGACGGATCTCGTTAGTCTAGATATAGAGGACGGTTGTACAGACGGATCTCGTTGGTCTAGATATTGAAGACGTTTGTCCAACGACGTACCTCGTTAGTCTAGATATAGAAAACGGTTGTACAGACGGATCTCGTTAGTCTAGATATAGAAGAGGGTTGTACAACGACGGATCGCGTTAGTCTAGATATAGAAAACGGTTGTACAGACGGGTCTCGTTAGTCTAGATATAGAAGACGGTTGTACAGACGGATCTCGTGAGTCTAGATATAGAAGACGGTTGTACAGGCGGATCTCGTTGGTCTAGATATAGAGGACGGTTGTACAGACGGATCTCGTTAGTCTAGATATAGATGACGGTTGTACAGACGGATCTCGTTAGTCTAGATATAGAAGAAGGTTGTACAGACGGGTCTCGTGAGTCTAGATAGAGAAGACGGTTGTACAGACGGATCTCGTTAGTCTAGATATAGAAGACGGTTGTACAGACGGATCTCGTTAGTCTAGATATAGAAGACGTTTGTCCAACGACGTATCTCGTTAGTCTAGATATAGAAGACGGTTGTACAGACGGATCTCGTTAGTCTAGATATTGAAGACGTTTGTCCAACGACGTATCTCGTTAGTCTAGATATAGAAGACGGTTGTACAGACGGATCTCGTTAGTGTAGATATAGAAGACGGTTGTACAGACGGATCTCGTTAGTCTAGATATAGAAGACGGTTGTACAGACGAATCTCGTTAGTCTAGATATAGAAGACGGTTGTACAGACGGATCTCGTTAGTCTAGATATAGAAGACAGTGGTACAGACGGATCTCGTTAGTCTAGATATTGAAGACGTTTGTCCAACGACGTATCTCGTTAGTCTAGATATAGAAGACGGTTGTACAGACGGATCTCGTTAGTCTAGATATTGAAGACGTTTGTCCAACGACGTATCTCGTTAGTCTAGACATAGAAGACGGTTGTACAGACGGATCCCGTTAGTCTAGATATAGAAGACGGTTGTACAGACGGATCTCGTTAGTCTAGATATAGAAGACGGTTGTATAACGAGAGATCTCGTTAGTCTAGATATAGAAGACGGTTGTACAGACGGATCTCGTTAGTCTAGATATAGAAGACGGTTGTACAGCCGGATCTCGTTAGTCTAGATATAGAAGACGGTTGTACAGACGGATCTCGTTAGTCTAGATATAGAAGACGGTTGTACAGACGGATCTCGTTAGTCTAGATATAGAAGACGGTTGTACAGACGGATCTCGTTAGTCTTGATATAGAAGAACGTTGTACAGACGGGTCTCGTGAGTCTAGATAGAGAAGACGGTTGTACAGACGGATCTCGTTAGTCTAGATATAGAAGACGGTTGTACAGACGGATCTCGTTAGTCTAGATATAGAAGACGGTTGTACAGACGGATCTCGTTAGTCTAGATATTGAAGACGTTTGTCCAACGACGTATCTCGTTAGTCTAGATATAGAAAACGGTTGTACACACGGATCTCTTTAGTCTAGATATAGAAGAGGGTTGTACAACGACGGATCTCGTTAGTCTAGATATTGAAAACGGTTGTACAGACGGGTCTCGTTAGTCTAGATATAGTAGACGGTTGTACAGACGGATCTCGTGAGTCTAGATATAGAAGACGGTTGTACAGGCGGATCTCGTTGGTCTAGATATAGAGGACGGTTGTACAGACGGATCTCGTTAGTCTAGATATAGATGACGGTTGTACAGACGGATCTCGTTAGTCTAGATATAGAAGAAGGTTGTACAGACGGGTCTCGTGAGTCTAGATAGAGAAGACGGTTGTACAGACGGATCTCGTTAGTCTAGATATAGAAGACGGTTGTACAGACGGATCTCGTTAGTCTAGATATAGAAGACGTTTGTCCAACGACGTATCTCGTTAGTCTAGATATAGAAGACGGTTGTACAGACGGATCGCGTTAGTCTAGATATAGAAGACGGTTGTACAGACGGATCCCGTTAGTCTAGATATAGAAGACGGTTGTATAACGAGAGATCTCGTTAGTCTAGATATAGAAAACGGTTGTACAGACGGATCGCGTTAGTCTAGATATAGAAGATGGTTGTACAACGACGTATCTCGTTAGTCTAGATATAGAAGGCGGTTGTACAGACGGATCTCGTTAGTCTAGATATTGAAGACGTTTGTCCAACGACGTATCTCGTTAGTCTAGATATAGAAGACAGTTGTACAGACGGATCTCGTTAGTCTAGATATAGAAGACGGTTGTACAGACGGATCTCGTTAGTCTAGATATAGAAGACGGTTGTACAGACGGATCTCGTTAGTCTAGATATAGAAGACAGTGGTACAGACGGATCTCGTTAGTCTAGATATAGAAGAAGGTTGTACAGACGGGTCTCGTGAGTCTAGATAGAGAAGACGGTTGTACAGACGGGTCTCGTTAGTCTAGATACAGAAGACGGTTGTATAGACGGATCTCGTTAGTCTAGATATAGAAGACGGTTGTACAGACGGATCTCGTTAGTCTAGATATTGAAGACGTTTGTCCAACGACGTATCTCGTTAGTCTAGATATAGAAAACGGTTGTACACACGGATCTCGTTAGTCTAGATATAGAAGAGGGTTGTACAACGACGGATCTCGTTAGTCTAGATATAGAAAACGGTTGTACAGACGGGTCTCGTTAGTCTAGATATAGAAGACGGTTGTACAGACGGATCTCGTGAGTCTAGATATAGAAGACGGTTGTACAGGCGGATCTCGTTGGTCTAGATATAGAGGACGGTTGTACAAGACGGATCTCGTTAGTCTAGATATAGATGACGGTTGTACAGACGGATCTCGTTAGTCTAGATATAGAAGAAGGTTGTACAGACGGGTCTCGTGAGTCTAGATAGAGAAGACGGTTGTACAGACGGATCTCGTTAGTCTAGATATAGAAGACGGTTGTACAGACGGATCTCGTTAGTCTAGATATAGAAGACGTTTGTCCAACGACGTATCTCGTTAGTCTAGATATAGAAGACGGTTGTACAGACGGATCGCGTTAGTCTAGATATAGAAGACGGTTGTACAGACGGATCCCGTTAGTCTAGATATAGAAGACGGTTGTATAACGAGAGATCTCGTTAGTCTAGATATAGAAAACGGTTGTACAGACGGATCGCGTTAGTCTAGATATAGAAGATGGTTGTACAACGACGTATCTCGTTAGTCTAGATATAGAAGGCGGTTGTACAGACGGATCTCGTTAGTCTAGATATAGAAGACGGTTGTACAGACGGATCTCGTTAGTCTAGATATTGAAGACGTTTGTCCAACGACGTATCTCGTTAGTCTAGATATAGAAGACAGTTGTACAGACGGATCTCGTTAGTCTAGATATAGAAGACGGTTGTACAGACGGATCTCGTTAGTCTAGATATAGAAGACGGTTGTACAGACGGATCTCGTTAGTCTAGATATAGAAGACAGTGGTACAGACGGATCTCGTTAGTCTAGATATAGAAGAAGGTTGTACAGACGGGTCTCGTGAGTCTAGATAGAGAAGACGGTTGTACAGACGGGTCTCGTTAGTCTAGATATAGAAGACGGTTGTACAGACGGACCTCGTTAGTCTAGATATAGAAGACGGTTGTACAGCCGGATCTCGTTAGTCTAGATATAGAAGACGGTTGTACAGCCGGATCTCGTTAGTCTGGATATAGAAGACGGTTGTACAGACGGATCTCGTTAGTCTAGATATAGAAGACGGTTGTACAGACGGATCTCGTTAGTCTAGATATAGAAGACGGTTGTACAGACGGACCTCGTTAGTCTAGATATAGAAGACGGTTGTACAGACGGATCTCGTTTGTCTAGATATAGAAGACGTTTGTCCAACGACGTATCTCGTTAGTCTAGATATAGAAGACGGTTGTACAGACGGATCTCGTTAGTCTAGATATAGAAGAACGTTGTACAGACGGGTCTCGTGAGTCTAGATAGAGAAGACGGTTGTACAGACGGATCTCGTTAGTCTAGATATAGAAGACGGTTGTACAGACGGATCTCGATAGTCTAGATATAGAAGACGGTTGTACAGACGGATCTCGTTAGTCTAGATATAGAAGACGTTTGTCCAACGACGTATCTCGTTAGTCTAGATATAGAAGACGGTTGTACAGACGGATCTCGTTAGTCTTGATATAGAAGAACGTTGTACAGACGGGTCTCGTGACTCTAGATAGAGAAGACGGTTGTACAGACGGATCTCGTTAGTCTAGATATAGAAGACGGTTGTACAGACGGATCTCGTTAGTCTAGATATAGAAGACGGTTGTACAGACGGATCTCGTTAGTCTAGATATTGAAGACGTTTGTCCAACGACGTATCTCGTTAGTCTAGATATAGAAGACGGTTGTACAGACGGATCTCGTTAGTCTAGATATAGAAGACGGTTGTACAGACGGATCTCGTTAGTCTAGATATAGAAGACGGTTGTACAGACGGATCTCGTTAGTCTAGATATTGAAGACGTTTGTCCAACGACGTACCTCGTTAGTCTAGATATAGAAAACGGTTGTACAGACGGATCTCGTTAGTCTAGATATAGAAGACGGTTGTACAACGACGTATCTCGTTAGTCTAGATATAGAAGACGGTTGTACAGACGGATCTCGTTAGTCTAGATATAGAAGAACGTTGTACAGACGGGTCTCGTGAGTCTAGATAGAGAAGACGGTTGTACAGACGGATCTCGTTAGTCTAGATATAGAAGACGGTTGTACAGACGGATCTCGTTAGTCTAGATATAGAAGACGGTTGTACAGACGGATCTCGTTAGTCTAGATATTGAAGACGTTTGTCCAACGACGTATCTCGTTAGTCTAGATATAGAAGACGGTTGTACAGACGGATCTCGTTAGTCTAGATATAGAAGACGGTTGTACAGACGGATCTCGTTAGTCTAGATATAGAAGATGGTTGTACAACGACGTATCTCGTTCGTCTAGATATAGAAGGCGGTTGTACAGACGGATCTCGTTAGTCTAGATATAGAAGACGGTTGTACAGACGGATCTCGTTAGTCTAGATATAGAAGAAGGTTGTACAGACGGGTCTCGTGAGTCTAGATAGAGAAGACGGTTGTACAGACGGGTCTCGTTAGTCTAGATATAGAAGACGGTTGTACAGACGGACCTCGTTAGTCTAGATATAGAAGACGGTTGTACAGCCGGATCTCGTTAGTCTAGATATAGAAGACGGTTGTACAGCCGGATCTCGTTAGTCTGGATATAGAAGACGGTTGTACAGACGGATCTCGTTAGTCTAGATATAGAAGACGGTTGTACAGACGGATCTCGTTAGTCTAGATATAGAAGACGGTTGTACAGACGGACCTCGTGAGTCTAGATAGAGAAGACGGTTGTACAGACGGATCTCGTTAGTCTAGATATAGAAGACGGTTGTACAGACGGATCTCGTTAGTCTAGATATAGAAGACGGTTGTACAGACGGATCTCGTTAGTCTAGATATTGAAGACGTTTGTCCAACGACGTATCTCGTTAGTCTAGATATAGAAGACGGTTGTACAGACGGATCTCGTTAGTCTAGATATAGAAGACGGTTGTACAGACGGATCTCGTTAGTCTAGATATAGAAGATGGTTGTACAACGACGTATCTCGTTCGTCTAGATATAGAAGGCGGTTGTACAGACGGATCTCGTTAGTCTAGATATAGAAGACGGTTGTACAGACGGATCTCGTTAGTCTAGATATAGAAGAAGGTTGTACAGACGGATCTCGTTAGTCTAGATATAGAAGAAGGTTGTACAGACGGGTCTCGTGAGTCTAGATAGAGAAGACGGTTGTACAGACGGGTCTCGTTTGTCTAGATACAGAAGACGGTTGTATAGACGGATCTCATTAGTCTAGATATAGAAGACGGTTGTACAGACGGATCTCGTTATTCTAGATATAGAAGACGGTTGTACAGACGGATCCCGTTAGTCTAGATATAGAAGACGGTTGTATAACGAGAGATCTCGTTAGTCTAGATATAGAAGACGATTATACAGACGGATCTCGTTAGTCTAGATATAGAAGACGGTTGTACAGACGGATCTCGTTAGTCTAGATATAGAAGACGGTTGTACAGACGGATCTCGTTAGTCTAGATATAGAAGAAGGTTGTACAGACGGATCTCGTTAGTCTAGATATAGAGGACGGTTGTACAGACGGATCTCGTTAGTCTAGATATAGAAGAAGGTTGTACAGACGGGTCTCGTGAGTCTAGATAGAGAAGACGGTTGTACAGACGGATCTTGTTAGTCTAGATATAGAAGACGGTTGTACAGACGGATCTCGTTAGTCTAGATATAGAGGACGGTTGTACAGACGGATCTCGTTAGTCTAGATATAGAAGAAGGTTGTACAGACGGGTCTCGTGAGTCTAGATAGAGAAGACGGTTGTACAGACGGATCTCGTTAGTCTAGATATAGAAGACGGTTGTACAGACGGATGTCATTAGTCTAGATATAGAAGACGTTTGTCCAACGACGTCTCTCGTTAGTCTAGATATAGAAGACGGTTGTACAGACGGATCTCGTTAGTCTAGATATAGAAGACGGTTGTACAGACGGATCCCGTTAGTCTAGATATAGAAGACGGTTGTATAACGAGAGATCTCGTTAGTCTAGATATAGAAAACGGTTGTACAGACGGATCGCGTTAGTCTAGATATAGAAGATGGTTGTACAACGACGTATCTCGTTAGTCTAGATATAGAAGGCGGTTGTACAGACGGATCTCGTTAGTCTAGATATAGAAGACGGTTGTACAGACGGATCTCGTTAGTCTAGATATAGAAGACGGTTGTAAAGACGGATCTCGTTAGTCTAGATATAGAAGACGGTTGTACAGACGGATCTCGTTAGTCTAGATATAGAAGAAGGTTGTACAGACGGATCTCGTTAGTCTAGATATAGAAGAAGGTTGTACAGACGGATCTCGTTAGTCTAGATATAGAAGACGATTATACAGACGGATCTCGTTAGTCTAGATATAGAAGAAGGTTGTACAGACGGGTCTCGTGAGTCTAGATAGAGAAGACGGTTGTACAGACGGGTCTCGTTAGTCTAGATACAGAAGACGGTTGTATAGACGGATCTCATTAGTCTAGATATAGAAGACGGTTGTACAGACGGATCTCGTTATTCTGGATATAGAAGACGGTTGTACAGACGGATCCCGTTAGTCTAGATATAGAAGACGGTTGTATAACGAGAGATCTCGTTAGTCTAGATATATCAGACGATTATACAGACGGATCTCGTTAGTCTAGATATAGAAGACGGTTGTACAGACGGATCTCGTTCGTCTAGATATAGAAGACGGTTGTACAGACGGATCTCGTTAGTCTAGATATAGAAGAAGGTTGTACAGACGGATCTCGTTAGTCTAGATATAGAGGACCGTTGTACAGACGGATCTCGTTAGTCTAGATATAGAAGAAGGTTGTACAGACGGGTCTCGTGAGTCTAGATAGAGAAGACGGTTGTACAGACGGATCTCGTTAGTCTAGATATAGAAGACGGTTGTACAGACGGATCTCGTTAGTCTAGATATAGAAGACGGTTGTACAGACGGATCTCGTTAGTCTAGATATAGAAGAAGGTTGTACAGACGGATCTCGTTAGTCTAGATATAGAAGAAGGTTGTACAGACGGATCTCGTTAGTCTAGATATAGAAGAAGGTTGTACAGACGGATCTCGTTAGTCTAGATATAGAAGACGGTTGTACAGACGGATCTCGTTAGTCTAGATATAGAAGACGGTTGTACAGACGGATCTCGTTAGTCTAGATATAGAAGAAGGTTGTACAGACGGATCTCGTTATTCTGGATATAGAAGACGGTTGTACAGACGGATCCCGTTAGTCTAGATATAGAAGACGGTTGTATAACGAGAGATCTCGTTAGTCTAGATATATCAGACGATTATACAGACGGATCTCGTTAGTCTAGATATAGAAGACGGTTGTACAGACGGATCTCGTTCGTCTAGATATAGAAGACGGTTGTACAGACGGATCTCGTTAGTCTAGATATAGAAGAAGGTTGTACAGACGGATCTCGTTAGTCTAGATATAGAGGACCGTTGTACAGACGGATCTCGTTAGTCTAGATATAGAAGAAGGTTGTACAGACGGGTCTCGTGAGTCTAGATAGAGAAGACGGTTGTACAGACGGATCTCGTTAGTCTAGATATAGAAGAAGGTTGTACAGACGGATCTCGTTAGTCTAGATATAGAAGACGGTTGTACAGACGGATCTCGTTAGTCTAGATATAGAAGACGGTTGTACAGACGGATCTCGTTAGTCTAGATATAGAAGACGGTTGTACAGACGGATCTCGTTAGTCTAGATATAGAAGAAGTTTGTATAACGAGAGATCTCGTTAGTCTAGATATAGAAAACGGTTGTACAGACGGATCGCGTTAGTCTAGATATAGAAGATGGTTGTACAACGACGTATCTCGTTAGTCTAGATATAGAAGGCGGTTGTACAGACGGATCTCGTTAGTCTAGATATAGAAGACGGTTGTACAGACGGATCTCGTTAGTCTAGATATAGAAGACGGTTGTACAGACGGATCTCGTTAGTCTAGATATAGAAGACGGTTGTACAGACGGATCTCGTTAGTCTAGATATAGAAGACAGTGGTACAGACGGATCTCGTTAGTCTAGATATAGAAGAAGGTTGTACAGACGGGTCTCGTGAGTCTAGATAGAGAAGACGGTTGTACAGACGGATCTCGTTAGTCTAGATATAGAAGACGGTTGTACAGACGGATCTCGTTAGTCTAGATATAGAAGACGGTTGTACAGACGGATCTCGTTAGTCTAGATATAGAAGAAGGTTGTACAGACGGATCTCGTTAGTCTAGATATAGAGGACCGTTGTACAGACGGATCTCGTTAGTCTAGATATAGAAGAAGGTTGTACAGACGGGTCTCGTGAGTCTAGATAGAGAAGACGGTTGTACAGACGGATCTCGTTAGTCTAGATATAGAAGAAGGTTGTACAGACGGATCTCGTTAGTCTAGATATAGAAGAAGGTTGTACAGACGGATCTCGTTAGTCTAGATATAGAAGAAGGTTGTACAGACGGATCTCGTTAGTCTAGATATAGAAGACGGTTGTACAGACGGATCTCGTTAGTCTAGATATAGAAGACGGTTGTACAGACGGATCTCGTTAGTCTAGATATAGAAGAAGGTTGTACAGACGGATCTCGTTATTCTGGATATAGAAGACGGTTGTACAGACGGATCCCGTTAGTCTAGATATAGAAGACGGTTGTATAACGAGAGATCTCGTTAGTCTAGATATATCAGACGATTATACAGACGGATCTCGTTAGTCTAGATATAGAAGACGGTTGTACAGACGGATCTCGTTCGTCTAGATATAGAAGACGGTTGTACAGACGGATCTCGTTAGTCTAGATATAGAAGAAGGTTGTACAGACGGATCTCGTTAGTCTAGATATAGAGGACCGTTGTACAGACGGATCTCGTTAGTCTAGATATAGAAGAAGGTTGTACAGACGGGTCTCGTGAGTCTAGATAGAGAAGACGGTTGTACAGACGGATCTCGTTAGTCTAGATATAGAAGAAGGTTGTACAGACGGATCTCGTTAGTCTAGATATAGAAGACGGTTGTACAGACGGATCTCGTTAGTCTAGATATAGAAGACGGTTGTACAGACGGATCTCGTTAGTCTAGATATAGAAGACGGTTGTACAGACGGATCTCGTTAGTCTAGATATAGAAGAAGTTTGTATAACGAGAGATCTCGTTAGTCTAGATATAGAAAACGGTTGTACAGACGGATCGCGTTAGTCTAGATATAGAAGATGGTTGTACAACGACGTATCTCGTTAGTCTAGATATAGAAGGCGGTTGTACAGACGGATCTCGTTAGTCTAGATATAGAAGACGGTTGTACAGACGGATCTCGTTAGTCTAGATATAGAAGACGGTTGTACAGACGGATCTCGTTAGTCTAGATATAGAAGACGGTTGTACAGACGGATCTCGTTAGTCTAGATATAGAAGACAGTGGTACAGACGGATCTCGTTAGTCTAGATATAGAAGAAGGTTGTACAGACGGGTCTCGTGAGTCTAGATAGAGAAGACGGTTGTACAGACGGATCTCGTTAGTCTAGATATAGAAGACGGTTGTACAGACGGATCTCGTTAGTCTAGATATAGAAGACGGTTGTACAGACGGATCTCGTTAGTCTAGATATAGAAGAAGGTTGTACAGACGGATCTCGTTAGTCTAGATATAGAGGACCGTTGTACAGACGGATCTCGTTAGTCTAGATATAGAAGAAGGTTGTACAGACGGGTCTCGTGAGTCTAGATAGAGAAGACGGTTGTACAGACGGATCTCGTTAGTCTAGATATAGAAGAAGGTTGTACAGACGGATCTCGTTAGTCTAGATATAGAAGACGGTTGTACAGACGGATCTCGTTAGTCTAGATATAGAAGACGGTTGTACAGACGGATCTCGTTAGTCTAGATATAGAAGAAGGTTGTACAGACGGATCTCGTTAGTCTAGATATAGAGGACGGTTGTACAGACGGATCTCGTTAGTCTAGATATAGAAGAAGGTTGTACAGACGGGTCTCGTGAGTCTAGATAGAGAAGACGGTTGTACAGACGGATCTTGTTAGTCTAGATATAGAAGACGGTTGTACAGACGGATCTCGTTAGTCTAGATATAGAGGACGGTTGTACAGACGGATCTCGTTAGTCTAGATATAGAAGAAGGTTGTACAGACGGGCCTCGTGAGTCTAGATATAGAAGACGGTTGTACAGACGGATCTCGTTAGTCTAGATATAGAAGAAGGTTGTACAGACGGATCTCGTTAGTCTAGATATAGAAGAAGGTTGTACAGACGGATCTCGTTAGTCTAGATATAGAAGACGATTATACAGACGGATCTCGTTAGTCTAGATATAGAAGAAGGTTGTACAGACGGGTCTCGTGAGTCTAGATAGAGAAGACGGTTGTACAGACGGGTCTCGTTAGTCTAGATACAGAAGACGGTTGTATAGACGGATCTCATTAGTCTAGATATAGAAGACGGTTGTACAGACGGATCTCGTTATTCTGGATATAGAAGACGGTTGTACAGACGGATCCCGTTAGTCTAGATATAGAAGACGGTTGTATAACGAGAGATCTCGTTAGTCTAGATATATCAGACGATTATACAGACGGATCTCGTTAGTCTAGATATAGAAGACGGTTGTACAGACGGATCTCGTTCGTCTAGATATAGAAGACGGTTGTACAGACGGATCTCGTTAGTCTAGATATAGAAGAAGGTTGTACAGACGGATCTCGTTAGTCTAGATATAGAGGACCGTTGTACAGACGGATCTCGTTAGTCTAGATATAGAAGAAGGTTGTACAGACGGGTCTCGTGAGTCTAGATAGAGAAGACGGTTGTACAGACGGATCTCGTTAGTCTAGATATAGAAGACGGTTGTACAGACGGATCTCGTTAGTCTAGATATAGAAGACGGTTGTACAGACGGATCTCGTTAGTCTAGATATAGAAGAAGGTTGTACAGACGGATCTCGTTAGTCTAGATATAGAAGAAGGTTGTACAGACGGATCTCGTTAGTCTAGATATAGAAGAAGGTTGTACAGACGGATCTCGTTAGTCTAGATATAGAAGACGGTTGTACAGACGGATCTCGTTAGTCTAGATATAGAAGACGGTTGTACAGACGGATCTCGTTAGTCTAGATATAGAAGAAGGTTGTACAGACGGATCTCGTTATTCTGGATATAGAAGACGGTTGTACAGACGGATCCCGTTAGTCTAGATATAGAAGACGGTTGTATAACGAGAGATCTCGTTAGTCTAGATATATCAGACGATTATACAGACGGATCTCGTTAGTCTAGATATAGAAGACGGTTGTACAGACGGATCTCGTTCGTCTAGATATAGAAGACGGTTGTACAGACGGATCTCGTTAGTCTAGATATAGAAGAAGGTTGTACAGACGGATCTCGTTAGTCTAGATATAGAGGACCGTTGTACAGACGGATCTCGTTAGTCTAGATATAGAAGAAGGTTGTACAGACGGGTCTCGTGAGTCTAGATAGAGAAGACGGTTGTACAGACGGATCTCGTTAGTCTAGATATAGAAGAAGGTTGTACAGACGGATCTCGTTAGTCTAGATATAGAAGACGGTTGTACAGACGGATCTCGTTAGTCTAGATATAGAAGACGGTTGTACAGACGGATCTCGTTAGTCTAGATATAGAAGACGGTTGTACAGACGGATCTCGTTAGTCTAGATATAGAAGAAGTTTGTATAACGAGAGATCTCGTTAGTCTAGATATAGAAAACGGTTGTACAGACGGATCGCGTTAGTCTAGATATAGAAGATGGTTGTACAACGACGTATCTCGTTAGTCTAGATATAGAAGGCGGTTGTACAGACGGATCTCGTTAGTCTAGATATAGAAGACGGTTGTACAGACGGATCTCGTTAGTCTAGATATAGAAGACGGTTGTACAGACGGATCTCGTTAGTCTAGATATAGAAGACGGTTGTACAGACGGATCTCGTTAGTCTAGATATAGAAGACAGTGGTACAGACGGATCTCGTTAGTCTAGATATAGAAGAAGGTTGTACAGACGGGTCTCGTGAGTCTAGATAGAGAAGACGGTTGTACAGACGGATCTCGTTAGTCTAGATATAGAAGACGGTTGTACAGACGGATCTCGTTAGTCTAGATATAGAAGACGGTTGTACAGACGGATCTCGTTAGTCTAGATATAGAAGAAGGTTGTACAGACGGATCTCGTTAGTCTAGATATAGAGGACCGTTGTACAGACGGATCTCGTTAGTCTAGATATAGAAGAAGGTTGTACAGACGGGTCTCGTGAGTCTAGATAGAGAAGACGGTTGTACAGACGGATCTCGTTAGTCTAGATATAGAAGAAGGTTGTACAGACGGATCTCGTTAGTCTAGATATAGAAGACGGTTGTACAGACGGATCTCGTTAGTCTAGATATAGAAGACGGTTGTACAGACGGATCTCGTTAGTCTAGATATAGAAGAAGGTTGTACAGACGGATCTCGTTAGTCTAGATATAGAGGACGGTTGTACAGACGGATCTCGTTAGTCTAGATATAGAAGAAGGTTGTACAGACGGGTCTCGTGAGTCTAGATAGAGAAGACGGTTGTACAGACGGATCTTGTTAGTCTAGATATAGAAGACGGTTGTACAGACGGATCTCGTTAGTCTAGATATAGAGGACGGTTGTACAGACGGATCTCGTTAGTCTAGATATAGAAGAAGGTTGTACAGACGGGCCTCGTGAGTCTAGATAGAGTAGACGGTTGTACAGACGGATCTCGTTAGTCTAGATATAGAAGACGGTTGTACAGACGGATGTCATTAGTCTAGATATAGAAGACGTTTGTCCAACGACGTCTCTCGTTAGTCTAGATATAGAAGACGGTTGTACAGACGGATCTCGTTAGTCTAGATATAGAAGACGGTTGTACAGACGGATCCCGTTAGTCTAGATATAGAAGACGGTTGTATAACGAGAGATCTCGTTAGTCTAGATATAGAAAACGGTTGTACAGACGGATCGCGTTAGTCTAGATATAGAAGATGGTTGTACAACGACGTATCTCGTTAGTCTAGATATAGAAGGCGGTTGTACAGACGGATCTCGTTAGTCTAGATATAGAAGACGGTTGTACAGACGGATCTCGTTAGTCTAGATATAGAAGACGGTTGTACAGACGGATCTCGTTAGTCTAGATATAGAAGACGGTTGTACAGGCGGATCTCGTTAGTCTAGATATAGAAGAAGGTTGTACAGACGGATCTCGTTAGTCTAGATATAGAGGACGGTTGTACAGACGGATCTCGTTAGTCTAGATATAGAAGAAGGTTGTACAGACGGGTCTCGTGAGTCTAGATAGAGAAGACGGTTGTACAGACGGATCTCGTTAGTCTAGATATAGAAGACGGTTGTACAGACGGATGTCATTAGTCTAGATATAGAAGACGTTTGTCCAACGACGTCTCTCGTTAGTCTAGATATAGAAGACGGTTGTACAGACGGATCTCGTTAGTCTAGATATAGAAGACGGTTGTACAGACGGATCCCGTTAGTCTAGATATAGAAGACGGTTGTATAACGAGAGATCTCGTTAGTCTAGATATAGAAAACGGTTGTACAGACGGATCGCGTTAGTCTAGATATAGAAGATGGTTGTACAACGACGTATCTCGTTAGTCTAGATATAGAAGGCGGTTGTACAGACGGATCTCGTTAGTCTAGATATAGAAGACGGTTGTACAGACGGATCTCGTTAGTCTAGATATAGAAGACGGTTGTACAGACGGATCTCGTTAGTCTAGATATTGAAGACGTTTGTCCAACGACGTATCTCGTTTGTCTAGGTATAGAAGACGGTTGTACAGACGGATCTCGTTAGTCTAGATATAGAAGACGGTTGTACAGACGGATCTCGTTAGTCTAGATATAGAAGAAGGTTGTACAGACGGGTCTCGTGAGTCTAGATAGAGAAGACGGTTGTACAGACGGGTCTCGTTAGTCTAGATACAGAAGACGGTTGTATAGACGGATCTCATTAGTCTAGATATAGAAGACGGTTGTACAGACGGATCTCGTTATTCTAGATATAGAAGACGGTTGTACAGACGGATCCCGTTAGTCTAGATATAGAAGACGGTTGTATAACGAGAGATCTCGTTAGTCTAGATATAGAAGACGATTATACAGACGGATCTCGTTAGTCTAGATATAGAAGACGGTTGTACAGACGGATCTCGTTCGTCTAGATATAGAAGACGGTTGTACAGACGGATCTCGTTAGTCTAGATATAGAAGAAGGTTGTACAGACGGATCTCGTTAGTCTAGATATAGAGGACCGTTGTACAGACGGATCTCGTTAGTCTAGATATAGAAGAAGGTTGTACAGACGGGTCTCGTGAGTCTAGATAGAGAAGACGGTTGTACAGACGGATCTCGTTAGTCTAGATATAGAAGACGGTTGTACAGACGGATCTCGTTAGTCTAGATATAGAAGACGGTTGTACAGACGGATCTCGTTAGTCTAGATATAGAAGAAGGTTGTACAGACGGATCTCGTTAGTCTAGATATAGAAGAAGGTTGTACAGACGGATCTCGTTAGTCTAGATATAGAAGAAGGTTGTACAGACGGATCTCGTTAGTCTAGATATAGAAGACGGTTGTACAGACGGATCTCGTTAGTCTAGATATAGAAGACGGTTGTACAGACGGATCTCGTTAGTCTAGATATAGAAGAAGGTTGTACAGACGGATCTCGTTAGTCTAGATATAGAGGACGGTTGTACAGACGGATCTCGTTAGTCTAGATATAGAAGAAGGTTGTACAGACGGGTCTCGTGAGTCTAGATAGAGAAGACGATTATACAGACGGATCTCGTTAGTCTAGATATAGAAGACGGTTGTACAGACGGATCTTGTTAGTCTAGATATAGAAGACAGTGGTACAGACGGATCTCGTTAGTCTAGATATAGAAGAAGGTTGTACAGACGGGTCTCGTGAGTCTAGATAGAGAAGACGGTTGTACAGACGGGTCTCGTTAGTCTAGATACAGAAGACGGTTGTATAGACGGATCTCATTAGTCTAGATATAGAAGACGGTTGTACAGACGGATCTCGTTATTCTGGATATAGAAGACGGTTGTACAGACTGATCCCGTTAGTCTAGATATAGAAGACGGTTGTATAACGAGAGATCTCGTTAGTCTAGATATAGAAGACGATTATACAGACGGATCTCGTTAGTCTAGATATAGAAGACGGTTGTACAGACGGATCTCGTTCGTCTAGATATAGAAGACGGTTGTACAGACGGATCTCGTTAGTCTAGATATAGAAGAAGGTTGTACAGACGGATCTCGTTAGTCTAGATATAGAGGACCGTTGTACAGACGGATCTCGTTAGTCTAGATATAGAAGAAGGTTGTACAGACGGGTCTCGTGAGTCTAGATAGAGAAGACGGTTGTACAGACGGATCTCGTTAGTCAAGATATAGAAGACGGTTGTACAGACGGATCTCGTTAGTCTAGATATAGAAGACGGTTGTACAGACGGATCTCGTTAGTCTAGATATAGAAGAAGGTTGTACAGACGGATCTCGTTAGTCTAGATATAGAAGAAGGTTGTACAGACGGATCTCGTTAGTCTAGATATAGAAGAAGGTTGTACAGACGGATCTCGTTAGTCTAGATATAGAAGACGGTTGTACAGACGGATCTCGTTAGTCTAGATATAGAAGAAGGTTGTACAGACGGATCTCGTTAGTCTAGATATAGAAGAAGGTTGTACAGACGGATCTCGTTAGTCTAGATATAGAAGACGGTTGTACAGACGGATCTCGTTAGTCTAGATATAGAAGAAGGTTGTACAGACGGATCTCGTTAGTCTAGATATAGAAGACGGTTGTACAGACGGATCTCGTTAGTCTAGATATAGAAGACGGTTGTACAGACGGATCTCGTTAGTCTAGATATAGAAGAAGGTTGTACAGACGGATCTCGTTAGTCTAGATATAGAGGACGGTTGTACAGACGGATCTCGTTAGTCTAGATATAGAAGAAGGTTGTACAGACGGGTCTCGTGAGTCTAGATAGAGAAGACGGTTGTACAGACGGATCTTGTTAGTCTAGATATAGAAGACGGTTGTACAGACGGATCTCGTTAGTCTAGATATAGAGGACGGTTGTACAGACGGATCTCGTTAGTCTAGATATAGAAGAAGGTTGTACAGACGGGTCTCGTGAGTCTAGATAGAGAAGACGGTTGTACAGACGGATCTCGTTAGTCTAGATATAGAAGACGGTTGTACAGACGGATGTCATTAGTCTAGATATAGAAGACGTTTGTCCAACGCCGTCTCTCGTTAGTCTAGATATAGAAGACGGTTGTACAGACGGATCTCGTTAGTCTAGATATAGAAGACGGTTGTACAGACGGATCCCGTTAGTCTAGATATAGAAGACGGTTGTATAACGAGAGATCTCGTTAGTCTAGATATAGAAAACGGTTGTACAGACGGATCGCGTTAGTCTAGATATAGAAGATGGTTGTACAACGACGTATCTCGTTAGTCTAGATATAGAAGGCGGTTGTACAGACGGATCTCGTTAGTCTAGATATAGAAGACGGTTGTACAGACGGATCTCGTTAGTCTAGATATAGAAGACGGTTGTACAGACGGATCTCGTTAGTCTATATATAGAAGACGGTTGTACAGACGGATCTCGTTAGTCTAGATATAGAAGAAGGTTGTACAGACGGATCTCGTTAGTCTAGATATAGAAGAAGGTTGTACAGACGGGTCTCGTGAGTCTAGATAGAGAAGACGGTTGTACAGACGGGTCTCGTTAGTCTAGATACAGAAGACGGTTGTATAGACGGATCTCATTAGTCTAGATATAGAAGACGGTTGTACAGACGGATCTCGTTATTCTAGATATAGAAGACGGTTGTACAGACGGATCCCGTTTGTCTAGATATAGAAGACGGTTGTATAACGAGAGATCTCGTTAGTCTAGATATAGAAGACGATTATACAGACGGATCTCGTTAGTCTAGGTATAGAAGACGGTTGTACAGACGGATCTCGTTAGTCTAGATATAGAAGACGGTTGTACAGACGGATCTCGTTAGTCTAGATATAGAAGAAGGTTGTACAGACGGGTCTCGTTAGTCTAGATACAGAAGACGGTTGTATAGACGGATCTCATTAGTCTAGATATAGAAGACGGTTGTACAGACGGATCTCGTTATTCTAGATATAGAAGACGGTTGTACAGACGGATCCCGTTAGTCTAGATATAGAAGACGGTTGTATAACGAGAGATCTCGTTAGTCTAGATATAGAAGACGATTATACAGACGGATCTCGTTAGTCTAGGTATAGAAGACGGTTGTACAGACGGATCTCGTTAGTCTAGATATAGAAGACGGTTGTACAGACGGATCTCGTTAGTCTAGATATAGAAGAAGGTTGTACAGACGGATCTCGTTAGTCTAGATATAGAGGACGGTTGTACAGACGGATCTCGTTAGTCTAGATATAGAAGAAGGTTGTACAGACGGGTCTCGTGAGTCTAGATAGAGAAGACGGTTGTACAGACGGATCTTGTTAGTCTAGATATAGAAGACGGTTGTACAGACGGATCTCGTTAGTCTAGATATAGAGGACGGTTGTACAGACGGATCTCGTTAGTCTAGATATAGAAGAAGGTTGTACAGACGGGTCTCGTGAGTCTAGATAGAGAAGACGGTTGTACAGACGGATCTCGTTAGTCTAGATATAGAAGACGGTTGTACAGACGGATGTCATTAGTCTAGATATAGAAGACGTTTGTCCAACGACGTCTCTCGTTAGTCTAGATATAGAAGACGGTTGTACAGACGGATCTCGTTAGTCTAGATATAGAAGACGGTTGTACAGACGGATCCCGTTAGTCTAGATATAGAAGACGGTTGTATAACGAGAGATCTCGTTAGTCTAGATATAGAAAACGGTTGTACAGACGGATCGCGTTAGTCTAGATATAGAAGAGTGTTGTACAACGACGTATCTCGTTAGTCTAGATATAGAAGGCGGTTGTACAGACGGATCTCGTTAGTCTAGATATAGAAGACGGTTGTACAGACGGATCTCGTTAGTCTAGATATAGAAGACGGTTGTACAGACGGATCTCGTTAGTCTATATATAGAAGACGGTTGTACAGACGGATCTCGTTAGTCTAGATATAGAAGAAGGTTGTACAGACGGATCTCGTTAGTCTAGATATAGAAGAAGGTTGTACAGACGGATCTCGTTAGTCTAGATATAGAAGACGGTTGTATAACGAGAGATCTCGTTAGTCTAGATATAGAAAACGGTTGTACAGACGGATCGCGTTAGTCTAGATATAGAAGATGGTTGTACAACGACGTATCTCGTTAGTCTAGATATAGAAGGCGGTTGTACAGACGGATCTCGTTAGTCTAGATATAGAAGACGGCTGTACAGACGGATCTCGTTAGTCTAGATATTGAAGACGGTTGTACAGACGGATCTCGTTAGTCTAGATATAGAAGACGGTTGTACAGACGGATCTCGTTAGTCTAGATATAGAAGACAGTGGTACAGACGGATCTCGTTAGTCTAGATATAGAAGAAGGTTGTACAGACGGGTCTCGTGAGTCTAGATAGAGAAGACGGTTGTACAGACGGATCTCGTTAGTCTAGATATAGAAGACGGTTGTACAGACGGATCTCGTTAGTCTAGATATAGAAGACGGTTGTACAGACGGATCTCGTTAGTCTAGATATAGAAGAAGGTTGTACAGACGGATCTCGTTAGTCTAGATATAGAGGACCGTTGTACAGACGGATCTCGTTAGTCTAGATATAGAAGAAGGTTGTACAGACGGGTCTCGTGAGTCTAGATAGAGAAGACGGTTGTACAGACGGATCTCGTTAGTCTAGATATAGAAGACGGTTGTACAGACGGATCTCGTTAGTCTAGATATAGAAGACGGTTGTACAGACGGATCTCGTTAGTCTAGATATAGAAGAAGGTTGTACAGACGGATCTCGTTAGTCTAGATATAGAAGAAGGTTGTACAGACGGATCTCGTTAGTCTAGATATAGAAAACGGTTGTACAGACGGGTCTCGTTAGTCTAGATATAGAAGACGGTTGTACAGACGGATCTCGTGAGTCTAGATATAGAAGACGGTTGTACAGGCGGATCTCGTTGGTCTAGATATAGAGGACGGTTGTACAGACGGATCTCGTTAGTCTAGATATAGATGACGGTTGTACAGACGGATCTCGTTAGTCTAGATATAGAAGGCGGTTGTACAGACGGATCTCGTTAGTCTAGATATAGAAGACGGTTGTACAGACGGATCTCGTTAGTCTATATATAGAAGACGGTTGTACAGACGGATCTCGTTAGTCTAGATATAGAAGAAGGTTGTACAGACGGATCTCGTTAGTCTAGATATAGAAGAAGGTTGTACAGACGGGTCTCGTGAGTCTAGATAGAGAAGACGGTTGTACAGACGGGTCTCGTTAGTCTAGATACAGAAGACGGTTGTATAGACGGATCTCATTAGTCTAGATATAGAAAACGGTTGTACAGACGGGTCTCGTTAGTCTAGATATAGAAGACGGTTGTACAGACGGATCTCGTGAGTCTAGATATAGAAGACGGTTGTACAGGCGGATCTCGTTGGTCTAGATATAGAGGACGGTTGTACAGACGGATCTCGTTAGTCTAGATATAGATGACGGTTGTACAGACGGATCTCGTTAGTCTAGATATAGAAGGCGGTTGTACAGACGGATCTCGTTAGTCTAGATATAGAAGACGGTTGTACAGACGGATCTCGTTAGTCTAGATATAGAAGGCGGTTGTACAGACGGATCTCGTTAGTCTAGATATAGAAGACGGTTGTACAGACGGATCTCGTTAGTCTAGATATAGAAGACGGTTGTACAGACGGATCTCGTTAGTCTAGATATAGAAGACGGTTGTACAGACGGATCTCGTTAGTCTAGACGTAGAAGACGGTTGTACAGACGGATCTCGTTAGTCTAGATATAGAAGAAGGTTGTACAGACGGATCTCGTTAGTCTAGATATAGAAGAAGGTTGTACAGACGGATCCCGTTAGTCTAGATATAGAAGACGGTTGTATAACGAGAGATCTCGTTAGTCTAGATATAGAAAACGGTTGTACAGACGGATCTCGTTGGTCTAGATATAGAGGACGGTTGTACAGACGGATCTCGTTAGTCTAGATATAGATGACGGTTGTACAGACGGATCTCGTTAGTCTAGATATAGAAGAAGGTTGTACAGACGGGTCTCGTGAGTCTAGATAGAGAAGACGGTTGTACAGACGGATCTCGTTAGTCTAGATATAGAAGACGGTTGTACAGACGGATCTCGTTAGTCTAGATATAGAAGACGTTTGTCCAACGACGTATCTCGTTAGTCTAGATATAGAAGACGGTTGTACAGACGGATCTCGTTAGTCTAGATATTGAAGACGTTTGTCCAACGACGTATCTCGTTAGTCTAGATATAGAAGACGGTTGTACAGACGGATCTCGTTAGTCTAGATATAGAAGACGGTTGTACAGACGGATCTCGTTAGTCTAGATATAGAAGACGGTTGTACAGACGGATCGCGTTAGTCTAGATATAGAAGATGGTTGTACAACGACGTATCTCGTTAGTCTAGATATAGAAGGCGGTTGTACAGACGGATCTCGTTAGTCTAGATATAGAAGACGGTTGTACAGACGGATCTCGTTAGTCTAGATATAGAAGGCGGTTGTACAGACGGATCTCGTTAGTCTAGATATAGAAGACGGTTGTACAGACGGATCTCGTTAGTCTAGATATAGAAGACGGTTGTACAGACGGATCTCGTTAGTCTAGATATAGAAGACGGTTGTACAGACGGATCTCGTTAGTCTAGATGTAGAAGACGGTTGTACAGACGGATCTCGTTAGTCTAGATATAGAAGAAGGTTGTACAGACGGATCTCGTTAGTCTAGATATAGAAGAAGGTTGTACAGACGGATCCCGTTAGTCTAGATATAGAAGACGGTTGTATAACGAGAGATCTCGTTAGTCTAGATATAGAAAACGGTTGTACAGACGGATCGCGTTAGTCTAGATATAGAAGATGGTTGTACAACGACGTATCTCGTTAGTCTAGATATAGAAGGCGGTTGTACAGACGGATCTCGTTAGTCTAGATATAGAAGACGGTTGTACAGACGGATCTCGTTAGTCTAGATATAGAAAACGGTTGTACAGACGGGTCTCGTTAGTCTAGATATAGAAGACGGTTGTACAGACGGATCTCGTGAGTCTAGATATAGAAGACGGTTGTACAGACGGATCCCGTTAGTCTAGATATAGAAGACGGTTGTATAACGAGAGATCTCGTTAGTCTAGATATAGAAAACGGTTGTACAGACGGATCGCGTTAGTCTAGATATAGAAGATGGTTGTACAACGACGTATCTCGTTAGTCTAGATATAGAAGGCGGTTGTACAGACGGATCTCGTTAGTCTAGATATAGAAGACGGTTGTACAGACGGATCTCGTTAGTCTAGATATTGAAGACGTTTGCCCAACGACGTATCTCGTTAGTCTAGATATAGAAGACAGTTGTACAGACGGATCTCGTTAGTCTAGATATAGAAGACGGTTGTACAGACGGATCTCGTTAGTCTAGATATAGAAGACGGTTGTACAGACGGATCTCGTTAGTCTAGATATAGAAGACGGTTGTACAGACGGATCTCGTTAGTCTAGATGTAGAAGACGGTTGTACAGACGGATCTCGTTAGTCTAGATATAGAAGAAGGTTTTACAGACGGATCTCGTTAGTCTAGATATAGAAGAAGGTTGTACAGACGGATCCCGTTAGTCTAGATATAGAAGACGGTTGTATAACGAGAGATCTCGTTAGTCTAGATATAGAAAACGGTTGTACAGACGGATCGCGTTAGTCTAGATATAGAAGACGGTTGTACAGACGGATCTCGTTAGTCTAGATATAGAAGACGGTTGTACAGACGGATCTCGTTAGTCTAGATATAGAAAACGGTTGTACAGACGGGTCTCGTTAGTCTAGATATAGAAGACGGTTGTACAGACGGATCTCGTGAGTCTAGATATAGAAGACGGTTGTACAGACGGATCCCGTTAGTCTAGATATAGAAGACGGTTGTATAACGAGAGATCTCGTTAGTCTAGATATAGAAAACGGTTGTACAGACGGATCGCGTTAGTCTAGATATAGAAGATGGTTGTACAACGACGTATCTCGTTAGTCTAGATATAGAAGGCGGTTGTACAGACGGATCTCGTTAGTCTAGATATAGAAGACGGTTGTACAGACGGATCTCGTTAGTCTAGATATTGAAGACGTTTGCCCAACGACGTATCTCGTTAGTCTAGATATAGAAGACAGTTGTACAGACGGATCTCGTTAGTCTAGATATAGAAGACGGTTGTACAGACGGATCCCGTTAGTCTAGATATAGAAGACGGTTGTATAACGAGAGATCTCGTTAGTCTAGATATAGAAAACGGTTGTACAGACGGATCGCGTTAGTCTAGATATAGAAGATGGTTGTACAACGACGTATCTCGTTAGTCTAGATATAGAAGGCGGTTGTACAGACGGATCTCGTTAGTCTAGATATAGAAGACGGTTGTACAGACGGATCTCGTTAGTCTAGATATTGAAGACGTTTGTCCAACGACGTATCTCGTTAGTCTAGATATAGAAGACAGTTGTACAGACGGATCTCGTTAGTCTAGATATAGAAGACGGTTGTACAGACGGATCTCGTTAGTCTAGATATAGAAGACGGTTGTACAGACGGATCTCGTTAGTCTAGATATAGAAGACAGTGGTACAGACGGATCTCGTTAGTCTAGATATAGAAGAAGGTTGTACAGACGGGTCTCGTGAGTCTAGATAGAGAAGACGGTTGTACAGACGGGTCTCGTTAGTCTAGATACAGAAGACGGTTGTATAGACGGATCTCGTTAGTCTAGATATAGAAGACAGTGGTACAGACGGATCTCGTTAGTCTAGATATAGAAGAACGTTGTACAGACGGGTCTCGTGAGTCTAGATAGAGAAGACGGTTGTACAGACGGATCTCGTTAGTCTAGATATAGAAGACGGTTGTACAGACGGATCTCGTTAGTCTAGATATAGAAGACGGTTGTACAGACGGATCTCGTTAGTCTAGATATAGAAGACGGTTGTACAGACGGATCTCGTTAGTCTAGATATAGAAGACAGTGGTACAGACGGATCTCGTTAGTCTAGATATAGAAGAAGGTTGTACAGACGGGTCTCGTGAGTCTAGATAGAGAAGACGGTTGTACAGACGGGTCTCGTTAGTCTAGATACAGAAGACGGTTGTATAGACGGATCTCGTTAGTCTAGATATAGAAGACAGTGGTACAGACGGATCTCGTTAGTCTAGATATAGAAGACGGTTGTACAGACGGATCTCGTGAGTCTAGATATAGAAGACGGTTGTACAGGCGGATCTCGTTGGTCTAGATATAGAGGACGGTTGTACAGACGGATCTCGTTAGTCTAGATATAGATGACGGTTGTACAGACGGATCCCGTTAGTCTAGATATAGAAGACAGTGGTACAGACGGATCTCGTTAGTCTAGATATAGAAGAAGGTTGTACAGACGGGTCTCGTGAGTCTAGATAGAGAAGACGGTTGTACAGACGGGTCTCGTTAGTCTAGATACAGAAGACGGTTGTATAGACGGATCTCATTAGTCTAGATATAGAAGACGGTTGTACAGACGGATCTCGTTATTCTAGATATAGAAGACGGTTGTACAGACGGATCCCGTTAGTCTAGATATAGAAGACGGTTGTATAACGAGAGATCTCGTTAGTCTAGATATAGAAGACGATTATACAGACGGATCTCGTTAGTCTAGATATAGAAGACGGTTGTACAGACGGATCTCGTTAGTCTAGATATAGAAGACGGTTGTACAGACGGATCTCGTTAGTCTAGATATAGAAGAAGGTTGTACAGACGGATCTCGTTAGTCTAGATATAGAAGAAGGTTGTACAGACGGATCCCGTTAGTCTAGATATAGAAGACGGTTGTATAACGAGAGATCTCGTTAGTCTAGATATAGATAACGGTTGTACAGACGGATCGCGTTAGTCTAGATATAGAAGATGGTTGTACAACGACGTATCTCGTTAGTCTAGATATAGAAGGCGGTTGTACAGACGGATCTCGTTAGTCTAGATATAGAAGACGGTTGTACAGACGGATCTCGTTAGTCTAGATATAGAAGACGGTTGTACAGACGGATCTCGTTAGTCTAGATATTGAAGACGTTTGTCCAACGACGTATCTCGTTTGTCTAGGTATAGAAGACGGTTGTACAGACGGATCTCGTTAGTCTAGATATAGAAGACGGTTGTACAGACGGATCTCGTTAGTCTAGATGTAGAAGACGGTTGTACAGACGGATCTCGTTAGTCTAGATATAGAAGATGGTTGTACAACGACGTATCTCGTTCGTCTAGATATAGAAGACGGTTGTACAGACGGATCGCGTTAGTCTAGATATAGAAGACGGTTGTACAGACGGATCCCGTTAGTCTAGATATAGAAGACGGTTGTATAACGAGAGATCTCGTTAGTCTAGATATAGAAAACGGTTGTACAGACGGATCGCGTTAGTCTAGATATAGAAGATGGTTGTACAACGACGTATCTCGTTAGTCTAGATATAGAAGACAGTGGTACAGACGGATCTCGTTAGTCTAGATATAGAAGAAGGTTGTACAGACGGGTCTCGTGAGTCTAGATAGAGAAGACGGTTGTACAGACGGGTCTCGTTAGTCTAGATACAGAAGACGGTTGTATAGACGGATCTCATTAGTCTAGATATAGAAGACGGTTGTACAGACGGATCTCGTTATTCTAGATATAGAAGACGGTTGTACAGACGGATCCCGTTAGTCTAGATATAGAAGACGGTTGTATAACGAGAGATCTCGTTAGTCTAGATATAGAAGACGATTATACAGACGGATCTCGTTAGTCTAGATATAGAAGACGGTTGTACAGACGGATCTCGTTAGTCTAGATATAGAAGACGGTTGTACAGACGGATCTCGTTAGTCTAGATATAGAAGAAGGTTGTACAGACGGATCTCGTTAGTCTAGATATAGAAGAAGGTTGTACAGACGGATCCCGTTAGTCTAGATATAGAAGACGGTTGTATAACGAGAGATCTCGTTAGTCTAGATATAGAAAACGGTTGTACAGACGGATCGCGTTAGTCTAGATATAGAAGATGGTTGTACAACGACGTATCTCGTTAGTCTAGATATAGAAGGCGGTTGTACAGACGGATCTCGTTAGTCTAGATATAGAAGACGGTTGTACAGACGGATCTCGTTAGTCTAGATATAGAAGACGGTTGTACAGACGGATCTCGTTAGTCTAGATATTGAAGACGTTTATCCAACGACGTATCTCGTTTGTCTAGGTATAGAAGACGGTTGTACAGACGGATCTCGTTAGTCTAGATATAGAAGACGGTTGTACAGACGGATCTCGTTAGTCTAGATGTAGAAGACGGTTGTACAGACGGATCTCGTTAGTCTAGATATAGAAGATGGTTGTACAACGACGTATCTCGTTCGTCTAGATATAGAAGACGGTTGTACAGACGGATCGCGTTAGTCTAGATATAGAAGACGGTTGTACAGACGGATCCCGTTAGTCTAGATATAGAAGACGGTTGTATAACGAGAGATCTCGTTAGTCTAGATATAGAAAACGGTTGTACAGACGGATCGCGTTAGTCTAGATATAGAAGATGGTTGTACAACGACGTATCTCGTTAGTCTAGATATAGAAGGCGATTGTACAGACGGATCTCGTTAGTCTAGATATAGAAGACGGTTGTACAGACGGATCTCGTTAGTCTAGATATTGAAGACGTTTGTCCAACGACGTATCTCGTTAGTCTAGATATAGAAGACAGTTGTACAGACGGATCTCGTTAGTCTAGATATAGAAGACGGTTGTACAGACGGATCTCGTTAGTCTAGATATAGAAGACGTTTGTCCAACGACGTATCTCGTTAGTCTAGATATAGAAGACGGTTGTACAGACGGATCTCGTTAGTCTTGATATAGAAGAACGTTGTACAGACGGGTCTCGTGAGTCTAGATAGAGAAGACGGTTGTACAGACGGATCTCGTTAGTCTAGATATAGAAGGCGGTTGTACAGACGGAACTCGTTAGTCTAGATATAGAAGAGTGTTGTACAACGACGTATCTCGTTAGTCTAGATATAGAAGGCGGTTGTACAGACGGATCTCGTTAGTCTAGATATAGAAAACGGTTGTACAGACGGGTCTCGTTAGTCTAGATATAGAAGACGGTTGTACAGACGGATCTCGTGAGTCTAGATATAGAAGACGGTTGTGCAGACGGATCTCGTTAGTCTAGATATAAAAGACGGTTGTACAGACGGATCTCGTTAGTCTAGATATAGAGGACGGTTGTACAGACGGATCTCGTTAGTCTAGATATTGAAGACGTTTGTCCAACGACGTACCTCGTTAGTCTAGATATAGAAAACGGTTGTACAGACGGATCTCGTTAGTCTAGATATAGAAGAGGGTTGTACAACGACGGATCGCGTTAGTCTAGATATAGAAAACGGTTGTACAGACGGGTCTCGTTAGTCTAGATATAGAAGACGGTTGTACAGACGGATCTCGTGAGTCTAGATATAGAAGACGGTTGTACAGACGGATCGCGTTAGTCTAGATATAGAAGATGGTTGTACAACGACGTATCTCGTTAGTCTAGATATAGAAGGCGGTTGTACAGACGGATCTCGTTAGTCTAGATATAGAAGACGGTTGTACAGACGGATCTCGTTAGTCTAGATATTGAAGACGTTTGTCCAACGACGTATCTCGTTAGTCTAGATATAGAAGACAGTTGTACAGACGGATCTCGTTAGTCTAGATATAGAAGACGGTTGTACAGACGGATCCCGTTAGTCTAGATATAGAAGACGGTTGTATAACGAGAGATCTCGTTAGTCTAGATATAGAAAACGGTTGTACAGACGGATCGCGTTAGTCTAGATATAGAAGATGGTTGTACAACGACGTATCTCGTTAGTCTAGATATAGAAGGCGGTTGTACAGACGGATCTCGTCAGTCTAGATATAGAAGGCGGTTGTACAGACGGAACTCGTTAGTCTAGATATAGAAGAGTGTTGTACAACGACGTATCTCGTTAGTCTAGATATAGAAGGCGGTTGTACAGACGGATCTCGTTAGTCTAGATATAGAAAACGGTTGTACAGACGGGTCTCGTTAGTCTAGATATAGAAGACGGTTGTACAGACGGATCTCGTGAGTCTAGATATAGAAGACGGTTGTGCAGACGGATCTCGTTAGTCTAGATATAAAAGACGGTTGTACAGACGGATCTCGTTAGTCTAGATATAGAGGACGGTTGTACAGACGGATCTCGTTAGTCTAGATATTGAAGACGTTTGTCCAACGACGTACCTCGTTAGTCTAGATATAGAAAACGGTTGTACAGACGGATCTCGTTAGTCTAGATATAGAAGAGGGTTGTACAACGACGGATCGCGTTAGTCTAGATATAGAAAACGGTTGTACAGACGGGTCTCGTTAGTCTAGATATAGAAGACGGTTGTACAGACGGATCTCGTGAGTCTAGATATAGAAGACGGTTGTACAGACGGATCGCGTTAGTCTAGATATAGAAGATGGTTGTACAACGACGTATCTCGTTAGTCTAGATATAGAAGGCGGTTGTACAGACGGATCTCGTTAGTCTAGATATAGAAGACGGTTGTACAGACGGATCTCGTTAGTCTAGATATTGAAGACGTTTGTCCAACGACGTATCTCGTTAGTCTAGATATAGAAGACAGTTGTACAGACGGATCTCGTTAGTCTAGATATAGAAGACGGTTGTACAGACGGATCCCGTTAGTCTAGATATAGAAGACGGTTGTATAACGAGAGATCTCGTTAGTCTAGATATAGAAAACGGTTGTACAGACGGATCGCGTTAGTCTAGATATAGAAGATGGTTGTACAACGACGTATCTCGTTAGTCTAGATATAGAAGGCGGTTGTACAGACGGATCTCGTCAGTCTAGATATAGAAGACGGTTGTACAGACGGATCTCGTTAGTCTAGATATTGAAGACGTTTGTCCAACGACGTATCTCGTTAGTCTAGATATAGAAGACAGTTGTACAGACGGATCTCGTTAGTCTAGATATAGAAGACGGTTGTACAGACGGATCTCGTTAGTCTAGATATAGAAGACGGTTGTACAGACGGATCTCGTTAGTCTAGATATAGAAGACAGTGGTACAGACGGATCTCGTTAGTCTAGATATAGAAGAAGGTTGTACAGACGGGTCTCGTGAGTCTAGATAGAGAAGACGGTTGTACAGACGGGTCTCGTTAGTCTAGATACAGAAGACGGTTGTATAGACGGATCTCGTTAGTCTAGATATAGAAGACAGTGGTACAGACGGATCTCGTTAGTCTAGATATAGAAGACGGTTGTACAGACGGATCTCGTTAGTCTAGATATAGAAGACGGTTGTACAGACGGATCTCGTTAGTCTAGATATAGAAGACAGAGGTACAGACGGATCTCGTTAGTCTAGATATAGAAGAAGGTTGTACAGACGGGTCTCGTGAGTCTAGATAGAGAAGACGGTTGTACAGACGGGTCTCGTTAGTCTAGATACAGAAGACGGTTGTATAGACGGATCTCGTTAGTCTAGATATAGAAGACAGTGGTACAGACGGATCTCGTTAGTCTAGATATAGAAGACGGTTGTACAGACGGATCTCGTGAGTCTAGATATAGAAGACGGTTGTACAGGCGGATCTCGTTGGTCTAGATATAGAGGACGGTTGTACAGACGGATCTCGTTAGTCTAGATATAGATGACGGTTGTACAGACGGATCCCGTTAGTCTAGATATAGAAGACAGTGGTACAGACGGATCTCGTTAGTCTAGATATAGAAGAAGGTTATACAGACGGGTCTCGTGAGTCTAGATAGAGAAGACGGTTGTACAGACGGGTCTCGTTAGTCTAGATACAGAAGACGGTTGTATAGACGGATCTCATTAGTCTAGATATAGAAGACGGTTGTACAGACGGATCTCGTTATTCTAGATATAGAAGACGGTTGTACAGACGGATCCCGTTAGTCTAGATATAGAAGACGGTTGTATAACGAGAGATCTCGTTAGTCTAGATATAGAAGACGATTATACAGACGGATCTCGTTAGTCTAGATATAGAAGACGGTTGTACAGACGGATCTCGTTAGTCTAGATATAGAAGACGGTTGTACAGACGGATCTCGTTAGTCTAGATATAGAAGAAGGTTGTACAGACGGATCTCGTTAGTCTAGATATAGAAGAAGGTTGTACAGACGGATCCCGTTAGTCTAGATATAGAAGACGGTTGTATAACGAGAGATCTCGTTAGTCTAGATATAGATAACGGTTGTACAGACGGATCGCGTTAGTCTAGATATAGAAGATGGTTGTACAACGACGTATCTCGTTAGTCTAGATATAGAAGGCGGTTGTACAGACGGATCTCGTTAGTCTAGATATAGAAGACGGTTGTACAGACGGATCTCGTTAGTCTAGATATAGAAGACGGTTGTACAGACGGATCTCGTTAGTCTAGATATTGAAGACGTTTGTCCAACGACGTATCTCGTTTGTCTAGGTATAGAAGACGGTTGTACAGACGGATCTCGTTAGTCTAGATATAGAAGACGGTTGTACAGACGGATCTCGTTAGTCTAGATGTAGAAGACGGTTGTACAGACGGATCTCGTTAGTCTAGATATAGAAGATGGTTGTACAACGACGTATCTCGTTCGTCTAGATATAGAAGACGGTTGTACAGACGGATCGCGTTAGTCTAGATATAGAAGACGGTTGTACAGACGGATCCCGTTAGTCTAGATATAGAAGACGGTTGTATAACGAGAGATCTCGTTAGTCTAGATATAGAAAACGGTTGTACAGACGGATCGCGTTAGTCTAGATATAGAAGATGGTTGTACAACGACGTATCTCGTTAGTCTAGATATAGAAGACAGTGGTACAGACGGATCTCGTTAGTCTAGATATAGAAGAAGGTTGTACAGACGGGTCTCGTGAGTCTAGATAGAGAAGACGGTTGTACAGACGGGTCTCGTTAGTCTAGATACAGAAGACGGTTGTATAGACGGATCTCATTAGTCTAGATATAGAAGACGGTTGTACAGACGGATCTCGTTATTCTAGATATAGAAGACGGTTGTACAGACGGATCCCGTTAGTCTAGATATAGAAGACGGTTGTATAACGAGAGATCTCGTTAGTCTAGATATAGAAGACGATTATACAGACGGATCTCGTTAGTCTAGATATAGAAGACGGTTGTACAGACGGATCTCGTTAGTCTAGATATAGAAGACGGTTGTACAGACGGATCTCGTTAGTCTAGATATAGAAGAAGGTTGTACAGACGGATCTCGTTAGTCTAGATATAGAAGAAGGTTGTACAGACGGATCCCGTTAGTCTAGATATAGAAGACGGTTGTATAACGAGAGATCTCGTTAGTCTAGATATAGAAAACGGTTGTACAGACGGATCGCGTTAGTCTAGATATAGAAGATGGTTGTACAACGACGTATCTCGTTAGTCTAGATATAGAAGGCGGTTGTACAGACGGATCTCGTTAGTCTAGATATAGAAGACGGTTGTACAGACGGATCTCGTTAGTCTAGATATAGAAGACGGTTGTACAGACGGATCTCGTTAGTCTAGATATTGAAGACGTTTGTCCAACGACGTATCTCGTTTGTCTAGGTATAGAAGACGGTTGTACAGACGGATCTCGTTAGTCTAGATATAGAAGACGGTTGTACAACGACGTATCTCGTTAGTCTAGATATAGAAGGCGATTGTACAGACGGATCTCGTTAGTCTAGATATAGAAGACGGTTGTACAGACGGATCTCGTTAGTCTAGATATTGAAGACGTTTGTCCAACGACGTATCTCGTTAGTCTAGATATAGAAGACAGTTGTACAGACGGATCTCGTTAGTCTAGATATAGAAGACGGTTGTACAGACGGATCTCGTTAGTCTAGATATAGAAGACGTTTGTCCAACGACGTATCTCGTTAGTCTAGATATAGAAGACGGTTGTACAGACGGATCTCGTTAGTCTTGATATAGAAGAACGTTGTACAGACGGGTCTCGTGAGTCTAGATAGAGAAGACGGTTGTACAGACGGATCTCGTTAGTCTAGATATAGAAGGCGGTTGTACAGACGGAACTCGTTAGTCTAGATATAGAAGATTGTTGTACAACGACGTATCTCGTTAGTCTAGATATAGAAGGCGGTTGTACAGACGGATCTCGTTAGTCTAGATATAGAAAACGGTTGTACAGACGGGTCTCGTTAGTCTAGATATAGAAGACGGTTGTACAGACGGATCTCGTGAGTCTAGATATAGAAGACGGTTGTGCAGACGGATCTCGTTAGTCTAGATATAAAAGACGGTTGTACAGACGGATCTCGTTAGTCTAGATATAGAGGACGGTTGTACAGACGGATCTCGTTAGTCTAGATATTGAAGACGTTTGTCCAACGACGTACCTCGTTAGTCTAGATATAGAAAACGGTTGTACAGACGGATCTCGTTAGTCTAGATATAGAAGAGGGTTGTACAACGACGGATCGCGTTAGTCTAGATATAGAAAACGGTTGTACAGACGGGTCTCGTTAGTCTAGATATAGAAGACGGTTGTACAGACGGATCTCGTGAGTCTAGATATAGAAGACGGTTGTACAGACGGATCGCGTTAGTCTAGATATAGAAGATGGTTGTACAACGACGTATCTCGTTAGTCTAGATATAGAAGGCGGTTGTACAGACGGATCTCGTTAGTCTAGATATAGAAGACGGTTGTACAGACGGATCTCGTTAGTCTAGATATTGAAGACGTTTGTCCAACGACGTATCTCGTTAGTCTAGATATAGAAGACAGTTATACAGACGGATCTCGTTAGTCTAGATATAGAAGACGGTTGTACAGACGGATCCCGTTAGTCTAGATATAGAAGACGGTTGTATAACGAGAGATCTCGTTAGTCTAGATATAGAAAACGGTTGTACAGACGGATCGCGTTAGTCTAGATATAGAAGATGGTTGTACAACGACGTATCTCGTTAGTCTAGATATAGAAGGCGGTTGTACAGACGGATCTCGCCAGTCTAGATATAGAAGACGGTTGTACAGACGGATCTCGTTAGTCTAGATATTGAAGACGTTTGTCCAACGACGTATCTCGTTAGTCTAGATATAGAAGACAGTTGTACAGACGGATCTCGTTAGTCTAGATATAGAAGACGGTTGTACAGACGGATCTCGTTAGTCTAGATATAGAAGACGGTTGTACAGACGGATCTCGTTAGTCTAGATATAGAAGACAGTGGTACAGACGGATCTCGTTAGTCTAGATATAGAAGAAGGTTGTACAGACGGGTCTCGTGAGTCTAGATAGAGAAGACGGTTGTACAGACGGGTCTCGTTAGTCTAGATACAGAAGACGGTTGTATAGACGGATCTCGTTAGTCTAGATATAGAAGACAGTGGTACAGACGGATCTCGTTAGTCTAGATATAGAAGACAGTGGTACAGACGGATCTCGTTAGTCTAGATATAGAAGAAGGTTGTACAGACGGGTCTCGTGAGTCTAGATAGAGAAGACGGTTGTACAGACGGGTCTCGTTAGTCTAGATACAGAAGACGGTTGTATAGACGGATCTCGTTAGTCTAGATATAGAAGACAGTGGTACAGACGGATCTCGTTAGTCTAGATATAGAAGAACGTTGTACAGACGGGTCTCGTGAGTCTAGATATAGAAGAAGGTTGTACAGACGGGTCTCGTGAGTCTAGATAGAGAAGACGGTTGTACAGACGGGTCTCGTTAGTCTAGATACAGAAGACGGTTGTATAGACGGATCTCGTTAGTCTAGATATAGAAGACAGTGGTACAGACGGATCTCGTTAGTCTAGATATAGAAGAACGTTGTACAGACGGGTCTCGTGAGTCTAGATAGAGAAGACGGTTGTACAGACGGATCTCGTTAGTCTAGATATAGAAGAGGGTTGTACAACGACGGATCGCGTTAGTCTAGATATAGAAAACGGTTGTACAGACGGGTCTCGTTAGTCTAGATATAGAAGACGGTTGTACAGACGGATCTCGTGAGTCTAGATATAGAAGACGGTTGTACAGACGGATCGCGTTAGTCTAGATATAGAAGATGGTTGTACAACGACGTATCTCGTTAGTCTAGATATAGAAGGCGGTTGTACAGACGGATCTCGTTAGTCTAGATATAGAAGACGGTTGTACAGACGGATCTCGTTAGTCTAGATATTGAAGACGTTTGTCCAACGACGTATCTCGTTAGTCTAGATATAGAAGACGGTTGTACAGACGGATCTCGTTAGTCTAGATATAGAAGACAGTGGTACAGACGGATCTCGTTAGTCTAGATATAGAAGACGGTTGTACAACGACGTATCTCGTTAGTCTAGATATAGAAGGCGATTGTACAGACGGATCTCGTTAGTCTAGATATAGAAGACGGTTGTACAGACGGATCTCGTTAGTCTAGATATTGAAGACGTTTGTCCAACGACGTATCTCGTTAGTCTAGATATAGAAGACAGTTGTACAGACGGATCTCGTTAGTCTAGATATAGAAGACGGTTGTACAGACGGATCTCGTTAGTCTAGATATAGAAGACGTTTGTCCAACGACGTATCTCGTTAGTCTAGATATAGAAGACGGTTGTACAGACGGATCTCGTTAGTCTTGATATAGAAGAACGTTGTACAGACGGGTCTCGTGAGTCTAGATAGAGAAGACGGTTGTACAGACGGATCTCGTTAGTCTAGATATAGAAGGCGGTTGTACAGACGGAACTCGTTAGTCTAGATATAGAAGATTGTTGTACAACGACGTATCTCGTTAGTCTAGATATAGAAGGCGGTTGTACAGACGGATCTCGTTAGTCTAGATATAGAAAACGGTTGTACAGACGGGTCTCGTTAGTCTAGATATAGAAGACGGTTGTACAGACGGATCTCGTGAGTCTAGATATAGAAGACGGTTGTGCAGACGGATCTCGTTAGTCTAGATATAAAAGACGGTTGTACAGACGGATCTCGTTAGTCTAGATATAGAGGACGGTTGTACAGACGGATCTCGTTAGTCTAGATATTGAAGACGTTTGTCCAACGACGTACCTCGTTAGTCTAGATATAGAAAACGGTTGTACAGACGGATCTCGTTAGTCTAGATATAGAAGAGGGTTGTACAACGACGGATCGCGTTAGTCTAGATATAGAAAACGGTTGTACAGACGGGTCTCGTTAGTCTAGATATAGAAGACGGTTGTACAGACGGATCTCGTGAGTCTAGATATAGAAGACGGTTGTACAGACGGATCGCGTTAGTCTAGATATAGAAGATGGTTGTACAACGACGTATCTCGTTAGTCTAGATATAGAAGGCGGTTGTACAGACGGATCTCGTTAGTCTAGATATAGAAGACGGTTGTACAGACGGATCTCGTTAGTCTAGATATTGAAGACGTTTGTCCAACGACGTATCTCGTTAGTCTAGATATAGAAGACAGTTGTACAGACGGATCTCGTTAGTCTAGATATAGAAGACGGTTGTACAGACGGATCCCGTTAGTCTAGATATAGAAGACGGTTGTATAACGAGAGATCTCGTTAGTCTAGATATAGAAAACGGTTGTACAGACGGATCGCGTTAGTCTAGATATAGAAGATGGTTGTACAACGACGTATCTCGTTAGTCTAGATATAGAAGGCGGTTGTACAGACGGATCTCGTCAGTCTAGATATAGAAGACGGTTGTACAGACGGATCTCGTTAGTCTAGATATTGAAGACGTTTGTCCAACGACGTATCTCGTTAGTCTAGATATAGAAGACAGTTGTACAGACGGATCTCGTTAGTCTAGATATAGAAGACGGTTGTACAGACGGATCTCGTTAGTCTAGATATAGAAGACGGTTGTACAGACGGATCTCGTTAGTCTAGATATAGAAGACAGTGGTACAGACGGATCTCGTTAGTCTAGATATAGAAGAAGGTTGTACAGACGGGTCTCGTGAGTCTAGATAGAGAAGACGGTTGTACAGACGGGTCTCGTTAGTCTAGATACAGAAGACGGTTGTATAGACGGATCTCGTTAGTCTAGATATAGAAGACAGTGGTACAGACGGATCTCGTTAGTCTAGATATAGAAGAACGTTGTACAGACGGGTCTCGTGAGTCTAGATATAGAAGAAGGTTGTACAGACGGGTCTCGTGAGTCTAGATAGAGAAGACGGTTGTACAGACGGGTCTCGTTAGTCTAGATACAGAAGACGGTTGTATAGACGGATCTCGTTAGTCTAGATATAGAAGACAGTGGTACAGACGGATCTCGTTAGTCTAGATATAGAAGAACGTTGTACAGACGGGTCTCGTGAGTCTAGATAGAGAAGACGGTTGTACAGACGGATCTCGTTAGTCTAGATATAGAAGAGGGTTGTACAACGACGGATCGCGTTAGTCTAGATATAGAAAACGGTTGTACAGACGGGTCTCGTTAGTCTAGATATAGAAGACGGTTGTACAGACGGATCTCGTGAGTCTAGATATAGAAGACGGTTGTACAGACGGATCGCGTTAGTCTAGATATAGAAGATGGTTGTACAACGACGTATCTCGTTAGTCTAGATATAGAAGGCGGTTGTACAGACGGATCTCGTTAGTCTAGATATAGAAGACGGTTGTACAGACGGATCTCGTTAGTCTAGATATTGAAGACGTTTGTCCAACGACGTATCTCGTTAGTCTAGATATAGAAGACGGTTGTACAGACGGATCTCGTTAGTCTAGATATAGAAGACAGTGGTACAGACGGATCTCGTTAGTCTAGATATAGAAGAAGGTTGTACAGACGGGTCTCGTGAGTCTAGATAGAGAAGACGGTTGTACAGACGGGTCTCGTTAGTCTAGATACAGAAGACGGTTGTATAGACGGATCTCGTTAGTCTAGATATAGAAGACAGTGGTACAGACGGATCTCGTTAGTCTAGATATAGAAGAACGTTGTACAGACGGGTCTCGTGAGTCTAGATAGAGAAGACGGTTGTACAGACGGATCTCGTTAGTCTAGATATAGAAGACGGTTGTACAGACGGATCTCGTTAGTCTAGATATAGAAGACGGTTGTACAGACGGATCTCGTTAGTCTAGATATTGAAGACGTTTGTCCAACGACGTATCTCGTTAGTCTAGATATAGAAAACGGTTGTACACACGGATCTCGTTAGTCTAGATATAGAAGAGGGTTGTACAACGACGGATCTCGTTAGTCTAGATATAGAAAACGGTTGTACAGACGGGTCTCGTTAGTCTAGATATAGAAGACGGTTGTACAGACGGATCTCGTGAGTCTAGATATAGAAGACGGTTGTACAGGCGGATCTCGTTGGTCTAGATATAGAGGACGGTTGTACAGACGGATCTCGTTAGTCTAGATATAGATGACGGTTGTACAGACGGATCCCGTTAGTCTAGATATAGAAGACAGTGGTACAGACAGATCTCGTTAGTCTAGATATAGAAGAAGGTTGTACAGACGGGTCTCGTGAGTCTAGATAGAGACGACGGTTGTACAGACGGGTCTCGTTAGTCTAGATACAGAAGACGGTTGTATAGACGGATCTCATTAGTCTAGATATAGAAGACGGTTGTACAGACGGATCTCGTTATTCTAGATATAGAAGACGGTTGTACAGACGGATCCCGTTAGTCTAGATATAGAAGACGGTTGTATAACGAGAGATCTCGTTAGTCTAGATATAGAAGACGATTATACAGACGGATCTCGTTAGTCTAGATATAGAAGACGGTTGTACAGACGGATCTCGTTAGTCTAGATATAGAAGACGGTTGTACAGACGGATCTCGTTAGTCTAGATATAGAAGAAGGTTGTACAGACGGATCTCGTTAGTCTAGATATAGAAGAAGGTTGTACAGACGGATCCCGTTAGTCTAGATATAGAAGACGGTTGTATAACGAGAGATCTCGTTAGTCTAGATATAGAAAACGGTTGTACAGACGGATCGCGTTAGTCTAGATATAGAAGATGGTTGTACAACGACGTATCTCGTTAGTCTAGATATAGAAGGCGGTTGTACAGACGGATCTCGTTAGTCTAGATATAGAAGACGGTTGTACAGACGGATCTCGTTAGTCTAGATATAGAAGACGGTTGTACAGACGGATCTCGTTAGTCTAGATATTGAAGACGTTTGTCCAACGACGTATCTCGTTTGTCTAGGTATAGAAGACGGTTGTACAGACGGATCTCGTTAGTCTAGATATAGAAGACGGTTGTACAGACGGATCCCGTTAGTCTAGATATAGAAGACGGTTGTATAACGAGAGATCTCGTTAGTCTAGATATAGAAAACGGTTGTACAGACGGATCGCGTTAGTCTAGATATAGAAGATGGTTGTACAACGACGTATCTCGTTAGTCTAGATATAGAAGGCGGTTGTACAGACGGATCTCGTCAGTCTAGATATAGAAGACGGTTGTACAGACGGATCTCGTTAGTCTAGATATTGAAGACGTTTGTCCAACGACGTATCTCGTTAGTCTAGATATAGAAGACAGTTGTACAGACGGATCTCGTTAGTCTAGATATAGAAGACGGTTGTACAGACGGATCTCGTTAGTCTAGATATAGAAGACGGTTGTACAGACGGATCTCGTTAGTCTAGATATAGAAGACAGTGGTACAGACGGATCTCGTTAGTCTAGATATAGAAGAAGGTTGTACAGACGGGTCTCGTGAGTCTAGATAGAGAAGACGGTTGTACAGACGGGTCTCGTTAGTCTAGATACAGAAGACGGTTGTATAGACGGATCTCGTTAGTCTAGATATAGAAGACAGTGGTACAGACGGATCTCGTTAGTCTAGATATAGAAGAACGTTGTACAGACGGGTCTCGTGAGTCTAGATAGAGAAGACGGTTGTACAGACGGATCTCGTTAGTCTAGATATAGAAGAGGGTTGTACAACGACGGATCGCGTTAGTCTAGATATAGAAAACGGTTGTACAGACGGGTCTCGTTAGTCTAGATATAGAAGACGGTTGTACAGACGGATCTCGTGAGTCTAGATATAGAAGACGGTTGTACAGACGGATCGCGTTAGTCTAGATATAGAAGATGGTTGTACAACGACGTATCTCGTTAGTCTAGATATAGAAGGCGGTTGTACAGACGGATCTCGTTAGTCTAGATATAGAAGACGGTTGTACAGACGGATCTCGTTAGTCTAGATATTGAAGACGTTTGTCCAACGACGTATCTCGTTAGTCTAGATATAGAAGACAGTTGTACAGACGGATCTCGTTAGTCTAGATATAGAAGACGGTTGTACAGACGGATCCCGTTAGTCTAGATATAGAAGACGGTTGTATAACGAGAGATCTCGTTAGTCTAGATATAGAAAACGGTTGTACAGACGGATCGCGTTAGTCTAGATATAGAAGATGGTTGTACAACGACGTATCTCGTTAGTCTAGATATAGAAGGCGGTTGTACAGACGGATCTCGTCAGTCTAGATATAGAAGACGGTTGTACAGACGGATCTCGTTAGTCTAGATATTGAAGACGTTTGTCCAACGACGTATCTCGTTAGTCTAGATATAGAAGACAGTTGTACAGACGGATCTCGTTAGTCTAGATATAGAAGACGGTTGTACAGACGGATCTCGTTAGTCTAGATATAGAAGACGGTTGTACAGACGGATCTCGTTAGTCTAGATATAGAAGACAGTGGTACAGACGGATCTCGTTAGTCTAGATATAGAAGAAGGTTGTACAGACGGGTCTCGTGAGTCTAGATAGAGAAGACGGTTGTACAGACGGGTCTCGTTAGTCTAGATACAGAAGACGGTTGTATAGACGGATCTCGTTAGTCTAGATATAGAAGACAGTGGTACAGACGGATCTCGTTAGTCTAGATATAGAAGAACGTTGTACAGACGGGTCTCGTGAGTCTAGATAGAGAAGACGGTTGTACAGACGGATCTCGTTAGTCTAGATATAGAAGACGGTTGTACAGACGGATCTCGTTAGTCTAGATATAGAAGACGGTTGTACAGACGGATCTCGTTAGTCTAGATATTGAAGACGTTTGTCCAACGACGTATCTCGTTAGTCTAGATATAGAAAACGGTTGTACACACGGATCTCGTTAGTCTAGATATAGAAGAGGGTTGTACAACGACGGATCTCGTTAGTCTAGATATAGAAAACGGTTGTACAGACGGGTCTCGTTAGTCTAGATATAGAAGACGGTTGTACAGACGGATCTCGTGAGTCTAGATATAGAAGACGGTTGTACAGGCGGATCTCGTTGGTCTAGATATAGAGGACGGTTGTACAGACGGATCTCGTTAGTCTAGATATAGATGACGGTTGTACAGACGGATCCCGTTAGTCTAGATATAGAAGACAGTGGTACAGACAGATCTCGTTAGTCTAGATATAGAAGAAGGTTGTACAGACGGGTCTCGTGAGTCTAGATAGAGACGACGGTTGTACAGACGGGTCTCGTTAGTCTAGATACAGAAGACGGTTGTATAGACGGATCTCATTAGTCTAGATATAGAAGACGGTTGTACAGACGGATCTCGTTATTCTAGATATAGAAGACGGTTGTACAGACGGATCCCGTTAGTCTAGATATAGAAGACGGTTGTATAACGAGAGATCTCGTTAGTCTAGATATAGAAGACGATTATACAGACGGATCTCGTTAGTCTAGATATAGAAGACGGTTGTACAGACGGATCTCGTTAGTCTAGATATAGAAGACGGTTGTACAGACGGATCTCGTTAGTCTAGATATAGAAGAAGGTTGTACAGACGGATCTCGTTAGTCTAGATATAGAAGAAGGTTGTACAGACGGATCCCGTTAGTCTAGATATAGAAGACGGTTGTATAACGAGAGATCTCGTTAGTCTAGATATAGAAAACGGTTGTACAGACGGATCGCGTTAGTCTAGATATAGAAGATGGTTGTACAACGACGTATCTCGTTAGTCTAGATATAGAAGGCGGTTGTACAGACGGATCTCGTTAGTCTAGATATAGAAGACGGTTGTACAGACGGATCTCGTTAGTCTAGATATAGAAGACGGTTGTACAGACGGATCTCGTTAGTCTAGATATTGAAGACGTTTGTCCAACGACGTATCTCGTTTGTCTAGGTATAGAAGACGGTTGTACAGACGGATCTCGTTAGTCTAGATATAGAAGACGGTTGTACAGACGGATCTCGTTAGTCTAGATGTAGAAGACGGTTGTACAGACGGATCACGTTAGTCTAGATATAGAAGATGGTTGTACAACGACGTATCTCGTTCGTCTAGATATAGAAGACGGTTGTACAGACGGATCGCGTTAGTCTAGATATAGAAGACGGTTGTACAGACGGATCCCGTTAGTCTAGATATAGAAGACGGTTGTATAACGAGAGATCTCGTTAGTCTAGATATAGAAAACGGTTGTACAGACGGATCGCGTTAGTCTAGATATAGAAGATGGTTGTACAACGACGTATCTCGTTAGTCTAGATATAGAAGGCGATTGTACAGACGGATCTCGTTAGTCTAGATATAGAAGACGGTTGTACAGACGGATCTCGTTAGTCTAGATATTGAAGACGTTTGTCCAACGACGTATCTCGTTAGTCTAGATATAGAAGACAGTTGTACAGACGGATCTCGTTAGTCTAGATATAGAAGACGGTTGTACAGACGGATCTCGTTAGTCTAGATATAGAAGACGTTTGTCCAACGACGTATCTCGTTAGTCTAGATATAGAAGACGGTTGTACAGACGGATCTCGTTAGTCTTGATATAGAAGAACGTTGTACAGACGGGTCTCGTGAGTGTAGATAGAGAAGACGGTTGTACAGACGGATCTCGTTAGTCTAGATATAGAAGGCGGTTGTACAGACGGAACTCGTTAGTCTAGATATAGAAGACGGTTGTACAGACGGATCTCGTTAGTCTAGATATTGAAGACGTTTGTCCAACGACGTACCTCGTTAGTCTAGATACAGAAAACGGTTGTACAGACGGATCTCGTTAGTCTAGATATAGAAGACGGTTGTACAACGACGGATCTCGTTAGTCTAGATATAGAAGACGGTTGTGCAGACGGATCTCGTTAGTCTAGATATAAAAGACGGTTGTACAGACGGATCTCGTTAGTCTAGATATAGAGGACGGTTGTACAGACGGATCTCGTTAGTCTAGATATTGAAGACGTTTGTCCAACGACGTACCTCGTTAGTCTAGATATAGAAAACGGTTGTACAGACGGATCTCGTTAGTCTAGATATAGAAGAGGGTTGTACAACGACGGATCGCGTTAGTCTAGATATAGAAAACGGTTGTACAGACGGGTCTCGTTAGTCTAGATATAGAAGACGGTTGTACAGACGGATCTCGTGAGTCTAGATATAGAAGACGGTTGTACAGGCGGATCTCGTTGGTCTAGATATAGAGGACGGTTGTACAACGACGGATCTCGTTAGTCTAGATATAGAAGACGGTTGTGCAGACGGATCTCGTTAGTCTAGATATAAAAGACGGTTGTACAGACGGATCTCGTTAGTCTAGATATAGAGGACGGTTGTACAGACGGATCTCGTTAGTCTAGATATTGAAGACGTTTGTCCAACGACGTACCTCGTTAGTCTAGATATAGAAAACGGTTGTACAGACGGATCTCGTTAGTCTAGATATAGAAGAGGGTTGTACAACGACGGATCGCGTTAGTCTAGATATAGAAAACGGTTGTACAGACGGGTCTCGTTAGTCTAGATATAGAAGAAGGTTGTACAGACGGATCTCGTTAGTCTAGATATAGAAGAAGGTTGTACAGACGGATCCCGTTAGTCTAGATATAGAAGACGGTTGTATAACGAGAGATCTCGTTAGTCTAGATATAGAAAACGGTTGTACAGACGGATCTCGTTAGTCTAGATATAGAAGACGGTTGTACAGACGGATCTCGTTAGTCTAGATATAGAAGACGGTTGTACAGACGGATCTCGTTAGTCTAGATATTGAAGACGTTTGTCCAACGACGTATCTCGTTTGTCTAGGTATAGAAGACGGTTGTACAGACGGATCTCGTTAGTCTAGATATAGAAGACGGTTGTACAGACGGATCTCGTTAGTCTAGATGTAGAAGACGGTTGTACAGACGGATCTCGTTAGTCTAGATATAGAAGATGGTTGTACAACGACGTATCTCGTTCGTCTAGATATAGAAGACGGTTGTACAGACGGATCGCGTTAGTCTAGATATAGAAGACGGTTGTACAGACGGATCCCGTTAGTCTAGATATAGAAGACGGTTGTATAACGAGAGATCTCGTTAGTCTAGATATAGAAAACGGTTGTACAGACGGATCGCGTTAGTCTAGATATAGAAGATGGTTGTACAACGACGTATCTCGTTAGTCTAGATATAGAAGGCGATTGTACAGACGGATCTCGTTAGTCTAGATATAGAAGACGGTTGTACAGACGGATCTCGTTAGTCTAGATATTGAAGACGTTTGTCCAACGACGTATCTCGTTAGTCTAGATATAGAAGACAGTTGTACAGACGGATCTCGTTAGTCTAGATATAGAAGACGGTTGTACAGACGGATCTCGTTAGTCTAGATATAGAAGACGGTTGTACAGACGGATCTCGTTAGTCTAGATGTAGAAGACGGTTGTACAGACGGATCTCGTTAGTCTAGATATAGAAGATGGTTGTACAACGACGTATCTCGTTCGTCTAGATATAGAAGACGGTTGTACAGACGGATCGCGTTAGTCTAGATATAGAAGACGGTTGTACAGACGGATCCCGTTAGTCTAGATATAGAAGACGGTTGTATAACGAGAGATCTCGTTAGTCTAGATATAGAAAACGGTTGTACAGACGGATCGCGTTAGTCTAGATATAGAAGATGGTTGTACAACGACGTATCTCGTTAGTCTAGATATAGAAGGCGATTGTACAGACGGATCTCGTTAGTCTAGATATAGAAGACGGTTGTACAGACGGATCTCGTTAGTCTAGATATTGAAGACGTTTGTCCAACGACGTATCTCGTTAGTCTAGATATAGAAGACAGTTGTACAGACGGATCTCGTTAGTCTAGATATAGAAGACGGTTGTACAGACGGATCTCGTTAGTCTAGATATAGAAGACGTTTGTCCAACGACGTATCTCGTTAGTCTAGATATAGAAGACGGTTGTACAGACGGATCTCGTTAGTCTTGATATAGAAGAACGTTGTACAGACGGGTCTCGTGAGTCTAGATAGAGAAGACGGTTGTACAGACGGATCTCGTTAGTCTAGATATAGAAGGCGGTTGTACAGACGGAACTCGTTAGTCTAGATATAGAAGAGTGTTGTACAACGACGTATCTCGTTAGTCTAGATATAGAAGGCGGTTGTACAGACGGATCTCGTTAGTCTAGATATAGAAATCGGTTGTACAGACGGGTCTCGTTAGTCTAGATATAGAAGACGGTTGTACAGACGGATCTCGTGAGTCTAGATATAGAAGACGGTTGTACAGGCGGATCTCGTTGGTCTAGATATAGAGGACGGTTGTACAGACGGATCTCGTTAGTCTAGATATAGATGACGGTTGTACAGACGGATCCCGTTAGTCTAGATATAGAAGACAGTGGTACAGACGGATCTCGTTAGTCTAGATATAGAAGAAGGTTGTACAGACGGGTCTCGTGAGTCTAGATAGAGAAGACGGTTGTACAGACGGGTCTCGTTAGTCTAGATACAGAAGACGGTTGTATAGACGGATCTCATTAGTCTAGATATAGAAGACGGTTGTACAGACGGATCTCGTTATTCTAGATATAGAAGACGGTTGTACAGACGGATCCCGTTAGTCTAGATATAGAAGACGGTTGTATAACGAGAGATCTCGTTAGTCTAGATATAGAAGACGATTATACAGACGGATCTCGTTAGTCTAGATATAGAAGACGGTTGTACAGACGGATCTCGTTAGTCTAGATATAGAAGACGGTTGTACAGACGGATCTCGTTAGTCTAGATATAGAAGAAGGTTGTACAGACGGATCTCGTTAGTCAAGATATAGAAGAAGGTTGTACAGACGGATCCCGTTAGTCTAGATATAGAAGACGGTTGTATAACGAGAGATCTCGTTAGTCTAGATATAGAAAACGGTTGTACAGACGGATCGCGTTAGTCTAGATATAAAAGATGGTTGTACAACGACGTATCTCGTTAGTCTAGATATAGAAGGCGGTTGTACAGACGGATCTCGTTAGTCTAGATATAGAAGACGGTTGTACAGACGGATCTCGTTAGTCTAGATATAGAAGACGGTTGTACAGACGGATCTCGTTAGTCTAGATATTGAAGACGTTTGTCCAACGACGTATCTCGTTTGTCTAGGTATAGAAGACGGTTGTACAGACGGATCTCGTTAGTCTAGATATAGAAGACGGTTGTACAGACGGATCTCGTTAGTCTAGATGTAGAAGACGGTTGTACAGACGGATCTCGTTAGTCTAGATATAGAAGATGGTTGTACAACGACGTATCTCGTTCGTCTAGATATAGAAGACGGTTGTACAGACGGATCGCGTTAGTCTAGATATAGAAGACGGTTGTACAGACGGATCCCGTTAGTCTAGATATAGAAGACGGTTGTATAACGAGAGATCTCGTTAGTCTAGATATAGAAAACGGTTGTACAGACGGATCGCGTTAGTCTAGATATAGAAGATGGTTGTACAACGTCGTATCTCGTTAGTCTAGATATAGAAGGCGATTGTACAGACGGATCTCGTTAGTCTAGATATAGAAGACGGTTGTACAGACGGATCTCGTTAGTCTAGATATTGAAGACGTTTGTCCAACGACGTATCTCGTTAGTCTAGATATAGAAGACAGTTGTACAGACGGATCTCGTTAGTCTAGATATAGAAGACGGTTGTACAGACGGATCTCGTTAGTCTAGATATAGAAGACGTTTGTCCAACGACGTATCTCGTTAGTCTAGATATAGAAGACGGTTGTACAGACGGATCTCGTTAGTCTTGATATAGAAGAACGTTGTACAGACGGGTCTCGTGAGTCTAGATAGAGAAGACGGTTGTACAGACGGATCTCGTTAGTCTAGATATAGAAGGCGGTTGTACAGACGGAACTCGTTAGTCTAGATATAGAAGACGGTTGTACAGACGGATCTCGTTAGTCTAGATATTGAAGACGTTTGTCCAACGACGTACCTCGTTAGTCTAGATATAGAAAACGGTTGTACAGACGGATCTCGTTAGTCTAGATATAGAAGACGGTTGTACAACGACGGATCTCGTTAGTCTAGATATAGAAGACGGTTGTGCAGACGGATCTCGTTAGTCTAGATATAAAAGACGGTTGTACAGACGGATCTCGTTAGTCTAGATATAGAGGACGGTTGTACAGACGGATCTCGTTAGTCTAGATATTGAAGACGTTTGTCCAACGACGTACCTCGTTAGTCTAGATATAGAAAACGGTTGTACAGACGGATCTCGTTAGTCTAGATATAGAAGAGGGTTGTACAACGACGGATCGCGTTAGTCTAGATATAGAAAACGGTTGTACAGACGGGTCTCGTTAGTCTAGATATAGAAGGCGGTTGTACAGACGGAACTCGTTAGTCTAGATATAGAAGACGGTTGTACAGACGGATCTCGTTAGTCTAGATATTGAAGACGTTTGTCCAACGACGTACCTCGTTAGTCTAGATATAGAAAACGGTTGTACAGACGGATCTCGTTAGTCTAGATATAGAAGACGGTTGTACAACGACGGATCTCGTTAGTCTAGATATAGAAGACGGTTGTGCAGACGGATCTCGTTAGTCTAGATATAAAAGACGGTTGTACAGACGGATCTCGTTAGTCTAGATATAGAGGACGGTTGTACAGACGGATCTCGTTAGTCTAGATATTGAAGACGTTTGTCCAACGACGTACCTCGTTAGTCTAGATATAGAAAACGGTTGTACAGACGGATCTCGTTAGTCTAGATATAGAAGACGGTTGTACAACGACGGATCTCGTTAGTCTAGATATAGAAGACGGTTGTGCAGACGGATCTCGTTAGTCTAGATATAAAAGACGGTTGTACAGACGGATCTCGTTAGTCTAGATATAGAGGACGGTTGTACAGACGGATCTCGTTAGTCTAGATATTGAAGACGTTTGTCCAACGACGTACCTCGTTAGTCTAGATATAGAAAACGGTTGTACAGACGGATCTCGTTAGTCTAGATATAGAAGAGGGTTGTACAACGACGGATCGCGTTAGTCTAGATATAGAAAACGGTTGTACAGACGGGTCTCGTTAGTCTAGATATAGAAGACGGTTGTACAGACGGATCTCGTGAGTCTAGATATAGAAGACGGTTGTACAGACGGATCGCGTTAGTCTAGATATAGAAGATGGTTGTACGACGACGTATCTCGTTAGTCTAGATATAGAAGGCGGTTGTACAGACGGATCTCGTTAGTCTAGATATAGAAGACGGTTGTACAGACGGATCTCGTTAGTCTAGATATTGAAGACGTTTGTCCAACGACGTATCTCGTTAGTCTAGATATAGAAGACAGTTGTACAGACGGATCTCGTTAGTCTAGATATAGAAGACGGTTGTACAGACGGATCCCGTTAGTCTAGATATAGAAGACGGTTGTATAACGAGAGATCTCGTTAGTCTAGATATAGAAAACGGTTGTACAGACGGATCGCGTTAGTCTAGATATAGAAGATGGTTGTACAACGACGTATCTCGTTAGTCTAGATATAGAAGGCGGTTGTACAGACGGATCTCGTCAGTCTAGATATAGAAGACGGTTGTACAGACGGATCTCGTTAGTCTAGATATTGAAGACGTTTGTCCAACGACGTATCTCGTTAGTCTAGATATAGAAGACAGTTGTACAGACGGATCTCGTTAGTCTAGATATAGAAGACGGTTGTACAGACGGATCTCGTTAGTCTAGATATAGAAGACGGTTGTACAGACGGATCTCGTTAGTCTAGATATAGAAGACAGTGGTACAGGCGGATCTCGTTAGTCTAGATATAGAAGAAGGTTGTACAGACGGGTCTCGTGAGTCTAGATAGAGAAGACGGTTGTACAGACGGGTCTCGTTAGTCTAGATACAGAAGACGGTTGTATAGACGGATCTCGTTAGTCTAGATATAGAAGACAGTGGTACAGACGGATCTCGTTAGTCTAGATATAGAAGAACGTTGTACAGACGGGTCTCGTGAGTCTAGATAGAGAAGACGGTTGTACAGACGGATCTCGTTAGTCTAGATATAGAAGACGGTTGTACAGACGGATCTCGTTAGTCTAGATATAGAAGACGGTTGTACAGACGGATCTCGTTAGTCTAGATATTGAAGACGTTTGTCCAACGACGTATCTCGTTAGTCTAGATATAGAAAACGGTTGTACACACGGATCTCGTTAGTCTAGATATAGAAGAGGGTTGTACAACGACGGATCTCGTTAGTCTAGATATAGAAAACGGTTGTACAGACGGGTCTCGTTAGTCTAGATATAGAAGACGGTTGTACAGACGGATCTCGTGAGTCTAGATATAGAAGACGGTTGTACAGGCGGATCTCGTTGGTCTAGATATAGAGGACGGTTGTACAGACGGATCTCGTTAGTCTAGATATAGATGACGGTTGTACAGACGGATCCCGTTAGTCTAGATATAGAAGACAGTGGTACAGACGGATCTCGTTAGTCTAGATATAGAAGAAGGTTGTACAGACGGGTCTCGTGAGTCTAGATAGAGAAGACGGTTGTACAGACGGGTCTCGTTAGTCTAGATACCGAAGACGGTTGTATAGACGGATCTCATTAGTCTAGATATAGAAGACGGTTGTACAGACGGATCTCGTTATTCTAGATATAGAAGACGGTTGTACAGACGGATCCCGTTAGTCTAGATATAGAAGACGGTTGTATAACGAGAGATCTCGTTAGTCTAGATATAGAAGACGATTATACAGACGGATCTCGTTAGTCTAGATATAGAAGACGGTTGTACAGACGGATCTCGTTAGTCTAGATATAGAAGACGGTTGTACAGACGGATCTCGTTAGTCTAGATATAGAAGAAGGTTGTACAGACGGATCTCGTTAGTCTAGATATAGAAGAAGGTTGTACAGACGGATCCCGTTAGTCTAGATATAGAAGACGGTTGTATAACGAGAGATCTCGTTAGTCTAGATATAGAAAACGGTTGTACAGACGGATCGCGTTAGTCTAGATATAGAAGATGGTTGTACAACGACGTATCTCGTTAGTCTAGATATAGAAGGCGGTTGTACAGACGGATCTCGTTAGTCTAGATATAGAAGACGGTTGTACAGACGGATCTCGTTAGTCTAGATATAGAAGACGGTTGTACAGACGGATCTCGTTAGTCTAGATATTGAAGACGTTTGTCCAACGACGTATCTCGTTTGTCTAGGTATAGAAGACGGTTGTACAGACGGATCTCGTTAGTCTAGATATAGAAGACGGTTGTACAGACGGATCTCGTTAGTCTAGATGTAGAAGACGGTTGTACAGACGGATCACGTTAGTCTAGATATAGAAGATGGTTGTACAACGACGTATCTCGTTCGTCTAGATATAGAAGACGGTTGTACAGACGGATCGCGTTAGTCTAGATATAGAAGACGGTTGTACAGACGGATCCCGTTAGTCTAGATATAGAAGACGGTTGTATAACGAGAGATCTCGTTAGTCTAGATATAGAAAACGGTTGTACAGACGGATCGCGTTAGTCTAGATATAGAAGATGGTTGTACAACGACGTATCTCGTTAGTCTAGATATAGAAGGCGATTGTACAGACGGATCTCGTTAGTCTAGATATAGAAGACGGTTGTACAGACGGATCTCGTTAGTCTAGATATTGAAGACGTTTGTCCAACGACGTATCTCGTTAGTCTAGATATAGAAGACAGTTGTACAGACGGATCTCGTTAGTCTAGATATAGAAGACGGTTGTACAGACGGATCTCGTTAGTCTAGATATAGAAGACGTTTGTCCAACGACGTATCTCGTTAGTCTAGATATAGAAGACGGTTGTACAGACGGATCTCGTTAGTCTTGATATAGAAGAACGTTGTACAGACGGGTCTCGTGAGTCTAGATAGAGAAGACGGTTGTACAGACGGATCTCGTTAGTCTAGATATAGAAGGCGGTTGTACAGACGGAACTCGTTAGTCTAGATATAGAAGACGGTTGTACAGACGGATCTCGTTAGTCTAGATATTGAAGACGTTTGTCCAACGACGTACCTCGTTAGTCTAGATATAGAAAACGGTTGTACAGACGGATCTCGTTAGTCTAGATATAGAAGACGGTTGTACAACGACGGATCTCGTTAGTCTAGATATAGAAGACGGTTGTGCAGACGGATCTCGTTAGTCTAGATATAAAAGACGGTTGTACAGACGGATCTCGTTAGTCTAGATATAGAGGACGGTTGTACAGACGGATCTCGTTAGTCTAGATATTGAAGACGTTTGTCCAACGACGTACCTCGTTAGTCTAGATATAGAAAACGGTTGTACAGACGGATCTCGTTAGTCTAGATATAGAAGAGGGTTGTACAACGACGGATCGCGTTAGTCTAGATATAGAAAACGGTTGTACAGACGGGTCTCGTTAGTCTAGATATAGAAGACGGTTGTACAGACGGATCTCGTGAGTCTAGATATAGAAGACGGTTGTACAGGCGGATCTCGTTGGTCTAGATATAGAGGACGGTTGTACAGACGGATCTCGTTAGTCTAGATATAGATGACGGTTGTACAGACGGATCTCGTTAGTCTAGATATAGAAGAAGGTTGTACAGACGGGTCTCGTGAGTCTAGATAGAGAAGACGGTTGTACAGACGGATCTCGTTAGTCTAGATATAGAAGACGGTTGTACAGACGGATCTCGTTAGTCTAGATATAGAAGACGTTTGTCCAACGACGTATCTCGTTAGTCTAGATATAGAAGACGGTTGTACAGACGGATCTCGTTAGTCTAGATATTGAAGACGTTTGTCCAACGACGTATCTCGTTAGTCTAGATATAGAAGACGGTAGTACAGACGGATCTCGTTAGTCTAGATATAGAAGACGGTTGTACAGACGGATCTCGTTAGTCTAGATATAGAAGACGGTTGTACAGACGAATCTCGTTAGTCTAGATATAGAAGACGGTTGTACAGACGGATCTCGTTAGTCTAGATATAGAAGACAGTGGTACAGACGGATCTCGTTAGTCTAGATATAGAAGACGGTTGTACAGACGGATCTCGTTAGTCTAGATATAGAAGACGGTTGTACAGACGGATCTCGTTAGTCTTGATATAGAAGAACGTTGTACAGACGGGTCTCGTGAGTCTAGATAGAGAAGACGGTTGTACAGACGGATCTCGTTAGTCTAGATATAGAAGACGGTTGTACAGACGGATCTCGTTAGTCTAGATATAGAAGACGGTTGTACAGACGGATCTCGTTAGTCTAGATATTGAAGACGTTTGTCCAACGACGTATCTCGTTAGTCTAGATATAGAAAACGGTTGTACACACGGATCTCGTTAGTCTAGATATAGAAGAGGGTTGTACAACGACGGATCTCGTTAGTCTAGATATAGAAAACGGTTGTACAGACGGGTCTCGTTAGTCTAGATATAGAAGACGGTTGTACAGACGGATCTCGTGAGTCTAGATATAGAAGACGGTTGTACAGGCGGATCTCGTTGGTCTAGATATAGAGGACGGTTGTACAGACGGATCTCGTTAGTCTAGATATAGATGACGGTTGTACAGACGGATCTCGTTAGTCTAGATATAGAAGAAGGTTGTACAGACGGGTCTCGTGAGTCTAGATAGAGAAGACGGTTGTACAGACGGATCTCGTTAGTCTAGATATAGAAGACGGTTGTACAGACGGATCTCGTTCGTCTAGATATAGAAGACGTTTGTCCAACGACGTATCTCGTTAGTCTAGATATAGAAGACGGTTGTACAGACGGATCGCGTTAGTCTAGATATAGAAGACGGTTGTACAGACGGATCCCGTTAGTCTAGATATAGAAGACGGTTGTATAACGAGAGATCTCGTTAGTCTAGATATAGAAAACGGTTGTACAGACGGATCGCGTTAGTCTAGACATAGAAGATGGTTGTACAACGACGTATCTCGTTAGTCTAGATATAGAAGGCGGTTGTACAGACGGATCTCGTTAGTCTAGATATAGAAGACGGTTGTACAGACGGATCTCGTTAGTCTAGATATTGAAGACGTTTGTCCAACGACGTATCTCGTTAGTCTAGATATAGAAGACAGTTGTACAGACGGATCTCGTTAGTCTAGATATAGAAGACGGTTGTACAGACGGATCTCGTTAGTCTAGATATAGAAGACGGTTGTACAGACGGATCTCGTTAGTCTAGATATAGAAGACAGTGGTACAGACGGATCTCGTTAGTCTAGATATAGAAGAAGGTTGTACAGACGGGTCTCGTGAGTCTAGATAGAGAAGACGGTTGTACAGACGGGTCTCGTTAGTCTAGATACAGAAGACGGTTGTATAGACGGATCTCGTTAGTCTAGATATAGAAGACAGTGGTACAGACGGATCTCGTTAGTCTAGATATAGAAGAACGTTGTACAGACGGGTCTCGAGAGTCTAGGTAGAGAAGACGGTTGTACAGACGGATCTCGTTAGTCTAGATATAGAAGAACGTTGTACAGACGGGTCTCGAGAGTCTAGGTAGAGAAGACGGTTGTACAGACGGATCTCGTTAGTCTAGATATAGAAGACGGTTGTACAGACGGATCTCGTTAGTCTAGATATAGAAGACGGTTGTACAGACGGATCTCGTTAGTCTAGATATTGAAGACGTTTGTCCAACGACGTATCTCGTTAGTCTAGATATAGAAAACGGTTGTACACACGGATCTCGTTAGTCTAGATATAGAAGAGGGTTGTACAACGACGGATCTCGTTAGTCTAGATATAGAAAACGGTTGTACAGACGGGTCTCGTTAGTCTAGATATAGAAGACGGTTGTACAGACGGATCTCGTGAGTCTAGATATAGAAGACGGTTGTACAGGCGGATCTCGTTGGTCTAGATATAGAGGACGGTTGTACAGACGGATCTCGTTAGTCTAGATATAGAAGACGGTTGTACAGACGGATCTCGTTAGTCTAGATATAGAAGAACGTTGTACAGACGGGTCTCGTGAGTCTAGATAGAGAAGACGGTTGTACAGACGGATCTCGTTAGTCTAGATATAGAAGACGGTTGTACAGACGGATCTCGTTAGTCTAGATATAGAAGACGTTTGTCCAACGACGTATCTCGTTAGTCTAGATATAGAAGACGGTTGTACAGACGGATCTCGTTAGTCTTGATATAGAAGAACGTTGTACAGACGGGTCTCGTGAGTCTAGATAGAGAAGACGGTTGTACAGACGGATCTCGTTAGTCTAGATATAGAAGACGGTTGTACAGACGGATCTCGTTAGTCTAGATATAGAAGACGGTTGTACAGACGGATCTCGTTAGTCTAGATATTGAAGACGTTTGTCCAACGACGTATCTCGTTAGTCTAGATATAGAAGACGGTTGTACAGACGGATCTCGTTAGTCTAGATATAGAAGATGGTTGTACAACGACGTATCTCGTTCGTCTAGATATAGAAGGCGGTTGTACAGACGGATCTCGTTAGTCAAGATATAGAAGACGGTTGTACAGACGGATCTCGTTAGTCTAGATATTGAAGACGTTTGTCCAACGACGTACCTCGTTAGTCTAGATATAGAAAACGGTTGTACTGACGGATCTCGTTAGTCTAGATATAGAAGACGGTTGTACAACGACGGATCTCGTTAGTCTAGATATAGAAGACGGTTGTACAGACGGATCTCGTTAGTCTAGATATAGAAGACGGTTGTACAGACGGATCTCGTTAGTCTAGATATAGAAGACGGTTGTACAGACGGATCTCGTTAGTCTAGATATAGAAGACAGTGGTACAGACGGATCTCGTTAGTCTAGATATAGAAGAAGGTTGTACAGACGGATCTCGTTAGTCTAGATATTGAAGACGTTTGTCCAACGACGTACCTCGTTAGTCTAGATATAGAAAACGGTTGTACTGACGGATCTCGTTAGTCTAGATATAGAAGACGTTTGTCCAACGACGTATCTCGTTAGTCTAGATATAGAAGACAGTTGTACAGACGGATCTCGTTAGTCTAGATATAGAAGACGGTTGTACAGACGGATCTCGTTAGTCTAGATATAGAAGACGGTTGTACAGACGGATCTCGTTAGTCTAGATATAGAAGACGGTTGTACAGACGGATCTCGTTAGTCTAGATATAGAAGACGGTTGTACAGACGGATCTCGTTAGTCTAGATATAGAAGACGGTTGTACAGACGGATCTCGTTAGTCTAGATATAGAAGACAGTGGTACAGACGGATCTCGTTAGTCTAGATATAGAAGAAGGTTGTACAGACGGATCTCGTTAGTCTAGATATTGAAGACGTTTGTCCAACGACGTACCTCGTTAGTCTAGATATAGAAAACGGTTGTACAGACGGATCTCGTTAGTCAAGATATAGAAGACGGTTGTACAGACGGATCTCGTTAGTCTAGATATTGAAGACGTTTGTCCAACGACGTACCTCGTTAGTCTAGATATAGAAAACGGTTGTACTGACGGATCTCGTTAGTCTAGATATAGAAGACGTTTGTCCAACGACGTATCTCGTTAGTCTAGATATAGAAGACAGTTGTACAGACGGATCTCGTTAGTCTAGATATAGAAGACGGTTGTACAGACGGATCTCGTTAGTCTAGATATAGAAGACGGTTGTACAGACGGATCTCGTTAGTCTAGATATAGAAGACAGTGGTACAGACGGATCTCGTTAGTCTAGATATAGAAGAAGGTTGTACAGACGGGTCTCGTGAGTCTAGATAGAGAAGACGGTTGTACAGACGGGTCTCGTTAGTCTAGATACAGAAGACGGTTGTATAGACGGATCTCGTTAGTCTAGATATAGAAGACAGTGGTACAGACGGATCTCGTTAGTCTAGATATAGAAGAACGTTGTACAGACGGGTCTCGTGAGTCTAGATAGAGAAGACGGTTGTACAGACGGATCTCGTTAGTCTAGATATAGAAGACGGTTGTACAGACGGATCTCGTTAGTCTAGATATAGAAGACGGTTGTACAGACGGATCTCGTTAGTCTAGATATTGAAGACGTTTGTCCAACGACGTATCTCGTTAGTCTAGATATAGAAAACGGTTGTACACACGGATCTCGTTAGTCTAGATATAGAAGAGGGTTGTACAACGACGGATCTCGTTAGTCTAGATATAGAAAACGGTTGTACAGACGGGTCTCGTTAGTCTAGATATAGAAGACGGTTGTACAGACGGATCTCGTGAGTCTAGATATAGAAGACGGTTGTACAGGCGGATCTCGTTGGTCTAGATATAGAGGACGGTTGTACAGACGGATCTCGTTAGTCTAGATATAGATGACGGTTGTACAGACGGATCCCGTTAGTCTAGATATAGAAGACAGTGGTACAGACAGATCTCGTTAGTCTAGATATAGAAGAAGGTTGTACAGACGGGTCTCGTGAGTCTAGATAGAGACGACGGTTGTACAGACGGGTCTCGTTAGTCTAGATACAGAAGACGGTTGTATAGACGGATCTCATTAGTCTAGATATAGAAGACGGTTGTACAGACGGATCTCGTTATTCTAGATATAGAAGACGGTTGTACAGACGGATCCCGTTAGTCTAGATATAGAAGACGGTTGTATAACGAGAGATCTCGTTAGTCTAGATATAGAAGACGATTATACAGACGGATCTCGTTAGTCTAGATATAGAAGACGGTTGTACAGACGGATCTCGTTAGTCTAGATATAGAAGACGGTTGTACAGACGGATCTCGTTAGTCTAGATATAGAAGAAGGTTGTACAGACGGATCTCGTTAGTCTAGATATAGAAGAAGGTTGTACAGACGGATCCCGTTAGTCTAGATATAGAAGACGGTTGTATAACGAGAGATCTCGTTAGTCTAGATATAGAAAACGGTTGTACAGACGGATCGCGTTAGTCTAGATATAGAAGATGGTTGTACAACGACGTATCTCGTTAGTCTAGATATAGAAGGCGGTTGTACAGACGGATCTCGTTAGTCTAGATATAGAAGACGGTTGTACAGACGGATCTCGTTAGTCTAGATATAGAAGACGGTTGTACAGACGGATCTCGTTAGTCTAGATATTGAAGACGTTTGTCCAACGACGTATCTCGTTTGTCTAGGTATAGAAGACGGTTGTACAGACGGATCTCGTTAGTCTAGATATAGAAGACGGTTGTACAGACGGATCTCGTTAGTCTAGATGTAGAAGACGGTTGTACAGACGGATCACGTTAGTCTAGATATAGAAGATGGTTGTACAACGACGTATCTCGTTCGTCTAGATATAGAAGACGGTTGTACAGACGGATCGCGTTAGTCTAGATATAGAAGACGGTTGTACAGACGGATCCCGTTAGTCTAGATATAGAAGACGGTTGTATAACGAGAGATCTCGTTAGTCTAGATATAGAAAACGGTTGTACAGACGGATCGCGTTAGTCTAGATATAGAAGATGGTTGTACAACGACGTATCTCGTTAGTCTAGATATAGAAGGCGATTGTACAGACGGATCTCGTTAGTCTAGATATAGAAGACGGTTGTACAGACGGATCTCGTTAGTCTAGATATTGAAGACGTTTGTCCAACGACGTATCTCGTTAGTCTAGATATAGAAGACAGTTGTACAGACGGATCTCGTTAGTCTAGATATAGAAGACGGTTGTACAGACGGATCTCGTTAGTCTAGATATAGAAGACGTTTGTCCAACGACGTATCTCGTTAGTCTAGATATAGAAGACGGTTGTACAGACGGATCTCGTTAGTCTTGATATAGAAGAACGTTGTACAGACGGGTCTCGTGAGTGTAGATAGAGAAGACGGTTGTACAGACGGATCTCGTTAGTCTAGATATAGAAGGCGGTTGTACAGACGGAACTCGTTAGTCTAGATATAGAAGACGGTTGTACAGACGGATCTCGTTAGTCTAGATATTGAAGACGTTTGTCCAACGACGTACCTCGTTAGTCTAGATACAGAAAACGGTTGTACAGACGGATCTCGTTAGTCTAGATATAGAAGACGGTTGTACAACGACGGATCTCGTTAGTCTAGATATAGAAGACGGTTGTGCAGACGGATCTCGTTAGTCTAGATATAAAAGACGGTTGTACAGACGGATCTCGTTAGTCTAGATATAGAGGACGGTTGTACAGACGGATCTCGTTAGTCTAGATATTGAAGACGTTTGTCCAACGACGTACCTCGTTAGTCTAGATATAGAAAACGGTTGTACAGACGGATCTCGTTAGTCTAGATATAGAAGAGGGTTGTACAACGACGGATCGCGTTAGTCTAGATATAGAAAACGGTTGTACAGACGGGTCTCGTTAGTCTAGATATAGAAGACGGTTGTACAGACGGATCTCGTGAGTCTAGATATAGAAGACGGTTGTACAGGCGGATCTCGTTGGTCTAGATATAGAGGACGGTTGTACAACGACGGATCTCGTTAGTCTAGATATAGAAGACGGTTGTGCAGACGGATCTCGTTAGTCTAGATATAAAAGACGGTTGTACAGACGGATCTCGTTAGTCTAGATATAGAGGACGGTTGTACAGACGGATCTCGTTAGTCTAGATATTGAAGACGTTTGTCCAACGACGTACCTCGTTAGTCTAGATATAGAAAACGGTTGTACAGACGGATCTCGTTAGTCTAGATATAGAAGAGGGTTGTACAACGACGGATCGCGTTAGTCTAGATATAGAAAACGGTTGTACAGACGGGTCTCGTTAGTCTAGATATAGAAGAAGGTTGTACAGACGGATCTCGTTAGTCTAGATATAGAAGAAGGTTGTACAGACGGATCCCGTTAGTCTAGATATAGAAGACGGTTGTATAACGAGAGATCTCGTTAGTCTAGATATAGAAAACGGTTGTACAGACGGATCTCGTTAGTCTAGATATAGAAGACGGTTGTACAGACGGATCTCGTTAGTCTAGATATAGAAGACGGTTGTACAGACGGATCTCGTTAGTCTAGATATTGAAGACGTTTGTCCAACGACGTATCTCGTTTGTCTAGGTATAGAAGACGGTTGTACAGACGGATCTCGTTAGTCTAGATATAGAAGACGGTTGTACAGACGGATCTCGTTAGTCTAGATGTAGAAGACGGTTGTACAGACGGATCTCGTTAGTCTAGATATAGAAGATGGTTGTACAACGACGTATCTCGTTCGTCTAGATATAGAAGACGGTTGTACAGACGGATCGCGTTAGTCTAGATATAGAAGACGGTTGTACAGACGGATCCCGTTAGTCTAGATATAGAAGACGGTTGTATAACGAGAGATCTCGTTAGTCTAGATATAGAAAACGGTTGTACAGACGGATCGCGTTAGTCTAGATATAGAAGATGGTTGTACAACGACGTATCTCGTTAGTCTAGATATAGAAGGCGATTGTACAGACGGATCTCGTTAGTCTAGATATAGAAGACGGTTGTACAGACGGATCTCGTTAGTCTAGATATTGAAGACGTTTGTCCAACGACGTATCTCGTTAGTCTAGATATAGAAGACAGTTGTACAGACGGATCTCGTTAGTCTAGATATAGAAGACGGTTGTACAGACGGATCTCGTTAGTCTAGATATAGAAGACGTTTGTCCAACGACGTATCTCGTTAGTCTAGATATAGAAGACGGTTGTACAGACGGATCTCGTTAGTCTTGATATAGAAGAACGTTGTACAGACGGGTCTCGTGAGTCTAGATAGAGAAGACGGTTGTACAGACGGATCTCGTTAGTCTAGATATAGAAGGCGGTTGTACAGACGGAACTCGTTAGTCTAGATATAGAAGAGTGTTGTACAACGACGTATCTCGTTAGTCTAGATATAGAAGGCGGTTGTACAGACGGATCTCGTTAGTCTAGATATAGAAAACGGTTGTACAGACGGGTCTCGTTAGTCTAGATATAGAAGACGGTTGTACAGACGGATCTCGTGAGTCTAGATATAGAAGACGGTTGTACAGGCGGATCTCGTTGGTCTAGATATAGAGGACGGTTGTACAGACGGATCTCGTTAGTCTAGATATAGATGACGGTTGTACAGACGGATCCCGTTAGTCTAGATATAGAAGACAGTGGTACAGACGGATCTCGTTAGTCTAGATATAGAAGAAGGTTGTACAGACGGGTCTCGTGAGTCTAGATAGAGAAGACGGTTGTACAGACGGGTCTCGTTAGTCTAGATACAGAAGACGGTTGTATAGACGGATCTCATTAGTCTAGATATAGAAGACGGTTGTACAGACGGATCTCGTTATTCTAGATATAGAAGACGGTTGTACAGACGGATCCCGTTAGTCTAGATATAGAAGACGGTTGTATAACGAGAGATCTCGTTAGTCTAGATATAGAAGACGATTATACAGACGGATCTCGTTAGTCTAGATATAGAAGACGGTTGTACAGACGGATCTCGTTAGTCTAGATATAGAAGACGGTTGTACAGACGGATCTCGTTAGTCTAGATATAGAAGAAGGTTGTACAGACGGATCTCGTTAGTCAAGATATAGAAGAAGGTTGTACAGACGGATCCCGTTAGTCTAGATATAGAAGACGGTTGTATAACGAGAGATCTCGTTAGTCTAGATATAGAAAACGGTTGTACAGACGGATCGCGTTAGTCTAGATATAAAAGATGGTTGTACAACGACGTATCTCGTTAGTCTAGATATAGAAGGCGGTTGTACAGACGGATCTCGTTAGTCTAGATATAGAAGACGGTTGTACAGACGGATCTCGTTAGTCTAGATATAGAAGACGGTTGTACAGACGGATCTCGTTAGTCTAGATATTGAAGACGTTTGTCCAACGACGTATCTCGTTTGTCTAGGTATAGAAGACGGTTGTACAGACGGATCTCGTTAGTCTAGATATAGAAGACGGTTGTACAGACGGATCTCGTTAGTCTAGATGTAGAAGACGGTTGTACAGACGGATCTCGTTAGTCTAGATATAGAAGATGGTTGTACAACGACGTATCTCGTTCGTCTAGATATAGAAGACGGTTGTACAGACGGATCGCGTTAGTCTAGATATAGAAGACGGTTGTACAGACGGATCCCGTTAGTCTAGATATAGAAGACGGTTGTATAACGAGAGATCTCGTTAGTCTAGATATAGAAAACGGTTGTACAGACGGATCGCGTTAGTCTAGATATAGAAGATGGTTGTACAACGTCGTATCTCGTTAGTCTAGATATAGAAGGCGATTGTACAGACGGATCTCGTTAGTCTAGATATAGAAGACGGTTGTACAGACGGATCTCGTTAGTCTAGATATTGAAGACGTTTGTCCAACGACGTATCTCGTTAGTCTAGATATAGAAGACAGTTGTACAGACGGATCTCGTTAGTCTAGATATAGAAGACGGTTGTACAGACGGATCTCGTTAGTCTAGATATAGAAGACGTTTGTCCAACGACGTATCTCGTTAGTCTAGATATAGAAGACGGTTGTACAGACGGATCTCGTTAGTCTTGATATAGAAGAACGTTGTACAGACGGGTCTCGTGAGTCTAGATAGAGAAGACGGTTGTACAGACGGATCTCGTTAGTCTAGATATAGAAGGCGGTTGTACAGACGGAACTCGTTAGTCTAGATATAGAAGACGGTTGTACAGACGGATCTCGTTAGTCTAGATATTGAAGACGTTTGTCCAACGACGTACCTCGTTAGTCTAGATATAGAAAACGGTTGTACAGACGGATCTCGTTAGTCTAGATATAGAAGACGGTTGTACAACGACGGATCTCGTTAGTCTAGATATAGAAGACGGTTGTGCAGACGGATCTCGTTAGTCTAGATATAAAAGACGGTTGTACAGACGGATCTCGTTAGTCTAGATATAGAGGACGGTTGTACAGACGGATCTCGTTAGTCTAGATATTGAAGACGTTTGTCCAACGACGTACCTCGTTAGTCTAGATATAGAAAACGGTTGTACAGACGGATCTCGTTAGTCTAGATATAGAAGAGGGTTGTACAACGACGGATCGCGTTAGTCTAGATATAGAAAACGGTTGTACAGACGGGTCTCGTTAGTCTAGATATAGAAGGCGGTTGTACAGACGGAACTCGTTAGTCTAGATATAGAAGACGGTTGTACAGACGGATCTCGTTAGTCTAGATATTGAAGACGTTTGTCCAACGACGTACCTCGTTAGTCTAGATATAGAAAACGGTTGTACAGACGGATCTCGTTAGTCTAGATATAGAAGACGGTTGTACAACGACGGATCTCGTTAGTCTAGATATAGAAGACGGTTGTGCAGACGGATCTCGTTAGTCTAGATATAAAAGACGGTTGTACAGACGGATCTCGTTAGTCTAGATATAGAGGACGGTTGTACAGACGGATCTCGTTAGTCTAGATATTGAAGACGTTTGTCCAACGACGTACCTCGTTAGTCTAGATATAGAAAACGGTTGTACAGACGGATCTCGTTAGTCTAGATATAGAAGACGGTTGTACAACGACGGATCTCGTTAGTCTAGATATAGAAGACGGTTGTGCAGACGGATCTCGTTAGTCTAGATATAAAAGACGGTTGTACAGACGGATCTCGTTAGTCTAGATATAGAGGACGGTTGTACAGACGGATCTCGTTAGTCTAGATATTGAAGACGTTTGTCCAACGACGTACCTCGTTAGTCTAGATATAGAAAACGGTTGTACAGACGGATCTCGTTAGTCTAGATATAGAAGAGGGTTGTACAACGACGGATCGCGTTAGTCTAGATATAGAAAACGGTTGTACAGACGGGTCTCGTTAGTCTAGATATAGAAGACGGTTGTACAGACGGATCTCGTGAGTCTAGATATAGAAGACGGTTGTACAGACGGATCGCGTTAGTCTAGATATAGAAGATGGTTGTACGACGACGTATCTCGTTAGTCTAGATATAGAAGGCGGTTGTACAGACGGATCTCGTTAGTCTAGATATAGAAGACGGTTGTACAGACGGATCTCGTTAGTCTAGATATTGAAGACGTTTGTCCAACGACGTATCTCGTTAGTCTAGATATAGAAGACAGTTGTACAGACGGATCTCGTTAGTCTAGATATAGAAGACGGTTGTACAGACGGATCCCGTTAGTCTAGATATAGAAGACGGTTGTATAACGAGAGATCTCGTTAGTCTAGATATAGAAAACGGTTGTACAGACGGATCGCGTTAGTCTAGATATAGAAGATGGTTGTACAACGACGTATCTCGTTAGTCTAGATATAGAAGGCGGTTGTACAGACGGATCTCGTCAGTCTAGATATAGAAGACGGTTGTACAGACGGATCTCGTTAGTCTAGATATTGAAGACGTTTGTCCAACGACGTATCTCGTTAGTCTAGATATAGAAGACAGTTGTACAGACGGATCTCGTTAGTCTAGATATAGAAGACGGTTGTACAGACGGATCTCGTTAGTCTAGATATAGAAGACGGTTGTACAGACGGATCTCGTTAGTCTAGATATAGAAGACAGTGGTACAGGCGGATCTCGTTAGTCTAGATATAGAAGAAGGTTGTACAGACGGGTCTCGTGAGTCTAGATAGAGAAGACGGTTGTACAGACGGGTCTCGTTAGTCTAGATACAGAAGACGGTTGTATAGACGGATCTCGTTAGTCTAGATATAGAAGACAGTGGTACAGACGGATCTCGTTAGTCTAGATATAGAAGAACGTTGTACAGACGGGTCTCGTGAGTCTAGATAGAGAAGACGGTTGTACAGACGGATCTCGTTAGTCTAGATATAGAAGACGGTTGTACAGACGGATCTCGTTAGTCTAGATATAGAAGACGGTTGTACAGACGGATCTCGTTAGTCTAGATATTGAAGACGTTTGTCCAACGACGTATCTCGTTAGTCTAGATATAGAAAACGGTTGTACACACGGATCTCGTTAGTCTAGATATAGAAGAGGGTTGTACAACGACGGATCTCGTTAGTCTAGATATAGAAAACGGTTGTACAGACGGGTCTCGTTAGTCTAGATATAGAAGACGGTTGTACAGACGGATCTCGTGAGTCTAGATATAGAAGACGGTTGTACAGGCGGATCTCGTTGGTCTAGATATAGAGGACGGTTGTACAGACGGATCTCGTTAGTCTAGATATAGATGACGGTTGTACAGACGGATCCCGTTAGTCTAGATATAGAAGACAGTGGTACAGACGGATCTCGTTAGTCTAGATATAGAAGAAGGTTGTACAGACGGGTCTCGTGAGTCTAGATAGAGAAGACGGTTGTACAGACGGGTCTCGTTAGTCTAGATACCGAAGACGGTTGTATAGACGGATCTCATTAGTCTAGATATAGAAGACGGTTGTACAGACGGATCTCGTTATTCTAGATATAGAAGACGGTTGTACAGACGGATCCCGTTAGTCTAGATATAGAAGACGGTTGTATAACGAGAGATCTCGTTAGTCTAGATATAGAAGACGATTATACAGACGGATCTCGTTAGTCTAGATATAGAAGACGGTTGTACAGACGGATCTCGTTAGTCTAGATATAGAAGACGGTTGTACAGACGGATCTCGTTAGTCTAGATATAGAAGAAGGTTGTACAGACGGATCTCGTTAGTCTAGATATAGAAGAAGGTTGTACAGACGGATCCCGTTAGTCTAGATATAGAAGACGGTTGTATAACGAGAGATCTCGTTAGTCTAGATATAGAAAACGGTTGTACAGACGGATCGCGTTAGTCTAGATATAGAAGATGGTTGTACAACGACGTATCTCGTTAGTCTAGATATAGAAGGCGGTTGTACAGACGGATCTCGTTAGTCTAGATATAGAAGACGGTTGTACAGACGGATCTCGTTAGTCTAGATATAGAAGACGGTTGTACAGACGGATCTCGTTAGTCTAGATATTGAAGACGTTTGTCCAACGACGTATCTCGTTTGTCTAGGTATAGAAGACGGTTGTACAGACGGATCTCGTTAGTCTAGATATAGAAGACGGTTGTACAGACGGATCTCGTTAGTCTAGATGTAGAAGACGGTTGTACAGACGGATCACGTTAGTCTAGATATAGAAGATGGTTGTACAACGACGTATCTCGTTCGTCTAGATATAGAAGACGGTTGTACAGACGGATCGCGTTAGTCTAGATATAGAAGACGGTTGTACAGACGGATCCCGTTAGTCTAGATATAGAAGACGGTTGTATAACGAGAGATCTCGTTAGTCTAGATATAGAAAACGGTTGTACAGACGGATCGCGTTAGTCTAGATATAGAAGATGGTTGTACAACGACGTATCTCGTTAGTCTAGATATAGAAGGCGATTGTACAGACGGATCTCGTTAGTCTAGATATAGAAGACGGTTGTACAGACGGATCTCGTTAGTCTAGATATTGAAGACGTTTGTCCAACGACGTATCTCGTTAGTCTAGATATAGAAGACAGTTGTACAGACGGATCTCGTTAGTCTAGATATAGAAGACGGTTGTACAGACGGATCTCGTTAGTCTAGATATAGAAGACGTTTGTCCAACGACGTATCTCGTTAGTCTAGATATAGAAGACGGTTGTACAGACGGATCTCGTTAGTCTTGATATAGAAGAACGTTGTACAGACGGGTCTCGTGAGTCTAGATAGAGAAGACGGTTGTACAGACGGATCTCGTTAGTCTAGATATAGAAGGCGGTTGTACAGACGGAACTCGTTAGTCTAGATATAGAAGACGGTTGTACAGACGGATCTCGTTAGTCTAGATATTGAAGACGTTTGTCCAACGACGTACCTCGTTAGTCTAGATATAGAAAACGGTTGTACAGACGGATCTCGTTAGTCTAGATATAGAAGACGGTTGTACAACGACGGATCTCGTTAGTCTAGATATAGAAGACGGTTGTGCAGACGGATCTCGTTAGTCTAGATATAAAAGACGGTTGTACAGACGGATCTCGTTAGTCTAGATATAGAGGACGGTTGTACAGACGGATCTCGTTAGTCTAGATATTGAAGACGTTTGTCCAACGACGTACCTCGTTAGTCTAGATATAGAAAACGGTTGTACAGACGGATCTCGTTAGTCTAGATATAGAAGAGGGTTGTACAACGACGGATCGCGTTAGTCTAGATATAGAAAACGGTTGTACAGACGGGTCTCGTTAGTCTAGATATAGAAGACGGTTGTACAGACGGATCTCGTGAGTCTAGATATAGAAGACGGTTGTACAGGCGGATCTCGTTGGTCTAGATATAGAGGACGGTTGTACAGACGGATCTCGTTAGTCTAGATATAGATGACGGTTGTACAGACGGATCTCGTTAGTCTAGATATAGAAGAAGGTTGTACAGACGGGTCTCGTGAGTCTAGATAGAGAAGACGGTTGTACAGACGGATCTCGTTAGTCTAGATATAGAAGACGGTTGTACAGACGGATCTCGTTAGTCTAGATATAGAAGACGTTTGTCCAACGACGTATCTCGTTAGTCTAGATATAGAAGACGGTTGTACAGACGGATCTCGTTAGTCTAGATATTGAAGACGTTTGTCCAACGACGTATCTCGTTAGTCTAGATATAGAAGACGGTAGTACAGACGGATCTCGTTAGTCTAGATATAGAAGACGGTTGTACAGACGGATCTCGTTAGTCTAGATATAGAAGACGGTTGTACAGACGAATCTCGTTAGTCTAGATATAGAAGACGGTTGTACAGACGGATCTCGTTAGTCTAGATATAGAAGACAGTGGTACAGACGGATCTCGTTAGTCTAGATATAGAAGACGGTTGTACAGACGGATCTCGTTAGTCTAGATATAGAAGACGGTTGTACAGACGGATCTCGTTAGTCTTGATATAGAAGAACGTTGTACAGACGGGTCTCGTGAGTCTAGATAGAGAAGACGGTTGTACAGACGGATCTCGTTAGTCTAGATATAGAAGACGGTTGTACAGACGGATCTCGTTAGTCTAGATATAGAAGACGGTTGTACAGACGGATCTCGTTAGTCTAGATATTGAAGACGTTTGTCCAACGACGTATCTCGTTAGTCTAGATATAGAAAACGGTTGTACACACGGATCTCGTTAGTCTAGATATAGAAGAGGGTTGTACAACGACGGATCTCGTTAGTCTAGATATAGAAAACGGTTGTACAGACGGGTCTCGTTAGTCTAGATATAGAAGACGGTTGTACAGACGGATCTCGTGAGTCTAGATATAGAAGACGGTTGTACAGGCGGATCTCGTTGGTCTAGATATAGAGGACGGTTGTACAGACGGATCTCGTTAGTCTAGATATAGATGACGGTTGTACAGACGGATCTCGTTAGTCTAGATATAGAAGAAGGTTGTACAGACGGGTCTCGTGAGTCTAGATAGAGAAGACGGTTGTACAGACGGATCTCGTTAGTCTAGATATAGAAGACGGTTGTACAGACGGATCTCGTTCGTCTAGATATAGAAGACGTTTGTCCAACGACGTATCTCGTTAGTCTAGATATAGAAGACGGTTGTACAGACGGATCGCGTTAGTCTAGATATAGAAGACGGTTGTACAGACGGATCCCGTTAGTCTAGATATAGAAGACGGTTGTATAACGAGAGATCTCGTTAGTCTAGATATAGAAAACGGTTGTACAGACGGATCGCGTTAGTCTAGACATAGAAGATGGTTGTACAACGACGTATCTCGTTAGTCTAGATATAGAAGGCGGTTGTACAGACGGATCTCGTTAGTCTAGATATAGAAGACGGTTGTACAGACGGATCTCGTTAGTCTAGATATTGAAGACGTTTGTCCAACGACGTATCTCGTTAGTCTAGATATAGAAGACAGTTGTACAGACGGATCTCGTTAGTCTAGATATAGAAGACGGTTGTACAGACGGATCTCGTTAGTCTAGATATAGAAGACGGTTGTACAGACGGATCTCGTTAGTCTAGATATAGAAGACAGTGGTACAGACGGATCTCGTTAGTCTAGATATAGAAGAAGGTTGTACAGACGGGTCTCGTGAGTCTAGATAGAGAAGACGGTTGTACAGACGGGTCTCGTTAGTCTAGATACAGAAGACGGTTGTATAGACGGATCTCTTTAGTCTAGATATAGAAGACAGTGGTACAGACGGATCTCGTTAGTCTAGATATAGAAGAACGTTGTACAGACGGGTCTCGAGAGTCTAGGTAGAGAAGACGGTTGTACAGACGGATCTCGTTAGTCTAGATATAGAAGAACGTTGTACAGACGGGTCTCGAGAGTCTAGGTAGAGAAGACGGTTGTACAGACGGATCTCGTTAGTCTAGATATAGAAGACGGTTGTACAGACGGATCTCGTTAGTCTAGATATAGAAGACGGTTGTACAGACGGATCTCGTTAGTCTAGATATTGAAGACGTTTGTCCAACGACGTATCTCGTTAGTCTAGATATAGAAAACGGTTGTACACACGGATCTCGTTAGTCTAGATATAGAAGAGGGTTGTACAACGACGGATCTCGTTAGTCTAGATATAGAAAACGGTTGTACAGACGGGTCTCGTTAGTCTAGATATAGAAGACGGTTGTACAGACGGATCTCGTGAGTCTAGATATAGAAGACGGTTGTACAGGCGGATCTCGTTGGTCTAGATATAGAGGACGGTTGTACAGACGGATCTCGTTAGTCTAGATATAGAAGACGGTTGTACAGACGGATCTCGTTAGTCTAGATATAGAAGAACGTTGTACAGACGGGTCTCGTGAGTCTAGATAGAGAAGACGGTTGTACAGACGGATCTCGTTAGTCTAGATATAGAAGACGGTTGTACAGACGGATCTCGTTAGTCTAGATATAGAAGACGTTTGTCCAACGACGTATCTCGTTAGTCTAGATATAGAAGACGGTTGTACAGACGGATCTCGTTAGTCTTGATATAGAAGAACGTTGTACAGACGGGTCTCGTGAGTCTAGATAGAGAAGACGGTTGTACAGACGGATCTCGTTAGTCTAGATATAGAAGACGGTTGTACAGACGGATCTCGTTAGTCTAGATATAGAAGACGGTTGTACAGACGGATCTCGTTAGTCTAGATATTGAAGACGTTTGTCCAACGACGTATCTCGTTAGTCTAGATATAGAAGACGGTTGTACAGACGGATCTCGTTAGTCTAGATATAGAAGATGGTTGTACAACGACGTATCTCGTTCGTCTAGATATAGAAGGCGGTTGTACAGACGGATCTCGTTAGTCAAGATATAGAAGACGGTTGTACAGACGGATCTCGTTAGTCTAGATATTGAAGACGTTTGTCCAACGACGTACCTCGTTAGTCTAGATATAGAAAACGGTTGTACTGACGGATCTCGTTAGTCTAGATATAGAAGACGGTTGTACAACGACGGATCTCGTTAGTCTAGATATAGAAGACGGTTGTGCAGACGGATCTCGTTATTCTAGATATAGAAGACGGTTGTACAGACGGATCCCGTTAGTCTAGATATAGAAGACAGTGGTACAGACGGATCTCGTTAGTCTAGATATAGAAGAAGGTTGTACAGACGGGTCTCGTGAGTCTAGATAGAGAAGACGGTTGTACAGACGGGTCTCGTTAGTCTAGATACAGAAGACGGTTGTATAGACGGATCTCATTAGTCTAGATATAGAAGACGGTTGTACAGACGGATCTCGTTATTCTAGATATAGAAGACGGTTGTACAGACGGATCCCGTTAGTCTAGATATAGAAGACGGTTGTATAACGAGAGATCTCGTTAGTCTAGATATAGAAGACGATTATACAGACGGATCTCGTTAGTCTAGATATAGAAGACGGTTGTACAGACGGATCTCGTTAGTCTAGATATAGAAGACGGTTGTACAGACGGATCTCGTTAGTCTAGATATAGAAGAAGGTTGTACAGACGGATCTCGTTAGTCTAGATATAGAAGAAGGTTGTACAGACGGGTCTCGTGAGTCTAGATAGAGAAGACGGTTGTACAGACGGGTCTCGTTAGTCTAGATACAGAAGACGGTTGTATAGACGGATCTCATTAGTCTAGATATAGAAGACGGTTGTACAGACGGATCTCGTTATTCTAGATATAGAAGACGGTTGTACAGACGGATCCCGTTAGTCTAGATATAGAAGACGGTTGTATAACGAGAGATCTCGTTAGTCTAGATATAGAAGACGATTATACAGACGGATCTCGTTAGTCTAGATATAGAAGACGGTTGTACAGACGGATCTCGTTAGTCTAGATATAGAAGACGGTTGTACAGACGGATCTCGTTATTCTAGATATAGAAGAAGGTTGTACAGACGGATCTCGTTAGTCTAGATATAGAGGACGGTTGTACAGACGGATCTCGTTAGTCTAGATATAGAAGAAGGTTGTACAGACGGGTCTCGTGAGTCTAGATAGAGAAGACGGTTGTACAGACGGATCTTGTTAGTCTAGATATAGAAGACGGTTGTACAGACGGATCTCGTTAGTCTAGATATAGAGGACGGTTGTACAGACGGATCTCGTTAGTCTAGATATAGAAGAAGGTTGTACAGACGGGTCTCGTGAGTCTAGATAGAGAAGACGGTTGTACAGACGGATCTCGTTAGTCTAGATATAGAAGACGGTTGTACAGACGGATGTCATTAGTCTAGATATAGAAGACGTTTGTCCAACGACGTCTCTCGTTAGTCTAGATATAGAAGACGGTTGTACAGACGGATCTCGTTAGTCTAGATATAGAAGACGGTTGTACAGACGGATCCCGTTAGTCTAGATATAGAAGACGGTTGTATAACGAGAGATCTCGTTAGTCTAGATATAGAAAACGGTTGTACAGACGGATCGCGTTAGTCTAGATATAGAAGATGTTTGTACAACGACGTATCTCGTTAGTCTAGATATAGAAGGCGGTTGTACAGACGGATCTCGTTAGTCTAGATATAGAAGACGGTTGTACAGACGGATCTCGTTAGTCTAGATATAGAAGACGGTTGTAAAGACGGATCTCGTTAGTCTAGATATAGAAGACGGTTGTACAGACGGATCTCGTTAGTCTAGATATAGAAGAAGGTTGTACAGACGGATCTCGTTAGTCTAGATATAGAAGAAGGTTGTACAGACGGATCTCGTTAGTCTAGATATAGAAGACGATTATACAGACGGATCTCGTTAGTCTAGATATAGAAGACGGTTGTACAGACGGATCTCGTTAGTCTAGATATAGAAGACAGTGGTACAGACGGATCTCGTTAGTCTAGATATAGAAGAAGGTTGTACAGACGGGTCTCGTGAGTCTAGATAGAGAAGACGGTTGTACAGACGGGTCTCGTTAGTCTAGATACAGAAGACGGTTGTATAGACGGATCTCATTAGTCTAGATATAGAAGACGGTTGTACAGACGGATCTCGTTATTCTGGATATAGAAGACGGTTGTACAGACTGATCCCGTTAGTCTAGATATAGAAGACGGTTGTATAACGAGAGATCTCGTTAGTCTAGATATAGAAGACGATTATACAGACGGATCTCGTTAGTCTAGATATAGAAGACGGTTGTACAGACGGATCTCGTTCGTCTAGATATAGAAGACGGTTGTACAGACGGATCTCGTTAGTCTAGATATAGAAGAAGGTTGTACAGACGGATCTCGTTAGTCTAGATATAGAGGACCGTTGTACAGACGGATCTCGTTAGTCTAGATATAGAAGAAGGTTGTACAGACGGGTCTCGTGAGTCTAGATAGAGAAGACGGTTGTACAGACGGATCTCGTTAGTCTAGATATAGAAGACGGTTGTACAGACGGATCTCGTTAGTCTAGATATAGAAGACGGTTGTACAGACGGATCTCGTTAGTCTAGATATAGAAGAAGGTTGTACAGACGGATCTCGTTAGTCTAGATATAGAAGAAGGTTGTACAGACGGATCTCGTTAGTCTAGATATAGAAGAAGGTTGTACAGACGGATCTCGTTAGTCTAGATATAGAAGACGGTTGTACAGACGGATCTCGTTAGTCTAGATATAGAAGACGGTTGTACAGACGGATCTCGTTAGTCTAGATATAGAAGAAGGTTGTACAGACGGATCTCGTTAGTCTAGATATAGAGGACGGTTGTACAGACGGATCTCGTTAGTCTAGATATAGAAGAAGGTTGTACAGACGGGTCTCGTGAGTCTAGATAGAGAAGACGGTTGTACAGACGGATCTTGTTAGTCTAGATATAGAAGACGGTTGTACAGACGGATCTCGTTAGTCTAGATATAGAGGACGGTTGTACAGACGGATCTCGTTAGTCTAGATATAGAAGAAGGTTGTACAGACGGGTCTCGTGAGTCTAGATAGAGAAGACGGTTGTACAGACGGATCTCGTTAGTCTAGATATAGAAGACGGTTGTACAGACGGATGTCATTAGTCTAGATATAGAAGACGTTTGTCCAACGACGTCTCTCGTTAGTCTAGATATAGAAGACGGTTGTACAGACGGATCTCGTTAGTCTAGATATAGAAGACGGTTGTACAGACGGATCCCGTTAGTCTAGATATAGAAGACGGTTGTATAACGAGAGATCTCGTTAGTCTAGATATAGAAAACGGTTGTACAGACGGATCGCGTTAGTCTAGATATAGAAGATGGTTGTACAACGACGTATCTCGTTAGTCTAGATATAGAAGGCGGTTGTACAGACGGATCTCGTTAGTCTAGATATAGAAGACGGTTGTACAGACGGATCTCGTTAGTCTAGATATAGAAGACGGTTGTACAGACGGATCTCGTTAGTCTATATATAGAAGACGGTTGTACAGACGGATCTCGTTAGTCTAGATATAGAAGAAGGTTGTACAGACGGATCTCGTTAGTCTAGATATAGAAGAAGGTTGTACAGACGGGTCTCGTGAGTCTAGATAGAGAAGACGGTTGTACAGACGGGTCTCGTTAGTCTAGATACAGAAGACGGTTGTATAGACGGATCTCATTAGTCTAGATATAGAAGACGGTTGTACAGACGGATCTCGTTATTCTAGATATAGAAGACGGTTGTACAGACGGATCCCGTTAGTCTAGATATAGAAGACGGTTGTATAACGAGAGATCTCGTTAGTCTAGATATAGAAGACGATTATACAGACGGATCTCGTTAGTCTAGGTATAGAAGACGGTTGTACAGACGGATCTCGTTAGTCTAGATATAGAAGACGGTTGTACAGACGGATCTCGTTAGTCTAGATATAGAAGAAGGTTGTACAGACGGGTCTCGTTAGTCTAGATACAGAAGACGGTTGTATAGACGGATCTCATTAGTCTAGATATAGAAGACGGTTGTACAGACGGATCTCGTTATTCTAGATATAGAAGACGGTTGTACAGACGGATCCCGTTAGTCTAGATATAGAAGACGGTTGTATAACGAGAGATCTCGTTAGTCTAGATATAGAAGACGATTATACAGACGGATCTCGTTAGTCTAGGTATAGAAGACGGTTGTACAGACGGATCTCGTTAGTCTAGATATAGAAGACGGTTGTACAGACGGATCTCGTTAGTCTAGATATAGAAGAAGGTTGTACAGACGGATCTCGTTAGTCTAGATATAGAGGACGGTTGTACAGACGGATCTCGTTAGTCTAGATATAGAAGAAGGTTGTACAGACGGGTCTCGTGAGTCTAGATAGAGAAGACGGTTGTACAGACGGATCTTGTTAGTCTAGATATAGAAGACGGTTGTACAGACGGATCTCGTTAGTCTAGATATAGAGGACGGTTGTACAGACGGATCTCGTTAGTCTAGATATAGAAGAAGGTTGTACAGACGGGTCTCGTGAGTCTAGATAGAGAAGACGGTTGTACAGACGGATCTCGTTAGTCTAGATATAGAAGACGGTTGTACAGACGGATGTCATTAGTCTAGATATAGAAGACGTTTGTCCAACGACGTCTCTCGTTAGTCTAGATATAGAAGACGGTTGTACAGACGGATCTCGTTAGTCTAGATATAGAAGACGGTTGTACAGACGGATCCCGTTAGTCTAGATATAGAAGACGGTTGTATAACGAGAGATCTCGTTAGTCTAGATATAGAAAACGGTTGTACAGACGGATCGCGTTAGTCTAGATATAGAAGAGTGTTGTACAACGACGTATCTCGTTAGTCTAGATATAGAAGGCGGTTGTACAGACGGATCTCGTTAGTCTAGATATAGAAGACGGTTGTACAGACGGATCTCGTTAGTCTAGATATAGAAGACGGTTGTACAGACGGATCTCGTTAGTCTAGATATAGAAGACGGTTGTACAGACGGATCTCGTTAGTCTAGATATAGAAGAAGGTTGTACAGACGGATCTCGTTAGTCTAGATATAGAAGAAGGTTGTACAGACGGATCTCGTTAGTCTAGATATAGAAGACGGTTGTATAACGAGAGATCTCGTTAGTCTAGATATAGAAAACGGTTGTACAGACGGATCGCGTTAGTCTAGATATAGAAGATGGTTGTACAACGACGTATCTCGTTAGTCTAGATATAGAAGGCGGTTGTACAGACGGATCTCGTTAGTCTAGATATAGAAGACGGTTGTACAGACGGATCTCGTTAGTCTAGATATTGAAGACGGTTGTACAGACGGATCTCGTTAGTCTAGATATAGAAGACGGTTGTACAGACGGATCTCGTTAGTCTAGATATAGAAGACAGTGGTACAGACGGATCTCGTTAGTCTAGATATAGAAGAAGGTTGTACAGACGGGTCTCGTGAGTCTAGATATAGAAGACGGTTGTACAGACGGATCTCGTTAGTCTAGATATAGAAGACGGTTGTACAGACGGATCTCGTTAGTCTAGATATAGAAGACGGTTGTACAGACGGATCTCGTTAGTCTAGATATAGAAGAAGGTTGTACAGACGGATCTCGTTAGTCTAGATATAGAGGACCGTTGTACAGACGCATCTCGTTAGTCTAGATATAGAAGAAGGTTGTACAGACGGGTCTCGTGAGTCTAGATAGAGAAGACGGTTGTACAGACGGATCTCGTTAGTCTAGATATAGAAGACGGTTGTACAGACGGATCTCGTTAGTCTAGATATAGAAGACGGTTGTACAGACGGATCTCGTTAGTCTAGATATAGAAGACAGTGGTACAGACGGATCTCGTTAGTCTAGATATAGAAGAAGGTTGTACAGACGGATCTCGTGAGTCTAGATAGAGAAGACGGTTGTACAGACGGGTCTCGTTAGTCTAGATACAGAAGACGGTTGTATAGACCGATCTCATTAGTCTAGATATAGAAGACGGTTGTACAGACGGATCTCGTTATTCTAGATATAGAAGACGGTTGTACAGACGGATCCCGTTAGTCTAGATATAGAAGACGGTTGTATAACGAGAGATCTCGTTAGTCTAGATATAGAAGACGGTTGTACAGACGGATCTCGTTAGTCTAGATATAGAAGAAGATTGTACAGACGGATCTCGTTAGTCTAGATATAGAAGAAGGTTGTACAGACGGGTCTCGTGAGTCTAGATAGAGAAGACGGTTGTACAGACGGGTCTCGTTAGTCTAGATACAGAAGACGGTTGTATAGACGGATCTCATTAGTCTAGATATAGAAGACGGTTGTACAGACGGATCTCGTTATTCTAGATATAGAAGACGGTTGTACAGACGGATCCCGTTAGTCTAGATATAGAAGACGGTTGTATAACGAGAGATCTCGTTAGTCTAGATATAGAAGACGATTATACAGACGGATCTCGTTAGTCTAGGTATAGAAGACGGTTGTACAGACGGATCTCGTTAGTCTAGATATAGAAGACGGTTGTACAGACGGATCTCGTTAGTCTAGATATAGAAGAAGGTTGTACAGACGGATCTCGTTAGTCTAGATATAGAGGACGGTTGTACAGACGGATCTCGTTAGTCTAGATATAGAAGAAGGTTGTACAGACGGGTCTCGTGAGTCTAGATAGAGAAGACGGTTGTACAGACGGATCTTGTTAGTCTAGATATAGAAGACGGTTGTACAGACGGATCTCGTTAGTCTAGATATAGAGGACGGTTGTACAGACGGATCTCGTTAGTCTAGATATAGAAGAAGGTTGTACAGACGGGTCTCGTGAGTCTAGATAGAGAAGACGGTTGTACAGACGGATCTCGTTAGTCTAGATATAGAAGACGGTTGTACAGACGGATGTCATTAGTCTAGATATAGAAGACGTTTGTCCAACGACGTCTCTCGTTAGTCTAGATATAGAAGACGGTTGTACAGACGGATCTCGTTAGTCTAGATATAGAAGACGGTTGTACAGACGGATCCCGTTAGTCTAGATATAGAAGACGGTTGTATAACGAGAGATCTCGTTAGTCTAGATATAGAAAACGGTTGTACAGACGGATCGCGTTAGTCTAGATATAGAAGAGTGTTGTACAACGACGTATCTCGTTAGTCTAGATATAGAAGGCGGTTGTACAGACGGATCTCGTTAGTCTAGATATAGAAGACGGTTGTACAGACGGATCTCGTTAGTCTAGATATAGAAGACGGTTGTACAGACGGATCTCGTTAGTCTAGATATAGAAGACGGTTGTACAGACGGATCTCGTTAGTCTAGATATAGAAGAAGGTTGTACAGACGGATCTCGTTAGTCTAGATATAGAAGAAGGTTGTACAGACGGATCTCGTTAGTCTAGATATAGAAGACGGTTGTATAACGAGAGATCTCGTTAGTCTAGATATAGAAAACGGTTGTACAGACGGATCGCGTTAGTCTAGATATAGAAGATGGTTGTACAACGACGTATCTCGTTAGTCTAGATATAGAAGGCGGTTGTACAGACGGATCTCGTTAGTCTAGATATAGAAGACGGTTGTACAGACGGATCTCGTTAGTCTAGATATTGAAGACGGTTGTACAGACGGATCTCGTTAGTCTAGATATAGAAGACGGTTGTACAGACGGATCTCGTTAGTCTAGATATAGAAGACAGTGGTACAGACGGATCTCGTTAGTCTAGATATAGAAGAAGGTTGTACAGACGGGTCTCGTGAGTCTAGATAGAGAAGACGGTTGTACAGACGGATCTCGTTAGTCTAGATATAGAAGACGGTTGTACAGACGGATCTCGTTAGTCTAGATATAGAAGACGGTTGTACAGACGGATCTCGTTAGTCTAGATATAGAAGAAGGTTGTACAGACGGATCTCGTTAGTCTAGATATAGAGGACCGTTGTACAGACGGATCTCGTTAGTCTAGATATAGAAGAAGGTTGTACAGACGGGTCTCGTGAGTCTAGATAGAGAAGACGGTTGTACAGACGGATCTCGTTAGTCTAGATATAGAAGACGGTTGTACAGACGGATCTCGTTAGTCTAGATATAGAAGACGGTTGTACAGACGGATCTCGTTAGTCTAGATATAGAAGAAGGTTGTACAGACGGATCTCGTTAGTCTAGATATAGAAGAAGGTTGTACAGACGGATCTCGTTAGTCTAGATATAGAAGAAGGTTGTACAGACGGATCTCGTTAGTCTAGATATAGAAGAAGGTTGTACAGACGGATCTCGTTAGTCTAGATATAGAGGACGGTTGTACAGACGGATCTCGTTAGTCTAGATATAGAAGAAGGTTGTACAGACGGGTCTCGTGAGTCTAGATAGAGAAGACGGTTGTACAGACGGATCTCGTTAGTCTAGATATAGAAGACAGTGGTACAGACGGATCTCGTTAGTCTAGATATAGAAGAAGGTTGTACAGACGGGTCTCGTGAGTCTAGATAGAGAAGACGGTTGTACAGACGGATCTCGTTTGTCTAGATATAGAAGACGGTTGTACAGACGGATCTCGTTAGTCTAGATATAGAAGACGGTTGTACAGACGGATCTCGTTAGTCTAGATATAGAAGAAGGTTGTACAGACGGATCTCGTTAGTCTAGATATAGAGGACCGTTGTACAGACGGATCTCGTTAGTCTAGATATAGAAGAAGGTTGTACAGACGGGTCTCGTGAGTCTAGATAGAGAAGACGGTTGTATAGACGGATCTCGTTAGTCTAGATATAGAAGACGGTTGTACAGACGGATCTCGTTAGTCTAGATATAGAAGACGGTTGTACAGACGGATCTCGTTAGTCTAGATATAGAAGAAGGTTGTACAGACGGATCTCGTTAGTCTAGATATAGAAGAAGGTTGTACAGACGGATCTCGTTAGTCTAGATATAGAAGAAGGTTGTACAGACGGATCTCGTTAGTCTAGATATAGAAGACGGTTGTACAGACGGATCTCGTTAGTCTAGATATAGAAGACGGTTGTACAGACGGATCTCGTTAGTCTAGATATAGAAGACAGTGGTACAGACGGATCTCGTTAGTCTAGATATAGAAGAAGGTTGTACAGACGGATCTCGTGAGTCTAGATAGAGAAGACGGTTGTACAGACGGGTCTCGTTAGTCTAGATACAGAAGACGGTTGTATAGACGGATCTCATTAGTCTAGATATAGAAGACGGTTGTACAGACGGATCTCGTTAGTCTAGATATAGAGGACGGTTGTACAGACGGATCTCGTTAGTCTAGATATAGAAGAAGGTTGTACAGACGGGTCTCGTGAGTCTAGATAGAGAAGACGGTTGTACAGACGGATCTCGTTAGTCTAGATATAGAAGAAGGTTGTACAGACGGGTCTCGTGAGTCTAGATAGAGAAGACGGTTGTACAGACGGATCTCGTTAGTCTAGATATAGAAGACGGTTGTACAGACGGATCTCGTTAGTCTAGATATAGAAGACGGTTGTACAGACGGATCTCGTTAGTCTAGATATAGAAGAAGGTTGTACAGACGGATCTCGTTAGTCTAGATATAGAGGACCGTTGTACAGACGGATCTCGTTAGTCTAGATATAGAAGAAGGTTGTACAGACGGGTCTCGTGAGTCTAGATAGAGAAGACGGTTGTACAGACGGATCTCGTTAGTCTAGATATAGAAGACGGTTGTACAGACGGATCTCGTTAGTCTAGATATAGAAGACGGTTGTACAGACGGATCTCGTTAGTCTAGATATAGAAGAAGGTTGTACAGACGGATCTCGTTAGTCTAGATATAGAAGAAGGTTGTACAGACGGATCTCGTTAGTCTAGATATAGAAGAAGGTTGTACAGACGGATCTCGTTAGTCTAGATATAGAAGAAGGTTGTACAGACGGATCTCGTTAGTCTAGATATAGAGGACGGTTGTACAGACGGATCTCGTTAGTCTAGATATAGAAGAAGGTTGTACAGACGGGTCTCGTGAGTCTAGATAGAGAAGACGGTTGTACAGACGGATCTCGTTAGTCTAGATATAGAAGACAGTGGTACAGACGGATCTCGTTAGTCTAGATATAGAAGAAGGTTGTACAGACGGGTCTCGTGAGTCTAGATAGAGAAGACGGTTGTACAGACGGATCTCGTTTGTCTAGATATAGAAGACGGTTGTACAGACGGATCTCGTTAGTCTAGATATAGAAGACGGTTGTACAGACGGATCTCGTTAGTCTAGATATAGAAGAAGGTTGTACAGACGGATCTCGTTAGTCTAGATATAGAGGACCGTTGTACAGACGGATCTCGTTAGTCTAGATATAGAAGAAGGTTGTACAGACGGGTCTCGTGAGTCTAGATAGAGAAGACGGTTGTACAGACGGATCTCGTTAGTCTAGATATAGAAGACGGTTGTACAGACGGATCTCGTTAGTCTAGATATAGAAGACGGTTGTACAGACGGATCTCGTTAGTCTAGATATAGAAGAAGGTTGTACAGACGGATCTCGTTAGTCTAGATATAGAAGAAGGTTGTACAGACGGATCTCGTTAGTCTAGATATAGAAGAAGGTTGTACAGACGGATCTCGTTAGTCTAGATATAGAAGACGGTTGTACAGACGGATCTCGTTAGTCTAGATATAGAAGACGGTTGTACAGACGGATCTCGTTAGTCTAGATATAGAAGACAGTGGTACAGACGGATCTCGTTAGTCTAGATATAGAAGAAGGTTGTACAGACGGATCTCGTGAGTCTAGATAGAGAAGACGGTTGTACAGACGGGTCTCGTTAGTCTAGATACAGAAGACGGTTGTATAGACGGATCTCATTAGTCTAGATATAGAAGACGGTTGTACAGACGGATCTCGTTATTCTAGATATAGAAGACGGTTGTACAGACGGATCCCGTTAGTCTAGATATAGAAGACGGTTGTATAACGAGAGATCTCGTTAGTCTAGATATATAAGACGGTTGTACAGACGGATCTCGTTAGTCTAGATATAGAAGAAGGTTGTACAGACGGATCTCGTTAGTCTAGATATAGAAGAAGGTTGTACAGACGGGTCTCGTGAGTCTAGATAGAGAAGACGGTTGTACAGACGGGTCTCGTTAGTCTAGATACAGAAGACGGTTGTATAGACGGATCTCATTAGTCTAGATATAGAAGACGGTTGTACAGACGGATCTCGTTATTCTAGATATAGAAGACGGTTGTACAGACGGATCCCGTTAGTCTAGATATAGAAGACGGTTGTATAACGAGAGATCTCGTTAGTCTAGATATAGAAGACGATTATACAGACGGATCTCGTTAGTCTAGGTATAGAAGACGGTTGTACAGACGGATCTCGTTAGTCTAGATATAGAAGACGGTTGTACAGACGGATCTCGTTAGTCTAGATATAGAAGAAGGTTGTACAGACGGATCTCGTTAGTCTAGATATAGAGGACGGTTGTACAGACGGATCTCGTTAGTCTAGATATAGAAGAAGGTTGTACAGACGGGTCTCGTGAGTCTAGATAGAGAAGACGGTTGTACAGACGGATCTTGTTAGTCTAGATATAGAAGACGGTTGTACAGACGGATCTCGTTAGTCTAGATATAGAGGACGGTTGTACAGACGGATCTCGTTAGTCTAGATATAGAAGAAGGTTGTACAGACGGGTCTCGTGAGTCTAGATAGAGAAGACGGTTGTACAGACGGATCTCGTTAGTCTAGATATAGAAGACGGTTGTACAGACGGATGTCATTAGTCTAGATATAGAAGACGTTTGTCCAACGACGTCTCTCGTTAGTCTAGATATAGAAGACGGTTGTACAGACGGATCTCGTTAGTCTAGATATAGAAGACGGTTGTACAGACGGATCCCGTTAGTCTAGATATAGAAGACGGTTGTATAACGAGAGATCTCGTTAGTCTAGATATAGAAAACGGTTGTACAGACGGATCGCGTTAGTCTAGATATAGAAGAGTGTTGTACAACGACGTATCTCGTTAGTCTAGATATAGAAGGCGGTTGTACAGACGGATCTCGTTAGTCTAGATATAGAAGAAGGTTGTACAGACGGGTCTCGTGAGTCTAGATAGAGAAGACGGTTGTACAGACGGATCTCGTTAGTCTAGATATAGAAGACGGTTGTACAGACGGATCTCGTTAGTCTAGATATAGAAGACGGTTGTACAGACGGATCTCGTTAGTCTAGATATAGAAGAAGGTTGTACAGACGGGTCTCGTGAGTCTAGATAGAGAAGACGGTTGTACAGACGGATCTCGTTAGTCTAGATATAGAAGACGGTTGTACAGACGGATCTCGTTAGTCTAGATATAGAAGACGGTTGTACAGACGGATCTCGTTAGTCTAGATATAGAAGAAGGTTGTACAGACGGATCTCGTTAGTCTAGATATAGAAGAAGGTTGTACAGACGGATCTCGTTAGTCTAGATATAGAAGAAGGTTGTACAGACGGATCTCGTTAGTCTAGATATAGAAGAAGGTTGTACAGTCGGATCTCGTTAGTCTAGATATAGAGGACGGTTGTACAGACGGATCTCGTTAGTCTAGATATAGAAGAAGGTTGTACAGACGGGTCTCGTGAGTCTAGATAGAGAAGACGGTTGTACAGACGGATCTCGTTAGTCTAGATATAGAAGACAGTGGTACAGACGGATCTCGTTAGTCTAGATATAGAAGAAGGTTGTACAGACGGGTCTCGTGAGTCTAGATAGAGAAGACGGTTGTACAGACGGATCTCGTTTGTCTAGATATAGAAGACGGTTGTACAGACGGATCTCGTTAGTCTAGATATAGAAGACGGTTGTACAGACGGATCTCGTTAGTCTAGATATAGAAGAAGGTTGTACAGACGGATCTCGTTAGTCTAGATATAGAGGACGGTTGTACAGACGGATCTCGTTAGTCTAGATATAGAAGAAGGTTGTACAGACGGGTCTCGTGAGTCTAGATAGAGAAGACGGTTGTACAGACGGATCTCGTTAGTCTAGATATAGAAGAAGGTTGTACAGACGGGTCTCGTGAGTCTAGATAGAGAAGACGGTTGTACAGACGGATCTCGTTAGTCTAGATATAGAAGACGGTTGTACAGACGGATCTCGTTAGTCTAGATATAGAAGACGGTTGTACAGACGGATCTCGTTAGTCTAGATATAGAAGAAGGTTGTACAGACGGATCTCGTTAGTCTAGATATAGAGGACCGTTGTACAGACGGATCTCGTTAGTCTAGATATAGAAGAAGGTTGTACAGACGGGTCTCGTGAGTCTAGATAGAGAAGACGGTTGTACAGACGGATCTCGTTAGTCTAGATATAGAAGACGGTTGTACAGACGGATCTCGTTAGTCTAGATATAGAAGACGGTTGTACAGACGGATCTCGTTAGTCTAGATATAGAAGAAGGTTGTACAGACGGATCTCGTTAGTCTAGATATAGAGGACGGTTGTACAGACGGATCTCGTTAGTCTAGATATAGAAGAAGGTTGTACAGACGGGTCTCGTGAGTCTAGATAGAGAAGACGGTTGTACAGACGGATCTTGTTAGTCTAGATATAGAAGACGGTTGTACAGACGGATCTCGTTAGTCTAGATATAGAGGACGGTTGTACAGACGGATCTCGTTAGTCTAGATATAGAAGAAGGTTGTACAGACGGGTCTCGTGAGTCTAGATAGAGAAGACGGTTGTACAGACGGATCTCGTTAGTCTAGATATAGAAGACGGTTGTACAGACGGATGTCATTAGTCTAGATATAGAAGACGTTTGTCCAACGACGTCTCTCGTTAGTCTAGATATAGAAGACGGTTGTACAGACGGATCTCGTTAGTCTAGATATAGAAGACGGTTGTACAGACGGATCCCGTTAGTCTAGATATAGAAGACGGTTGTATAACGAGAGATCTCGTTAGTCTAGATATAGAAAACGGTTGTACAGACGGATCGCGTTAGTCTAGATATAGAAGAGTGTTGTACAACGACGTATCTCGTTAGTCTAGATATAGAAGGCGGTTGTACAGACGGATCTCGTTAGTCTAGATATAGAAGAAGGTTGTACAGACGGGTCTCGTGAGTCTAGATAGAGAAGACGGTTGTACAGACGGATCTCGTTAGTCTAGATATAGAAGACGGTTGTACAGACGGATCTCGTTAGTCTAGATATAGAAGACGGTTGTACAGACGGATCTCGTTAGTCTAGATATAGAAGAAGGTTGTACAGACGGGTCTCGTGAGTCTAGATAGAGAAGACGGTTGTACAGACGGATCTCGTTAGTCTAGATATAGAAGACGGTTGTACAGACGGATCTCGTTAGTCTAGATATAGAAGACGGTTGTACAGACGGATCTCGTTAGTCTAGATATAGAAGAAGGTTGTACAGACGGATCTCGTTAGTCTAGATATAGAAGAAGGTTGTACAGACGGATCTCGTTAGTCTAGATATAGAAGAAGGTTGTACAGACGGATCTCGTTAGTCTAGATATAGAAGAAGGTTGTACAGTCGGATCTCGTTAGTCTAGATATAGAGGACGGTTGTACAGACGGATCTCGTTAGTCTAGATATAGAAGAAGGTTGTACAGACGGGTCTCGTGAGTCTAGATAGAGAAGACGGTTGTACAGACGGATCTCGTTAGTCTAGATATAGAAGACAGTGGTACAGACGGATCTCGTTAGTCTAGATATAGAAGAAGGTTGTACAGACGGGTCTCGTGAGTCTAGATAGAGAAGACGGTTGTACAGACGGATCTCGTTTGTCTAGATATAGAAGACGGTTGTACAGACGGATCTCGTTAGTCTAGATATAGAAGACGGTTGTACAGACGGATCTCGTTAGTCTAGATATAGAAGAAGGTTGTACAGACGGATCTCGTTAGTCTAGATATAGAGGACGGTTGTACAGACGGATCTCGTTAGTCTAGATATAGAAGAAGGTTGTACAGACGGGTCTCGTGAGTCTAGATAGAGAAGACGGTTGTACAGACGGATCTCGTTAGTCTAGATATAGAAGAAGGTTGTACAGACGGGTCTCGTGAGTCTAGATAGAGAAGACGGTTGTACAGACGGATCTCGTTAGTCTAGATATAGAAGACGGTTGTACAGACGGATCTCGTTAGTCTAGATATAGAAGACGGTTGTACAGACGGATCTCGTTAGTCTAGATATAGAAGAAGGTTGTACAGACGGATCTCGTTAGTCTAGATATAGAGGACCGTTGTACAGACGGATCTCGTTAGTCTAGATATAGAAGAAGGTTGTACAGACGGGTCTCGTGAGTCTAGATAGAGAAGACGGTTGTACAGACGGATCTCGTTAGTCTAGATATAGAAGACGGTTGTACAGACGGATCTCGTTAGTCTAGATATAGAAGACGGTTGTACAGACGGATCTCGTTAGTCTAGATATAGAAGAAGGTTGTACAGACGGATCTCGTTAGTCTAGATATAGAAGAAGGTTGTACAGACGGATCTCGTTAGTCTAGATATAGAAGAAGGTTGTACAGACGGATCTCGTTAGTCTAGATATAGAAGACGGTTGTACAGACGGATCTCGTTAGTCTAGATATAGAAGAAGGTTGTACAGACGGGTCTCGTGAGTCTAGATAGAGAAGACGGTTGTACAGACGGATCTCGTTAGTCTAGATATAGAAGACAGTGGTACAGACGGATCTCGTTAGTCTAGATATAGAAGAAGGTTGTACAGACGGGTCTCGTGAGTCTAGATAGAGAAGACGGTTGTACAGACGGATCTCGTTTGTCTAGATATAGAAGACGGTTGTACAGACGGATCTCGTTAGTCTAGATATAGAAGACGGTTGTACAGACGGATCTCGTTAGTCTAGATATAGAAGAAGGTTGTACAGACGGATCTCGTTAGTCTAGATATAGAGGACCGTTGTACAGACGGATCTCGTTAGTCTAGATATAGAAGAAGGTTGTACAGACGGGTCTCGTGAGTCTAGATAGAGAAGACGGTTGTGCAGACGGATCTCGTTAGTCTAGATATAGAAGACGGTTGTACAGACGGATCTCGTTAGTCTAGATATAGAAGACGGTTGTACAGACGGATCTCGTTAGTCTAGATATAGAAGAAGGTTGTACAGACGGATCTCGTTAGTCTAGATATAGAAGAAGGTTGTACAGACGGATCTCGTTAGTCTAGATATAGAAGAAGGTTGTACAGACGGATCTCGTTAGTCTAGATATAGAAGACGGTTGTACAGACGGATCTCGTTAGTCTAGATATAGAAGACGGTTGTACAGACGGATCTCGTTAGTCTAGATATAGAAGACGGTTGTATAACGAGAGATCTCGTTAGTCTAGATATAGAAGACGATTATACAGACGGATCTCGTTAGTCTAGGTATAGAAGACGGTTGTACAGACGGATCTCGTTAGTCTAGATATAGAAGACGGTTGTACAGACGGATCTCGTTAGTCTAGATATAGAAGAAGGTTGTACAGACGGATCTCGTTAGTCTAGATATAGAGGACGGTTGTACAGACGGATCTCGTTAGTCTAGATATAGAAGAAGGTTGTACAGACGGGTCTCGTGAGTCTAGATAGAGAAGACGGTTGTACAGACGGATCTTGTTAGTCTAGATATAGAAGACGGTTGTACAGACGGATCTCGTTAGTCTAGATATAGAGGACGGTTGTACAGACGGATCTCGTTAGTCTAGATATAGAAGAAGGTTGTACAGACGGGTCTCGTGAGTCTAGATAGAGAAGACGGTTGTACAGACGGATCTCGTTAGTCTAGATATAGAAGAAGGTTGTACAGACGGGTCTCGTGAGTCTAGATAGAGAAGACGGTTGTACAGACGGATCTCGTTAGTCTAGATATAGAAGACGGTTGTACAGACGGATCTCGTTAGTCTAGATATAGAAGACGGTTGTACAGACGGATCTCGTTAGTCTAGATATAGAAGAAGGTTGTACAGACGGATCTCGTTAGTCTAGATATAGAGGACCGTTGTACAGACGGATCTCGTTAGTCTAGATATAGAAGAAGGTTGTACAGACGGGTCTCGTGAGTCTAGATAGAGAAGACGGTTGTACAGACGGATCTCGTTAGTCTAGATATAGAAGACGGTTGTACAGACGGATCTCGTTAGTCTAGATATAGAAGACGGTTGTACAGACGGATCTCGTTAGTCTAGATATAGAAGAAGGTTGTACAGACGGATCTCGTTAGTCTAGATATAGAAGAAGGTTGTACAGACGGATCTCGTTAGTCTAGATATAGAAGAAGGTTGTACAGACGGATCTGGTTAGACTAGATATAGAAGACGGTTGTACAGACGGATCTCGTTAGTCTAGATATAGAAGAAGGTTGTACAGACGGGTCTCGTGAGTCTAGATAGAGAAGACGGTTGTACAGACGGATCTCGTTAGTCTAGATATAGAAGACAGTGGTACAGACGGATCTCGTTAGTCTAGATATAGAAGAAGGTTGTACAGACGGGTCTCGTGAGTCTAGATAGAGAAGACGGTTGTACAGACGGATCTCGTTTGTCTAGATATAGAAGACGGTTGTACAGACGGATCTCGTTAGTCTAGATATAGAAGACGGTTGTACAGACGGATCTCGTTAGTCTAGATATAGAAGAAGGTTGTACAGACGGATCTCGTTAGTCTAGATATAGAGGACCGTTGTACAGACGGATCTCGTTAGTCTAGATATAGAAGAAGGTTGTACAGACGGGTCTCGTGAGTCTAGATAGAGAAGACGGTTGTACAGACGGATCTCGTTAGTCTAGATATAGAAGACGGTTGTACAGACGGATCTCGTTAGTCTAGATATAGAAGACGGTTGTACAGACGGATCTCGTTAGTCTAGATATAGAAGAAGGTTGTACAGACGGATCTCGTTAGTCTAGATATAGAAGAAGGTTGTACAGACGGATCTCGTTAGTCTAGATATAGAAGAAGGTTGTACAGACGGATCTCGTTAGTCTAGATATAGAAGACGGTTGTACAGACGGATCTCGTTAGTCTAGATATAGAAGACGGTTGTACAGACGGATCCCGTTAGTCTAGATATAGAAGACGGTTGTATAACGAGAGATCTCGTTAGTCTAGATATAGAAGACAATTATACAGACGGATCTCGTTAGTCTAGGTATAGAAGACGGTTGTACAGACGGATCTCGTTAGTCTAGATATAGAAGACGGTTGTACAGACGGATCTCGTTAGTCTAGATATAGAAGAAGGTTGTACAGACGGATCTCGTTAGTCTAGATATAGAGGACGGTTGTACAGACGGATCTCGTTAGTCTAGATATAGAAGAAGGTTGTACAGACGGGTCTCGTGAGTCTAGATAGAGAAGACGGTTGTACAGACGGATCTTGTTAGTCTAGATATAGAAGACGGTTGTACAGACGGATCTCGTTAGTCTAGATAGAGAGGACGGTTGTACAGACGGATCTCGTTAGTCTAGATATAGAAGAAGGTTGTACAGACGGGTCTCGTGAGTCTAGATAGAGAAGACGGTTGTACAGACGGATCTCGTTAGTCTAGATATAGAAGACGGTTGTACAGACGGATGTCATTAGTCTAGATATAGAAGACGTTTGTCCAACGACGTCTCTCGTTAGTCTAGATATAGAAGACGGTTGTACAGACGGATCTCGTTAGTCTAGATATAGAAGACGGTTGTACAGACGGATCCCGTTAGTCTAGATATAGAAGACGGTTGTATAACGAGAGATCTCGTTAGTCTAGATATAGAAAACGGTTGTACAGACGGATCGCGTTAGTCTAGATATAGAAGAGTGTTGTACAACGACGTATCTCGTTAGTCTAGATATAGAAGGCGGTTGTACAGACGGATCTCGTTAGTCTAGATATAGAAGAAGGTTGTACAGACGGGTCTCGTGAGTCTAGATAGAGAAGACGGTTGTACAGACGGATCTCGTTAGTCTAGATATAGAAGACGGTTGTACAGACGGATCTCGTTAGTCTAGATATAGAAGACGGTTGTACAGACGGATCTCGTTAGTCTAGATATAGAAGAAGGTTGTACAGACGGATCTCGTTAGTCTAGATATAGAAGAAGGTTGTACAGACGGATCTCGTTAGTCTAGATATAGAAGAAGGTTGTACAGACGGATCTCGTTAGTCTAGATATAGAAGACGGTTGTACAGACGGATCTCGTTAGTCTAGATATAGAAGACGGTTGTACAGACGGATCTCGTTAGTCTAGATATAGAAGAAGGTTGTACAGACGGATCTCGTTAGTCTAGATATAGAGGACGGTTGTACAGACGGATCTCGTTAGTCTAGATATAGAAGACGGTTGTACAGACGGATCTCGTTAGTCTAGATATAGAAGACGGTTGTACAGACGGATCTCGTTAGTCTAGATATAGAAGAAGGTTGTACAGACGGATCTCGTTAGTCTAGATATAGAAGAAGGTTGTACAGACGGATCTCGTTAGTCTAGATATAGAAGAAGGTTGTACAGACGGATCTCGTTAGTCTAGATATAGAAGACGGTTGTACAGACGGATCTCGTTAGTCTAGATATAGAAGACGGTTGTACAGACGGATCTCGTTAGTCTAGATATAGAAGAAGGTTGTACAGACGGATCTCGTTAGTCTAGATATAGAAGACGGTTGTACAGACGGATCCCGTTAGTCTAGATATAGAAGACGGTTGTATAACGAGAGATCTCGTTAGTCTAGATATAGAAAACGGTTGTACAGACGGATCGCGTTAGTCTAGATATAGAAGAGTGTTGTACAACGACGTATCTCGTTAGTCTAGATATAGAAGGCGGTTGTACAGACGGATCTCGTTAGTCTAGATATAGAAGAAGGTTGTACAGACGGGTCTCGTGAGTCTAGATAGAGAAGACGGTTGTACAGACGGATCTCGTTAGTCTAGATATAGAAGACGGTTGTACAGACGGATCTCGTTAGTCTAGATATAGAAGACGGTTGTACAGACGGATCTCGTTAGTCTAGATATAGAAGAAGGTTGTACAGACGGATCTCGTTAGTCTAGATATAGAAGAAGGTTGTACAGACGGATCTCGTTAGTCTAGATATAGAAGAAGGTTGTACAGACGGATCTCGTTAGTCTAGATATAGAAGACGGTTGTACAGACGGATCTCGTTAGTCTAGATATAGAAGACGGTTGTACAGACGGATCTCGTTAGTCTAGATATAGAAGAAGGTTGTACAGACGGATCTCGTTAGTCTAGATATAGAGGACGGTTGTACAGACGGATCTCGTTAGTCTAGATATAGAAGAAGGTTGTACAGACGGGTCTCGTGAGTCTAGATAGAGAAGACGGTTGTACAGACGGATCTTGTTAGTCTAGATATAGAAGACAGTTGTACAGACGGATCTCGTTAGTCTAGATATAGAGGACGGTTGTACAGACGGATCTCATTAGTCTAGATATAGAAGAAGGTTGTACAGACGGGTCTCGTGAGTCTAGATAGAGAAGACGGTTGTACAGACGGATCTCGTTAGTCTAGATATAGAAGACGGTTGTACAGACGGATGTCATTAGTCTAGATATAGAAGACGTTTGTCCAACGACGTCTCTCGTTAGTCTAGATATAGAAGACGGTTGTACAGACGGATCTCGTTAGTCTAGATATAGAAGACGGTTGTACAGACGGATCCCGTTAGTCTAGATATAGAAGACGGTTGTATAACGAGAGATCTCGTTAGTCTAGATATAGAAAAGGGTTGTACAGACGGATCGCGTTAGTCTAGATATAGAAGATGGTTGTACAACGACGTATCTCGTTAGTCTAGATATAGAAGGCGGTTGTACAGACGGATCTCGTTAGTCTAGATATAGAAGACGGTTGTACAGACGGATCTCGTTAGTCTAGATATAGAAGACGGTTGTACAGACGGGTCTCGTTAGTCTAGATACAGAAGACGGTTGTATAGACGGATCTCATTAGTCTAGATATAGAAGACGGTTGTACAGACGGATCTCGTTATTCTAGATATAGAAGACGGTTGTACAGACGGATCCCGTTAGTCTAGATATAGAAGACGGTTGTATAACGAGAGATCTCGTTAGTCTAGATATAGAAGACGATTATACAGACGGATCTCGTTAGTCTAGATATAGAAGACGGTTGTACAGACGGATCTCGTTAGTCTAGATATAGAAGACGGTTGTACAGACGGATCTCGTTAGTCTAGATATAGAAGAAGGTTGTACAGACGGATCTCGTTAGTCTAGATATAGAAGAAGGTTGTACAGACGGGTCTCGTGAGTCTAGATAGAGAAGACGGTTGTACAGACGGGTCTCGTTAGTCTAGATACAGAAGACGGTTGTATAGACGGATCTCATTAGTCTAGATATAGAAGAAGGTTGTACAGACGGGTCTCGTGAGTCTAGATAGAGAAGACGGTTGTACAGACGGATCTCGTTAGTCTAGATATAGAAGACGGTTGTACAGACGGATGTCATTAGTCTAGATATAGAAGACGTTTGTCCAACGACGTCTCTCGTTAGTCTAGATATAGAAGACGGTTGTACAGACGGATCTCGTTAGTCTAGATATAAGACGGTTGTACAGACGGATCCCGTTAGTCTAGATATAGAAGACGGTTGTATAACGAGAGATCTCGTTAGTCTAGATATAGAAAACGGTTGTACAGACGGATCTCGTGAGTCTAGATAGAGAAGACGGTTGTACAGACGGGTCTCGTTAGTCTAGATACAGAAGACGGTTGTATAGACGGATCTCATTAGTCTAGATATAGAAGACGGTTGTACAGACGGATCTCGTTATTCTAGATATAGAAGACGGTTGTACAGACGGATCCCGTTAGTCTAGATATAGAAGACGGTTGTATAACGAGAGATCTCGTTAGTCTAGATATAGAAGACGATTATACAGACGGATCTCGTTAGTCTAGATATAGAAGACGGTTGTACAGACGGATCTCGTTATTCTAGATATAGAAGACGGTTGTACAGACGGATCCCGTTAGTCTAGATATAGAAGACGGTTGTATAACGAGAGATCTCGTTAGTCTAGATATAGAAGACGATTATACAGACGGATCTCGTTAGTCTAGGTATAGAAGACGGTTGTACAGACGGATCTCGTTAGTCTAGATATAGAAGACGGTTGTACAGACGGATCTCGTTAGTCCAGATATAGAAGAAGGTTGTACAGACGGATCTCGTTAGTCTAGATATAGAGGACGGTTGTACAGACGGATCTCGTTAGTCTAGATATAGAAGAAGGTTGTACAGACAGGTCTCGTGAGTCTAGATAGAGAAGACGGTTGTACAGACGGATCTTGTTAGTCTAGATATAGAAGACGGTTGTACAGACGGATCTCGTTAGTCTAGATATAGAGGACGGTTGTACAGACGGATCTCGTTAGTCTAGATATAGAAGAAGGTTGTACAGACGGGTCTCGTGAGTCTAGATAGAGAAGACGGTTGTACAGACGGATCTCGTTAGTCTAGATATAGAAGACGGTTGTACAGACGGATGTCATTAGTCTAGATATAGAAGACGTTTGTCCAACGACGTCTCTCGTTAGTCTAGATATAGAAGACGGTTGTACAGACGGATCTCGTTAGTCTAGATATAGAAGACGGTTGTACAGACGGATCCCGTTAGTCTAGATATAGAAGACGGTTGTATAACGAGAGATCTCGTTAGTCTAGATATAGAAAACGGTTGTACAGACGGATCGCGTTAGTCTAGATATAGAAGAGTGTTGTACAACGACGTATCTCGTTAGTCTAGATATAGAAGGCGGTTGTACAGACGGATCTCGTTAGTCTAGATATAGAAGACGGTTGTACAGACGGATCTCGTTAGTCTAGATATAGAAGACGGTTGTACAGACGGATCTCATTAGTCTAGATATAGAAGACGGTTGTACAGACGGATCTCGTTAGTCTAGATATAGAAGAAGGTTGTATAACGAGAGATCTCGTTAGTCTAGATATAGAAGACGATTATACAGACGGATCTCGTTAGTCTAGATATAGAAGACGGTTGTATAACGAGAGATCTCGTTAGTCTAGATATAGAAAACGGTTGTACAGACGGATCGCGTTAGTCTAGATATAGAAGATGGTTGTACAACGACGTATCTCGTTAGTCTAGATATAGAAGGCGGTTGTACAGACGGATCTCGTTAGTCTAGATATAGAAGACGGTTGTACAGACGGATCTCGTTAGTCTAGATATAGAAGACGGTTGTACAGACGGATCTCGTTAGTCTAGATATAGAAGACGGTTGTACAGACGGATCTCGTTAGTCTAGATATAGAAGACAGTGGTACAGACGGATCTCGTTAGTCTAGATATAGAAGAAGGTTGTACAGACGGGTCTCGTGAGTCTAGATAGAGAAGACGGTTGTACAGACGGGTCTCGTTAGTCTAGATACAGAAGACGGTTGTATAGACGGATCTCATTAGTCTAGATATAGAAGACGGTTGTACAGACGGATCTCGTTATTCTAGATATAGAAGACGGTTGTACAGACGGATCCCGTTAGTCTAGATATAGAAGACGGTTGTATAACGAGAGATCTCGTTAGTCTAGATATAGAAGACGATTATACAGACGGATCTCGTTAGTCTAGATATAGAAGACGGTTGTACAGACGGATCTCGTTAGTCTAGATATAGAAGACGGTTGTACAGACGGATCTCGTTAGTCTAGATATAGAAGAAGGTTGTACAGACGGATCTCGTTAGTCTAGATATAGAGGACGGTTGTACAGACGGATCTCGTTAGTCTAGATATAGAAGAAGGTTGTACAGACGGGTCTCGTGAGTCTAGATAGAGAAGACGGTTGTACAGACGGATCTCGTTAGTCTAGATATAGAAGACGGTTGTACAGACGGATGTCATTAGTCTAGATATAGAAGACGTTTGTCCAACGACGTCTCTCGTTAGTCTAGATATAGAAGACGGTTGTACAGACGGATCTCGTTAGTCTAGATATAGAAGACGGTTGTACAGACGGATCCCGTTAGTCTAGATATAGAAGACGGTTGTATAACGAGAGATCTCGTTAGTCTAGATATAGAAAACGGTTGTACAGACGGATCGCGTTAGTCTAGATATAGAAGATGGTTGTACAACGACGTATCTCGTTAGTCTAGATATAGAAGGCGGTTGTACAGACGGATCTCGTTAGTCTAGATATAGAAGACGGTTGTACAGACGGATCTCGTTAGTCTAGATATAGAAGACGGTTGTACAGACGGATCTCGTTAGTCTAGATATTGAAGACGTTTGTCCAACGACGTATCTCGTTTGTCTAGGTATAGAAGACGGTTGTACAGACGGATCTCGTTAGTCTAGATATAGAAGACGGTTGTACAGACGGATCTCGTTAGTCTAGATGTAGAAGACGGTTGTACAGACGGATCTCGTTAGTCTAGATATAGAAGATGGTTGTACAACGACGTATCTCGTTCGTCTAGATATAGAAGGCGGTTGTACAGACGGATCTCGTTAGTCTAGATATAGATGACGGTTGTACAACGACGGATCTCGTTAGTCTAGATATAGAAGACGGTTGTGCAGACGGATCTCGTTAGTCTAGATATAAAATACGGTTGTACAGACGGATCTCGTTAGTCTAGATATAGAGGACGGTTGTACAGACGGATCTCGTTAGTCTAGATATAGAAGAAGGTTGTACAGACGGGTCTCGTGAGTCTAGATATAGAAGACGGTTGTACAGACGGATCTCGTTAGTCTAGATATTGAAGACGTTTGTCCAACGACGTATCTCGTTAGTCTAGATATAGAAGACGGTTGTACAACGAGAGATCTCGTCAGTCTAGATATAGAAGATGGTTGTACAGACGGATCTCGTTAGTCTAGATATAGAAGATGGTTGTACAGACGGATCTCGTTAGTCTAGATATAGAAGACGGTTGTACAGACGGATCCCGTTAGTCTAGATATTGAAGACGGTTGTACAGCCGGATCTCGTTAGTCTAGATATAGAAGACGGTTGTATAACGAGAGATCTCGTTAGTCTAGATATAGAAGACGATTATACAGACGGATCTCGTTAGTCTAGGTATAGAAGACGGTTGTACAGACGGATCTCGTTAGTCTAGATATAGAAGACGGTTGTACAGACGGATCTCGTTAGTCTAGATATAGAAGAAGGTTGTACAGACGGATCTCGTTAGTCTAGATATAGAGGACGGTTGTACAGACGGATCTCGTTAGTCTAGATATAGAAGAAGGTTGTACAGACAGGTCTCGTGAGTCTAGATAGAGAAGACGGTTGTACAGACGGATCTTGTTAGTCTAGATATAGAAGACGGTTGTACAGACGGATCTCGTTAGTCTAGATATAGAGGACGGTTGTACAGACGGATCTCGTTAGTCTAGATATAGAAGAAGGTTGTACAGACGGGTCTCGTGAGTCTAGATAGAGAAGACGGTTGTACAGACGGATCTCGTTAGTCTAGATATAGAAGACGGTTGTACAGACGGATGTCATTAGTCTAGATATAGAAGACGTTTGTCCAACGACGTCTCTCGTTAGTCTAGATATAGAAGACGGTTGTACAGACGGATCTCGTTAGTCTAGATATAGAAGACGGTTGTACAGACGGATCCCGTTAGTCTAGATATAGAAGACGGTTGTATAACGAGAGATCTCGTTAGTCTAGATATAGAAAACGGTTGTACAGACGGATCGCGTTAGTCTAGATATAGAAGAGTGTTGTACAACGACGTATCTCGTTAGTCTAGATATAGAAGGCGGTTGTACAGACGGATCTCGTTAGTCTAGATATAGAAGACGGTTGTACAGACGGATCTCGTTAGTCTAGATATAGAAGACGGTTGTACAGACGGATCTCGTTAGTCTAGATATAGAAGACGGTTGTACAGACGGATCTCGTTAGTCTAGATATAGAAGAAGGTTGTACAGACGGATCTCGTTAGTCTAGATATAGAAGAAGGTTGTACAGACGGATCTCGTTAGTCTAGATATAGAAGACGGTTGTATAACGAGAGATCTCGTTAGTCTAGATATAGAAAACGGTTGTACAGACGGATCGCGTTAGTCTAGATATAGAAGATGGTTGTACAACGACGTATCTCGTTAGTCTAGATATAGAAGGCGGTTGTACAGACGGATCTCGTTAGTCTAGATATAGAAGACGGTTGTACAGACGGATCTCGTTAGTCTAGATATAGAAGACGGTTGTACAGACGGATCTCGTTAGTCTAGATATAGAAGACGGTTGTACAGACGGATTTCGATAGTCTAGATATAGAAGACGTTTGTCCAACGACGTATCTCGTTAGTCTAGATATAGAAGACGGTTGTACAGACGGATCTCGTTAGTCTAGATATAGAAGACGGTTGTACAGACGGATCCCGTTAGTCTAGATATAGAAGACGGTTGTACAGACGGATCTCGTTAGTCTAGATATTGAAGACGTTTGTCCAGCGACGTACCTCGTTAGTCTAGATATAGAAAACGGTTGTACAGACGGATCTCGTTAGTCTAGATATAGAAGACGGTTGTACAACGACGGATCTCGTTAGTCTAGATATAGAAGAAGGTTGTACAGACGGATCTCGTGAGTCTAGATATAGAAGACGGTTGTACAGACGGGTCTCGTTAGTCTAGATATAGAAGACGGTTGTACAACGACGTATCTCGTTCGTCTAGATATAGAAGGCGGTTGTACAGACGGATCTCGTTAGTCTAGATATAGAAGACGGTTGTTCAGACGGATCTCGTTAGTCTAGATATTGAAGACGTTTGTCCAACGACGTACCTCGTTAGTCTAGATATAGAAAACGGTTGTACAGACGGATCTCGTTAGTCTAGATATAGAAGACGGTTGTACAACGATGGATCTCGTTAGTCTAGATATAGAGGACGGTTGTACAGACGGATCTCGTTAGTCTAGATATAGAAGAAGGTTGTACAGACGGGTCTCGTGAGTCTAGATAGAGAAGACGGTTGTACAGACGGATCTCGTTAGTCTAGATATAGAAGACGGTTGTACAGACGGATCTCGTTAGTCTAGATATAGAAGACGGTTGTACAGACGGATCTCGTTAGTCTAGATATTGAAGACGTTTGTCCAACGACGTATCTCGTTTGTCTAGGTATAGAAGACGGTTGTACAGACGGATCTCGTTAGTCTAGATATAGAAGACGGTTGTACAGACGGATCTCGTTAATATAGATATAGAAGACGGTTGTACAGACGGATCTCGTTAGTCTAGATATAGAAGACGGTTGTACAGACGGATCTCGTTAGTCTAGATATAGAAGACGTTTGTCCAACGACGTATCTCGTTAGTCTAGATATAGAAAACGGTTGTACAGACGGATCTCGTTAGTCTAGATATAGAAGAAGGTTGTACAGACGGGTCTCGTGAGTCTAGATAGTGAAGACGGTTGTACAGACGGATCTCGTTAGTCTAGATATAGAAGACGGTTGTACAGACGGATCTCGTTAGTCTAGATATAGAAGACGGTTGTACAGACGGATCTCGTTAGTCTAGATATTGAAGACGTTTGTCCAACGACGTACCTCGTTAGTCTAGATATAGAAAACGGTTGTACAGACGGATCTCGTTAGTCTAGATATAGAAGACGGTTGTACAACGATGGATCTCGTTAGTCTAGATATAGAGGACGGTTGTACAGACGGATCTCGTTAGTCTAGATATAGAAGAAGGTTGTACAGACGGGTCTCGTGAGTCTAGATAGAGAAGACGGTTGTACAGACGGATCTCGTTAGTCTAGATATAGAAGACGGTTGTACAGACGGATCTCGTTAGTCTAGATATAGAAGACGGTTGTACAGACGGATCTCGTTAGTCTAGATATTGGAGACGTTTGTCCAACGACGTATCTCGTTTGTCTAGGTATAGAAGACGGTTGTACAGACGGATCTCGTTAGTCTAGATATAGAAGACGGTTGTACAGACGGATCTCGTTAATATAGATATAGAAGACGGTTGTACAGACGGATCTCGTTAGTCTAGATATAGAAGACGGTTGTACAGACGGATCTCGTTAGTCTAGATATAGAAGACGTTTGTCCAACGACGTATCTCGTTAGTCTAGATATAGAAAACGGTTGTACAGACGGATCTCGTTAGTCTAGATATAGAAGAAGGTTGTACAGACGGGTCTCGTGAGTCTAGATAGTGAAGACGGTTGTACAGACGGATCTCGTTAGTCTAGATATAGAAGACGGTTGTACAGACGGATCTCGTTAGTCTAGATATAGAAGACGGTTGTACAGACGGATCTCGTTAGTCTAGATATAGAAGACGGTTGTACAGACGGATCCCGTTAGTCTAGATATTGAAGACGGTTGTACAGACGGATCTCGTTAGTCTAGATATAGAAGACGGTTGTATAACGAGAGATCTCGTTAGTCTAGATATAGAAGACGGTTGTACAGACGGATCTCGTTAGTCTAGATAGAGAAGACGGTTGTACAGACGGATCTCGTTAGTCTAGATATAGAAGACGGTTGTACAGACGGATCTCGTTAGTCTAGATATAGAAGACGGTTGTACAGACGGATCTCGTTAGTCTAGATATAGAAGACGGTTGTACAGACGGATCCCGTTAGTCTAGATATTGAAGACGGTTGTACAGACGGATCTCGTTAGTCTAGATATAGAAGACGGTTGTATAACGAGAGATCTCGTTAGTCTAGATATAGAAGACGGTTGTACAGACGGATCTCGTTAGTCTAGATATAGAAGACGGTTGTACAGCCGGATCTCGTTAGTCTAGATATAGAAGACGGTTGTACAGACGGATCTCGTTAATATAGATATAGAAGACGGTTGTACAGACGGATCTCGTTAGTCTAGATATAGAAGACGGTTGTACAGACGGATCTCGTTAGTCTAGATATAGAAGACGTTTGTCCAACGACGTATCTCGTTAGTCTAGATATAGAAGACGGTTGTACAGACGGATCTCGTTAGTCTAGATATAGAAGACGGTTGTACAGACGGATCCCGTTAGTCTAGATATAGAAGACGGTTGTACAGACGGATCTCGTTAGTCTAGATATTGAAGACGGTTGTACAGACGGGTCTCGTTAGTCTAGATATAGAAGACGGTTGTACAACGACGTATCTCGTTCGTCTAGATATAGAAGGCGGTTGTACAGACGGATCTCGTTAGTCTAGATATAGAAGACGGTTGTACAGACGGATCTCGTTAGTCTAGATATTGAACACGTTTGTCCAACGACGTACCTCGTTAGTCTAGATATAGAAAACGGTTGTACAGACGGATCTCGTTAGTCTAGATATAGAAGACGGTTGTACAACGACGGATCTCGTTAGTCTAGATATAGAAGACGGTTGTGCAGACGGATCTCGTTAGTCTAGATATAAAAGACGGTTGTACAGACGGATCTCGTTAGTCTAGATATAGAAGACGGTTGTACAGACGGATCTCGTTAGTCTAGATATTGAAGACGGTTGTGCAGACGGATCTCGTTAGTCTAGATTTAAAAGACGGTTGTACAGACGGATCTCGTTAGTCTAGATATAGAGGACGGTTGTACAGACGGATCTCGTTAGTCTAGATATAGAAGAAGGTTGTACAGACGGGTCTCGTGAGTCTAGATAGAGAAGACGGTTGTACAGACGGATCTCGTTAGTCTAGATATAGAAGACGGTTGTACAGACGGGTCTCGTGAGTCTAGATAGAGAAGACGGTTGTACAGACGGGTCTCGTTAGTCTAGATACAGAAGACGGTTGTATAGACGGATCTCATTAGTCTAGATATAGAAGACGGTTGTACAGACGGATCTCGTTATTCTAGATATAGAAGACGGTTGTACAGACGGATCCCGTTAGTCTAGATATAGAAGACGGTTGTATAACGAGAGATCTCGTTAGTCTAGATATAGAAGACGATTATACAGACGGATCTCGTTAGTCTAGATATAGAAGACGGTTGTACAGACGGATCTCGTTAGTCTAGATATAGAAGACGGTTGTACAGACGGATCTCGTTAGTCTAGATATAGAAGAAGGTTGTACAGACGGATCTCGTTAGTCTAGATATAGAAGAAGGTTGTACAGACGGGTCTCGTGAGTCTAGATAGAGAAGACGGTTGTACAGACGGGTCTCGTTAGTCTAGATACAGAAGACGGTTGTATAGACGGATCTCATTAGTCTAGATATAGAAGACGGTTGTACAGACGGATCTCGTTATTCTAGATATAGAAGACAGTTGTACAGACGGATCCCGTTAGTCTAGATATAGAAGACGGTTGTATAACGAGAGATCTCGTTAGTCTAGATATAGAAGACGATTATACAGACGGATCTCGTTAGTCTAGATATAGATGACGGTTGTACAGACGGATCTCGTTAGTCTAGATATAGAAGACGGTTGTACAGACGGATCTCGTTAGTCTAGATATAGAAGAAGGTTGTACAGACGGATCTCATTAGTCAAGATATAGAAGACGGTTGTACAGACGGATCCCGTTAGTCTAGATATAGAAGACGGTTGTACAGACGGATCTCGTTAGTCTAGATATAGAAGACGGTTGTACAGACGGATCCCGTTAGTCTAGATATTGAAGACGGTTGTACAGACGGATCTCGTTAGTCTAGATATAGAAGACGGTTGTATAACGAGAGATCTCGTTAGTCTAGATATAGAAGACGGTTGTACAGACGGATCTCGTTAGTCTAGATATAGAAGACGGTTGTACAGCCGGATCTCGTTAGTCTAGATATAGAAGACGGTTGTACAGACGGATCTCGTTAATATAGATATAGAAGACGGTTGTACAGACGGATCTCGTTAGTCTAGATATAGAAGACGGTTGTACAGACGGATCTCGTTAGTCTAGATATAGAAGACGTTTGTCCAACGACGTATCTCGTTAGTCTAGATATAGAAGACGGTTGTACAGACGGATCTCGTTAGTCTAGATATAGAAGACGGTTGTACAGACGGATCCCGTTAGTCTAGATATAGAAGACGGTTGTACAGACGGATCTCGTTAGTCTAGATATTGATGACGGTTGTACAGACGGGTCTCGTTAGTCTAGATATAGAAGACAGTTGTACACCGACGTATCTCGTTCGTCTAGATATAGAAGGCGGTTGTACAGACGGATCTCGTTAGTCTAGATATAGAAGACGGTTGTACAGACGGATCTCGTTAGTCTAGATATTGAAGACGTTTGTCCAACGACGTACCTCGTTAGTCTAGATATAGAAAACGGTTGTACAGACGGATCTCGTTAGTCTAGATATAGAAGACGCTTGTACAACGACGGATCTCGTTAGTCTAGATATAGAAGACGGTTGTGCAGACGGATCTCGTTAGTCTAGATATAGAAGAAGGTTGTACAGACGGGTCTCGTGAGTCTAGATAGAGAAGACGGTTGTACAGACGGATCTCGTTAGTCTAGATATAGAAGACGGTTGTACAGACGGATCTCGTTAGTCTAGATATAGAAGACGGTTGTACAGACGGATCTCGTTAGTCTAGATATTGAAGACGTTTGTCCAACGACGTACCTCGTTAGTCTAGATATAGAAAACGGTTGTACAGACAGATCTCGTTAGTCTAGATATAGAAGACGGTTGTACAACGACGGATCTCGTTAGTCTAGATATAGAAGACGGTTGTGCAGACGGATCTCGTTAGTCTAGATTTAAAAGACGGTTGTACAGACGGATCTCGTTAGTCTAGATATAGAGGACGGTTGTACAGACGGATCTCGTTAGTCTAGATATAGAAGAAGGTTGTACAGACGGGTCTCGTGAGTCTAGATAGAGAAGACGGTTGTACAGACGGATCTCGTTAGTCTAGATATAGAAGACGGTTGTACAGACGGGTCTCGTGAGTCTAGATAGAGAAGACGGTTGTACAGACGGGTCTCGTTAGTCTAGATACAGAAGACGGTTGTATAGACGGATCTCATTAGTCTAGATATAGAAGACGGTTGTACAGACGGATCTCGTTATTCTAGATATAGAAGACGGTTGTACAGACGGATCCCGTTAGTCTAGATATAGAAGACGGTTGTATAACGAGAGATCTCGTTAGTCTAGATATAGAAGACGATTATACAGACGGATCTCGTTAGTCTAGATATAGAAGACGGTTGTACAGACGGATCTCGTTAGTCTAGATATAGAAGACGGTTGTACAGACGGATCTCGTTAGTCTAGATATAGAAGAAGGTTGTACAGACGGATCTCGTTAGTCTAGATATAGAAGAAGGTTGTACAGACGGGTCTCGTGAGTCTAGATAGAGAAGACGGTTGTACAGACGGGTCTCGTTAGTCTAGATACAGAAGACGGTTGTATAGACGGATCTCATTAGTCTAGATATAGAAGACGGTTGTACAGACGGATCTCGTTATTCTAGATATAGAAGACGGTTGTACAGACGGATCCCGTTAGTCTAGATATAGAAGACGGTTGTATAACGAGAGATCTCGTTAGTCTAGATATAGAAGACGATTATACAGACGGATCTCGTTAGTCTAGGTATAGAAGACGGTTGTACAGACGGATCTCGTTAGTCTAGATATAGAAGACGGTTGTACAGACGGATCTCGTTAGTCTAGATATAGAAGAAGGTTGTACAGACGGATCTCATTAGTCAAGATATAGAAGACGGTTGTACAGACGGATCCCGTTAGTCTAGATATAGAAGACGGTTGTACAGACGGATCTCGTTATTCTAGATATAGAAGACAGTTGTACAGACGGATCCCGTTAGTCTAGATATAGAAGACGGTTGTATAACGAGAGATCTCGATAATCTAGATATAGAAGACGATTATACAGACGGATCTCGTTAGTCTAGATATAGAAGACGGTTGTACAGACGGATCTCGTTAGTCTAGATATAGAAGACGGTTGTACAGACGGATCTCGTTAGTCTAGATATAGAAGAAGGTTGTACAGACGGATCTCGTTAGTCTAGATATAGAAGAAGGTTGTACAGACGGGTCTCGTGAGTCTAGATAGAGAAGACGGTTGTATAGACGGGTCTCGTTAGTCTAGATACAGAAGACGGTTGTATAGAAGGATCTCATTAGTCTAGATATAGAAGACGGTTGTACAGACGGATCTCGTTATTCTAGATATAGAAGACGGTTGTACAGACGGATCCCGTTAGTCTAGATATAGAAGACGGTTGTATAACGAGAGATCTCGTTAGTCTAGATATAGAAGACGATTATACAGACGGATCTCGTTAGTCTAGATATAGAAGACGGTTGTACAGACGGATCTCGTTAGTCTAGATATAGAAGACGGTTGTACAGACGGATCTCGTTAGTCTAGATATAGAAGACAGTGGTACAGACGGATCTCGTTAGTCTAGATATAGAAGAAGGTTGTACAGACGGGTCTCGTGAGTCTAGATAGAGAAGACGGTTGTACAGACGGGTCTCGTTAGTCTAGATACAGAAGACGGTTGTATAGACGGATCTCATTAGTCTAGATATAGAAGACGGTTGTACAGACGGATCTCGTTATTCTAGATATAGAAGACGGTTGTACAGACGGATCCCGTTAGTCTAGATATAGAAGACGGTTGTATAACGAGAGATCTCGTTAGTCTAGATATAGAAGACGATTATACAGACGGATCTCGTTAGTCTAGATATAGAAGACGGTTGTACAGACGGATCTCGTTAGTCTAGATATAGAAGACGGTTGTACAGACGGATCTCGTTAGTCTAGATATAGAAGAAGGTTGTACAGACGGATCTCGTTAGTCTAGATATAGAAGAAGGTTGTACAGACGGGTCTCGTGAGTCTAGATAGAGAAGACGGTTGTACAGACGGGTCTCGTTAGTCTAGATACAGAAGACGGTTGTATAGACGGATCTCATTAGTCTAGATATAGAAGACGGTTGTACAGACGGATCTCGTTATTCTAGATATAGAAGACGGTTGTACAGACGGATCCCGTTAGTCTAGATATAGAAGACGGTTGTATAACGAGAGATCTCGTTAGTCTAGATATAGAAGACGATTATACAGACGGATCTCGTTAGTCTAGATATAGAAGACGGTTGTACAGACGGATCTCGTTAGTCTAGATATAGAAGACGGTTGTACAGACGGATCTCGTTAGTCTAGATATAGAAGAAGGTTGTACAGACGGATCTCGTTAGTCTAGATATAGAGGACGGTTGTACAGACGGATCTCGTTAGTCTAGATATAGAAGAAGGTTGTACAGACGGGTCTCGTTAGTCTAGATATAGAAGACGGTTGTACAGACGGATCTCGTTATTCTAGATATAGAAGACGGTTGTACAGACGGATCCCGTTAGTCTAGATATAGAAGACGGTTGTATAACGAGAGATCTCGTTAGTCTAGATATAGAAGACGATTATACAGACGGATCTCGTTAGTCTAGATATAGAAGACGGTTGTACAGACGGATCTCGTTAGTCTAGATATAGAAGACGGTTGTACAGACGGATCTCGTTAGTCTAGATATAGAAGAAGGTTGTACAGACGGATCTCGTTAGTCTAGATATAGAAGAAGGTTGTACAGACGGGTCTCGTGAGTCTAGATAGAGAAGACGGTTGTACAGACGGGTCTCGTTAGTCTAGATATAGAAGACGGTTGTACAGACGGATCTCGTTAGTCTAGATATAGAAGACGGTTGTACAGACGGATCTCGTTAGTCTAGATATAGAAGAAGGTTGTACAGACGGATCTCGTTAGTCTAGATATAGAGGACGGTTGTACAAACGGATCTCGTTAGTCTAGATATAGAAGAAGGTTGTACAGACGGGTCTCGTTAGTCTAGATATAGAAGACGGTTGTACAGACGGATCCCGTTAGTCTAGATATAGAAGACGGTTGTATAACGAGAGATCTCGTTAGTCTAGATATAGAAAACGGTTGTACAGACGGATCGCGTTAGTCTAGATATAGAAGATGGTTGTACAACGACGTATCTCGTTAGTCTAGATATAGAAGGCGGTTGTACAGACGGATCTCGTTAGTCTAGATATAGAAGACGGTTGTACAGACGGATCTCGTTAGTCTAGATATAGAAGACGGTTGTACAGACGGATCTCGTTAGTCTAGATATTGATGACGTTTGTCCAACGACGTATCTCGTTTGTCTAGGTATAGAAGACGGTTGTACAGACGGATCTCGTTAGTCTAGATATAGAAGACGGTTGTACAGACGGATCTCGTTAGTCTAGATGTAGAAGACGGTTGTACAGACGGATCTCGTTAGTCTAGATATAGAAAATGGTTGTACAACGACGTATCTCGTTCGTCTAGATATAGAAGGCGGTTGTACAGACGGATCTCGTTAGTCTAGATATAGAAGACGGTTGTACAACGACGGATCTCGTTAGTCTAGATATAGAAGACGGTTGTGCAGACGGATCTCGTTAGTCTAGATATAAAAGACGGTTGTACAACGACGGATCTCGTTAGTCTAGATATAGAAGACGGTTGTGCAGACGGATCTCGTTAGTCTAGATATAAAATACGGTTGTACAGACGGATCTCGTTAGTCTAGATATAGAGGACGGTTGTACAGACGGATCTCGTTAGTCTAGATATAGAAGAAGGTTGTACAGACGGGTCTCGTGAGTCTAGATAGAGAAGACGGTTGTACAGACGGATCTCGTTAGTCTAGATATAGAAGACGGTTGTACAGACGGATCTCGTTAGTCTAGATATAGAAGACGGTTGTACAGACGGATCTCGTTAGTCTAGATATAGAAGACGGTTGTACAGACGGATCCCGTTAGTCTAGATATTGAAGACGGTTGTACAGACGGATCTCGTTAGTCTAGATATAGAAGACGGTTGTATAACGAGAGATCTCGTTAGTCTAGATATAGAAGACGGTTGTACAGACGGATCTCGTTAGTCTAGATATAGAAGACGGTTGTACAGCCGGATCTCGTTAGTCTAGATATAGAAGACGGTTGTACAGACGGATCTCGTTAATATAGATATAGAAGACGGTTGTACAGACGGATCTCATTAGTCTAGATATAGAAGACGGTTGTACAGACGGATCTCGTTAGTCTAGATATAGAAGACGTTTGTCCAACGACGTATCTCGTTAGTCTAGATATAGAAGACGGTTGTACAGACGGATCTCGTTAGTCTAGATATAGAAGACGGTTGTACAGACGGATCCCGTTAGTCTAGATATAGAAGACGGTTGTACAGACGGATCTCGTTAGTCTAGATATTGATGACGGTTGTACAGACGGGTCTCGTTAGTCTAGATATAGAAGACGGTTGTACAACGACGTATCTCGTTCGTCTAGATATAGAAGGCGGTTGTACAGACGGATCTCGTTAGTCTAGATATAGAAGACGGTTGTACAGACGGATCTCGTTAGTCTAGATATTGAAGACGTTTGTCCAACGACGTACCTCGTTAGTCTAGATATAGAAAACGGTTGTACAGACGGATCTCGTTAGTCTAGATATAGAAGATGGTTGTACAACGACGGATCTCGTTAGTCTAGATATAGAAGACGGTTGTGCAGACGGATCTCGTTAGTCTAGATATAAAAGACGGTTGTACAGACGGATCTCGTTAGTCTAGATATAGAAGACGGTTGTACAGACGGATCTCGTTAGTCTAGATATTGAAGACGTTTGTCCAACGACGTACCTCGTTAGTCTAGATATAGAAAACGGTTGTACAGACAGATCTCGTTAGTCTAGATATAGAAGACGGTTGTACAACGACGGATCTCGTTAGTCTAGATATAGAAGAAGGTTGTACAGACGGATCTCGTTAGTCTAGATATAGAAGAAGGTTGTACAGACGGGTCTCGTGAGTCTAGATAGAGAAGACGGTTGTATAGACGGGTCTTGTTAGTCTAGATACAGAAGACGGTTGTATAGACGGATCTCATTAGTCTAGATATAGAAGACGGTTGTACAGACGGATCTCGTTATTCTAGATATAGAAGACGGTTGTACAGACGGATCCCGTTAGTCTAGATATAGAAGACGGTTGTATAACGAGAGATCTCGTTAGTCTAGATATAGAAGACGATTATACAGACGGATCTCGTTAGTCTAGATATAGAAGACGGTTGTACAGACGGATCTCGTTAGTCTAGATATAGAAGACGGTTGTACAGACGGATGTCGTTAGTCTAGATATAGAAGACAGTGGTACAGACGGATTTCGTTAGTCTAGATATAGAAAACGGTTGTACAGACGGATCGCGTTAGTCTAGATATAGAAGATGGTTCTCGGTGTCCCCCTATCCCCGTGAAGGGGAGCGGGGGACTGGATCGGCCTTGGCCGATCTAGGTTGAGCACCGACCGAGCGCGTCTCCAGGTGGCGGATAGGGGAATGGCCGGGGTGTGGAGTTGCACTTCGCCTGCCCGGGATGGTTCACTTCGCGGTGGCCAGGCCGGGACGGGGGAGGGGTGGCGATGCGCCCCGGTTAGCAGGAGCTATAAGCTGACCGTGGGGCCTAAAAACCTCACGTGGAAGGCGAAGGCCCTGCCGCGGACCAGCTCGTTTGGGGGGGATGGCGTCCCACCATTGTTATAGCCCGGCCACAGCGGGGTGCGTGGTAGTGTGGGTGTGTGAGTGTGTGAGTGGGTGAGTGGTGTGGCTGAGTGGGTGTATGTGTGTGTAGGTGTGTGGGTGCGTGAGTGTGTGCCTGTGTGTGGATGGGAGCTGTGGCCGTTTAGGGGGAGGACATATCCCTGTGGTAGGACCCAGCGGCGTTAAGGGGTCCCTCCGACAATGGGGTCGGCATTGCCGCGGGCGGCCACAATATCAGGGCCGTCGAGTAGAGGAAACCCGCTGGGCGGTGGGGCCGTCGCCCTTAAGACACTCATATGGATAATGACACAACCAAGCCTGGCCTCGGATGCAATATACCAGGCGGTTGGTGGCATTAGGCCATCCTCCCTCTCTTGCCCCGTCGGCAGCGAGGAGGGAGTAAGACAAAATAAGCCCGACGACACCGAGCTGATGCGGCGGGCCGGTGCCACCGGGGCGATAGCCCCGGAAAATGCTACAGCGGCAGACCTTGGCATGGAAAAGGACAACGACAAGGATATGGACCGGACCGATAGGGGGGAGGGAACGAGCAAGGGAGGCTCGGGTCCACCACCTTGATCGACGAGGGGGGAGGGGAGAACGCTTGAGGATATCCTCAACGAAATCCTCCCCCGCGAGGAAGCACAGGCGGTGCTGAGGCCCGAGAACGAAGACCGGGTACCGTTCCTTATCCCGGAGACCCCATCACCGATGGGGAAAGGGGAGAGAAGGATGGGACTACCGGAAGGGGAGGGAAAGGATACTCCCCAGCCTAAGGGGACCGGGGGTGGGCCGGTGAGCATTTTTAAGGGGAAGGGGTTAGCTAGGACGCCAACCCTGAAAGATAGTGTGGCCCCCCCGGAAAATGAATTTATGAGGCCGGCCTCGGACAAGTGGGCCTTGAGCCAGCTGAAGGGGGCTCCCACCAAGAAGGCCGGCGAGGAGAAGGGCAGATCCTGCTCGGCCTCGAGGGTGGAGGGAATCTCCACTCTCAAGGGGAGGGGGCTAGGCCCCAAGGAATCGCAGGGGGGGGAGCCGAGCAACCCCATCAAACTCGGGAGCACCGTCCCACAACAGCAGGGTGGGACAGCAAGGGTGCCTGTTACACAGAGGGGGGGTGGTGTACCCTCCGGGGATGGAGGATGCCGGCTGTTGGAGGCGGCCACCTTGTTGGGGGCCGTCATCCGTGAGTGCGCGAAGGCGAACGCGGACTACAGTGACCGCAAGGCGGCGTGCAAGGTCGTCTCCGCGAAAGGGGTGATCGAGCTGGTCTCGAAAGTCATCCGGAGGTGCGAGAGGGCGGCAGCCGCGGTCGCCGAGGTAATTGCGGACGGCGAGATTGGGAGGAGGGTGGAGGACCCATTCCCCCCCGCCCCACCTACGAGACCAACGAGGGACGCTGGGACGCAGTGTTCCCCCCCGCCAGGTGAAGGCGGCAAGGGGAAGTCCCCCCAGCTCACCCCACCTAAGGGGAAGCCCCCAGCGAAGGGTAAGGAGAGGGGCCAGAACGGGTCTAAGAGGGCGAGGACCTCTCCGACACCCCCGCAGGAGGTCAATAAGAAGAGGGCGTGTGAGGAGGCCGCCCTGGTGGGGACCCCAGTGGGGGCAACAGGCCAGGAGTGTCCCCTTACCCTGATGGGGCAATGCACCCCGGTCCAGACACCCCGCGGGGGAGAAGAGCGCGGGGACAGGACCCCCCTACCCGGGGAGAGGCTTGGCGTCGGAGCTGAGAAGCCGCCGAGGACCAAGGGGCAGGCCAAGAGGGATCGGAGGGAGCAAAGGAGGAAGGACCTCCTGGCCCAGAGGCCCTTAGCCGAGACCCAGAGGGGTACCCAAGGGGCCCCAGCGATGGGGACACCACCGCCGCAATGGCCGCTGCTGCAGCCAACCACGCAGGACGCGCAGCTGCAGTGGTGGACGAAATGGCCCCCCCTGGGACAGGTGCAGGGGGTACCGAGCGATGCCCGGGACCCTCAGGCACAGCAGATGCAGGCGTTGGGGGCGTGGCAACAGCAGCTGCAACAACAACACCAGCAGCAACTGCTACTGCAGCAACAGCAACAACAGCAGTGGCAGGTCCAGCCCCCTCGGCGTAAGAAAGGGTCCCAGGGCCAACAGGGGGTACGGGGAAAGGTGACCGGTACCCCGAACCCAAAGAACCCTGCGAAAGGGCAAGGGCAGGCGGGCCGAAAGATCCCCCCTAAGCCCCCGCCTACGATGAGGAAACGGCCCGAGGCGGTGCTGATTAAGGTCCCCCCCTCAGCAACGTACCTTGAAACGTACAAGCTGTTGCTGTCCAGGGGGAGGGAGACCCTCGTGGGGGTTAGGGGGGTCAAGAAGACCCAGCAGGGCCACATCCTCCTCGAGGTGGAGAAGGGGGCCAGCCTGGACGCCTTGACGCAGGCGATAAGGGGGATAATTGGGGCGGGGTTGGACTGTACCCCGCTCCAAAACAGGGTGTCCCTGGAGGTCAGGGATCTCGACCCTACAGTCGAGGGCCCGGAGGTCCTTCAGGACCTGGGGGGCGCCCTGAAGGTGGACCCGGTGGACCTTCGGCTGAAGATGCTGAGGTTGGGCCCTAGGGGCACTCAAACGGCCGTGGTGGAGGTTCCCCTTAACCTCCTGAAGAACCTCGGGGAGGGTGGAGTCCGGTTCAGGTCGGGCCTGTCATGGGCGAAGTCCAGGGCTCTCCCGAGAAGCACCAGGTGCTACAGGTGCCACCTGTTAGGACACATGGCCAGGGACTGCGGGGCTGTTAAGGAGGGGAGCGAGCTCTGCAGGAGGTGTGGGGCGGCAGACCACTTGATCACCCGATGCCCCAACCCACCCAGATGCGCCGTCTGCCTTAAGGAGGGGCGGAAGGGCCCTGGGACGGCGCACGTGACGGCATCCCTCGCCTGCCCGTATAACAGGCCGCCTAACGGAGTAGCACCTAGGACGGAGCCCAAGGGTCGAGGGGGAACCAGCGCCGGGAATGGCCCTTAAGGTTGCCCAGATCAACCTGAACAGGAGCCGCCTAGCCCAGGACCTCATGGAGCATCTGATGTCTCAGCTCTCGGTGGATGTGGTGATCATCTCCGAGCCGTACCGCCAGTTGAACTACTGGTTCAACGATGCGGCCGGAGATGCCTCCATCTGGGTGACAGGGTTCAACGGCCACTTCCCAACGATGGCACGCCCCGTGGTGGCAAACGGGGTTGCGGCGGTCAGTTGGGAAGGGAAAGTGCTGTTGAGTTGCTACTGTTCACCCAAAACTAAATTGGCGGAGTTTGGAGACTACCTCAACACCATCGAGGGCACTATTGCGGAGATGAGGTCACTGGGCATGGGCGTGCTCCTGGCAGGTGACTGGAACGCCAGGTCTCCGGCCTGGGGAGGGGTACGGCTTGACAGGAAGGGGACGGCGATCCTCGACCTGCTGGCCGGCCTAGGCCTGGTCCCGGTTAAGATCCCGGAGAGGTTCAGGTTCACCTTCGAGAGGAACGGGAGGAGGTCCTTCATCGACATCCTGTCTGCGGACCGTGCGACAGCCAGAAGTATCAAGAGCGAGGTCCTTAATCAAGGCTCGTTCTCGGATCACAGATATGTCCTCCATACCATCCGGAGGACAAGGTCTGTGATCAGGACAGCCGCCTGGCAGCCGTATTCCATAAAGGATATGGACGCTGCCGAGGTGGTGGCGCACTTCGGGCTGTTGCACGGACGGCGGGATGGGGGTGCCGATGAGGGGGACCTAGGTGAGCCTGGACCCCCGGGTGAACCGAAGGCGGAGAGGCTCCAAAGGACACTTGAGGAGGCCTGCAGGGACAAGCTCCCGAAGAAGTCCCTCCCCCGCGGGACCCGTAAGCCCAACGGGTGGTGGTGCAGGGAGGTGGCCGTGGCACGGGCGGCGTCCCTGAAAGCCAGGCGTAGGGTGAAGAAGAGGAGGAGGAGGGGTGGCCCGGAGGCGGAGGAGGCACGGGTGGCCTACTCCGTGGCCCGGAGAGGGGTACAGGTCGCCATCTGGAGGGCAAAGGAAGCCCAGTGGATGGGCATGTGTGCCCAGGTGGACCTAGACCCCTGGGGGAGGCCTTACAAGGCGGTCATGGCCAAACTCGGTGGGCGACCACCGAGGATGACGATGACCCCGGCCCAGGTCCGGAAGATACTGGACCGGCTCTTTGTAACGGTACCTCCCCCTCCCCTCCTCCTCCCCCCTCGTTATGGTGCTGCTCCTGAGGACGGGGCCCTAAGGGCTTTGATGACGGCCCCTGAGGTGGATATGGAGATGGTCGAGGAGGCCATATCCCGCCTCAAGCCGAACAAAGCCCCGGGTTTGGACGCGGTCCCGGCGGAGGTCGTGGTCGCCGTGTCGAGGGCGTTCCGACAGGACCTCGTGGAGGTGATCGCGGACACCTTGAGGAGGGGATCCATCCCCGCGGCGTGGAAGAGGGCGCGGGTGGTGCTTGTCCCCAAGCCCGGCAAGCAGCCCACCGAGCCCAACGCGTACCGTCCGATCAGCGTGCTCCCAGCACTTAGTAAAGTATGGGAGTACGCTGTTAAGGAGCTGATCGAGAGGCAGATTGGCCGGGACCCCTTCTCCCCGAACCAGTTCGGTTTCAGGAGAGGGGTCGGGACAGTGGAGGCTGCCCGGGAGGTCATGGCGTTTGCCGAGGGCTGTGTGGCCACCACCAAGCCGAGGCTCTGCGTGATGGTGTTGATAGACGTCCGTAACGCTTTCAACGCCATCCGCTGGGATACCATCGCACGGGAGCTCGTCGTGAGGCGTGTGCACCCAACGGTCCGGAGAGTCCTTAGGGATTACTTCTCCGACCGTTATATTACGGTGCACACGCAGCACGGCGAGGTCACGACCGGAATCTGCGCGGGGGTTCCTCAGGGCTCGGTCCTAGGCCCTTTCCTGTGGAACCTCGTTTATGACGGGGTTCTTAAGACCGTTGGTCCCGGGCGTTTTGTCAAGGCCATCGCCTATGCCGACGACCTGGCAGTTATGTTCTCAGCTAGGGACGTAACCCAGGCCGAGGCAATGATGGCTGAAACGCTCGGGAGGGTTAGGGCCTGGTTCGAGTCCACTGGCCTTGAGATGGCCTCGGATAAAACCGAGGTCATCATCTTGGCGGGCCTGCGCGCGGACAAAGGAAGGGAATTCCCGGTGATGGGATCGGTGGTGGCGGCCACGCGGTCGGCCAAGTACCTGGGGGTCACGCTGGACTGCCGTCGGAGGTTCAAGACGCACCTTGACGGGGCGGTCATCAGGGCAGACAAGGTGGTAGGAGCCCTGTCGGCACTGCTCCCGAATGTTAGAGGTCCCTCGGTCGCATCGAGGCGACTGTACTACAACGTTTGGGAGTCAGTGCTGACGTATGCCGCCCCGGCATGGGCGTCGGCCTTGGAGGTGGGAGTAAATCTCACCTCCATCCGACGGGCCCAGCGATCTGCCCTCATCAGGACATCAGCGGCCTATCGGACGGTGTCGCGGCAGGCACTCTGTGTCCTCGCGGGGAGGATGCCACTGGAGATCAAGGTGGCCATGTGGAGGGAAGTCCACGACTGGAGGGCGCGGGATAGGGCGAACCCGGTCCTAATGCGAGACCCAAAGGCGCTAAGGGCAAAGCAGGCGCAGAACAGGCGCATTGCCCTGGCCTCCGCCATGGTTAAGTGGCAGGAGGCCTGGGACGGGATGGGCCCCACGTATTGGACGTGGAGGCTGGTGCCTGAGGTCCGGACGTTCGCGGTGGGAGCCGGGCTGGCGCGGCAGCCAGATTACTGGCTAACCCAGCTCCTGACCGGACATGGGTCCTTCGGGGCCTTCAGGAGGAGAATTGGGAAGGCCCCTACTGGGGCGTGTGAGGAGTGCGGGGCGGCGTTGGACGACGCCGAGCACGTCCTCACGGCATGCCCGGTGTTCGAGGAAGAGCGCCGGGCATTGGCTGAGGCCCTGGGGGCCCCGTTGGACCCCAGTACATTGATCCGCCTCGCTATGGGGGCGGACAGTAAGTGGGAGCAGCTCCGGACCTTTGCATCCACTACCATGGGTGCAAAGGCCCGGAGAGAGGCCCTGGCAGAGAAAGCCGCGAGGGACGCCCGGGCGGCGGCGGCCAAACAAGAGGCCCAAAGGAGGGCCCTTGAAAGAAGGAGAAGGGCCCTGAAGCGAAAGATGGGTGGGACGGGCCAAGGGGCTAGACCTCCCCCTAGTAAAAGGGTGAGGAGGCTGGTTCCTCCTCCCCTCCAATAAAGGCGGGTCGATCCGGGGGATACCTGGGTGGATTTTTTAATCCGCGTATTTATCCCGTAGACGTAAGGTGGGCGGCGCGTAATTTATCCCGTTGTTTTCTGTGGGTGTGAATGGATGTATCGCGTATTTATTCCGGCTTGTGTGGGTATGAATGCTGCGAGTGTACGTCTGGGTGTGTGAATGTGTGCATGATATTTATTTATTTATCTATTTATTTAGGTAGGTAAGTATTTATTATTAATTGTACATAGGAGGCGTGGTCTACACCGCTACGGGCGCTGTGGTGGTAGTATTGCCTCGAAGTTCCCACCACAGCGGGTAGACACGAGAGAGGCGGACCCAAGAGAGGGGGTTTTTAGTGGGTATCCCACCACTAGGGTGGCGAGTCCCACATAACCCCGGTATCCGTACCGGGGTATGCATAAAGCATTTTCCCCCTCTTTAAAAAAAAAAAAAAAAAAAAAAAAAAGATAAAGAAGATGGTTGTACAACGACGTATCTCGTTAGTCTAGATATAGAAGGCGGTTGTACAGACGGATCTCGTTAGTCTAGATATAAAAGACGGTTGTACAGACGGATCTCGTTAGTCTAGATATAGAGGACGGTTGTACAGACGGATCTCGTTAGTCTAGATATAGAAGAAGGTTGTACAGACGGGTCTCGTGAGTCTAGATAGAGAAGACGGTTGTACAGACGGATCTCGTTAGTCTAGATATAGAAGACGGTTGTACAGACGGGTCTCGTGAGTCTAGATAGAGAAGACGGTTGTACAGACGGGTCTCGTTAGTCTAGATACAGAAGACGGTTGTATAGACGGATCTCATTAGTCTAGATATAGAAGACGGTTGTACAGACGGATCTCGTTATTCTAGATATAGAAGACGGTTGTACAGACGGATCTCGTTAGTCTAGATATAGAAGACGGTTGTACAGACGGATCTCGTTAGTCTAGATATAGAAGAAGGTTGTACAGACGGATCTCGTTAGTCTAGATATAGAAGAAGGTTGTACAGACGGGTCTCGTGAGTCTAGATAGAGAAGACGGTTGTACAGACGGGTCTCGTTAGTCTAGATACAGAAGACGGTTGTATAGACGGATCTCATTAGTCTAGATATAGAAGACGGTTGTACAGACGGATCTCGTTATTCTAGATATAGAAGACAGTTGTACAGACGGATCCCGTTAGTCTAGATATAGAAGACGGTTGTATAACGAGAGATCTAGTTAGTCTAGATATAGAAGACGATTATACAGACGGATCTCGTTAGTCTAGATATAGAAGACGGTTGTACAGACGGATCTCGTTAGTCTAGATATAGAAGACGGTTGTACAGACGGATCTCGTTAGTCTAGATATAGAAGAAGGTTGTACAGACGGATCTCGTTAGTCTAGATATAGAAGAAGGTTGTACAGACGGGTCTCGTGAGTCTAGATAGAGAAGACGGTTGTATAGACGGGTCTCGTTAGTCTAGATACAGAAGACGGTTGTATAGACGGATCTCATTAGTCTAGATATAGAAGACGGTTGTACAGACGGATCTCGTTATTCTAGATATAGAAGACGGTTGTACAGACGGATCCCGTTAGTCTAGATATAGAAGACGGTTGTATAACGAGAGATCTCGTTAGTCTAGATATAGAAGACGATTATACAGACGGATCTCGTTAGTCTGGATATAGAAGATGGTTGTACAGACGGATCTCGTTAGTCTAGATATAGAAGAAGGTTGTACAGACGGGTCTCGTGAGTCTAGATAGAGAAGACGGTTGTACAGACGGGTCTCGTTAGTCTAGATACAGAAGACGGTTGTATAGACGGATCTCATTAGTCTAGATATAGAAGACGGTTGTACAGACGGATCTCGTTATTCTAGATATAGAAGACGGTTGTACAGACGGATCCCGTTAGTCTAGATATAGAAGACGGTTGTATAACGAGAGATCTCGTTAGTCTAGATATAGAAGACGATTATACAGACGGATCTCGTTAGTCTAGATATAGAAGACGGTTGTACAGACGGATCTCGTTAGTCTAGATATAGAAGACGGTTGTACAGACGGATCTCGTTAGTCTAGATATAGAAGAAGGTTGTACAGACGGATCTCGTTAGTCTAGATATAGAAGAAGGTTGTACAGACGGGTCTCGTGAGTCTAGATAGAGAAGACGGTTGTACAGACGGGTCTCGTTAGTCTAGATACAGAAGACGGTTGTATAGACGGATCTCATTAGTCTAGATATAGAAGACGGTTGTACAGACGGATCTCGTTATTCTAGATATAGAAGACGGTTGTACAGACGGATCCCGTTAGTCTAGATATAGAAGACGGTTGTATAACGAGAGATCTCGTTAGTCTAGATATAGAAGACGATTATACAGACGGATCTCGTTAGTCTAGATATAGAAGACGGTTGTACAGACGGGTCTCGTTAGTCTAGATATAGAAGACGGTTGTACAGACGGATCTCGTTAGTCTAGATATAGAAGAAGGTTGTACAGACGGATCTCGTTAGTCTAGATATAGAGGACGGTTGTACAGACGGATCTCGTTAGTCTAGATATAGAAGAAGGTTGTACAGACGGGTCTCGTTAGTCTAGATATAGAAGACGGTTGTACAGACGGATCCCGTTAGTCTAGATATAGAAGACGGTTGTATAACGAGAGATCTCGTTAGTCTAGATATAGAAAACGGTTGTACAGACGTATCGCGTTAGTCTAGATATAGAAGATGGTTGTACAACGACGTATCTCGTTAGTCTAGATATAGAAGGCGGTTGTACAGACGGATCTCGTTAGTCTAGATATAGAAGACGGTTGTACAGACGGATCTCGTTAGTCTAGATATAGAAGACGGTTGTACAGACGGATCTCGTTAGTCTAGATATAGAAGAAGGTTGTACAGACGGGTCTCGTGAGTCTAGATAGAGAAGACGGTTGTACAGACGGGTCTCGTTAGTCTAGATACAGAAGACGGTTGTATAGACGGATCTCATTAGTCTAGATATAGAAGACGGTTGTACAGACGGATCTCGTTATTCTAGATATAGAAGACAGTTGTACAGACGGATCCCGTTAGTCTAGATATAGAAGACGGTTGTATAACGAGAGATCTCGTTAGTCTAGATATAGAAGACGATTATACAGACGGATCTCGTTAGTCTAGATATAGAAGACGGTTGTACAGACGGATCTCGTTAGTCTAGATATAGAAGACGGTTGTACAGACGGATCTCGTTAGTCTAGATATAGAAGAAGGTTGTACAGACGGATCTCGTTAGTCTAGATATAGAAGAAGGTTGTACAGACGGGTCTCGTGAGTCTAGATAGAGAAGACGGTTGTATAGACGGGTCTCGTTAGTCTAGATACAGAAGACGGTTGTATAGACGGATCTCATTAGTCTAGATATAGAAGACGGTTGTACAGACGGATCTCGTTATTCTAGATATAGAAGACGGTTGTACAGACGGATCCCGTTAGTCTAGATATAGAAGACGGTTGTATAACGAGAGATCTCGTTAGTCTAGATATAGAAGACGATTATACAGACGGATCTCGTTAGTCTGGATATAGAAGATGGTTGTACAGACGGATCTCGTTAGTCTAGATATAGAAGAAGGTTGTACAGACGGGTCTCGTGAGTCTAGATAGAGAAGACGGTTGTACAGACGGGTCTCGTTAGTCTAGATACAGAAGACGGTTGTATAGACGGATCTCATTAGTCTAGATATAGAAGACGGTTGTACAGACGGATCTCGTTATTCTAGATATAGAAGACGGTTGTACAGACGGATCCCGTTAGTCTAGATATAGAAGACGGTTGTATAACGAGAGATCTCGTTAGTCTAGATATAGAAGACGATTATACAGACGGATCTCGTTAGTCTAGATATAGAAGACGGTTGTACAGACGGATCTCGTTAGTCTAGATATAGAAGACGGTTGTACAGACGGATCTCGTTAGTCTAGATATAGAAGAAGGTTGTACAGACGGATCTCGTTAGTCTAGATATAGAAGAAGGTTGTACAGACGGGTCTCGTGAGTCTAGATAGAGAAGACGGTTGTACAGACGGGTCTCGTTAGTCTAGATACAGAAGACGGTTGTATAGACGGATCTCATTAGTCTAGATATAGAAGACGGTTGTACAGACGGATCTCGTTATTCTAGATATAGAAGACGGTTGTACAGACGGATCCCGTTAGTCTAGATATAGAAGACGGTTGTATAACGAGAGATCTCGTTAGTCTAGATATAGAAAACGGTTGTACAGACGTATCGCGTTAGTCTAGATATAGAAGATGGTTGTACAACGACGTATCTCGTTAGTCTAGATATAGAAGGCGGTTGTACAGACGGATCTCGTTAGTCTAGATATAGAAGACGGTTGTACAGACGGATCTCGTTAGTCTAGATATAGAAGACGGTTGTACAGACGGATCTCGTTAGTCTAGATATTGATGACGTTTGTCCAACGACGTATCTCGTTTGTCTAGGTATAGAAGACGGTTGTACAGACGGATCTCGTTAGTCTAGATATAGAAGACGGTTGTACAGACGGGTCTCGTTAGTCTAGATATAGAAGACGGTTGTACAACGACGTATCTCGTTCGTCTAGATATAGAAGGCGGTTGTACAGACGGATCTCGTTAGTCTAGATATAGAAGACGGTTGTACAGACGGATCTCGTTAGTCTAGATATTGAAGACGTTTGTCCAACGACGTACCTCGTTAGTCTAGATATAGAAAACGGTTGTACAGACGGATCTCGTTAGTCTAGATATAGAAGACGGTTGTACAACGATGGATCTCGTTAGTCTAGATATAGAGGACGGTTGTACAGACGGATCTCGTTAGTCTAGATATAGAAGAAGGTTGTACAGACGGGTCTCGTGAGTCTAGATAGAGAAGACGGTTGTACAGACGGATCTCGTTAGTCTAGATATAGAAGACGGTTGTACAGACGGATCTCGTTAGTCTAGATATAGAAGACGGTTGTACAGACGGATCTCGTTAGTCTAGATATAGAAGACGGTTGTACAACGATGGATCTCGTTAGTCTAGATATAGAGGACGGTTGTACAGACGGATCTCGTTAGTCTAGATATAGAAGAAGGTTGTACAGACGGGTCTCGTGAGTCTAGATAGAGAAGACGGTTGTACAGACGGATCTCGTTAGTCTAGATATAGAAGAAGGTTGTACAGACGGATCTCATTAGTCTAGATATAGAAGACGGTTGTACAGACGGATCCCGTTAGTCTAGATATAGAAGACGGTTGTACAGACGGATCTCGTTAGTCTAGATATAGAAGACGGTTGTACAGACGGATCCCGTTAGTCTAGATATTGAAGACGGTTGTACAGACGGATCTCGTTAGTCTAGATATAGAAGACGGTTGTATAACGAGAGATCTCGTTAGTCTAGATATAGAAGACGGTTGTACAGACGGATCTCGTTAGTCTAGATATAGAAGACGGTTGTACAGCCGGATCTCGTTAGTCTAGATATAGAAGACGGTTGTACAGACGGATCTCGTTAATATAGATATAGAAGACGGTTGTACAGACGGATCTCGTTAGTCTAGATATAGAAGACGGTTGTACAGACGGATCTCGTTAGTCTAGATATAGAAGACGTTTGTCCAACGACGTATCTCGTTAGTCTAGATATAGAAGACGGTTGTACAGACGGATCTCGTTAGTCTAGATATAGAAGACGGTTGTACAGACAGATCCCGTTAGTCTAGATATAGAAGACGGTTGTACAGACGGATCTCGTTAGTCTAGATATTGATGACGGTTGTACAGACGGGTCTCGTTAGTCTAGATATAGAAGACGGTTGTACAACGACGTATCTCGTTCGTCTAGATATAGAAGACGATTATACAGACGGATCTCGTTAGTCTAGATATAGAAGACGGTTGTACAGACGGATCTCGTTAGTCTAGATATAGAAGACGGTTGTACAGACGGATCTCGTTAGTCTAGATATAGAAGAAGGTTGTACAGACGGATCTCGTTAGTCTAGATATAGAGGACGGTTGTACAGACGGATCTCGTTAGTCTAGATATAGAAGAAGGTTGTACAGACGGGTCTCGTTAGTCTAGATATAGAAGACGGTTGTACAGACGGATCCCGTTAGTCTAGATATAGAAGACGGTTGTATAACGAGAGATCTCGTTAGTCTAGATATAGAAAACGGTTGTACAGACGGATCGCGTTAGTCTAGATATAGAAGATGGTTGTACAACGACGTATCTCGTTAGTCTAGATATAGAAGGCGGTTGTACAGACGGATCTCGTTAGTCTAGATGTAGAAGACGGTTGTACAGACGGATCTCGTTAGTCTAGATATAGAAGACGGTTGTACAGACGGATCTCGTTAGTCTAGATATAGAAGACGGTTGTACAGACGGATCTCGTTAGTCTAGATATTGATGACGTTTGTCCAACGACGTATCTCGTTTGTCTAGGTATAGAAGACGGTTGTACAGACGGATCTCGTTAGTCTAGATATAGAAGACGGTTGTACAGACGGATCTCGTTAGTCTAGATGTAGAAGACGGTTGTACAGACGGATCTCGTTAGTCTAGATATAGAAGATGGTTGTACAACGACGTATCTCGTTCGTCTAGATATAGAAGGCGGTTGTACAGACGGATCTCGTTAGTCTAGATATAGAAGACGGTTGTACAACGACGGATCTCGTTAGTCTAGATATAGAAGACGGTTGTGCAGACGGATCTCGTTAGTCTAGATATAAAATACGGTTGTACAGACGGATCTCGTTAGTCTAGATATAGAGGACGGTTGTACAGACGGATCTCGTTAGTCTAGATATAGAAGAAGGTTGTACAGACGGGTCTCGTGAGTCTAGATATAGAAGACGGTTGTACAGACGGATCTCGTTAGTCTAGATATTGAAGACGTTTGTCCAACGACGTATCTCGTTAGTCTAGATATAGAAGACGGTTGTACAACGAGAGATCTCGTTAGTCTAGATATAGAAGATGGTTGTACAGACGGATCTCGTTAGTCTAGATATAGAAGATGGTTGTACAGACGGATCTCGTTAGTCTGGATATAGAAGACGGTTGTACAGACGGATCTCGTTAGTCTAGATATAGAAGACGGTTGTACAGACGGATCTCGTTAGTCTAGATATAGAAGACAGTGGTACAGACGGATCTCGTTAGTCTAGATATAGAAGAAGGTTGTACAACGAGAGATCTCGTTAGTCTAGATATAGAAGATGGTTGTACAGACGGATCTCGTTAGTCTAGATATAGAAGATGGTTGTACAGACGGATCTCGTTAGTCTGGATATAGAAGACGGTTGTACAACGAGAGATCTCGTTAGTCTAGATATAGAAGATGGTTGTACAGACGGATCTCGTTAGTCTAGATATAGAAGATGGTTGTACAGACGGATCTCGTTAGTCTGGATATAGAAGACGGTTGTACAGACGGATCTCGTTAGTCTAGATATAGAAGAAGGTTGTACAGACGGATCTCGTTAGTCTAGATATAGAGGACGGTTGTACAGACGGATCTCGTTAGTCTAGATATAGAAGAAGGTTGTACAGACGGGTCTCGTTAGTCTAGATATAGAAGACGGTTGTACAGACGGATCCCGTTAGTCTAGATATAGAAGACGGTTGTATAACGAGAGATCTCGTTAGTCTAGATATAGAAAACGGTTGTACAGACGGATCGCGTTAGTCTAGATATAGAAGATGGTTGTACAACGACGTATCTCGTTAGTCTAGATATAGAAGGCGGTTGTACAGACGGATCTCGTTAGTCTAGATATAGAAGACGGTTGTATAGACGGATCTCGTTAGTCTAGATATAGAAGACGGTTGTACAGACGGATCTCGTTAGTCTAGATATTGAAGACGTTTGTCCAACGACGTATCTCGTTAGTCTAGATATAGAAGACGGTTGTACAACGAGAGATCTCGTTAGTCTAGATATAGAAGATGGTTGTACAGACGGATCTCGTTAGTCTAGATATAGAAGATGGTTGTACAGACGGATCTCGTTAGTCTGGATATAGAAGACGGTTGTACAGACGGATCTCGTTAGTCTAGATATAGAAGACGGTTGTACAGACGGGTCTCGTTAGTCTAGATATAGAAGACGGTTGTACAGACGGATCTCGTTAGTCTAGATATAGAAGAAGGTTGTACAGACGGATCTCGTTAGTCTAGATATAGAGGACGGTTGTACAGACGGATCTCGTTAGTCTAGATATAGAAGAAGGTTGTACAGACGGGTCTCGTTAGTCTAGATATAGAAGACGGTTGTACAGACGGATCCCGTTAGTCTAGATATAGAAGACGGTTGTATAACGAGAGATCTCGTTAGTCTAGATATAGAAAACGGTTGTACAGACGGATCGCGTTAGTCTAGATATAGAAGATGGTTGTACAACGACGTATCTCGTTAGTCTAGATATAGAAGGCGGTTGTACAGACGGATCTCGTTAGTCTAGATATAGAAGACGGTTGTACAGACGGATCTCGTTAGTCTAGATATAGAAGACGGTTGTACAGACGGATCTCGTTAGTCTAGATATTGATGACGTTTGTCCAACGACGTATCTCGTTTGTCTAGGTATAGAAGACGGTTGTACAGACGGATCTCGTTAGTCTAGATATAGAAGACGGTTGTACAGACGGGTCTCGTTAGTCTAGATATAGAAGACGGTTGTACAACGACGTATCTCGTTCGTCTAGATATAGAAGGCGGTTGTACAGACGGATCTCGTTAGTCTAGATATAGAAGACGGTTGTACAGACGGATCTCGTTAGTCTAGATATTGAAGACGTTTGTCCAACGACGTACCTCGTTAGTCTAGATATAGAAAACGGTTGTACAGACGGATCTCGTTAGTCTAGATATAGAAGACGGTTGTACAACGATGGATCTCGTTAGTCTAGATATAGAGGACGGTTGTACAGACGGATCTCGTTAGTCTAGATATAGAAGAAGGTTGTACAGACGGGTCTCGTGAGTCTAGATAGAGAAGACGGTTGTACAGACGGATCTCGTTAGTCTAGATATAGAAGACGGTTGTACAGACGGATCTCGTTAGTCTAGATATAGAAGACGGTTGTACAGACGGATCTCGTTAGACTAGATATAGAAGACGGTTGTACAACGATGGATCTCGTTAGTCTAGATATAGAGGACGGTTGTACAGACGGATCTCGTTAGTCTAGATATAGAAGAAGGTTGTACAGACGGGTCTCGTGAGTCTAGATAGAGAAGACGGTTGTACAGACGGATCTCGTTAGTCTAGATATAGAAGAAGGTTGTACAGACGGATCTCATTAGTCTAGATATAGAAGACGGTTGTACAGACGGATCCCGTTAGTCTAGATATAGAAGACGGTTGTACAGACGGATCTCGTTAGTCTAGATATAGAAGACGGTTGTACAGACGGATCCCGTTAGTCTAGATATTGAAGACGGTTGTACAGACGGATCTCGTTAGTCTAGATATAGAAGACGGTTGTATAACGAGAGATCTCGTTAGTCTAGATATAGAAGACGGTTGTACAGACGGATCTGGTTAGTCTAGATATAGAAGACGGTTGTACAGCCGGATCTCGTTAGTCTAGATATAGAAGACGGTTGTACAGACGGATCTCGTTAATATAGATATAGAAGACGGTTGTACAGACGGATCTCGTTAGTCTAGATATAGAAGACGGTTGTACAGACGGATCTCGTTAGTCTAGATATAGAAGACGTTTGTCCAACGACGTATCTCGTTAGTCTAGATATAGAAGACGGTTGTACAGACGGATCCCGTTAGTCTAGATATAGAAGACGGTTGTACAGACGGATCTCGTTAGTCTAGATATTGATGACGGTTGTACAGACGGGTCTCGTTAGTCTAGATATAGAAGACGGTTGTACAACGACGTATCTCGTTCGTCTAGATATAGAAGACGATTATACAGACGGATCTCGTTAGTCTAGATATAGAAGACGGTTGTACAGACGGATCTCGTTAGTCTAGATATAGAAGACGGTTGTACAGACGGATCTCGTTAGTCTAGATATTGATGACGTTTGTCCAACGACGTATCTCGTTTGTCTAGGTATAGAAGACGGTTGTACAGACGGATCTCGTTAGTCTAGATATAGAAGACGGTTGTACAGACGGATCTCGTTAGTCTAGATGTAGAAGACGGTTGTACAGACGGATCTCGTTAGTCTAGATATTGATGACGTTTGTCCAACGACGTATCTCGTTTGTCTAGATATAGAAGAAGGTTGTACAGACGGGTCTCGTGAGTCTAGATAGAGAAGACGGTTGTACAGACGGATCTCGTTAGTCTAGATATAGAAGACGGTTGTACAGACGGATCTCGTTAGTCTAGATATAGAAGACGGTTGTACAGACGGATCTCGTTAGACTAGATATAGAAGACGGTTGTACAACGATGGATCTCGTTAGTCTAGATATAGAGGACGGTTGTACAGACGGATCTCGTTAGTCTAGATATAGAAGAAGGTTGTACAGACGGGTCTCGTGAGTCTAGATAGAGAAGACGGTTGTACAGACGGATCTCGTTAGTCTAGATATAGAAGAAGGTTGTACAGACGGATCTCATTAGTCTAGATATAGAAGACGGTTGTACAGACGGATCCCGTTAGTCTAGATATAGAAGACGGTTGTACAGACGGATCTCGTTAGTCTAGATATAGAAGACGGTTGTACAGACGGATCCCGTTAGTCTAGATATTGAAGACGGTTGTACAGACGGATCTCGTTAGTCTAGATATAGAAGACGGTTGTATAACGAGAGATCTCGTTAGTCTAGATATAGAAGACGGTTGTACAGACGGATCTCGTTAGTCTAGATATAGAAGACGGTTGTACAGCCGGATCTCGTTAGTCTAGATATAGAAGACGGTTGTACAGACGGATCTCGTTAATATAGATATAGAAGACGGTTGTACAGACGGATCTCGTTAGTCTAGATATAGAAGACGGTTGTACAGACGGATCTCGTTAGTCTAGATATAGAAGACGTTTGTCCAACGACGTATCTCGTTAGTCTAGATATAGAAGACGGTTGTACAGACGGATCTCGTTAGTCTAGATATAGAAGACGGTTGTACAGACGGATCCCGTTAGTCTAGATATAGAAGACGGTTGTACAGACGGATCTCGTTAGTCTAGATATTGATGACGGTTGTACAGACGGGTCTCGTTAGTCTAGATATAGAAGACGGTTGTACAACGACGTATCTCGTTCGTCTAGATATAGAAGACGATTATACAGACGGATCTCGTTAGTCTAGATATAGAAGACGGTTGTACAGACGGATCTCGTTAGTCTAGATATAGAAGACGGTTGTACAGACGGATCTCGTTAGTCTAGATATTGATGACGTTTGTCCAACGACGTATCTCGTTTGTCTAGGTATAGAAGACGGTTGTACAGACGGATCTCGTTAGTCTAGATATAGAAGACGGTTGTACAGACGGATCTCGTTAGTCTAGATGTAGAAGACGGTTGTACAGACGGATCTCGTTAGTCTAGATATAGAAGATGGTTGTACAACGACGTATCTCGTTCGTCTAGATATAGAAGGCGGTTGTACAGACGGATCTCGTTAGTCTAGATATAGAAGACGGTTGTACAACGACGGATCTCGTTAGTCTAGATATAGAAGACGGTTGTGCAGACGGATCTCGTTAGTCTAGATATAGAAGACGGTTGTACAGACGGATCTCGTTAGTCTAGATATAGAAGACAGTGGTACAGACGGATCTCGTTAGTCTAGATATAGAAGAAGGTTGTACAGACGGGTCTCGTGAGTCTAGATAGAGAAGACGGTTGTACAGACGGGTCTCGTTAGTCTAGATACAGAAGACGGTTGTATAGACGGATCTCATTAGTCTAGATATAGAAGACGGTTGTACAGACGGATCTCGTTATTCTAGATATAGAAGACGGTTGTACAGACGGATCCCGTTAGTCTAGATATAGAAGACGGTTGTATAACGAGAGATCTCGTTAGTCTAGATATAGAAGACGATTATACAGACGGATCTCGTTAGTCTAGATATAGAAGACGGTTGTACAACGACGTATCTCGTTCGTCTAGATATAGAAGGCGGTTGTACAGACGGATCTCGTTAGTCTAGATATAGAAGACGGTTGTACAGACGGATCTCGTTAGTCTAGATATTGAAGACGTTTGTCCAACGACGTATCTCGTTAGTCTAGATATAGAAGACGGTTGTACAACGAGAGATCTCGTTAGTCTAGATATAGAAGATGGTTGTACAGACGGATCTCGTTAGTCTAGATATAGAAGATGGTTGTACAGACGGATCTCGTTAGTCTGGATATAGAAGACGGTTGTACAGACGGATCTCGTTAGTCTAGATATAGAAGAAGGTTGTACAGACGGATCTCGTTAGTCTAGATATAGAGGACGGTTGTACAGACGGATCTCGTTAGTCTAGATATAGAAGAAGGTTGTACAGACGGGTCTCGTTAGTCTAGATATAGAAGACGGTTGTACAGACGGATCCCGTTAGTCTAGATATAGAAGACGGTTGTATAACGAGAGATCTCGTTAGTCTAGATATAGAAAACGGTTGTACAGACGGATCGCGTTAGTCTAGATATAGAAGATGGTTGTACAACGACGTATCTCGTTAGTCTAGATATAGAAGGCGGTTGTACAGACGGATCTCGTTAGTCTAGATATAGAAGACGGTTGTATAGACGGATCTCGTTAGTCTAGATATAGAAGACGGTTGTACAGACGGATCTCGTTAGTCTAGATATTGAAGACGTTTGTCCAACGACGTATCTCGTTAGTCTAGATATAGAAGACGGTTGTACAACGAGAGATCTCGTTAGTCTAGATATAGAAGATGGTTGTACAGACGGATCTCGTTAGTCTAGATATAGAAGATGGTTGTACAGACGGATCTCGTTAGTCTGGATATAGAAGACGGTTGTACAGACGGATCTCGTTAGTCTAGATATAGAAGACGGTTGTACAGACGGGTCTCGTTAGTCTAGATATAGAAGACGGTTGTACAGACGGATCTCGTTAGTCTAGATATAGAAGAAGGTTGTACAGACGGATCTCGTTAGTCTAGATATAGAGGACGGTTGTACAGACGGATCTCGTTAGTCTAGATATAGAAGAAGGTTGTACAGACGGGTCTCGTTAGTCTAGATATAGAAGACGGTTGTACAGACGGATCCCGTTAGTCTAGATATAGAAGACGGTTGTATAACGAGAGATCTCGTTAGTCTAGATATAGAAAACGGTTGTACAGACGGATCGCGTTAGTCTAGATATAGAAGATGGTTGTACAACGACGTATCTCGTTAGTCTAGATATAGAAGGCGGTTGTACAGACGGATCTCGTTAGTCTAGATATAGAAGACGGTTGTACAGACGGATCTCGTTAGTCTAGATATAGAAGACGGTTGTACAGACGGATCTCGTTAGTCTAGATATTGATGACGTTTGTCCAACGACGTATCTCGTTTGTCTAGGTATAGAAGACGGTTGTACAGACGGATCTCGTTAGTCTAGATATAGAAGACGGTTGTACAGACGGGTCTCGTTAGTCTAGATATAGAAGACGGTTGTACAACGACGTATCTCGTTCGTCTAGATATAGAAGGCGGTTGTACAGACGGATCTCGTTAGTCTAGATATAGAAGACGGTTGTACAGACGGATCTCGTTAGTCTAGATATTGAAGACGTTTGTCCAACGACGTACCTCGTTAGTCTAGATATAGAAAACGGTTGTACAGACGGATCTCGTTAGTCTAGATATAGAAGACGGTTGTACAACGATGGATCTCGTTAGTCTAGATATAGAGGACGGTTGTACAGACGGATCTCGTTAGTCTAGATATAGAAGAAGGTTGTACAGACGGGTCTCGTGAGTCTAGATAGAGAAGACGGTTGTACAGACGGATCTCGTTAGTCTAGATATAGATGTCGGTTGTACAGACGGATCTCGTTAGTCTAGATATAGAAGACGGTTGTACAGACGGATCTCGTTAGACTAGATATAGAAGACGGTTGTACAACGATGGATCTCGTTAGTCTAGATATAGAGGACGGTTGTACAGACGGATCTCGTTAGTCTAGATATAGAAGAAGGTTGTACAGACGGGTCTCGTGAGTCTAGATAGAGAAGACGGTTGTACAGACGGATCTCGTTAGTCTAGATATAGAAGAAGGTTGTACAGACGGATCTCATTAGTCTAGATATAGAAGACGGTTGTACAGACGGATCCCGTTAGTCTAGATATAGAAGACGGTTGTACAGACGGATCTCGTTAGTCTAGATATAGAAGACGGTTGTACAGACGGATCCCGTTAGTCTAGATATTGAAGACGGTTGTACAGACGGATCTCGTTAGTCTAGATATAGAAGACGGTTGTATAACGAGAGATCTCGTTAGTCTAGATATAGAAGACGGTTGTACAGACGGATCTCGTTAGTCTAGATATAGAAGACGGTTGTACAGCCGGATCTCGTTAGTCTAGATATAGAAGACGGTTGTACAGACGGATCTCGTTAATATAGATATAGAAGACGGTTGTACAGACGGATCTCGTTAGTCTAGATATAGAAGACGGTTGTACAGACGGATCTCGTTAGTCTAGATATAGAAGACGTTTGTCCAACGACGTATCTCGTTAGTCTAGATATAGAAGACGGTTGTACAGACGGATCTCGTTAGTCTAGATATAGAAGACGGTTGTACCGACGGATCCCGTTAGTCTAGATATAGAAGACGGTTGTACAGACGGATCTCGTTAGTCTAGATATTGATGACGGTTGTACAGACGGGTCTCGTTAGTCTAGATATAGAAGACGGTTGTACAACGACGTATCTCGTTCGTCTAGATATAGAAGACGATTATACAGACGGATCTCGTTAGTCTAGATATAGAAGACGGTTGTACAGACGGATCTCGTTAGTCTAGATATAGAAGACGGTTGTACAGACGGATCTCGTTAGTCTAGATATAGAAGAAGGTTGTACAGACGGATCTCGTTAGTCTAGATATAGAGGACGGTTGTACAGACGGATCTCGTTAGTCTAGATATAGAAGAAGGTTGTACAGACGGGTCTCGTTAGTCTAGATATAGAAGACGGTTGTACAGACGGATCCCGTTAGTCTAGATATAGAAGACGGTTGTATAACGAGAGATCTCGTTAGTCTAGATATAGAAAACGGTTGTACAGACGGATCGCGTTAGTCTAGATATAGAAGATGGTTGTACAACGACGTATCTCGTTAGTCTAGATATAGAAGGCGGTTGTACAGACGGATCTCGTTAGTCTAGATATAGAAGACGGTTGTACAGACGGATCTCGTTAGTCTAGATATAGAAGACGGTTGTACAGACGGATCTCGTTAGTCTAGATATTGATGACGTTTGTCCAACGACGTATCTCGTTTGTCTAGGTATAGAAGACGGTTGTACAGACGGATCTCGTTAGTCTAGATATAGAAGACGGTTGTACAGACGGATCTCGTTAGTCTAGATGTAGAAGACGGTTGTACAGACGGATCTCGTTAGTCTAGATATAGAAGATGGTTGTACAACGACGTATCTCGTTCGTCTAGATATAGAAGGCGGTTGTACAGACGGATCTCGTTAGTCTAGATATAGAAGACGGTTGTACAGACGGATCTCGTTAGTCTAGATATAGAAGACGGTTGTACAGACGGATCTCGTTAGACTAGATATAGAAGACGGTTGTACAACGATGGATCTCGTTAGTCTAGATATAGAGGACGGTTGTACAGACGGATCTCGTTAGTCTAGATATAGAAGAAGGTTGTACAGACGGGTCTCGTGAGTCTAGATAGAGAAGACGGTTGTACAGACGGATCTCGTTAGTCTAGATATAGAAGAAGGTTGTACAGACGGATCTCATTAGTCTAGATATAGAAGACGGTTGTACAGACGGATCCCGTTAGTCTAGATATAGAAGACGGTTGTACAGACGGATCTCGTTAGTCTAGATATAGAAGACGGTTGTACAGACGGATCTCGTTAGTCTAGATATAGAAGACGTTTGTCCAACGACGTATCTCGTTAGTCTAGATATAGAAGACGGTTGTACAGACGGATCTCGTTAGTCTAGATATAGAAGACGGTTGTACCGACGGATCCCGTTAGTCTAGATATAGAAGACGGTTGTACAGACGGATCTCGTTAGTCTAGATATTGATGACGGTTGTACAGACGGGTCTCGTTAGTCTAGATATAGAAGACGGTTGTACAACGACGTATCTCGTTCGTCTAGATATAGAAGACGATTATACAGACGGATCTCGTTAGTCTAGATATAGAAGACGGTTGTACAGACGGATCTCGTTAGTCTAGATATAGAAGACGGTTGTACAGACGGATCTCGTTAGTCTAGATATAGAAGAAGGTTGTACAGACGGATCTCGTTAGTCTAGATATAGAGGACGGTTGTACAGACGGATCTCGTTAGTCTAGATATAGAAGAAGGTTGTACAGACGGGTCTCGTTAGTCTAGATATAGAAGACGGTTGTACAGACGGATCCCGTTAGTCTAGATATAGAAGACGGTTGTATAACGAGAGATCTCGTTAGTCTAGATATAGAAAACGGTTGTACAGACGGATCGCGTTAGTCTAGATATAGAAGATGGTTGTACAACGACGTATCTCGTTAGTCTAGATATAGAAGGCGGTTGTACAGACGGATCTCGTTAGTCTAGATATAGAAGACGGTTGTACAGACGGATCTCGTTAGTCTAGATATAGAAGACGGTTGTACAGACGGATCTCGTTAGTCTAGATATTGATGACGTTTGTCCAACGACGTATCTCGTTTGTCTAGGTATAGAAGACGGTTGTACAGACGGATCTCGTTAGTCTAGATATAGAAGACGGTTGTACAGACGGATCTCGTTAGTCTAGATGTAGAAGACGGTTGTACAGACGGATCTCGTTAGTCTAGATATAGAAGATGGTTGTACAACGACGTATCTCGTTCGTCTAGATATAGAAGGCGGTTGTACAGACGGATCTCGTTAGTCTAGATATAGAAGACGGTTGTACAACGACGGATCTCGTTAGTCTAGATATAGAAGACGGTTGTGCAGACGGATCTCGTTAGTCTAGATATAAAATACGGTTGTACAGACGGATCTCGTTAGTCTAGATATAGAGGACGGTTGTACAGACGGATCTCGTTAGTCTAGATATAGAAGAAGGTTGTACAGACGGGTCTCGTGAGTCTAGATATAGAAGACGGTTGTACAGACGGATCTCGTTAGTCTAGATATTGAAGACGTTTGTCCAACGACGTATCTCGTTAGTCTAGATATAGAAGACGGTTGTACAACGAGAGATCTCGTTAGTCTAGATATAGAAGATGGTTGTACAGACGGATCTCGTTAGTCTAGATATAGAAGATGGTTGTACAGACGGATTTCGTTGGTCTAGATATAGAAGACGGTTGTACAGACGGATCTCGTTAGTCTAGATATAGAAGACGGTTGTACAGACGGATCCCGTTAGTCTAGATATTGAAGACGGTTGTACAGCCGGATCTCGTTAGTCTAGATATAGAAGACGGTTGTACAGACGGATCTCGTTAGTCTAGATATAGAAGACGGTTGTACAGACGGATCTCGTTAGACTAGATATAGAAGACGGTTGTACAACGATGGATCTCGTTAGTCTAGATATAGAGGACGGTTGTACAGACGGATCTCGTTAGTCTAGATATAGAAGAAGGTTGTACAGACGGGTCTCGTGAGTCTAGATAGAGAAGACGGTTGTACAGACGGATCTCGTTAGTCTAGATATAGAAGAAGGTTGTACAGACGGATCTCATTAGTCTAGATATAGAAGACGGTTGTACAGACGGATCCCGTTAGTCTAGATATAGAAGACGGTTGTACAGACGGATCTCGTTAGTCTAGATATAGAAGACGGTTGTACAGACGGATCCCGTTAGTCTAGATATTGAAGACGGTTGTACAGACGGATCTCGTTAGTCTAGATATAGAAGACGGTTGTATAACGAGAGATCTCGTTAGTCTAGATATAGAAGACGGTTGTACAGACGGATCTCGTTAGTCTAGATATAGAAGACGGTTGTACAGCCGGATCTCGTTAGTCTAGATATAGAAGACGGTTGTACAGACGGATCTCGTTAATATAGATATAGAAGACGGTTGTACAGACGGATCTCGTTAGTCTAGATATAGAAGACGGTTGTACAGACGGATCTCGTTAGTCTAGATATAGAAGACGTTTGTCCAACGACGTATCTCGTTAGTCTAGATATAGAAGACGGTTGTACAGACGGATCTCGTTAGTCTAGATATAGAAGACGGTTGTACCGACGGATCCCGTTAGTCTAGATATAGAAGACGGTTGTACAGACGGATCTCGTTAGTCTAGATATTGATGACGGTTGTACAGACGGGTCTCGTTAGTCTAGATATAGAAGACGGTTGTACAACGACGTATCTCGTTCGTCTAGATATAGAAGACGATTATACAGACGGATCTCGTTAGTCTAGATATAGAAGACGGTTGTACAGACGGATCTCGTTAGTCTAGATATAGAAGACGGTTGTACAGACGGATCTCGTTAGTCTAGATATAGAAGAAGGTTGTACAGACGGATCTCGTTAGTCTAGATATAGAGGACGGTTGTACAGACGGATCTCGTTAGTCTAGATATAGAAGAAGGTTGTACAGACGGGTCTCGTTAGTCTAGATATAGAAGACGGTTGTACAGACGGATCCCGTTAGTCTAGATATAGAAGACGGTTGTATAACGAGAGATCTCGTTAGTCTAGATATAGAAAACGGTTGTACAGACGGATCGCGTTAGTCTAGATATAGAAGATGGTTGTACAACGACGTATCTCGTTAGTCTAGATATAGAAGGCGGTTGTACAGACGGATCTCGTTAGTCTAGATATAGAAGACGGTTGTACAGACGGATCTCGTTAGTCTAGATATAGAAGACGGTTGTACAGACGGATCTCGTTAGTCTAGATATTGATGACGTTTGTCCAACGACGTATCTCGTTTGTCTAGGTATAGAAGACGGTTGTACAGACGGATCTCGTTAGTCTAGATATAGAAGACGGTTGTACAGACGGATCTCGTTAGTCTAGATGTAGAAGACGGTTGTACAGACGGATCTCGTTAGTCTAGATATAGAAGATGGTTGTACAACGACGTATCTCGTTCGTCTAGATATAGAAGGCGGTTGTACAGACGGATCTCGTTAGTCTAGATATAGAAGACGGTTGTACAGACGGATCTCGTTAGTCTAGATATAGAAGACGGTTGTACAGACGGATCTCGTTAGACTAGATATAGAAGACGGTTGTACAACGATGGATCTCGTTAGTCTAGATATAGAGGACGGTTGTACAGACGGATCTCGTTAGTCTAGATATAGAAGAAGGTTGTACAGACGGGTCTCGTGAGTCTAGATAGAGAAGACGGTTGTACAGACGGATCTCGTTAGTCTAGATATAGAAGAAGGTTGTACAGACGGATCTCATTAGTCTAGATATAGAAGACGGTTGTACAGACGGATCCCGTTAGTCTAGATATAGAAGACGGTTGTACAGACGGATCTCGTTAGTCTAGATATAGAAGACGGTTGTACAGACGGATCCCGTTAGTCTAGATATTGAAGACGGTTGTACAGACGGATCTCGTTAGTCTAGATATAGAAGACGGTTGTATAACGAGAGATCTCGTTAGTCTAGATATAGAAGACGGTTGTACAGACGGATCTCGTTAGTCTAGATATAGAAGACGGTTGTACAGCCGGATCTCGTTAGTCTAGATATAGAAGACGGTTGTACAGACGGATCTCGTTAATATAGATATAGAAGACGGTTGTACAGACGGATCTCGTTAGTCTAGATATAGAAGACGGTTGTACAGACGGATCTCGTTAGTCTAGATATAGAAGACGTTTGTCCAACGACGTATCTCGTTAGTCTAGATATAGAAGACGGTTGTACAGACGGATCTCGTTAGTCTAGATATAGAAGACGGTTGTACCGACGGATCCCGTTAGTCTAGATATAGAAGACGGTTGTACAGACGGATCTCGTTAGTCTAGATATTGATGACGGTTGTACAGACGGGTCTCGTTAGTCTAGATATAGAAGACGGTTGTACAACGACGTATCTCGTTCGTCTAGATATAGAAGACGATTATACAGACGGATCTCGTTAGTCTAGATATAGAAGACGGTTGTACAGACGGATCTCGTTAGTCTAGATATAGAAGACGGTTGTACAGACGGATCTCGTTAGTCTAGATATAGAAGAAGGTTGTACAGACGGATCTCGTTAGTCTAGATATAGAGGACGGTTGTACAGACGGATCTCGTTAGTCTAGATATAGAAGAAGGTTGTACAGACGGGTCTCGTTAGTCTAGATATAGAAGACGGTTGTACAGACGGATCCCGTTAGTCTAGATATAGAAGACGGTTGTATAACGAGAGATCTCGTTAGTCTAGATATAGAAAACGGTTGTACAGACGGATCGCGTTAGTCTAGATATAGAAGATGGTTGTACAACGACGTATCTCGTTAGTCTAGATATAGAAGGCGGTTGTACAGACGGATCTCGTTAGTCTAGATATAGAAGACGGTTGTACAGACGGATCTCGTTAGTCTAGATATAGAAGACGGTTGTACAGACGGATCTCGTTAGTCTAGATATTGATGACGTTTGTCCAACGACGTATCTCGTTTGTCTAGGTATAGAAGACGGTTGTACAGACGGATCTCGTTAGTCTAGATATAGAAGACGGTTGTACAGACGGATCTCGTTAGTCTAGATGTAGAAGACGGTTGTACAGACGGATCTCGTTAGTCTAGATATAGAAGATGGTTGTACAACGACGTATCTCGTTCGTCTAGATATAGAAGGCGGTTGTACAGACGGATCTCGTTAGTCTAGATATAGAAGACGGTTGTACAACGACGGATCTCGTTAGTCTAGATATAGAAGACGGTTGTGCAGACGGATCTCGTTAGTCTAGATATAAAATACGGTTGTACAGACGGATCTCGTTAGTCTAGATATAGAGGACGGTTGTACAGACGGATCTCGTTAGTCTAGATATAGAAGAAGGTTGTACAGACGGGTCTCGTGAGTCTAGATATAGAAGACGGTTGTACAGACGGATCTCGTTAGTCTAGATATTGAAGACGTTTGTCCAACGACGTATCTCGTTAGTCTAGATATAGAAGACGGTTGTACAACGAGAGATCTCGTTAGTCTAGATATAGAAGATGGTTGTACAGACGGATCTCGTTAGTCTAGATATAGAAGATGGTTGTACAGACGGATTTCGTTGGTCTAGATATAGAAGACGGTTGTACAGACGGATCTCGTTAGTCTAGATATAGAAGACGGTTGTACAGACGGATCCCGTTAGTCTAGATATTGAAGACGGTTGTACAGCCGGATCTCGTTAGTCTAGATATAGAAGACGGTTGTACAGACGGATCTCGTTAGTCTAGATATAGAAGACGGTTGTACAGACGGATCTCGTTAGTCTAGATATAGAAGACGGTTGTACAGACGGATTTCGTTAGTCTAGATATAGAAGACGTTTGTCCAACGACGTATCTCGTTAGTCTAGATATAGAAGACGGTTGTACAGACGGATCTCGTTAGTCTAGATATAGAAGACGGTTGTACAACGATGGATCTCGTTAGTCTAGATATAGAGGACGGTTGTACAGACGGATCTCGTTAGTCTAGATATAGAAGAAGGTTGTACAGACGGGTCTCGTGAGTCTAGATAGAGAAGACGGTTGTACAGACGGATCTCGTTAGTCTAGATATAGAAGAAGGTTGTACAGACGGATCTCATTAGTCTAGATATAGAAGACGGTTGTACAGACGGATCCCGTTAGTCTAGATATAGAAGACGGTTGTACAGACGGATCTCGTTAGTCTAGATATAGAAGACGGTTGTACAGACGGATCCCGTTAGTCTAGATATTGAAGACGGTTGTACAGACGGATCTCGTTAGTCTAGATATAGAAGACGGTTGTATAACGAGAGATCTCGTTAGTCTAGATATAGAAGACGGTTGTACAGACGGATCTCGTTAGTCTAGATATAGAAGACGGTTGTACAGCCGGATCTCGTTAGTCTAGATATAGAAGACGGTTGTACAGACGGATCTCGTTAATATAGATATAGAAGACGGTTGTACAGACGGATCTCGTTAGTCTAGATATAGAAGACGGTTGTACAGACGGATCTCGTTAGTCTAGATATAGAAGACGTTTGTCCAACGACGTATCTCGTTAGTCTAGATATAGAAGACGGTTGTACAGACGGATCTCGTTAGTCTAGATATAGAAGACGGTTGTACAGACGGATCCCGTTAGTCTAGATATAGAAGACGGTTGTACACACGGATCTCGTTAGTCTAGATATTGATGACGGTTGTACAGACGGGTCTCGTTAGTCTAGATATAGAAGACGGTTGTACAACGACGTATCTCGTTCGTCTAGATATAGAAGGCGGTTGTACGGACGGATCTCGTTAGTCTAGATATAGAAGACGGTTGTACAGACGGATCTCGTTAGTCTAGATATTGAAGACGTTTGTCCAACGACGTACCTCGTTAGTCTAGATATAGAAAACGGTTGTACAGACGGATCTCGTTAGTCTAGATATAGAAGACGGTTGTACAACGACGGATCTCGTTAGTCTAGATATAGAAGACGGTTGTGCAGACGGATCTCGTTAGTCTAGATATAGAAGAAGGTTGTACAGACGGGTCTCGTGAGTCTAGATAGAGAAGACGGTTGTACAGACGGGTCTCGTTAGTCTAGATACAGAAGACGGTTGTACAGACGGGTCTCGTTAGTCTAGATACAGAAGACGGTTGTATAGACGGATCTCATTAGTCTAGATATAGAAGACGGTTGTACAGACGGATCTCGTTATTCTAGATATAGAAGACGGTTGTACAGACGGATCCCGTTAGTCTAGATATAGAAGACGGTTGTATAACGAGAGATCTCGTTAGTCTAGATATAGAAGACGATTATACAGACGGATCTCGTTAGTCTAGATATAGAAGACGGTTGTACAACGACGTATCTCGTTCGTCTAGATATAGAAGGCGGTTGTACAGACGGATCTCGTTAGTCTAGATATAGAAGACGGTTGTACAGACGGATCTCGTTAGTCTAGATATTGAAGACGTTTGTCCAACGACGTACCTCGTTAGTCTAGATATAGAAAACGGTTGTACAGACGGATCTCGTTAGTCTAGATATAGAAGACGGTTGTACAACGATGGATCTCGTTAGTCTAGATATAGAGGACGGTTGTACAGACGGATCTCATTAGTCTAGATATAGAAGACGGTTGTACAGACGGATCCCGTTAGTCTAGATATAGAAGACGGTTGTACAGACGGATCTCGTTAGTCTAGATATAGAAGACGGTTGTACAGACGGATCCCGTTAGTCTAGATATTGAAGACGGTTGTACAGACGGATCTCGTTAGTCTAGATATAGAAGACGGTTGTATAACGAGAGATCTCGTTAGTCTAGATATAGAAGACGGTTGTACAGACGGATCTCGTTAGTCTAGATATAGAAGACGGTTGTACAGCCGGATCTCGTTAGTCTAGATATAGAAGACGGTTGTACAGACGGATCTCGTTAATATAGATATAGAAGACGGTTGTACAGACGGATCTCGTTAGTCTAGATATAGAAGACGGTTGTACAGACGGATCTCGTTAGTCTAGATATAGAAGACGTTTGTCCAACGACGTATCTCGTTAGTCTAGATATAGAAGACGGTTGTACAGACGGATCTCGTTAGTCTAGATATAGAAGACGGTTGTACAGACGGATCCCGTTAGTCTAGATATAGAAGACGGTTGTACAGACGGATCTCGTTAGTCTAGATATTGATGACGGTTGTACAGACGGGTCTCGTTAGTCTAGATATAGAAGACGGTTGTACAACGACGTATCTCGTTCGTCTAGATATAGAAGGCGGTTGTACGGACGGATCTCGTTAGTCTAGATATAGAAGACGGTTGTACAGACGGATCTCGTTAGTCTAGATATTGAAGACGTTTGTCCAACGACGTACCTCGTTAGTCTAGATATAGAAAACGGTTGTACAGACGGATCTCGTTAGTCTAGATATAGAAGACGGTTGTACAACGACGGATCTCGTTAGTCTAGATATAGAAGACGGTTGTGCAGACGGATCTCGTTAGTCTAGATATAGAAGAAGGTTGTACAGACGGGTCTCGTGAGTCTAGATAGAGAAGACGGTTGTACAGACGGGTCTCGTTAGTCTAGATACAGAAGACGGTTGTACAGACGGGTCTCGTTAGTCTAGATACAGAAGACGGTTGTATAGACGGATCTCATTAGTCTAGATATAGAAGACGGTTGTACAGACGGATCTCGTTATTCTAGATATAGAAGACGGTTGTACAGACGGATCCCGTTAGTCTAGATATAGAAGACGGTTGTATAACGAGAGATCTCGTTAGTCTAGATATAGAAGACGATTATACAGACGGATCTCGTTAGTCTAGATATAGAAGACGGTTGTACAACGACGTATCTCGTTCGTCTAGATATAGAAGGCGGTTGTACAGACGGATCTCGTTAGTCTAGATATAGAAGACGGTTGTACAGACGGATCTCGTTAGTCTAGATATTGAAGACGTTTGTCCAACGACGTACCTCGTTAGTCTAGATATAGAAAACGGTTGTACAGACGGATCTCGTTAGTCTAGATATAGAAGACGGTTGTACAACGATGGATCTCGTTAGTCTAGATATAGAGGACGGTTGTACAGACGGATCTCGTTAGTCTAGATATAGAAGAAGGTTGTACAGACGGGTCTCGTGAGTCTAGATAGAGAAGACGGTTGTACAGACGGATCTCGTTAGTCTAGATATAGAAGACGGTTGTACAGACGGATCTCGTTAGTCTAGATATAGAAGACGGTTGTACAGACGGATCTCGTTAGTCTAGATATAGAAGACGGTTGTACAACGATGGATCTCGTTAGTCTAGATATAGAGGACGGTTGTACAGACGGATCTCGTTAGTCTAGATATAGAAGAAGGTTGTACAGACGGGTCTCGTGAGTCTAGATAGAGAAGACGGTTGTACAGACGGATCTCGTTAGTCTAGATATAGAAGAAGGTTGTACAGACGGATCTCATTAGTCTAGATATAGAAGACGGTTGTACAGACGGATCCCGTTAGTCTAGATATAGAAGACGGTTGTACAGACGGATCTCGTTAGTCTAGATATAGAAGACGGTTGTACAGACGGATCCCGTTAGTCTAGATATTGAAGACGGTTGTACAGACGGATCTCGTTAGTCTAGATATAGAAGACGGTTGTATAACGAGAGATCTCGTTAGTCTAGATATAGAAGACGGTTGTACAGACGGATCTCGTTAGTCTAGATATAGAAGACGGTTGTACAGCCGGATCTCGTTAGTCTAGATATAGAAGACGGTTGTACAGACGGATCTCGTTAGTCTAGATATAGAAGACGGTTGTACAGACGGATCTCGTTAGTCTAGATATAGAAGACGTTTGTCCAACGACGTATCTCGTTAGTCTAGATATAGAAGACGGTTGTACAGACGGATCTCGTTAGTCTAGATATAGAAGACGGTTGTACAGACGGATCCCGTTAGTCTAGATATAGAAGACGGTTGTACAGACGGATCTCGTTAGTCTAGATATTGATGACGGTTGTACAGACGGGTCTCGTTAGTCTAGATATAGAAGACGGTTGTACAACGACGTATCTCGTTCGTCTAGATATAGAAGACGATTATACAGACGGATCTCGTTAGTCTAGATATAGAAGACGGTTGTACAGACGGATCTCGTTAGTCTAGATATAGAAGACGGTTGTACAGACGGATCTCGTTAGTCTAGATATAGAAGAAGGTTGTACAGACGGATCTCGTTAGTCTAGATATAGAGGACGGTTGTACAGACGGATCTCGTTAGTCTAGATATAGAAGAAGGTTGTACAGACGGGTCTCGTTAGTCTAGATATAGAAGACGGTTGTACAGACGGATCCCGTTAGTCTAGATATAGAAGACGGTTGTATAACGAGAGATCTCGTTAGTCTAGATATAGAAAACGGTTGTACAGACGGATCGCGTTAGTCTAGATATAGAAGATGGTTGTACAACGACGTATCTCGTTAGTCTAGATATAGAAGGCGGTTGTACAGACGGATCTCGTTAGTCTAGATATAGAAGACGGTTGTACAGACGGATCTCGTTAGTCTAGATATAGAAGACGGTTGTACAGACGGATCTCGTTAGTCTAGATATTGATGACGTTTGTCCAACGACGTATCTCGTTTGTCTAGGTATAGAAGACGGTTGTACAGACGGATCTCGTTAGTCTAGATATAGAAGACGGTTGTACAGACGGATCTCGTTAGTCTAGATGTAGAAGACGGTTGTACAGACGGATCTCGTTAGTCTAGATATAGAAGATGGTTGTACAACGACGTATCTCGTTCGTCTAGATATAGAAGGCGGTTGTACAGACGGATCTCGTTAGTCTAGATATAGAAGACGGTTGTACAACGACGGATCTCGTTAGTCTAGATATAGAAGACGGTTGTGCAGACGGATCTCGTTAGTCTAGATATAAAATACGGTTGTACAGACGGATCTCGTTAGTCTAGATATAGAGGACGGTTGTACAGACGGATCTCGTTAGTCTAGATATAGAAGAAGGTTGTACAGACGGGTCTCGTGAGTCTAGATATAGAAGACGGTTGTACAGACGGATCTCGTTAGTCTAGATATTGAAGACGTTTGTCCAACGACGTATCTCGTTAGTCTAGATATAGAAGACGGTTGTACAACGAGAGATCTCGTTAGTCTAGATATAGAAGATGGTTGTACAGACGGATCTCGTTAGTCTAGATATAGAAGATGGTTGTACAGACGGATCTCGTTAGTCTGGATATAGAAGACGGTTGTACAGACGGATCTCGTTAGTCTAGATATAGAAGACGGTTGTACAGACGGATCTCGTTAGTCTAGATATAGAAGACAGTGGTACAGACGGATCTCGTTAGTCTAGATATAGAAGAAGGTTGTACAGACGGGTCTCGTGAGTCTAGATAGAGAAGACGGTTGTACAGACGGGTCTCGTTAGTCTAGATACAGAAGACGGTTGTATAGACGGATCTCATTAGTCTAGATATAGAAGACGGTTGTACAGACGGATCTCGTTATTCTAGATATAGAAGACGGTTGTACAGACGGATCCCGTTAGTCTAGATATAGAAGACGGTTGTATAACGAGAGATCTCGTTAGTCTAGATATAGAAGACGATTATACAGACGGATCTCGTTAGTCTAGATATAGAAGACGGTTGTACAGACGGATCTCGTTAGTCTAGATATAGAAGACGGTTGTACAGACGGATCTCGTTAGTCTAGATATAGAAGAAGGTTGTACAGACGGATCTCGTTATTCTAGATATAGAAGACGGTTGTACAGACGGATCCCGTTAGTCTAGATATAGAAGACGGTTGTATAACGAGAGATCTCGTTAGTCTAGATATAGAAGACGATTATACAGACGGATCTCGTTAGTCTAGATATAGAAGACGGTTGTACAGACGGGTCTCGTAAGTCTAGATATAGAAGACGGTTGTACAGACGGATCTCGTTAGTCTAGATATAGAAGAAGGTTGTACAGACGGATCTCGTTAGTCTAGATATAGAGGACGGTTGTACAGACGGATCTCGTTAGTCTAGATATAGAAGAAGGTTGTACAGACGGGTCTCGTTAGTCTAGATATAGAAGACGGTTGTACAGACGGATCCCGTTAGTCTAGATATAGAAGACGGTTGTATAACGAGAGATCTCGTTAGTCTAGATATAGAAAACGGTTGTACAGACGGATCGCGTTAGTCTAGATATAGAAGATGGTTGTACAACGACGTATCTCGTTAGTCTAGATATAGAAGGCGGTTGTACAGACGGATCTCGTTAGTCTAGATATAGAAGACGGTTGTACAGACGGATCTCGTTAGTCTAGATATAGAAGACGGTTGTACAGACGGATCTCGTTAGTCTAGATATTGATGACGTTTGTCCAACGACGTATCTCGTTTGTCTAGGTATAGAAGACGGTTGTACAGACGGATCTCGTTAGTCTAGATATAGAAGACGGTTGTACAGACGGGTCTCGTTAGTCTAGATATAGAAGACGGTTGTACAACGACGTATCTCGTTCGTCTAGATATAGAAGGCGGTTGTACAGACGGATCTCGTTAGTCTAGATATAGAAGACGGTTGTACAGACGGATCTCGTTAGTCTAGATATTGAAGACGTTTGTCCAACGACGTACCTCGTTAGTCTAGATATAGAAAACGGTTGTACAGACGGATCTCGTTAGTCTAGATATAGAAGACGGTTGTACAACGATGGATCTCGTTAGTCTAGATATAGAGGACGGTTGTACAGACGGATCTCGTTAGTCTAGATATAGAAGAAGGTTGTACAGACGGGTCTCGTGAGTCTAGATAGAGAAGACGGTTGTACAGACGGATCTCGTTAGTCTAGATATAGAAGACGGTTGTACAGACGGATCTCGTTAGTCTAGATATAGAAGACGGTTGTACAGACGGATCTCGTTAGTCTAGATATAGAAGACGGTTGTACAACGATGGATCTCGTTAGTCTAGATATAGAGGACGGTTGTACAGACGGATCTCGTTAGTCTAGATATAGAAGAAGGTTGTACAGACGGGTCTCGTGAGTCTAGATAGAGAAGACGGTTGTACAGACGGATCTCGTTAGTCTAGATATAGAAGAAGGTTGTACAGACGGATCTCATTAGTCTAGATATAGAAGACGGTTGTACAGACGGATCCCGTTAGTCTAGATATAGAAGACGGTTGTACAGACGGATCTCGTTAGTCTAGATATAGAAGACGGTTGTACAGACGGATCCCGTTAGTCTAGATATTGAAGACGGTTGTACAGACGGATCTCGTTAGTCTAGATATAGAAGACGGTTGTATAACGAGAGATCTCGTTAGTCTAGATATAGAAGACGGTTGTACAGACGGATCTCGTTAGTCTAGATATAGAAGACGGTTGTACAGCCGGATCTCGTTAGTCTAGATATAGAAGACGGTTGTACAGACGGATCTCGTTAATATAGATATAGAAGACGGTTGTACAGACGGATCTCGTTAGTCTAGATATAGAAGACGGTTGTACAGACGGATCTCGTTAGTCTAGATATAGAAGACGTTTGTCCAACGACGTATCTCGTTAGTCTAGATATAGAAGACGGTTGTACAGACGGATCTCGTTAGTCTAGATATAGAAGACGGTTGTACAGACGGATCCCGTTAGTCTAGATATAGAAGACGGTTGTACAGACGGATCTCGTTAGTCTAGATATTGATGACGGTTGTACAGACGGGTCTCGTTAGTCTAGATATAGAAGACGGTTGTACAACGACGTATCTCGTTCGTCTAGATATAGAAGACGATTATACAGACGGATCTCGTTAGTCTAGATATAGAAGACGGTTGTACAGACGGATCTCGTTAGTCTAGATATAGAAGACGGTTGTACAGACGGATCTCGTTAGTCTAGATATAGAAGAAGGTTGTACAGACGGATCTCGTTAGTCTAGATATAGAGGACGGTTGTACAGACGGATCTCGTTAGTCTAGATATAGAAGAAGGTTGTACAGACGGGTCTCGTTAGTCTAGATATAGAAGACGGTTGTACAGACGGATCCCGTTAGTCTAGATATAGAAGACGGTTGTATAACGAGAGATCTCGTTAGTCTAGATATAGAAAACGGTTGTACAGACGGATCGCGTTAGTCTAGATATAGAAGATGGTTGTACAACGACGTATCTCGTTAGTCTAGATATAGAAGGCGGTTGTACAGACGGATCTCGTTAGTCTAGATATAGAAGACGGTTGTACAGACGGATCTCGTTAGTCTAGATATAGAAGACGGTTGTACAGACGGATCTCGTTAGTCTAGATATTGATGACGTTTGTCCAACGACGTATCTCGTTTGTCTAGGTATAGAAGACGGTTGTACAGACGGATCTCGTTAGTCTAGATATAGAAGACGGTTGTACAGACGGATCTCGTTAGTCTAGATGTAGAAGACGGTTGTACAGACGGATCTCGTTAGTCTAGATATAGAAGATGGTTGTACAACGACGTATCTCGTTCGTCTAGATATAGAAGGCGGTTGTACAGACGGATCTCGTTAGTCTAGATATAGAAGACGGTTGTACAACGACGGATCTCGTTAGTCTAGATATAGAAGACGGTTGTGCAGACGGATCTCGTTAGTCTAGATATAAAATACGGTTGTACAGACGGATCTCGTTAGTCTAGATATAGAGGACGGTTGTAAAGACGGATCTCGTTAGTCTAGATATAGAAGAAGGTTGTACAGACGGGTCTCGTGAGTCTAGATATAGAAGACGGTTGTACAGACGGATCTCGTTAGTCTAGATATTGAAGACGTTTGTCCAACGACGTATCTCGTTAGTCTAGATATAGAAGACGGTTGTACAACGAGAGATCTCGTTAGTCTAGATATAGAAGATGGTTGTACAGACGGATCTCGTTAGTCTAGATATAGAAGATGGTTGTACAGACGGATTTCGTTGGTCTAGATATAGAAGACGGTTGTACAGACGGATCTCGTTAGTCTAGATATAGAAGACGGTTGTACAGACGGATCCCGTTAGTCTAGATATTGAAGACGGTTGTACAGCCGGATCTCGTTAGTCTAGATATAGAAGACGGTTGTACAGACGGATCTCGTTAGTCTAGATATAGAAGACGGTTGTACAGACGGATCTCGTTAGTCTAGATATAGAAGACGGTTGTACAGACGGATTTCGTTAGTCTAGATATAGAAGACGTTTGTCCAACGACGTATCTCGTTAGTCTAGATATAGAAGACGGTTGTACAGACGGATCTCGTTAGTCTAGATATAGAAGACGGTTGTACAACGATGGATCTCGTTAGTCTAGATATAGAGGACGGTTGTACAGACGGATCTCGTTAGTCTAGATATAGAAGAAGGTTGTACAGACGGGTCTCGTGAGTCTAGATAGAGAAGACGGTTGTACAGACGGATCTCGTTAGTCTAGATATAGAAGAAGGTTGTACAGACGGATCTCATTAGTCTAGATATAGAAGACGGTTGTACAGACGGATCCCGTTAGTCTAGATATAGAAGACGGTTGTACAGACGGATCTCGTTAGTCTAGATATAGAAGACGGTTGTACAGACGGATCCCGTTAGTCTAGATATTGAAGACGGTTGTACAGACGGATCTCGTTAGTCTAGATATAGAAGACGGTTGTATAACGAGAGATCTCGTTAGTCTAGATATAGAAGACGGTTGTACAGACGGATCTCGTTAGTCTAGATATAGAAGACGGTTGTACAGCCGGATCTCGTTAGTCTAGATATAGAAGACGGTTGTACAGACGGATCTCGTTAATATAGATATAGAAGACGGTTGTACAGACGGATCTCGTTAGTCTAGATATAGAAGACGGTTGTACAGACGGATCTCGTTAGTCTAGATATAGAAGACGTTTGTCCAACGACGTATCTCGTTAGTCTAGATATAGAAGACGGTTGTACAGACGGATCTCGTTAGTCTAGATATAGAAGACGGTTGTACAGACGGATCCCGTTAGTCTAGATATAGAAGACGGTTGTACAGACGGATCTCGTTAGTCTAGATATTGATGACGGTTGTACAGACGGGTCTCGTTAGTCTAGATATAGAAGACGGTTGTACAACGACGTATCTCGTTCGTCTAGATATAGAAGGCGGTTGTACGGACGGATCTCGTTAGTCTAGATATAGAAGACGGTTGTACAGACGGATCTCGTTAGTCTAGATATAGAAGACGGTTGTGCAGACGGATCTCGTTAGTCTAGATATAGAAGAAGGTTGTACAGACGGGTCTCGTGAGTCTAGATAGAGAAGACGGTTGTACAGACGGATCTCGTTAGTCTAGATATAGAAGACGGTTGTACAGACGGATCTCGTTAGTCTAGATATAGAAGACGGTTGTACAGACGGATCTCGTTAGTCTAGATATTGAAGACGTTTGTCCAACGACGTACCTCGTTAGTCTAGATATAGAAAACGGTTGTACAGACAGATCTCGTTAGTCTAGATATAGAAGACGGTTGTACAGACGGATCTCGTTAGTCTAGATATAGAAGACGGTTGTACAGACGGATCTCGTTAGTCTAGATATAGAAGAAGGTTGTACAGACGGATCTCGTTAGTCTAGATATTGAAGAAGGTTGTACAGACGGGTCTCGTGAGTCTAGATAGAGAAGACGGTTGTACAGACGGGTCTCGTTAGTCTAGATACAGAAGACGGTTGTATAGACGGATCTCATTAGTCTAGATATAGAAGACGGTTGTACAGACGGATCTCGTTATTCTAGATATAGAAGACAGTTGTACAGACGGATCCCGTTAGTCTAGATATAGAAGACGGTTGTATAACGAGAGATCTCGTTAGTCTAGATATAGAAGACGATTATACAGACGGATCTCGTTAGTCTAGATATAGAAGACGGTTGTACAGACGGATCTCGTTAGTCTAGATATAGAAGACGGTTGTACAGACGGATCTCGTTAGTCTAGATATAGAAGAAGGTTGTACAGACGGATCTCGTTAGTCTAGATATAGAAGAAGGTTGTACAGACGGGTCTCGTGAGTCTAGATAGAGAAGACGGTTGTATAGACGGGTCTCGTTAGTCTAGATACAGAAGACGGTTGTATAGACGGATCTCATTAGTCTAGATATAGAAGAAGGTTGTACAGACGGATCTCGTTATTCTAGATATAGAAGACGGTTGTACAGACGGATCCCGTTAGTCTAGATATAGAAGACGGTTGTATAACGAGAGATCTCGTTAGTCTAGATATAGAAGACGATTATACAGACGGATCTCGTTAGTCTAGATGTAGAAGACGGTTGTACAGACGGATCTCGTTAGTCTAAATATAGAAGACGGTTGTACAGACGGATCTCGTTAGTCTAGATATAGAAGACAGTGGTACAGACGGATCTCGTTAGTCTAGATATAGAAGAAGGTTGTACAGACGGGTCTCGTGAGTCTAGATAGAGAAGACGGTTGTACAGACGGGTCTCGTTAGTCTAGATACAGAAGACGGTTGTATAGACGGATCTCATTAGTCTAGATATAGAAGACGGTTGTACAGACGGATCTCGTTATTCTAGATATAGAAGACGGTTGTACAGACGGATCCCGTTAGTCTAGATATAGAAGACGGTTGTATAACGAGAGATCTCGTTAGTCTAGATATAGAAGACGATTATACAGACGGATCTCGTTAGTCTAGATATAGAAGACGGTTGTACAGACGGATCTCGTTAGTCTAGATATAGAAGACGGTTGTACAGACGGATCTCGTTAGTCTAGATATAGAAGAAGGTTGTACAGACGGATCTCGTTAGTCTAGATATAGAAGAAGGTTGTACAGACGGGTCTCGTGAGTCTAGATAGAGAAGACGGTTGTACAGACGGGTCTCGTTAGTCTAGATACAGAAGACGGTTGTATAGACGGATCTCATTAGTCTAGATATAGAAGACGGTTGTACAGACGGATCTCGTTATTCTAGATATAGAAGACGGTTGTACAGACGGATCCCGTTAGTCTAGATATAGAAGACGGTTGTATAACGAGAGATCTCGTTAGTCTAGATATAGAAGACGATTATACAGACGGATCTCGTTAGTCTAGATATAGAAGACGGTTGTACAGACGGATCTCGTTAGTCTAGATATAGAAGACGGTTGTACAGACGGATCTCGTTAGTCTAGATATAGAAGAAGGTTGTACAGACGGATCTCGTTAGTCTAGATATAGAGGACGGTTGTACAGACGGATCTCGTTAGTCTAGATATAGAAGAAGGTTGTACAGACGGGTCTCGTTAGTCTAGATATAGAAGACGGTTGTACAGACGGATCTCGTTATTCTAGATATAGAAGACGGTTGTACAGACGGATCCCGTTAGTCTAGATATAGAAGACGGTTGTATAACGAGAGATCTCGTTAGTCTAGATATAGAAGACGATTATACAGACGGATCTCGTTAGTCTAGATATAGAAGACGGTTGTACAGACGGATCTCGTTAGTCTAGATATAGAAGACGGTTGTACAGACGGATCTCGTTAGTCTAGATATAGAAGAAGGTTGTACAGACGGATCTCGTTAGTCTAGATATAGAAGAAGGTTGTACAGACGGGTCTCGTGAGTCTAGATAGAGAAGACGGTTGTACAGACGGGTCTCGTTAGTCTAGATATAGAAGACGGTTGTACAGACGGATCTCGTTAGTCTAGATATAGAAGACGGTTGTACAGACGGATCTCGTTAGTCTAGATATAGAAGAAGGTTGTACAGACGGATCTCGTTAGTCTAGATATAGAGGACGGTTGTACAAACGGATCTCGTTAGTCTAGATATAGAAGAAGGTTGTACAGACGGGTCTCGTTAGTCTAGATATAGAAGACGGTTGTACAGACGGATCCCGTTAGTCTAGATATAGAAGACGGTTGTATAACGAGAGATCTCGTTAGTCTAGATATAGAAAACGGTTGTACAGACGGATCGCGTTAGTCTAGATATAGAAGATGGTTGTACAACGACGTATCTCGTTAGTCTAGATATAGAAGGCGGTTGTACAGACGGATCTCGTTAGTCTAGATATAGAAGACGGTTGTACAGACGGATCTCGTTAGTCTAGATATAGAAGACGGTTGTACAGACGGATCTCGTTAGTCTAGATATTGATGACGTTTGTCCAACGACGTATCTCGTTTGTCTAGGTATAGAAGACGGTTGTACAGACGGATCTCGTTAGTCTAGATATAGAAGACGGTTGTACAGACGGATCTCGTTAGTCTAGATGTAGAAGACGGTTGTACAGACGGATCTCGTTAGTCTTGATATAGAAGATGGTTGTACAACGACGTATCTCGTTCGTCTAGATATAGAAGGCGGTTGTACAGACGGATCTCGTTAGTCTAGATATAGAAGACGGTTGTACAACGACGGTTCTCGTTAGTCTAGATATAGAAGACGGTTGTGCAGACGGATCTCGTTAGTCTAGATATAAAAGACGGTTGTACAACGACGGATCTCGTTAGTCTAGATATAGAAGACGGTTGTGCAGACGGATCTCGTTAGTCTAGATATAAAATACGGTTGTACAGACGGATCTCGTTAGTCTAGATATAGAGGACGGTTGTACAGACGGATCTCGTTAGTCTAGATATAGAAGAAGGTTGTACAGACGGGTCTCGTGAGTCTAGATAGAGAAGACGGTTGTACAGACGGATCTCGTTAGTCTAGATATAGAAGACGGTTGTACAGACGGATCTCGTTAGTCTAGATATAGAAGACGGTTGTACAGACGGATCTCGTTAGTCTAGATATAGAAGACGGTTGTACAGACGGATCCCGTTAGTCTAGATATTGAAGACGGTTGTACAGACGGATCTCGTTAGTCTAGATATAGAAGACGGTTGTATAACGAGAGATCTCGTTAGTCTAGATATAGAAGACGGTTGTACAGACGGATCTCGTTAGTCTAGATATAGAAGACGGTTGTACAGCCGGATCTCGTTAGTCTAGATATAGAAGACGGTTGTACAGACGGTTCTCGTTAATATAGATATAGAAGACGGTTGTACAGACGGATCTCGTTAGTCTAGATATAGAAGACGGTTGTACAGACGGATCTCGTTAGTCTAGATATAGAAGACGTTTGTCCAACGACGTATCTCGTTAGTCTAGATATAGAAGACGGTTGTACAGACGGATCTCGTTAGTCTAGATATAGAAGACGGTTGTACAGACGGATCCCGTTAGTCTAGATATAGAAGACGGTTGTACAGACGGATCTCGTTAGTCTAGATATTGATGACGGTTGTACAGACGGGTCTCGTTAGTCTAGATATAGAAGACGGTTGTACAACGACGTATCTCGTTCGTCTAGATATAGAAGGCGGTTGTACAGACGGATCTCGTTAGTCTAGATATAGAAGACGGTTGTACAGACGGATCTCGTTAGTCTAGATACAGAAGACGGTTGTACAGACGGATCCCGTTAGTCTAGATATAGAAGACGGTTGTATAACGAGAGATCTCGTTAGTCTAGATATAGAAGACGATTATACAGACGGATCTCGTTAGTCTAGATACAGAAGACGGTTGTACAGACGGATCCCGTTAGTCTAGATATAGAAGACGGTTGTATAACGAGAGATCTCGTTAGTCTAGATATAGAAGACGATTATACAGACGGATCTCGTTAGTCTAGATATAGAAGACGGTTGTACAGACGGATCTCGTTAGTCTAGATATAGAAGACGGTTGTACAGACGGATCTCGTTAGTCTAGATATAGAAGAAGGTTGTACAGACGGATCTCGTTAGTCTAGATATAGAAGAAGGTTGTACAGACGGGTCTCGTGAGTCTAGATAGAGAAGACGGTTGTACAGACGGGTCTCGTTAGTCTAGATACAGAAGACGGTTGTATAGACGGATCTCATTAGTCTAGATATAGAAGACGGTTGTACAGACGGATCTCGTTATTCTAGATATAGAAGACAGTTGTACAGACGGATCTCGTTAGTCTAGATATAGAAGACGGTTGTACAGACGGATCTCGTTAGTCTAGATATAGAAGACGGTTGTACAGACGGATCTCGTTAGTCTAGATATAGAAGACAGTGGTACAGACGGATCTCGTTAGTCTAGATATAGAAGACGATTATACAGACGGATCTCGTTAGTCTAGATATAGAAGACGGTTGTACAGACGGATCTCGTTAGTCTAGATATAGAAGACGGTTGTACAGACGGATGTCGTTAGTCTAGATATAGAAGACAGTGGTACAGACGGATCTCGTTAGTCTAGATATAGAAGACGGTTGTACAGACGGATCCCGTTAGTCTAGATATTGAAGACGGTTGTACAGACGGATCTCGTTAGTCTAGATATAGAAGACGGTTGTATAACGAGAGATCTCGTTAGTCTAGATATAGAAGACGGTTGTACAGACGGATCTCGTTAGTCTAGATATAGAAGACGGTTGTACAGCCGGATCTCGTTAGTCTAGATATAGAAGACGGTTGTACAGACGGATCTCGTTAATATAGATATAGAAGACGGTTGTACAGACGGATCTCGTTAGTCTAGATATAGAAGACGGTTGTACAGACGGATCTCGTTAGTCTAGATATAGAAGACGGTTGTACAGACGGATCTCGTTAGTCTAGATATAGAAGACGGTTGTACAGACGGGTCTCGTTAGTCTAGATACAGAAGACGGTTGTATAGACGGATCTCATTAGTCTAGATATAGAAGACGGTTGTACAGACGGATCTCGTTATTCTAGATATAGAAGACGGTTGTACAGACGGATCCCGTTAGTCTAGATATAGAAGGCGGTTGTACAGACGGATCTCGTTAGTCTAGATATAGAAGACGGTTGTACAGACGGATCTCGTTAGTCTAGATATAGAAGACGGTTGTACAGACGGATCTCGTTAGTCTAGATATAGAAGACGGTTGTACAGACGGATCTCGTTAGTCTAGATATAGAAGACGGTTGTACAGACGGGTCTCGTTAGTCTAGATACAGAAGACGGTTGTATAGACGGATCTCATTAGTCTAGATATAGAAGACGGTTGTACAGACGGATGTCGTTATTCTAGATATAGAAGACGGTTGTACAGACGGATCCCGTTAGTCTAGATATAGAAGACGGTTGTATAACGAGAGATCTCGTTAGTCTAGATATAGAAGACGATTATACAGACGGATCTCGTTAGTCTAGATATAGAAGACGGTTGTACAGACGGATCTCGTTAGTCTAGATATAGAAGACGGTTGTACAGACGGATCTCGTTAGTCTAGATATAGAAGAAGGTTGTACAGACGGATCTCGTTAGTCTAGATATAGAAGAAGGTTGTACAGACGGGTCTCGTGAGTCTAGATAGAGAAGACGGTTGTACAGACGGGTCTCGTTAGTCTAGATACAGAAGACGGTTGTATAGACGGATCTCATTAGTCTAGATATAGAAGACGGTTGTACAGACGGATCTCGTTATTCTAGATATAGAAGACGGTTGTACAGACGGATCCCGTTAGTCTAGATATAGAAGACGGTTGTATAACGAGAGATCTCGTTAGTCTAGATATAGAAGACGATTATACAGACGGATCTCGTTAGTCTAGATATAGAAGACGGTTGTACAGACGGATCTCGTTAGTCTAGATATAGAAGACGGTTGTACAGACGGATCTCGTTAGTCTAGATATAGAAGAAGGTTGTACAGACGGATCTCGTTAGTCTAGATATAGAGGACGGTTGTACAGACGGATCTCGTTAGTCTAGATATAGAAGAAGGTTGTACAGACGGGTCTCGTTAGTCTAGATATAGAAGACGGTTGTACAGACGGATCTCGTTATTCTAGATATAGAAGACGGTTGTACAGACGGATCCCGTTAGTCTAGATATAGAAGACGGTTGTATAACGAGAGATCTCGTTAGTCTAGATATAGAAGACGATTATACAGACGGATCTCGTTAGTCTAGATATAGAAGACGGTTGTACAGACGGATCTCGTTAGTCTAGATATAGAAGACGGTTGTACAGACGGATCTCGTTAGTCTAGATATAGAAGAAGGTTGTACAGACGGATCTCGTTAGTCTAGATATAGAAGAAGGTTGTACAGACGGGTCTCGTGAGTCTAGATAGAGAAGACGGTTGTACAGACGGGTCTCGTTAGTCTAGATATAGAAGACGGTTGTACAGACGGATCTCGTTAGTCTAGATATAGAAGACGGTTGTACAGACGGATCTCGTTAGTCTAGATATAGAAGAAGGTTGTACAGACGGATCTCGTTAGTCTAGATATAGAGGACGGTTGTACAAACGGATCTCGTTAGTCTAGATATAGAAGAAGGTTGTACAGACGGGTCTCGTTAGTCTAGATATAGAAGACGGTTGTACAGACGGATCCCGTTAGTCTAGATATAGAAGACGGTTGTATAACGAGAGATCTCGTTAGTCTAGATATAGAAAACGGTTGTACAGACGGATCGCGTTAGTCTAGATATAGAAGATGGTTGTACAACGACGTATCTCGTTAGTCTAGATATAGAAGGCGGTTGTACAGACGGATCTCGTTAGTCTAGATATAGAAGACGGTTGTACAGACGGATCTCGTTAGTCTAGATATAGAAGACGGTTGTACAGACGGATCTCGTTAGTCTAGATATTGATGACGTTTGTCCAACGACGTATCTCGTTTGTCTAGGTATAGAAGACGGTTGTACAGACGGATCTCGTTAGTCTAGATATAGAAGACGGTTGTACAGACGGATCTCGTTAGTCTAGATGTAGAAGACGGTTGTACAGACGGATCTCGTTAGTCTTGATATAGAAGATGGTTGTACAACGACGTATCTCGTTCGTCTAGATATAGAAGGCGGTTGTACAGACGGATCTCGTTAGTCTAGATATAGAAGACGGTTGTACAACGACGGATCTCGTTAGTCTAGATATAGAAGACGGTTGTGCAGACGGATCTCGTTAGTCTAGATATAAAAGACGGTTGTACAACGACGGATCTCGTTAGTCTAGATATAGAAGACGGTTGTGCAGACGGATCTCGTTAGTCTAGATATAAAATACGGTTGTACAGACGGATCTCGTTAGTCTAGATATAGAGGACGGTTGTACAGACGGATCTCGTTAGTCTAGATATAGAAGAAGGTTGTACAGACGGGTCTCGTGAGTCTAGATAGAGAAGACGGTTGTACAGACGGATCTCGTTAGTCTAGATATAGAAGACGGTTGTACAGACGGATCTCGTTAGTCTAGATATAGAAGACGGTTGTACAGACGGATCTCGTTAGTCTAGATATAGAAGACGGTTGTACAGACGGATCCCGTTAGTCTAGATATTGAAGACGGTTGTACAGGCGGATCTCGTTAGTCTAGATATAGAAGACGGTTGTATAACGAGAGATCTCGTTAGTCTAGATATAGAAGACGGTTGTACAGACGGATCTCGTTAGTCTAGATATAGAAGACGGTTGTACAGCCGGATCTCGTTAGTCTAGATATAGAAGACGGTTGTACAGACGGATCTCGTTAATATAGATATAGAAGACGGTTGTACAGACGGATCTCGTTAGTCTAGATATAGAAGACGGTTGTACAGACGGATCTCGTTAGTCTAGATATAGAAGACGTTTGTCCAACGACGTATCTCGTTAGTCTAGATATAGAAGACGGTTGTACAGACGGATCTCGTTAGTCTAGATATAGAAGACGGTTGTACAGACGGATCCCGTTAGTCTAGATATAGAAGACGGTTGTACAGACGGATCTCGTTAGTCTAGATATAGAAGACGGTTGTACAGACGGATCTCGTTAGTCTAGATATAGAAGACGGTTGTACAGACGGATCCCGTTAGTCTAGATATAGAAGACGGTTGTACAGACGGATCTCGTTAGTCTAGATATTGATGACGGTTGTACAGACGGGTCTCGTTAGTCTAGATATAGAAGACGGTTGTACAACGACGTATCTCGTTCGTCTAGATATAGAAGGCGGTTGTACGGACGGATCTCGTTAGTCTAGATATAGAAGACGGTTGTACAGACGGATCTCGTTAGTCTAGATATTGAAGACGTTTGTCCAACGACGTACCTCGTTAGTCTAGATATAGAAAACGGTTGTACAGACGGATCTCGTTAGTCTAGATATAGAAGACGGTTGTACAACGACGGATCTCGTTAGTCTAGATATAGAAGACGGTTGTGCAGACGGATCTCGTTAGTCTAGATATAGAAGAAGGTTGTACAGACGGGTCTCGTGAGTCTAGATAGAGAAGACGGTTGTACAGACGGATCTCGTTAGTCTAGATATAGAAGACGGTTGTACAGACGGATCTCGTTAGTCTAGATATAGAAGACGGTTGTACAGACGGATCTCGTTAGTCTAGATATTGAAGACGTTTGTCCAACGACGTACCTCGTTAGTCTAGATATAGAAAACGGTTGTACAGGCAGATCTCGTTAGTCTAGATATAGAAGACGGTTGTACAGACGGATCTCGTTAGTCTAGATATAGAAGACGGTTGTACAGACGGATCTCGTTAGTCTAGATATAGAAGAAGGTTGTACAGACGGATCTCGTTAGTCTAGATATTGAAGAAGGTTGTACAGACGGGTCTCGTGAGTCTAGATAGAGAAGACGGTTGTACAGACGGGTCTCGTTAGTCTAGATACAGAAGACGGTTGTATAGACGGATCTCATTAGTCTAGATATAGAAGACGGTTGTACAGACGGATCTCGTTATTCTAGATATAGAAGACAGTTGTACAGACGGATCCCGTTAGTCTAGATATAGAAGACGGTTGTATAACGAGAGATCTCGTTAGTCTAGATATAGAAGACGATTATACAGACGGATCTCGTTAGTCTAGATATAGAAGACGGTTGTACAGACGGATCTCGTTAGTCTAGATATAGAAGACGGTTGTACAGACGGATCTCGTTAGTCTAGATATAGAAGAAGGTTGTACAGACGGATCTCGTTAGTCTAGATATAGAAGAAGGTTGTACAGACGGGTCTCGTGAGTCTAGATAGAGAAGACGGTTGTATAGACGGGTCTCGTTAGTCTAGATACAGAAGACGGTTGTATAGACGGATCTCATTAGTCTAGATATAGAAGACGGTTGTACAGACGGATCTCGTTATTCTAGATATAGAAGACGGTTGTACAGACGGATCCAGTTAGTCTAGATATAGAAGACGGTTGTATAACGAGAGATCTCGTTAGTCTAGATATAGAAGACGATTATACAGACGGATCTCGTTAGTCTAGATGTAGAAGACGGTTGTACAGACGGATCTCGTTAGTCTAAATATAGAAGACGGTTGTACAGACGGATCTCGTTAGTCTAGATATAGAAGACAGTGGTACAGACGGATCTCGTTAGTCTAGATATAGAAGAAGGTTGTACAGACGGGTCTCGTGAGTCTAGATAGAGAAGACGGTTGTACAGACGGGTCTCGTTAGTCTAGATACAGAAGACGGTTGTATAGACGGATCTCATTAGTCTAGATATAGAAGACGGTTGTACAGACGGATCTCGTTATTCTAGATATAGAAGACGGTTGTACAGACGGATCCCGTTAGTCTAGATATAGAAGACGGTTGTATAACGAGAGATCTCGTTAGTCTAGATATAGAAGACGATTATACAGACGGATCTCGTTAGTCTAGATATAGAAGACGGTTGTACAGATGGATCTCGTTAGTCTAGATATAGAAGACGGTTGTACAGACGGATCTCGTTAGTCTAGATATAGAAGAAGGTTGTACAGACGGATCTCGTTAGTCTAGATATAGAAGAAGGTTGTACAGACGGGTCTCGTGAGTCTAGATAGAGAAGACGGTTGTACAGACGGGTCTCGTTAGTCTAGATACAGAAGACGGTTGTATAGACGGATCTCATTAGTCTAGATATAGAAGACGGTTGTACAGACGGATCTCGTTATTCTAGATATAGAAGACGGTTGTACAGACGGATCCCGTTAGTCTAGATATAGAAGACGGTTGTATAACGAGAGATCTCGTTAGTCTAGATATAGAAGACGATTATACAGACGGATCTCGTTAGTCTAGATATAGAAGACGGTTGTACAGACGGATCTCGTTAGTCTAGATATAGAAGACGGTTGTACAGACGGATCTCGTTAGTCTAGATATAGAAGAAGGTTGTACAGACGGATCTCGTTAGTCTAGATATAGAGGACGGTTGTACAGACGGATCTCGTTAGTCTAGATATAGAAGAAGGTTGTACAGACGGGTCTCGTTAGTCTAGATATAGAAGACGGTTGTACAGACGGATCTCGTTATTCTAGATATAGAAGACGGTTGTACAGACGGATCCCGTTAGTCTAGATATAGAAGACGGTTGTATAACGAGAGATCTCGTTAGTCTAGATATAGAAGACGATTATACAGACGGATCTCGTTAGTCTAGATATAGAAGACGGTTGTACAGACGGATCTCGTTAGTCTAGATATAGAAGACGGTTGTACAGACGGATCTCGTTAGTCTAGATATAGAAGAAGGTTGTACAGACGGATCTCGTTAGTCTAGATATAGAAGAAGGTTGTACAGACGGGTCTCGTGAGTCTAGATAGAGAAGACGGTTGTACAGACGGGTCTCGTTAGTCTAGATATAGAAGACGGTTGTACAGACGGATCTCGTTAGTCTAGATATAGAAGACGGTTGTACAGACGGATCTCGTTAGTCTAGATATAGAAGAAGGTTGTACAGACGGATCTCGTTAGTCTAGATATAGAGGACGGTTGTACAAACGGATCTCGTTAGTCTAGATATAGAAGAAGGTTGTACAGACGGGTCTCGTTAGTCTAGATATAGAAGACGGTTGTACAGACGGATCCCGTTAGTCTAGATATAGAAGACGGTTGTATAACGAGAGATCTCGTTAGTCTAGATATAGAAAACGGTTGTACAGACGGATCGCGTTAGTCTAGATATAGAAGATGGTTGTACAACGACGTATCTCGTTAGTCTAGATATAGAAGGCGGTTGTACAGACGGATCTCGTTAGTCTAGATATAGAAGACGGTTGTACAGACGGATCTCGTTAGTCTAGATATAGAAGACGGTTGTACAGACGGATCTCGTTAGTCTAGATATTGATGACGTTTGTCCAACGACGTATCTCGTTTGTCTAGGTATAGAAGACGGTTGTACAGACGGATCTCGTTAGTCTAGATATAGAAGACGGTTGTACAGACGGATCTCGTTAGTCTAGATGTAGAAGACGGTTGTACAGACGGATCTCGTTAGTCTTGATATAGAAGATGGTTGTACAACGACGTATCTCGTTCGTCTAGATATAGAAGGCGGTTGTACAGACGGATCTCGTTAGTCTAGATATAGAAGACGGTTGTACAACGACGGATCTCGTTAGTCTAGATATAGAAGACGGTTGTGCAGACGGATCTCGTTAGTCTAGATATAAAAGACGGTTGTACAACGACGGATCTCGTTAGTCTAGATATAGAAGACGGTTGTGCAGACGGATCTCGTTAGTCTAGATATAAAATACGGTTGTACAGACGGATCTCGTTAGTCTAGATATAGAGGACGGTTGTACAGACGGATCTCGTTAGTCTAGATATAGAAGAAGGTTGTACAGACGGGTCTCGTGAGTCTAGATAGAGAAGACGGTTGTACAGACGGATCTCGTTAGTCTAGATATAGAAGACGGTTGTACAGACGGATCTCGTTAGTCTAGATATAGAAGACGGTTGTACAGACGGATCTCGTTAGTCTAGATATAGAAGACGGTTGTACAGACGGATCCCGTTAGTCTAGATATTGAAGACGGTTGTACAGACGGATCTCGTTAGTCTAGATATAGAAGACGGTTGTATAACGAGAGATCTCGTTAGTCTAGATATAGAAGACGGTTGTACAGACGGATCTCGTTAGTCTAGATATAGAAGACGGTTGTACAGCCGGATCTCGTTAGTCTAGATATAGAAGACGGTTGTACAGACGGATCTCGTTAATATAGATATAGAAGACGGTTGTACAGACGGATCTCGTTAGTCTAGATATAGAAGACGGTTGTACAGACGGATCTCGTTAGTCTAGATATAGAAGACGTTTGTCCAACGACGTATCTCGTTAGTCTAGATATAGAAGACGGTTGTACAGACGGATCTCGTTAGTCTAGATATAGAAGACGGTTGTACAGACGGATCCCGTTAGTCTAGATATAGAAGACGGTTGTACAGACGGATCTCGTTAGTCTAGATATAGAAGACGGTTGTATAACGAGAGATCTCGTTAGTCTAGATATAGAAGACGATTATACAGACGGATCTCGTTAGTCTAGATACAGAAGACGGTTGTACAGACGGATCCCGTTAGTCTAGATATAGAAGACGGTTGTATAACGAGAGATCTCGTTAGTCTAGATATAGAAGACGATTATACAGACGGATCTCGTTAGTCTAGATATAGAAGACGGTTGTACAGACGGATCTCGTTAGTCTAGATATAGAAGACGGTTGTACAGACGGATCTCGTTAGTCTAGATATAGAAGAAGGTTGTACAGACGGATCTCGTTAGTCTAGATATAGAAGAAGGTTGTACAGACGGGTCTCGTGAGTCTAGATAGAGAAGACGGTTGTACAGACGGGTCTCGTTAGTCTAGATACAGAAGACGGTTGTATAGACGGATCTCATTAGTCTAGATATAGAAGACGGTTGTACAGACGGATCTCGTTATTCTAGATATAGAAGACAGTTGTACAGACGGATCCCGTTAGTCTAGATATAGAAGACGGTTGTACAGACGGATCTCGTTAGTCTAGATATAGAAGACGGTTGTACAGACGGATCTCGTTAGTCTAGATATAGAAGACAGTGGTACAGACGGATCTCGTTAGTCTAGATATAGAAGACGATTATACAGACGGATCTCGTTAGTCTAGATATAGAAGACGGTTGTACAGACGGATCTCGTTAGTCTAGATATAGAAGACGGTTGTACAGACGGATGTCGTTAGTCTAGATATAGAAGACAGTGGTACAGACGGATCTCGTTAGTCTAGATATAGAAGACGGTTGTACAGACGGATCCCGTTAGTCTAGATATTGAAGACGGTTGTACAGACGGATCTCGTTAGTCTAGATATAGAAGACGGTTGTATAACGAGAGATCTCGTTAGTCTAGATATAGAAGACGGTTGTACAGACGGATCTCGTTAGTCTAGATATAGAAGACGGTTGTACAGCCGGATCTCGTTAGTCTAGATATAGAAGACGGTTGTACAGACGGATCTCGTTAATATAGATATAGAAGACGGTTGTACAGACGGATCTCGTTAGTCTAGATATAGAAGACGGTTGTACAGACGGATCTCGTTAGTCTAGATATAGAAGACGGTTGTACAGACGGATCTCGTTAGTCTAGATATAGAAGACGGTTGTACAGACGGGTCTCGTTAGTCTAGATACAGAAGACGGTTGTATAGACGGATCTCATTAGTCTAGATATAGAAGACGGTTGTACAGACGGATCTCGTTATTCTAGATATAGAAGACGGTTGTACAGACGGATCCCGTTAGTCTAGATATAGAAGACGGTTGTATAACGAGAGATCTCGTTAGTCTAGATATAGAAGACGATTATACAGACGGATCTCGTTAGTCTAGATATAGAAGACGGTTGTACAGACGGATCTCGTTAGTCTAGATATAGAAGACGGTTGTACAGACGGATCTCGTTAGTCTAGATATAGAAGAAGGTTGTACAGACGGATCTCGTTAGTCTAGATATAGAAGAAGGTTGTACAGACGGGTCTCGTGAGTCTAGATAGAGAAGACGGTTGTACAGACGGGTCTCGTTAGTCTAGATACAGAAGACGGTTGTATAGACGGATCTCATTAGTCTAGATATAGAAGACGGTTGTACAGACGGATCTCGTTATTCTAGATATAGAAGACGGTTGTACAGACGGATCCCGTTAGTCTAGATATAGAAGACGGTTGTATAACGAGAGATCTCGTTAGTCTAGATATAGAAGACGATTATACAGACGGATCTCGTTAGTCTAGATATAGAAGACGGTTGTACAGACGGATCTCGTTAGTCTAGATATAGAAGACGGTTGTACAGACGGATCTCGTTAGTCTAGATATAGAAGAAGGTTGTACAGACGGATCTCGTTAGTCTAGATATAGAGGACGGTTGTACAGACGGATCTCGTTAGTCTAGATATAGAAGAAGGTTGTACAGACGGGTCTCGTTAGTCTAGATATAGAAGACGGTTGTACAGACGGATCTCGTTATTCTAGATATAGAAGACGGTTGTACAGACGGATCCCGTTAGTCTAGATATAGAAGACGGTTGTATAACGAGAGATCTCGTTAGTCTAGATATAGAAGACGATTATACAGACGGATCTCGTTAGTCTAGATATAGAAGACGGTTGTACAGACGGATCTCGTTAGTCTAGATATAGAAGACGGTTGTACAGACGGATCTCGTTAGTCTAGATATAGAAGAAGGTTGTACAGACGGATCTCGTTAGTCTAGATATAGAAGAAGGTTGTACAGACGGGTCTCGTGAGTCTAGATAGAGAAGACGGTTGTACAGACGGGTCTCGTTAGTCTAGATATAGAAGACGGTTGTACAGACGGATCTCGTTAGTCTAGATATAGAAGACGGTTGTACAGACGGATCTCGTTAGTCTAGATATAGAAGAAGGTTGTACAGACGGATCTCGTTAGTCTAGATATAGAGGACGGTTGTACAAACGGATCTCGTTAGTCTAGATATAGAAGAAGGTTGTACAGACGGGTCTCGTTAGTCTAGATATAGAAGACGGTTGTACAGACGGATCCCGTTAGTCTAGATATAGAAGACGGTTGTATAACGAGAGATCTCGTTAGTCTAGATATAGAAAACGGTTGTACAGACGGATCGCGTTAGTCTAGATATAGAAGATGGTTGTACAACGACGTATCTCGTTAGTCTAGATATAGAAGGCGGTTGTACAGACGGATCTCGTTAGTCTAGATATAGAAGACGGTTGTACAGACGGATCTCGTTAGTCTAGATATAGAAGACGGTTGTACAGACGGATCTCGTTAGTCTAGATATTGATGACGTTTGTCCAACGACGTATCTCGTTTGTCTAGGTATAGAAGACGGTTGTACAGACGGATCTCGTTAGTCTAGATATAGAAGACGGTTGTACAGACGGATCTCGTTAGTCTAGATGTAGAAGACGGTTGTACAGACGGATCTCGTTAGTCTTGATATAGAAGATGGTTGTACAACGACGTATCTCGTTCGTCTAGATATAGAAGGCGGTTGTACAGACGGATCTCGTTAGTCTAGATATAGAAGACGGTTGTACAACGACGGATCTCGTTAGTCTAGATATAGAAGACGGTTGTGCAGACGGATCTCGTTAGTCTAGATATAAAAGACGGTTGTACAACGACGGATCTCGTTAGTCTAGATATAGAAGACGGTTGTGCAGACGGATCTCGTTAGTCTAGATATAAAATACGGTTGTACAGACGGATCTCGTTAGTCTAGATATAGAGGACGGTTGTACAGACGGATCTCGTTAGTCTAGATATAGAAGAAGGTTGTACAGACGGGTCTCGTGAGTCTAGATAGAGAAGACGGTTGTACAGACGGATCTCGTTAGTCTAGATATAGAAGACGGTTGTACAGACGGATCTCGTTAGTCTAGATATAGAAGACGGTTGTACAGACGGATCTCGTTAGTCTAGATATAGAAGACGGTTGTACAGACGGATCCCGTTAGTCTAGATATTGAAGACGGTTGTACAGGCGGATCTCGTTAGTCTAGATATAGAAGACGGTTGTATAACGAGAGATCTCGTTAGTCTAGATATAGAAGACGGTTGTACAGACGGATCTCGTTAGTCTAGATATAGAAGACGGTTGTACAGCCGGATCTCGTTAGTCTAGATATAGAAGACGGTTGTACAGACGGATCTCGTTAATATAGATATAGAAGACGGTTGTACAGACGGATCTCGTTAGTCTAGATATAGAAGACGGTTGTATAACGAGAGATCTCGTTAGTCTAGATATAGAAGACGGTTGTACAGACGGATCTCGTTAGTCTAGATATAGAAGACGGTTGTACAGCCGGATCTCGTTAGTCTAGATATAGAAGACGGTTGTACAGACGGATCTCGTTAATATAGATATAGAAGACGGTTGTACAGACGGATCTCGTTAGTCTAGATATAGAAGACGGTTGTACAGACGGATCTCGTTAGTCTAGATATAGAAGACGTTTGTCCAACGACGTATCTCGTTAGTCTAGATATAGAAGACGGTTGTACAGACGGATCTCGTTAGTCTAGATATAGAAGACGGTTGTACAGACGGATCCCGTTAGTCTAGATATAGAAGACGGTTGTACAGACGGATCTCGTTAGTCTAGATATAGAAGACGGTTGTACAGACGGATCTCGTTAGTCTAGATATAGAAGACGGTTGTACAGACGGATCCCGTTAGTCTAGATATAGAAGACGGTTGTACAGACGGATCTCGTTAGTCTAGATATTGATGACGGTTGTACAGACGGGTCTCGTTAGTCTAGATATAGAAGACGGTTGTACAACGACGTATCTCGTTCGTCTAGATATAGAAGGCGGTTGTACGGACGGATCTCGTTAGTCTAGATATAGAAGACGGTTGTACAGACGGATCTCGTTAGTCTAGATATTGAAGACGTTTGTCCAACGACGTACCTCGTTAGTCTAGATATAGAAAACGGTTGTACAGACGGATCTCGTTAGTCTAGATATAGAAGACGGTTGTACAACGACGGATCTCGTTAGTCTAGATATAGAAGACGGTTGTGCAGACGGATCTCGTTAGTCTAGATATAGAAGAAGGTTGTACAGACGGGTCTCGTGAGTCTAGATAGAGAAGACGGTTGTACAGACGGATCTCGTTAGTCTAGATATAGAAGACGGTTGTACAGACGGATCTCGTTAGTCTAGATATAGAAGACGGTTGTACAGACGGATCTCGTTAGTCTAGATATTGAAGACGTTTGTCCAACGACGTACCTCGTTAGTCTAGATATAGAAAACGGTTGTACAGACAGATCTCGTTAGTCTAGATATAGAAGACGGTTGTACAGACGGATCTCGTTAGTCTAGATATAGAAGACGGTTGTACAGACGGATCTCGTTAGTCTAGATATAGAAGAAGGTTGTACAGACGGATCTCGTTAGTCTAGATATTGAAGAAGGTTGTACAGACGGGTCTCGTGAGTCTAGATAGAGAAGACGGTTGTACAGACGGGTCTCGTTAGTCTAGATACAGAAGACGGTTGTATAGACGGATCTCATTAGTCTAGATATAGAAGACGGTTGTACAGACGGATCTCGTTATTCTAGATATAGAAGACAGTTGTACAGACGGATCCCGTTAGTCTAGATATAGAAGACGGTTGTATAACGAGAGATCTCGTTAGTCTAGATATAGAAGACGATTATACAGACGGATCTCGTTAGTCTAGATATAGAAGACGGTTGTACAGACGGATCTCGTTAGTCTAGATATAGAAGACGGTTGTACAGACGGATCTCGTTAGTCTAGATATAGAAGAAGGTTGTACAGACGGATCTCGTTAGTCTAGATATAGAAGAAGGTTGTACAGACGGGTCTCGTGAGTCTAGATAGAGAAGACGGTTGTATAGACGGGTCTCGTTAGTCTAGATACAGAAGACGGTTGTATAGACGGATCTCATTAGTCTAGATATAGAAGACGGTTGTACAGACGGATCTCGTTATTCTAGATATAGAAGACGGTTGTACAGACGGATCCAGTTAGTCTAGATATAGAAGACGGTTGTATAACGAGAGATCTCGTTAGTCTAGATATAGAAGACGATTATACAGACGGATCTCGTTAGTCTAGATGTAGAAGACGGTTGTACAGACGGATCTCGTTAGTCTAAATATAGAAGACGGTTGTACAGACGGATCTCGTTAGTCTAGATATAGAAGACAGTGGTACAGACGGATCTCGTTAGTCTAGATATAGAAGAAGGTTGTACAGACGGGTCTCGTGAGTCTAGATAGAGAAGACGGTTGTACAGACGGGTCTCGTTAGTCTAGATACAGAAGACGGTTGTATAGACGGATCTCATTAGTCTAGATATAGAAGACGGTTGTACAGACGGATCTCGTTATTCTAGATATAGAAGACGGTTGTACAGACGGATCCCGTTAGTCTAGATATAGAAGACGGTTGTATAACGAGAGATCTCGTTAGTCTAGATATAGAAGACGATTATACAGACGGATCTCGTTAGTCTAGATATAGAAGACGGTTGTACAGACGGATCTCGTTAGTCTAGATATAGAAGACGGTTGTACAGACGGATCTCGTTAGTCTAGATATAGAAGAAGGTTGTACAGACGGATCTCGTTAGTCTAGATATAGAAGAAGGTTGTACAGACGGGTCTCGTGAGTCTAGATAGAGAAGACGGTTGTACAGACGGGTCTCGTTAGTCTAGATACAGAAGACGGTTGTATAGACGGATCTCATTAGTCTAGATATAGAAGACGGTTGTACAGACGGATCTCGTTATTCTAGATATAGAAGACGGTTGTACAGACGGATCCCGTTAGTCTAGATATAGAAGACGGTTGTATAACGAGAGATCTCGTTAGTCTAGATATAGAAGACGATTATACAGACGGATCTCGTTAGTCTAGATATAGAAGACGGTTGTACAGACGGATCTCGTTAGTCTAGATATAGAAGACGGTTGTACAGACGGATCTCGTTAGTCTAGATATAGAAGAAGGTTGTACAGACGGATCTCGTTAGTCTAGATATAGAGGACGGTTGTACAGACGGATCTCGTTAGTCTAGATATAGAAGAAGGTTGTACAGACGGGTCTCGTTAGTCTAGATATAGAAGACGGTTGTACAGACGGATCTCGTTATTCTAGATATAGAAGACGGTTGTACAGACGGATCCCGTTAGTCTAGATATAGAAGACGGTTGTATAACGAGAGATCTCGTTAGTCTAGATATAGAAGACGATTATACAGACGGATCTCGTTAGTCTAGATATAGAAGACGGTTGTACAGACGGATCTCGTTAGTCTAGATATAGAAGACGGTTGTACAGACGGATCTCGTTAGTCTAGATATAGAAGAAGGTTGTACAGACGGATCTCGTTAGTCTAGATATAGAAGAAGGTTGTACAGACGGGTCTCGTGAGTCTAGATAGAGAAGACGGTTGTACAGACGGGTCTCGTTAGTCTAGATATAGAAGACGGTTGTACAGACGGATCTCGTTAGTCTAGATATAGAAGACGGTTGTACAGACGGATCTCGTTAGTCTAGATATAGAAGAAGGTTGTACAGACGGATCTCGTTAGTCTAGATATAGAGGACGGTTGTACAAACGGATCTCGTTAGTCTAGATATAGAAGAAGGTTGTACAGACGGATCTCGTTAGTCTAGATATTGATGACGTTTGTCCAACGACGTATCTCGTTTGTCTAGGTATAGAAGACGGTTGTACAGACGGATCTCGTTAGTCTAGATATAGAAGACGGTTGTACAGACGGATCTCGTTAGTCTTGATATAGAAGATGGTTGTACAACGACGTATCTCGTTCGTCTAGATATAGAAGGCGGTTGTACAGACGGATCTCGTTAGTCTAGATATAGAAGACGGTTGTACAACGACGGATCTCGTTAGTCTAGATATAGAAGACGGTTGGGCAGACGGATCTCGTTAGTCTAGATATAAAAGACGGTTGTACAACGACGGATCTCGTTAGTCTAGATATAGAAGACGGTTGTGCAGACGGATCTCGTTAGTCTAGATATAAAATACGGTTGTACAGACGGATCTCGTTAGTCTAGATATAGAGGACGGTTGTACAGACGGATCTCGTTAGTCTAGATATAGAAGAAGGTTGTACAGACGGGTCTCGTGAGTCTAGATAGAGAAGACGGTTGTACAGACGGATCTCGTTAGTCTAGATATAGAAGACGGTTGTACAGACGGATCTCGTTAGTCTAGATATAGAAGACGGTTGTACAGACGGATCTCGTTAGTCTAGATATAGAAGACGGTTGTACAGACGGATCCCGTTAGTCTAGATATTGAAGACGGTTGTACAGACGGATCTCGTTAGTCTAGATATAGAAGACGGTTGTATAACGAGAGATCTCGTTAGTCTAGATATAGAAGACGGTTGTACAGACGGATCTCGTTAGTCTAGATATAGAAGACGGTTGTACAGCCGGATCTCGTTAGTCTAGATATAGAAGACGGTTGTACAGACGGATCTCGTTAATATAGATATAGAAGACGGTTGTACAGACGGATCTCGTTAGTCTAGATATAGAAGACGGTTGTACAGACGGATCTCGTTAGTCTAGATATAGAAGACGTTTGTCCAACGACGTATCTCGTTAGTCTAGATATAGAAGACGGTTGTACAGACGGATCTCGTTAGTCTAGATATAGAAGACGGTTGTACAGACGGATCCCGTTAGTCTAGATATAGAAGACGGTTGTACAGACGGATCTCGTTAGTCTAGATATTGATGACGGTTGTACAGACGGGTCTCGTTAGTCTAGATATAGAAGACGGTTGTACAACGACGTATCTCGTTCGTCTAGATATAGAAGGCGGTTGTACAGACGGATCTCGTTAGTCTAGATATAGAAGACGGTTGTACAGACGGATCTCGTTAGTCTAGATACAGAAGACGGTTGTACAGACGGATCCCGTTAGTCTAGATATAGAAGACGGTTGTATAACGAGAGATCTCGTTAGTCTAGATATAGAAGACGATTATACAGACGGATCTCGTTAGTCTAGATACAGAAGACGGTTGTACAGACGGATCCCGTTAGTCTAGATATAGAAGACGGTTGTATAACGAGAGATCTCGTTAGTCTAGATATAGAAGACGATTATACAGACGGATCTCGTTAGTCTAGATATAGAAGACGGTTGTACAGACGGATCTCGTTAGTCTAGATATAGAAGACGGTTGTACAGACGGATCTCGTTAGTCTAGATATAGAAGAAGGTTGTACAGACGGATCTCGTTAGTCTAGATATAGAAGAAGGTTGTACAGACGGGTCTCGTGAGTCTAGATAGAGAAGACGGTTGTACAGACGGGTCTCGTTAGTCTAGATACAGAAGACGGTTGTATAGACGGATCTCATTAGTCTAGATATAGAAGACGGTTGTACAGACGGATCTCGTTATTCTAGATATAGAAGACAGTTGTACAGACGGATCCCGTTAGTCTAGATATAGAAGACGGTTGTACAGACGGATCTCGTTAGTCTAGATATAGAAGACGGTTGTACAGACGGATCTCGTTAGTCTAGATATAGAAGACAGTGGTACAGACGGATCTCGTTAGTCTAGATATAGAAGACGATTATACAGACGGATCTCGTTAGTCTAGATATAGAAGACGGTTGTACAGACGGATCTCGTTAGTCTAGATATAGAAGAAGGTTGTACAGACGGATCTCGTTAGTCTAGATATAGAAGAAGGTTGTACAGACGGGTCTCGTGAGTCTAGATAGAGAAGACGGTTGTACAGACGGGTCTCGTTAGTCTAGATATAGAAGACGGTTGTACAGACGGATCTCGTTAGTCTAGATATAGAAGACGGTTGTACAGACGGATCTCGTTAGTCTAGATATAGAAGAAGGTTGTACAGACGGATCTCGTTAGTCTAGATATAGAGGACGGTTGTACAAACGGATCTCGTTAGTCTAGATATAGAAGAAGGTTGTACAGACGGGTCTCGTTAGTCTAGATATAGAAGACGGTTGTACAGACGGATCCCGTTAGTCTAGATATAGAAGACGGTTGTATAACGAGAGATCTCGTTAGTCTAGATATAGAAAACGGTTGTACAGACGGATCGCGTTAGTCTAGATATAGAAGATGGTTGTACAACGACGTATCTCGTTAGTCTAGATATAGAAGGCGGTTGTACAGACGGATCTCGTTAGTCTAGATATAGAAGACGGTTGTACAGACGGATCTCGTTAGTCTAGATATAGAAGACGGTTGTACAGACGGATCTCGTTAGTCTAGATATTGATGACGTTTGTCCAACGACGTATCTCGTTTGTCTAGGTATAGAAGACGGTTGTACAGACGGATCTCGTTAGTCTAGATATAGAAGACGGTTGTACAGACGGATCTCGTTAGTCTAGATGTAGAAGACGGTTGTACAGACGGATCTCGTTAGTCTTGATATAGAAGATGGTTGTACAACGACGTATCTCGTTCGTCTAGATATAGAAGGCGGTTGTACAGACGGATCTCGTTAGTCTTGATATAGAAGACGGTTGTACAACGACGGATCTCGTTAGTCTAGATATAGAAGACGGTTGTGCAGACGGATCTCGTTAGTCTAGATATAAAAGACGGTTGTACAACGACGGATCTCGTTAGTCTAGATATAGAAGACGGTTGTGCAGACGGATCTCGTTAGTCTAGATATAAAATACGGTTGTACAGACGGATCTCGTTAGTCTAGATATAGAGGACGGTTGTACAGACGGATCTCGTTAGTCTAGATATAGAAGAAGGTTGTACAGACGGGTCTCGTGAGTCTAGATAGAGAAGACGGTTGTACAGACGGATCTCGTTAGTCTAGATATAGAAGACGGTTGTACAGACGGATCTCGTTAGTCTAGATATAGAAGACGGTTGTACAGACGGATCTCGTTAGTCTAGATATAGAAGACGGTTGTACAGACGGATCCCGTTAGTCTAGATATTGAAGACGGTTGTACAGGCGGATCTCGTTAGTCTAGATATAGAAGACGGTTGTATAACGAGAGATCTCGTTAGTCTAGATATAGAAGACGGTTGTACAGACGGATCTCGTTAGTCTAGATATAGAAGACGGTTGTACAGCCGGATCTCGTTAGTCTAGATATAGAAGACGGTTGTACAGACGGATCTCGTTAATATAGATATAGAAGACGGTTGTACAGACGGATCTCGTTAGTCTAGATATAGAAGACGGTTGTACAGACGGATCTCGTTAGTCTAGATATAGAAGACGTTTGTCCAACGACGTATCTCGTTAGTCTAGATATAGAAGACGGTTGTACAGACGGATCTCGTTAGTCTAGATATAGAAGACGGTTGTACAGACGGATCCCGTTAGTCTAGATATAGAAGACGGTTGTACAGACGGATCTCGTTAGTCTAGATATTGATGACGGTTGTACAGACGGGTCTCGTTAGTCTAGATATAGAAGACGGTTGTACAACGACGTATCTCGTTCGTCTAGATATAGAAGGCGGTTGTACAGACGGATCTCGTTAGTCTAGATATAGAAGACGGTTGTACAGACGGATCTCGTTAGTCTAGATACAGAAGACGGTTGTACAGACGGATCCCGTTAGTCTAGATATAGAAGACGGTTGTATAACGAGAGATCTCGTTAGTCTAGATATAGAAGACGATTATACAGACGGATCTCGTTAGTCTAGATACAGAAGACGGTTGTACAGACGGATCCCGTTAGTCTAGATATAGAAGACGGTTGTATAACGAGAGATCTCGTTAGTCTAGATATAGAAGACGATTATACAGACGGATCTCGTTAGTCTAGATATAGAAGACGGTTGTACAGACGGATCTCGTTAGTCTAGATATAGAAGACGGTTGTACAGACGGATCTCGTTAATATAGATATAGAAGACGGTTGTACAGACGGATCTCGTTAGTCTAGATATAGAAGACGGTTGTACAGACGGATCTCGTTAGTCTAGATATAGAAGACGTTTGTCCAACGACGTATCTCGTTAGTCTAGATATAGAAGACGGTTGTACAGACGGATCTCGTTAGTCTAGATATAGAAGACGGTTGTACAGACGGATCCCGTTAGTCTAGATATAGAAGACGGTTGTACAGACGGATCTCGTTAGTCTAGATATTGATGACGGTTGTACAGACGGGTCTCGTTAGTCTAGATATAGAAGACGGTTGTACAACGACGTATCTCGTTCGTCTAGATATAGAAGGCGGTTGTACAGACGGATCTCGTTAGTCTAGATATAGAAGACGGTTGTACAGACGGATCTCGTTAGTCTAGATACAGAAGACGGTTGTACAGACGGATCCCGTTAGTCTAGATATAGAAGACGGTTGTATAACGAGAGATCTCGTTAGTCTAGATATAGAAGACGATTATACAGACGGATCTCGTTAGTCTAGATACAGAAGACGGTTGTACAGACGGATCCCGTTAGTCTAGATATAGAAGACGGTTGTATAACGAGAGATCTCGTTAGTCTAGATATAGAAGACGATTATACAGACGGATCTCGTTAGTCTAGATATAGAAGACGGTTGTACAGACGGATCTCGTTAGTCTAGATATAGAAGACGGTTGTACAGACGGATCTCGTTAGTCTAGATATAGAAGAAGGTTGTACAGACGGATCTCGTTAGTCTAGATATAGAAGAAGGTTGTACAGACGGGTCTCGTGAGTCTAGATAGAGAAGACGGTTGTACAGACGGGTCTCGTTAGTCTAGATACAGAAGACGGTTGTATAGACGGATCTCATTAGTCTAGATATAGAAGACGGTTGTACAGACGGATCTCGTTATTCTAGATATAGAAGACAGTTGTACAGACGGATCCCGTTAGTCTAGATATAGAAGACGGTTGTACAGACGGATCTCGTTAGTCTAGATATAGAAGACGGTTGTACAGACGGATCTCGTTAGTCTAGATATAGAAGACAGTGGTACAGACGGATCTCGTTAGTCTAGATATAGAAGACGATTATACAGACGGATCTCGTTAGTCTAGATATAGAAGACGGTTGTACAGACGGATCTCGTTAGTCTAGATATAGAAGACGGTTGTACAGACGGATGTCGTTAGTCTAGATATAGAAGACAGTGGTACAGACGGATCTCGTTAGTCTAGATATAGAAGACGGTTGTACAGACGGATCCCGTTAGTCTAGATATTGAAGACGGTTGTACAGACGGATCTCGTTAGTCTAGATATAGAAGACGGTTGTATAACGAGAGATCTCGTTAGTCTAGATATAGAAGACGGTTGTACAGACGGATCTCGTTAGTCTAGATATAGAAGACGGTTGTACAGACGGATCTCGTTAGTCTAGATATAGAAGACGGTTGTACAGACGGATCCCGTTAGTCTAGATATAGAAGACGGTTGTACAGACGGATCTCGTTAGTCTAGATATTGATGACGGTTGTACAGACGGGTCTCGTTAGTCTAGATATAGAAGACGGTTGTACAACGACGTATCTCGTTCGTCTAGATATAGAAGGCGGTTGTACAGACGGATCTCGTTAGTCTAGATATAGAAGACGGTTGTACAGACGGATCTCGTTAGTCTAGATATTGAAGACGTTTGTCCAACGACGTACCTCGTTAGTCTAGATATAGAAAACGGTTGTACAGACGGATCTCGTTAGTCTAGATATAGAAGACGGTTGTACAACGACGGATCTCGTTAGTCTAGATATAGAAGACGGTTGTGCAGACGGATCTCGTTAGTCTAGATATAGAAGAAGGTTGTACAGACGGGTCTCGTGAGTCTAGATAGAGAAGACGGTTGTACAGACGGATCTCGTTAGTCTAGATATAGAAGACGGTTGTACAGACGGATCTCGTTAGTCTAGATATAGAAGACGGTTGTACAGACGGATCTCGTTAGTCTAGATATTGAAGACGTTTGTCCAACGACGTACCTCGTTAGTCTAGATATAGAAAACGGTTGTACAGACAGATCTCGTTTGTCTAGATATAGAAGACGGTTGTACAGACGGATCTCGTTAGTCTAGATATAGAAGACGGTTGTACAGACGGATCTCGTTAGTCTAGATATAGAAGAAGGTTGTACAGACGGATCTCGTTAGTCTAGATATTGAAGAAGGTTGTACAGACGGGTCTCGTGAGTCTAGATAGAGAAGACGGTTGTACAGACGGGTCTCGTTAGTCTAGATACAGAAGACGGTTGTATAGACGGATCTCATTAGTCTAGATATAGAAGACGGTTGTACAGACGGATCTCGTTATTCTAGATATAGAAGACAGTTGTACAGACGGATCCCGTTAGTCTAGATATAGAAGACGGTTGTATAACGAGAGATCTCGTTAGTCTAGATATAGAAGACGATTATACAGACGGATCTCGTTAGTCTAGATATAGAAGACGGTTGTACAGACGGATCTCGTTAGTCTAGATATAGAAGACGTTTGTACAGACGGATCTCGTTAGTCTAGATATAGAAGAAGGTTGTACAGACGGATCTCGTTAGTCTAGATATAGAAGAAGGTTGTACAGACGGGTCTCGTGAGTCTAGATAGAGAAGACGGTTGTATAGACGGGTCTCGTTAGTCTAGATACAGAAGACGGTTGTATAGACGGATCTCATTAGTCTAGATATAGAAGACGGTTGTACAGACGGATCTCGTTATTCTAGATATAGAAGACGGTTGTACAGACGGATCTCGTTAGTCTAGATATAGAAGACAGTGGTACAGACGGATCTCGTTAGTCTAGATATAGAAGAAGGTTGTACAGACGGGTCTCGTGAGTCTAGATAGAGAAGACGGTTGTACAGACGGGTCTCGTTAGTCTAGATACAGAAGACGGTTGTATAGACGGATCTCATTAGTCTAGATATAGAAGACGGTTGTACAGACGGATCTCGTTAGTCTAGATATAGAAGACGGTTGTACAACGATGGATCTCGTTAGTCTAGATATAGTGGACGGTTGTACAGACGGATCTCGTTAGTCTAGATATAGAAGAAGGTTGTACAGACGGGTCTCGTGAGTCTAGATAGAGAAGACGGTTGTACAGACGGATCTCGTTAGTCTAGATATAGAAGACGGTTGTACAGACGGATCTCGTTAGTCTAGATATAGAAGACGGTTGTACAGACGGATCTCGTTAGTCTAGATATAGAAGATGGTTGTACAACGACGTATCTCGTTAGTCTAGATATAGAAGACGGTTGTACAGACGGATCTCGTTAGTCTAGATATAGAAGACGGTTGTACAGACGGATCTCGTTAGTCTAGATATTGATGACGTTTGTCCAACGACGTATCTCGTTTGTCTAGGTATAGAAGACGGTTGTACAGACGGATCTCGTTAGTCTAGATATAGAAGACGGTTGTACAGACGGATCTCGTTAGTCTAGATGTAGAAGACGGTTGTACAGACGGATCTCGTTAGTCTAGATATAGAAGATGGTTGTACAACGACGTATCTCGTTCGTCTAGATATAGAAGGCGGTTGTACAGACGGATCTCGTTAGTCTAGATATAGAAGACGGTTGTACAACGACGGATCTCGTTAGTCTAGATATAGAAGACGGTTGTGCAGACGGATCTCGTTAGTCTAGATATAAAATACGGTTGTACAGACGGATCTCGTTAGTCTAGATATAGAGGACGGTTGTACAGACGGATCTCGTTAGTCTAGATATAGAAGAAGGTTGTACAGACGGGTCTCGTGAGTCTAGATATAGAAGACGGTTGTACAGACGGATCTCGTTAGTCTAGATATTGAAGACGTTTGTCCAACGACGTATCTCGTTAGTCTAGATATAGAAGACGGTTGTACAACGAGAGATCTCGTTAGTCTAGATATAGAAGATGGTTGTACAGACGGATCTCGTTAGTCTAGATATAGAAGATGGTTGTACAGACGGATTTCGTTGGTCTAGATATAGAAGACGGTTGTACAGACGGATCTCGTTAGTCTAGATATAGAAGACGGTTGTACAGACGGATCCCGTTAGTCTAGATATTGAAGACGGTTGTACAGCCGGATCTCGTTAGTCTAGATATAGAAGACGGTTGTACAGACGGATCTCGTTAGTCTAGATATAGAAGACGGTTGTACAGACGGATCTCGTTAGTCTAGATATAGAAGACGGTTGTACAGACGGATTTCGTTAGTCTAGATATAGAAGACGTTTGTCCAACGACGTATCTCGTTAGTCTAGATATAGAAGACGGTTGTACAGACGGATCTCGTTAGTCTAGATATAGAAGACGGTTGTACAACGATGGATCTCGTTAGTCTAGATATAGAGGACGGTTGTACAGACGGATCTCGTTAGTCTAGATATAGAAGAAGGTTGTACAGACGGGTCTCGTGAGTCTAGATAGAGAAGACGGTTGTACAGACGGATCTCGTTAGTCTAGATATAGAAGAAGGTTGTACAGACGGATCTCATTAGTCTAGATATAGAAGACGGTTGTACAGACGGATCCCGTTAGTCTAGATATAGAAGACGGTTGTACAGACGGATCTCGTTAGTCTAGATATAGAAGACGGTTGTACAGACGGATCCCGTTAGTCTAGATATTGAAGACGGTTGTACAGACGGATCTCGTTAGTCTAGATATAGAAGACGGTTGTATAACGAGAGATCTCGTTAGTCTAGATATAGAAGACGGTTGTACAGACGGATCTCGTTAGTCTAGATATAGAAGACGGTTGTACAGCCGGATCTCGTTAGTCTAGATATAGAAGACGGTTGTACAGACGGATCTCGTTAATATAGATATAGAAGACGGTTGTACAGACGGATCTCGTTAGTCTAGATATAGAAGACGGTTGTACAGACGGATCTCGTTAGTCTAGATATAGAAGACGTTTGTCCAACGACGTATCTCGTTAGTCTAGATATAGAAGACGGTTGTACAGACGGATCTCGTTAGTCTAGATATAGAAGACGGTTGTACAGACGGATCCCGTTAGTCTAGATATAGAAGACGGTTGTACAGACGGATCTCGTTAGTCTAGATATTGATGACGGTTGTACAGACGGGTCTCGTTAGTCTAGATATAGAAGACGGTTGTACAACGACGTATCTCGTTCGTCTAGATATAGAAGGCGGTTGTACGGACGGATCTCGTTAGTCTAGATATAGAAGACGGTTGTACAGACGGATCTCGTTAGTCTAGATATTGAAGACGTTTGTCCAACGACGTACCTCGTTAGTCTAGATATAGAAAACGGTTGTACAGACGGATCTCGTTAGTCTAGATATAGAAGACGGTTGTACAACGACGGATCTCGTTAGTCTAGATATAGAAGACGGTTGTGCAGACGGATCTCGTTAGTCTAGATATAGAAGAAGGTTGTACAGACGGGTCTCGTGAGTCTAGATAGAGAAGACGGTTGTACAGACGGGTCTCGTTAGTCTAGATACAGAAGACGGTTGTACAGACGGGTCTCGTTAGTCTAGATACAGAAGACGGTTGTATAGACGGATCTCATTAGTCTAGATATAGAAGACGGTTGTACAGACGGATCTCGTTATTCTAGATATAGAAGACGGTTGTACAGACGGATCCCGTTAGTCTAGATATAGAAGACGGTTGTATAACGAGAGATCTCGTTAGTCTAGATATAGAAGACGATTATACAGACGGATCTCGTTAGTCTAGATATAGAAGACGGTTGTACAACGACGTATCTCGTTCGTCTAGATATAGAAGGCGGTTGTACAGACGGATCTCGTTAGTCTAGATATAGAAGACGGTTGTACAGACGGATCTCGTTAGTCTAGATATTGAAGACGTTTGTCCAACGACGTACCTCGTTAGTCTAGATATAGAAAACGGTTGTACAGACGGATCTCGTTAGTCTAGATATAGAAGACGGTTGTACAACGATGGATCTCGTTAGTCTAGATATAGAGGACGGTTGTACAGACGGATCTCGTTAGTCTAGATATAGAAGAAGGTTGTACAGACGGGTCTCGTGAGTCTAGATAGAGAAGACGGTTGTACAGACGGATCTCGTTAGTCTAGATATAGAAGACGGTTGTACAGACGGATCTCGTTAGTCTAGATATAGAAGACGGTTGTACAGACGGATCTCGTTAGTCTAGATATAGAAGACGGTTGTACAACGATGGATCTCGTTAGTCTAGATATAGAGGACGGTTGTACAGACGGATCTCGTTAGTCTAGATATAGAAGAAGGTTGTACAGACGGGTCTCGTGAGTCTAGATAGAGAAGACGGTTGTACAGACGGATCTCGTTAGTCTAGATATAGAAGAAGGTTGTACAGACGGATCTCATTAGTCTAGATATAGAAGACGGTTGTACAGACGGATCCCGTTAGTCTAGATATAGAAGACGGTTGTACAGACGGATCTCGTTAGTCTAGATATAGAAGACGGTTGTACAGACGGATCCCGTTAGTCTAGATATTGAAGACGGTTGTACAGACGGATCTCGTTAGTCTAGATATAGAAGACGGTTGTATAACGAGAGATCTCGTTAGTCTAGATATAGAAGACGGTTGTACAGACGGATCTCGTTAGTCTAGATATAGAAGACGGTTGTACAGCCGGATCTCGTTAGTCTAGATATAGAAGACGGTTGTACAGACGGATCTCGTTAATATAGATATAGAAGACGGTTGTACAGACGGATCTCGTTAGTCTAGATATAGAAGACGGTTGTACAGACGGATCTCGTTAGTCTAGATATAGAAGACGTTTGTCCAACGACGTATCTCGTTAGTCTAGATATAGAAGACGGTTGTACAGACGGATCTCGTTAGTCTAGATATAGAAGACGGTTGTACAGACGGATCCCGTTAGTCTAGATATAGAAGACGGTTGTACAGACGGATCTCGTTAGTCTAGATATTGATGACGGTTGTACAGACGGGTCTCGTTAGTCTAGATATAGAAGACGGTTGTACAACGACGTATCTCGTTCGTCTAGATATAGAAGACGATTATACAGACGGATCTCGTTAGTCTAGATATAGAAGACGGTTGTACAGACGGATCTCGTTAGTCTAGATATAGAAGACGGTTGTATAACGAGAGATCTCGTTAGTCTAGATATAGAAAACGGTTGTACAGACGGATCGCGTTAGTCTAGATATAGAAGATGGTTGTACAACGACGTATCTCGTTAGTCTAGATATAGAAGGCGGTTGTACAGACGGATCTCGTTAGTCTAGATATAGAAGACGGTTGTACAGACGGATCTCGTTAGTCTAGATATAGAAGACGGTTGTACAGACGGATCTCGTTAGTCTAGATATTGATGACGTTTGTCCAACGACGTATCTCGTTTGTCTAGGTATAGAAGACGGTTGTACAGACGGATCTCGTTAGTCTAGATATAGAAGACGGTTGTACAGACGGATCTCGTTAGTCTAGATGTAGAAGACGGTTGTACAGACGGATCTCGTTAGTCTAGATATAGAAGATGGTTGTACAACGACGTATCTCGTTCGTCTAGATATAGAAGGCGGTTGTACAGACGGATCTCGTTAGTCTAGATATAGAAGACGGTTGTACAACGACGGATCTCGTTAGTCTAGATATAGAAGACGGTTGTGCAGACGGATCTCGTTAGTCTAGATATAAAATACGGTTGTACAGACGGATCTCGTTAGTCTAGATATAGAGGACGGTTGTACAGACGGATCTCGTTAGTCTAGATATAGAAGAAGGTTGTACAGACGGGTCTCGTGAGTCTAGATATAGAAGACGGTTGTACAGACGGATCTCGTTAGTCTAGATATTGAAGACGTTTGTCCAACGACGTATCTCGTTAGTCTAGATATAGAAGACGGTTGTACAACGAGAGATCTCGTTAGTCTAGATATAGAAGATGGTTGTACAGACGGATCTCGTTAGTCTAGATATAGAAGATGGTTGTACAGACGGATCTCGTTAGTCTGGATATAGAAGACGGTTGTACAGACGGATCTCGTTAGTCTAGATATAGAAGACGGTTGTACAGACGGATCTCGTTAGTCTAGATATAGAAGACAGTGGTACAGACGGATCTCGTTAGTCTAGATATAGAAGAAGGTTGTACAGACGGGTCTCGTGAGTCTAGATAGAGAAGACGGTTGTACAGACGGGTCTCGTTAGTCTAGATACAGAAGACGGTTGTATAGACGGATCTCATTAGTCTAGATATAGAAGACGGTTGTACAGACGGATCTCGTTATTCTAGATATAGAAGACGGTTGTACAGACGGATCCCGTTAGTCTAGATATAGAAGACGGTTGTATAACGAGAGATCTCGTTAGTCTAGATATAGAAGACGATTATACAGACGGATCTCGTTAGTCTAGATATAGAAGACGGTTGTACAGACGGATCTCGTTAGTCTAGATATAGAAGACGGTTGTACAGACCGATCTCGTTAGTCTAGATATAGAAGAAGGTTGTACAGACGGATCTCGTTAGTCTAGATATAGAAGAAGGTTGTACAGACGGGTCTCGTGAGTCTAGATAGAGAAGACGGTTGTACAGACGGGTCTCGTTAGTCTAGATACAGAAGACGGTTGTATAGACGGATCTCATTAGTCTAGATATAGAAGACGGTTGTACAGACGGATCTCGTTAGTCTAGATATAGAAGAAGGTTGTACAGACGGGTCTCGTGAGTCTAGATAGAGAAGACGGTTGTACAGACGGATCTCGTTAGTCTAGATATAGAAGAAGGTTGTACAGACGGATCTCATTAGTCTAGATATAGAAGACGGTTGTACAGACGGATCCCGTTAGTCTAGATATAGAAGACGGTTGTACAGACGGATCTCGTTAGTCTAGATATAGAAGACGGTTGTACAGACGGATCCCGTTAGTCTAGATATTGAAGACGGTTGTACAGACGGATCTCGTTAGTCTAGATATAGAAGACGGTTGTATAACGAGAGATCTCGTTAGTCTAGATATAGAAGACGGTTGTACAGACGGATCTCGTTAGTCTAGATATAGAAGACGGTTGTACAGCCGGATCTCGTTAGTCTAGATATAGAAGACGGTTGTACAGACGGATCTCGTTAATATAGATATAGAAGACGGTTGTACAGACGGATCTCGTTAGTCTAGATATAGAAGACGGTTGTACAGACGGATCTCGTTAGTCTAGATATAGAAGACGTTTGTCCAACGACGTATCTCGTTAGTCTAGATATAGAAGACGGTTGTACAGACGGATCTCGTTAGTCTAGATATAGAAGACGGTTGTACAGACGGATCCCGTTAGTCTAGATATAGAAGACGGTTGTACAGACGGATCTCGTTAGTCTAGATATTGATGACGGTTGTACAGACGGGTCTCGTTAGTCTAGATATAGAAGACGGTTGTACAACGACGTATCTCGTTCGTCTAGATATAGAAGACGATTATACAGACGGATCTCGTTAGTCTAGATATAGAAGACGGTTGTACAGACGGATCTCGTTAGTCTAGATATAGAAGACGGTTGTATAACGAGAGATCTCGTTAGTCTAGATATAGAAAACGGTTGTACAGACGGATCGCGTTAGTCTAGATATAGAAGATGGTTGTACAACGACGTATCTCGTTAGTCTAGATATAGAAGGCGGTTGTACAGACGGATCTCGTTAGTCTAGATATAGAAGACGGTTGTACAGACGGATCTCGTTAGTCTAGATATAGAAGACGGTTGTACAGACGGATCTCGTTAGTCTAGATATTGATGACGTTTGTCCAACGACGTATCTCGTTTGTCTAGGTATAGAAGACGGTTGTACAGACGGATCTCGTTAGTCTAGATATAGAAGACGGTTGTACAGACGGATCTCGTTAGTCTAGATGTAGAAGACGGTTGTACAGACGGATCTCGTTAGTCTAGATATAGAAGATGGTTGTACAACGACGTATCTCGTTCGTCTAGATATAGAAGGCGGTTGTACAGACGGATCTCGTTAGTCTAGATATAGAAGACGGTTGTACAACGACGGATCTCGTTAGTCTAGATATAGAAGACGGTTGTGCAGACGGATCTCGTTAGTCTAGATATAAAATACGGTTGTACAGACGGATCTCGTTAGTCTAGATATAGAGGACGGTTGTACAGACGGATCTCGTTAGTCTAGATATAGAAGACGGTTGTACAACGATGGATCTCGTTAGTCTAGATATAGAGGACGGTTGTACAGACGGATCTCGTTAGTCTAGATATAGAAGAAGGTTGTACAGACGGGTCTCGTGAGTCTAGATAGAGAAGACGGTTGTACAGACGGATCTCGTTAGTCTAGATATAGAAGACGGTTGTACAGACGGATCTCGTTAGTCTAGATATAGAAGACGGTTGTACAGACGGATCTCGTTAGTCTAGATATAGAAGACGGTTGTACAACGATGGATCTCGTTAGTCTAGATATAGAGGACGGTTGTACAGACGGATCTCGTTAGTCTAGATATAGAAGAAGGTTGTACAGACGGGTCTCGTGAGTCTAGATAGAGAAGACGGTTGTACAGACGGATCTCGTTAGTCTAGATATAGAAGAAGGTTGTACAGACGGATCTCATTAGTCTAGATATAGAAGACGGTTGTACAGACGGATCCCGTTAGTCTAGATATAGAAGACGGTTGTACAGACGGATCTCGTTAGTCTAGATATAGAAGACGGTTGTACAGACGGATCCCGTTAGTCTAGATATTGAAGACGGTTGTACAGACGGATCTCGTTAGTCTAGATATAGAAGACGGTTGTATAACGAGAGATCTCGTTAGTCTAGATATAGAAGACGGTTGTACAGACGGATCTCGTTAGTCTAGATATAGAAGACGGTTGTACAGCCGGATCTCGTTAGTCTAGATATAGAAGACGGTTGTACAGACGGATCTCGTTAATATAGATATAGAAGACGGTTGTACAGACGGATCTCGTTAGTCTAGATATAGAAGACGGTTGTACAGACGGATCTCGTTAGTCTAGATATAGAAGACGTTTGTCCAACGACGTATCTCGTTAGTCTAGATATAGAAGACGGTTGTACAGACGGATCTCGTTAGTCTAGATATAGAAGACGGTTGTACAGACGGATCCCGTTAGTCTAGATATAGAAGACGGTTGTACAGACGGATCTCGTTAGTCTAGATATTGATGACGGTTGTACAGACGGGTCTCGTTAGTCTAGATATAGAAGACGGTTGTACAACGACGTATCTCGTTCGTCTAGATATAGAAGACGATTATACAGACGGATCTCGTTAGTCTAGATATAGAAGACGGTTGTACAGACGGATCTCGTTAGTCTAGATATAGAAGACGGTTGTATAACGAGAGATCTCGTTAGTCTAGATATAGAAAACGGTTGTACAGACGGATCGCGTTAGTCTAGATATAGAAGATGGTTGTACAACGACGTATCTCGTTAGTCTAGATATAGAAGGCGGTTGTACAGACGGATCTCGTTAGTCTAGATATAGAAGACGGTTGTACAGACGGATCTCGTTAGTCTAGATATAGAAGACGGTTGTACAGACGGATCTCGTTAGTCTAGATATTGATGACGTTTGTCCAACGACGTATCTCGTTTGTCTAGGTATAGAAGACGGTTGTACAGACGGATCTCGTTAGTCTAGATATAGAAGACGGTTGTACAGACGGATCTCGTTAGTCTAGATGTAGAAGACGGTTGTACAGACGGATCTCGTTAGTCTAGATATAGAAGATGGTTGTACAACGACGTATCTCGTTCGTCTAGATATAGAAGGCGGTTGTACAGACGGATCTCGTTAGTCTAGATATAGAAGACGGTTGTACAACGACGGATCTCGTTAGTCTAGATATAGAAGACGGTTGTGCAGACGGATCTCGTTAGTCTAGATATAAAATACGGTTGTACAGACGGATCTCGTTAGTCTAGATATAGAGGACGGTTGTACAGACGGATCTCGTTAGTCTAGATATAGAAGAAGGTTGTACAGACGGGTCTCGTGAGTCTAGATATAGAAGACGGTTGTACAGACGGATCTCGTTAGTCTAGATATTGAAGACGTTTGTCCAACGACGTATCTCGTTAGTCTAGATATAGAAGACGGTTGTACAACGAGAGATCTCGTTAGTCTAGATATAGAAGATGGTTGTACAGACGGATCTCGTTAGTCTAGATATAGAAGATGGTTGTACAGACGGATCTCGTTAGTCTGGATATAGAAGACGGTTGTACAGACGGATCTCGTTAGTCTAGATATAGAAGACGGTTGTACAGACGGATCTCGTTAGTCTAGATATAGAAGACAGTGGTACAGACGGATCTCGTTAGTCTAGATATAGAAGAAGGTTGTACAGACGGGTCTCGTGAGTCTAGATAGAGAAGACGGTTGTACAGACGGGTCTCGTTAGTCTAGATACAGAAGACGGTTGTATAGACGGATCTCATTAGTCTAGATATAGAAGACGGTTGTACAGACGGATCTCGTTATTCTAGATATAGAAGACGGTTGTACAGACGGATCCCGTTAGTCTAGATATAGAAGACGGTTGTATAACGAGAGATCTCGTTAGTCTAGATATAGAAGACGATTATACAGACGGATCTCGTTAGTCTAGATATAGAAGACGGTTGTACAGACGGATCTCGTTAGTCTAGATATAGAAGACGGTTGTACAGACCGATCTCGTTAGTCTAGATATAGAAGAAGGTTGTACAGACGGATCTCGTTAGTCTAGATATAGAAGAAGGTTGTACAGACGGGTCTCGTGAGTCTAGATAGAGAAGACGGTTGTACAGACGGGTCTCGTTAGTCTAGATACAGAAGACGGTTGTATAGACGGATCTCATTAGTCTAGATATAGAAGACGGTTGTACAGACGGATCTCGTTATTCTAGATATAGAAGACGGTTGTACAGACGGATCCCGTTAGTCTAGATATAGAAGACGGTTGTATAACGAGAGATCTCGTTAGTCTAGATATAGAAGACGATTATACAGACGGATCTCGTTAGTCTAGATATAGAAGACGGTTGTACAGACGGGTCTCGTTAGTCTAGATATAGAAGACGGTTGTACAGACGGATCTCGTTAGTCTAGATATAGAAGAAGGTTGTACAGACGGATCTCGTTAGTCTAGATATAGAGGACGGTTGTACAGACGGATCTCGTTAGTCTAGATATAGAAGAAGGTTGTACAGACGGGTCTCGTTAGTCTAGATATAGAAGACGGTTGTACAGACGGATCCCGTTAGTCTAGATATAGAAGACGGTTGTATAACGAGAGATCTCGTTAGTCTAGATATAGAAAACGATTGTACAGACGGATCGCGTTAGTCTAGATATAGAAGATGGTTGTACAACGACGTATCTCGTTAGTCTAGATATAGAAGGCGGTTGTACAGACGGATCTCGTTAGTCTAGATATAGAAGACGGTTGTACAGACGGATCTCGTTAGTCTAGATATAGAAGACGGTTGTACAGACGGATCTCGTTAGTCTAGATATTGATGACGTTTGTCCAACGACGTATCTCGTTTGTCTAGGTATAGAAGACGGTTGTACAGACGGATCTCGTTAGTCTAGATATAGAAGACGGTTGTACAGACGGGTCTCGTTAGTCTAGATATAGAAGACGGTTGTACAACGACGTATCTCGTTCGTCTAGATATAGAAGGCGGTTGTACAGACGGATCTCGTTAGTCTAGATATAGAAGACGGTTGTACAGACGGATCTCGTTAGTCTAGATATTGAAGACGTTTGTCCAACGACGTACCTCGTTAGTCTAGATATAGAAAACGGTTGTACAGACGGATCTCGTTAGTCTAGATATAGAAGACGGTTGTACAACGATGGATCTCGTTAGTCTAGATATAGAGGACGGTTGTACAGACGGATCTCGTTAGTCTAGATATAGAAGAAGGTTGTACAGACGGGTCTCGTGAGTCTAGATAGAGAAGACGGTTGTACAGACGGATCTCGTTAGTCTAGATATAGAAGACGGTTGTACAGACGGATCTCGTTAGTCTAGATATAGAAGACGGTTGTACAGACGGATCTCGTTAGTCTAGATATAGAAGACGGTTGTACAACGATGGATCTCGTTAGTCTAGATATAGAGGACGGTTGTACAGACGGATCTCGTTAGTCTAGATATAGAAGAAGGTTGTACAGACGGGTCTCGTGAGTCTAGATAGAGAAGACGGTTGTACAGACGGATCTCGTTAGTCTAGATATAAAAGAAGGTTGTACAGACGGATCTCATTAGTCTAGATATAGAAGACGGTTGTACAGACGGATCCCGTTAGTCTAGATATAGAAGACGGTTGTACAGACGGATCTCGTTAGTCTAGATATAGAAGACGGTTGTACAGACGGATCCCGTTAGTCTAGATATTGAAGACGGTTGTACAGACGGATCTCGTTAGTCTAGATATAGAAGACGGTTGTATAACGAGAGATCTCGTTAGTCTAGATATAGAAGACGGTTGTACAGACGGATCTCGTTAGTCTAGATATAGAAGACGGTTGTACAGCCGGATCTCGTTAGTCTAGATATAGAAGACGGTTGTACAGACGGATCTCGTTAATATAGATATAGAAGACGGTTGTACAGACGGATCTCGTTAGTCTAGATATAGAAGACGGTTGTACAGACGGATCTCGTTAGTCTAGATATAGAAGACGTTTGTCCAACGACGTATCTCGTTAGTCTAGATATAGAAGACGGTTGTACAGACGGATCTCGTTAGTCTAGATATAGAAGACGGTTGTACAGACGGATCCCGTTAGTCTAGATATAGAAGACGGTTGTACAGACGGATCTCGTTAGTCTAGATATTGATGACGGTTGTACAGACGGGTCTCGTTAGTCTAGATATAGAAGACGGTTGTACAACGACGTATCTCGTTCGTCTAGATATAGAAGACGATTATACAGACGGATCTCGTTAGTCTAGATATAGAAGACGGTTGTACAGACGGATCTCGTTAGTCTAGTTATAGAAGACGGTTGTACAGACGGATCTCGTTAGTCTAGATATAGAAGAAGGTTGTACAGACGGATCTCGTTAGTCTAGATATAGAGGACGGTTGTACAGACGGATCTCGTTAGTCTAGATATAGAAGAAGGTTGTACAGACGGGTCTCGTTAGTCTAGATATAGAAGACGGTTGTACAGACGGATCCCGTTAGTCTAGATATAGAAGACGGTTGTATAACGAGAGATCTCGTTAGTCTAGATATAGAAAACGGTTGTACAGACGGATCGCGTTAGTCTAGATATAGAAGATGGTTGTACAACGACGTATCTCGTTAGTCTAGATATAGAAGGCGGTTGTACAGACGGATCTCGTTAGTCTAGATATAGAAGACGGTTGTACAGACGGATCTCGTTAGTCTAGATATAGAAGACGGTTGTACAGACGGATCTCGTTAGTCTAGATATTGATGACGTTTGTCCAACGACGTATCTCGTTTGTCTAGGTATAGAAGACGGTTGTACAGACGGATCTCGTTAGTCTAGATATAGAAGACGGTTGTACAACGACGGATCTCGTTAGTCTAGATATAGAAGACGGTTGTGCAGACGGATCTCGTTAGTCTAGATATAAAATACGGTTGTACAGACGGATCTCGTTAGTCTAGATATAGAGGACGGTTGTACAGACGGATCTCGTTAGTCTAGATATAGAAGAAGGTTGTACAGACGGGTCTCGTGAGTCTAGATATAGAAGACGGTTGTACAGACGGATCTCGTTAGTCTAGATATTGAAGACGTTTGTCCAACGACGTATCTCGTTAGTCTAGATATAGAAGACGGTTGTACAACGAGAGATCTCGTTAGTCTAGATATAGAAGATGGTTGTACAGACGGATCTCGTTAGTCTAGATATAGAAGATGGTTGTACAGACGGATTTCGTTGGTCTAGATATAGAAGACGGTTGTACAGACGGATCTCGTTAGTCTAGATATAGAAGACGGTTGTACAGACGGATCCCGTTAGTCTAGATATTGAAGACGGTTGTACAGCCGGATCTCGTTAGTCTAGATATAGAAGACGGTTGTACAGACGGATCTCGTTAGTCTAGATATAGAAGACGGTTGTACAGACGGATCTCGTTAGTCTAGATATAGAAGACGGTTGTACAGACAGATCCCGTTAGTCTAGATATAGAAGACGGTTGTACAGACGGATCTCGTTAGTCTAGATATTGATGACGGTTGTACAGACGGGTCTCGTTAGTCTAGATATAGAAGACGGTTGTACAACGACGTATCTCGTTCGTCTAGATATAGAAGACGATTATACAGACGGATCTCCTTAGTCTAGATATAGAAGACGGTTGTACAGACGGATCTCGTTAGTCTAGATATAGAAGACGGTTGTACAGACGGATCTCGTTAGTCTAGATATAGAAGAAGGTTGTACAGACGGATCTCGTTAGTCTAGATATAGAGGACGGTTGTACAGACGGATCTCGTTAGTCTAGATATAGAAGAAGGTTGTACAGACGGGTCTCGTTAGTCTAGATATAGAAGACGGTTGTACAGACGGATCCCGTTAGTCTAGATATAGAAGACGGTTGTATAACGAGAGATCTCGTTAGTCTAGATATAGAAGACGGTTGTACAGACGGATCTCGTTAGTCTAGATATAGAAGACGTTTGTCCAACGACGTATCTCGTTAGTCTAGATATAGAAGACGGTTGTACAGACGGATCTCGTTAGTCTAGATATAGAAGACGGTTGTACAGACGGATCCCGTTAGTCTAGATATAGAAGACGGTTGTACAGACGGATCTCGTTAGTCTAGATATTGATGACGGTTGTACAGACGGGTCTCGTTAGTCTAGATATAGAAGACGGTTGTACAACGACGTATCTCGTTCGTCTAGATATAGAAGGCGGTTGTACGGACGGATCTCGTTAGTCTAGATATAGAAGACGGTTGTACAGACGGATCTCGTTAGTCTAGATAATGAAGACGTTTGTCCAACGACGTACCTCGTTAGTCTAGATATAGAAAACGGTTGTACAGACGGATCTCGTTAGTCTAGATATAGAAGACGGTTGTACAACGACGGATCTCGTTAGTCTAGATATAGAAGACGGTTGTGCAGACGGATCTCGTTAGTCTAGATATAGAAGAAGGTTGTACAGACGGGTCTCGTGAGTCTAGATAGAGAAGACGGTTGTACAGACGGATCTCGTTAGTCTAGATATAGAAGACGGTTGTACAGACGGATCTCGTTAGTCTAGATATAGAAGACGGTTGTACAGACGGATCTCGTTAGTCTAGATATTGAAGACGTTTGTCCAACGACGTACCTCGTTAGTCTAGATATAGAAAACGGTTGTACAGACAGATCTCGTTAGTCTAGATATAGAAGACGGTTGTACAGACGGATCTCGTTAGTCTAGATATAGAAGACGGTTGTACAGACGGATCTCGTTAGTCTAGATATAGAAGAAGGTTGTACAGACGGATCTCGTTAGTCTAGATATTGAAGAAGGTTGTACAGACGGGTCTCGTGAGTCTAGATAGAGAAGACGGTTGTACAGACGGGTCTCGTTAGTCTAGATACAGAAGACGGTTGTATAGACGGATCTCATTAGTCTAGATATAGAAGACGGTTGTACAGACGGATCTCGTTATTCTAGATATAGAAGACAGTTGTACAGACGGATCCCGTTAGTCTAGATATAGAAGACGGTTGTATAACGAGAGATCTCGTTAGTCTAGATATAGAAGACGATTATACAGACGGATCTCGTTAGTCTAGATATAGAAGACGGTTGTACAGACGGATCTCGTTAGTCTAGATATAGAAGACGGTTGTACAGACGGATCTCGTTAGTCTAGATATAGAAGAAGGTTGTACAGACGGATCTCGTTAGTCTAGATATAGAAGAAGGTTGTACAGACGGGTCTCGTGAGTCTAGATAGAGAAGACGGTTGTATAGACGGGTCTCGTTAGTCTAGATACAGAAGACGGTTGTATAGACGGATCTCATTAGTCTAGATATAGAAGACGGTTGTACAGACGGATCTCGTTATTCTAGATATAGAAGACGGTTGTACAGACGGATCCAGTTAGTCTAGATATAGAAGACGGTTGTATAACGAGAGATCTCGTTAGTCTAGATATAGAAGACGATTATACAGACGGATCTCGTTAGTCTAGATGTAGAAGACGGTTGTACAGACGGATCTCGTTAGTCTAAATATAGAAGACGGTTGTACAGACGGATCTCGTTAGTCTAGATATAGAAGACAGTGGTACAGACGGATCTCGTTAGTCTAGATATAGAAGAAGGTTGTACAGACGGGTCTCGTGAGTCTAGATAGAGAAGACGGTTGTACAGACGGGTCTCGTTAGTCTAGATACAGAAGACGGTTGTATAGACGGATCTCATTAGTCTAGATATAGAAGACGGTTGTACAGACGGATCTCGTTATTCTAGATATAGAAGACGGTTGTACAGACGGATCCCGTTAGTCTAGATATAGAAGACGGTTGTATAACGAGAGATCTCGTTAGTCTAGATATAGAAGACGATTATACAGACGGATCTCGTTAGTCTAGATATAGAAGACGGTTGTACAGACGGATCTCGTTAGTCTAGATATAGAAGACGGTTGTACAGACGGATCTCGTTAGTCTAGATATAGAAGAAGGTTGTACAGACGGATCTCGTTAGTCTAGATATAGAAGAAGGTTGTACAGACGGGTCTCGTGAGTCTAGATAGAGAAGACGGTTGTACAGACGGGTCTCGTTAGTCTAGATACAGAAGACGGTTGTATAGACGGATCTCATTAGTCTAGATATAGAAGACGGTTGTACAGACGGATCTCGTTATTCTAGATATAGAAGACGGTTGTACAGACGGATCCCGTTAGTCTAGATATAGAAGACGGTTGTATAACGAGAGATCTCGTTAGTCTAGATATAGAAGACGATTATACAGACGGATCTCGTTAGTCTAGATATAGAAGACGGTTGTACAGACGGATCTCGTTAGTCTAGATATAGAAGACGGTTGTACAGACGGATCTCGTTAGTCTAGATATAGAAGAAGGTTGTACAGACGGATCTCGTTAGTCTAGATATAGAGGACGGTTGTACAGACGGATCTCGTTAGTCTAGATATAGAAGAAGGTTGTACAGACGGGTCTCGTTAGTCTAGATATAGAAGACGGTTGTACAGACGGATCTCGTTATTCTAGATATAGAAGACGGTTGTACAGACGGATCCCGTTAGTCTAGATATAGAAGACGGTTGTATAACGAGAGATCTCGTTAGTCTAGATATAGAAGACGATTATACAGACGGATCTCGTTAGTCTAGATATAGAAGACGGTTGTACAGACGGATCTCGTTAGTCTAGATATAGAAGACGGTTGTACAGACGGATCTCGTTAGTCTAGATATAGAAGAAGGTTGTACAGACGGATCTCGTTAGTCTAGATATAGAAGAAGGTTGTACAGACGGGTCTCGTGAGTCTAGATAGAGAAGACGGTTGTACAGACGGGTCTCGTTAGTCTAGATATAGAAGACGGTTGTACAGACGGATCTCGTTAGTCTAGATATAGAAGACGGTTGTACAGACGGATCTCGTTAGTCTAGATATAGAAGAAGGTTGTACAGACGGATCTCGTTAGTCTAGATATAGAGGACGGTTGTACAAACGGATCTCGTTAGTCTAGATATAGAAGAAGGTTGTACAGACGGGTCTCGTTAGTCTAGATATAGAAGACGGTTGTACAGACGGATCCCGTTAGTCTAGATATAGAAGACGGTTGTATAACGAGAGATCTCGTTAGTCTAGATATAGAAAACGGTTGTACAGACGGATCGCGTTAGTCTAGATATAGAAGATGGTTGTACAACGACGTATCTCGTTAGTCTAGATATAGAAGGCGGTTGTACAGACGGATCTCGTTAGTCTAGATATAGAAGACGGTTGTACAGACGGATCTCGTTAGTCTAGATATAGAAGACGGTTGTACAGACGGATCTCGTTAGTCTAGATATTGATGACGTTTGTCCAACGACGTATCTCGTTTGTCTAGGTATAGAAGACGGTTGTACAGACGGATCTCGTTAGTCTAGATATAGAAGACGGTTGTACAGACGGATCTCGTTAGTCTAGATGTAGAAGACGGTTGTACAGACGGATCTCGTTAGTCTTGATATAGAAGATGGTTGTACAACGACGTATCTCGTTCGTCTAGATATAGAAGGCGGTTGTACAGACGGATCTCGTTAGTCTAGATATAGAAGACGGTTGTACAACGACGGATCTCGTTAGTCTAGATATAGAAGACGGTTGTGCAGACGGATCTCGTTAGTCTAGATATAAAAGACGGTTGTACAACGACGGATCTCGTTAGTCTAGATATAGAAGACGGTTGTGCAGACGGATCTCGTTAGTCTAGATATAAAATACGGTTGTACAGACGGATCTCGTTAGTCTAGATATAGAGGACGGTTGTACAGACGGATCTCGTTAGTCTAGATATAGAAGAAGGTTGTACAGACGGGTCTCGTGAGTCTAGATAGAGAAGACGGTTGTACAGACGGATCTCGTTAGTCTAGATATAGAAGACGGTTGTACAGACGGATCTCGTTAGTCTAGATATAGAAGACGGTTGTACAGACGGATCTCGTTAGTCTAGATATAGAAGACGGTTGTACAGACGGATCCCGTTAGTCTAGATATTGAAGACGGTTGTACAACGACGTATCTCGTTAGTCTAGATATAGAAGGCGGTTGTACAGACGGATCTCGTTAGTCTAGATATAGAAGACGGTTGTACAGACGGATCTCGTTAGTCTAGATATAGAAGACGGTTGTACAGACGGATCTCGTTAGTCTAGATATTGATGACGTTTGTCCAACGACGTATCTCGTTTGTCTAGGTATAGAAGACGGTTGTACAGACGGATCTCGTTAGTCTAGATATAGAAGACGGTTGTACAGACGGATCTCGTTAGTCTAGATGTAGAAGACGGTTGTACAGACGGATCTCGTTAGTCTAGATATAGAAGATGGTTGTACAACGACGTATCTCGTTCGTCTAGATATAGAAGGCGGTTGTACAGACGGATCTCGTTAGTCTAGATATAGAAGACGGTTGTACAACGACGGATCTCGTTAGTCTAGATATAGAAGACGGTTGTGCAGACGGATCTCGTTAGTCTAGATATAAAATACGGTTGTACAGACGGATCTCGTTAGTCTAGATATAGAGGACGGTTGTACAGACGGATCTCGTTAGTCTAGATATAGAAGAAGGTTGTACAGACGGGTCTCGTGAGTCTAGATATAGAAGACGGTTGTACAGACGGATCTCGTTAGTCTAGATATTGAAGACGTTTGTCCAACGACGTATCTCGTTAGTCTAGATATAGAAGACGGTTGTACAACGAGAGATCTCGTTAGTCTAGATATAGAAGATGGTTGTACAGACGGATCTCGTTAGTCTAGATATAGAAGATGGTTGTACAGACGGATTTCGTTGGTCTAGATATAGAAGACGGTTGTACAGACGGATCTCGTTAGTCTAGATATAGAAGACGGTTGTACAGACGGATCCCGTTAGTCTAGATATTGAAGACGGTTGTACAGCCGGATCTCGTTAGTCTAGATATAGAAGACGGTTGTACAGACGGATCTCGTTAGTCTAGATATAGAAGACGGTTGTACAGACGGATCTCGTTAGTCTAGATATAGAAGACGGTTGTACAGACGGATTTCGTTAGTCTAGATATAGAAGACGTTTGTCCAACGACGTATCTCGTTAGTCTAGATATAGAAGACGGTTGTACAGACGGATCTCGTTAGTCTAGATATAGAAGACGGTTGTACAACGATGGATCTCGTTAGTCTAGATATAGAGGACGGTTGTACAGACGGATCTCGTTAGTCTAGATATAGAAGAAGGTTGTACAGACGGGTCTCGTGAGTCTAGATAGAGAAGACGGTTGTACAGACGGATCTCGTTAGTCTAGATATAGAAGAAGGTTGTACAGACGGATCTCATTAGTCTAGATATAGAAGACGGTTGTACAGACGGATCCCGTTAGTCTAGATATAGAAGACGGTTGTACAGACGGATCTCGTTAGTCTAGATATAGAAGACGGTTGTACAGACGGATCCCGTTAGTCTAGATATTGAAGACGGTTGTACAGACGGATCTCGTTAGTCTAGATATAGAAGACGGTTGTATAACGAGAGATCTCGTTAGTCTAGATATAGAAGACGGTTGTACAGACGGATCTCGTTAGTCTAGATATAGAAGACGGTTGTACAGCCGGATCTCGTTAGTCTAGATATAGAAGACGGTTGTACAGACGGATCTCGTTAATATAGATATAGAAGACGGTTGTACAGACGGATCTCGTTAGTCTAGATATAGAAGACGGTTGTACAGACGGATCTCGTTAGTCTAGATATAGAAGACGTTTGTCCAACGACGTATCTCGTTAGTCTAGATATAGAAGACGGTTGTACAGACGGATCTCGTTAGTCTAGATATAGAAGACGGTTGTACAGACGGATCCCGTTAGTCTAGATATAGAAGACGGTTGTACAGACGGATCTCGTTAGTCTAGATATTGATGACGGTTGTACAGACGGGTCTCGTTAGTCTAGATATAGAAGACGGTTGTACAACGACGTATCTCGTTCGTCTAGATATAGAAGACGGTTGTACAGACGGATCCCGTTAGTCTAGATATAGAAGACGGTTGTATAACGAGAGATCTCGTTAGTCTAGATATAGAAGACGATTATACAGACGGATCTCGTTAGTCTAGATATAGAAGACGGTTGTACAGACGGATCTCGTTAGTCTAGATATAGAAGACGGTTGTACAGACGGATCTCGTTAGTCTAGATATAGAAGAAGGTTGTACAGACGGATCTCGTTAGTCTAGATATAGAAGAAGGTTGTACAGACGGGTCTCGTGAGTCTAGATAGAGAAGACGGTTGTACAGACGGGTCTCGTTAGTCTAGATATAGAAGACGGTTGTACAGACGGATCTCGTTAGTCTAGATATAGAAGACGGTTGTACAGACGGATCTCGTTAGTCTAGATATAGAAGAAGGTTGTACAGACGGATCTCGTTAGTCTAGATATAGAGGACGGTTGTACAAACGGATCTCGTTAGTCTAGATATAGAAGAAGGTTGTACAGACGGGTCTCGTTAGTCTAGATATAGAAGACGGTTGTACAGACGGATCCCGTTAGTCTAGATATAGAAGACGGTTGTATAACGAGAGATCTCGTTAGTCTAGATATAGAAAACGGTTGTACAGACGGATCGCGTTAGTCTAGATATAGAAGATGGTTGTACAACGACGTATCTCGTTAGTCTAGATATAGAAGGCGGTTGTACAGACGGATCTCGTTAGTCTAGATATAGAAGACGGTTGTACAGACGGATCTCGTTAGTCTAGATATAGAAGACGGTTGTACAGACGGATCTCGTTAGTCTAGATATTGATGACGTTTGTCCAACGACGTATCTCGTTTGTCTAGGTATAGAAGACGGTTGTACAGACGGATCTCGTTAGTCTAGATATAGAAGACGGTTGTACAGACGGATCTCGTTAGTCTAGATGTAGAAGACGGTTGTACAGACGGATCTCGTTAGTCTTGATATAGAAGATGGTTGTACAACGACGTATCTCGTTCGTCTAGATATAGAAGGCGGTTGTACAGACGGATCTCGTTAGTCTAGATATAGAAGACGGTTGTACAACGACGGATCTCGTTAGTCTAGATATAGAAGACGGTTGTGCAGACGGATCTCGTTAGTCTAGATATAAAAGACGGTTGTACAACGACGGATCTCGTTAGTCTAGATATAGAAGACGGTTGTGCAGACGGATCTCGTTAGTCTAGATATAAAATACGGTTGTACAGACGGATCTCGTTAGTCTAGATATAGAGGACGGTTGTACAGACGGATCTCGTTAGTCTAGATATAGAAGAAGGTTGTACAGACGGGTCTCGTGAGTCTAGATAGAGAAGACGGTTGTACAGACGGATCTCGTTAGTCTAGATATAGAAGACGGTTGTACAGACGGATCTCGTTAGTCTAGATATAGAAGACGGTTGTACAGACGGATCTCGTTAGTCTAGATATAGAAGACGGTTGTACAGACGGATCCCGTTAGTCTAGATATTGAAGACGGTTGTACAACGACGTATCTCGTTAGTCTAGATATAGAAGGCGGTTGTACAGACGGATCTCGTTAGTCTAGATATAGAAGACGGTTGTACAGACGGATCTCGTTAGTCTAGATATAGAAGACGGTTGTACAGACGGATCTCGTTAGTCTAGATATTGATGACGTTTGTCCAACGACGTATCTCGTTTGTCTAGGTATAGAAGACGGTTGTACAGACGGATCTCGTTAGTCTAGATATAGAAGACGGTTGTACAGACGGATCTCGTTAGTCTAGATGTAGAAGACGGTTGTACAGACGGATCTCGTTAGTCTAGATATAGAAGATGGTTGTACAACGACGTATCTCGTTCGTCTAGATATAGAAGGCGGTTGTACAGACGGATCTCGTTAGTCTAGATATAGAAGACGGTTGTACAACGACGGATCTCGTTAGTCTAGATATAGAAGACGGTTGTGCAGACGGATCTCGTTAGTCTAGATATAAAATACGGTTGTACAGACGGATCTCGTTAGTCTAGATATAGAGGACGGTTGTACAGACGGATCTCGTTAGTCTAGATATAGAAGAAGGTTGTACAGACGGGTCTCGTGAGTCTAGATATAGAAGACGGTTGTACAGACGGATCTCGTTAGTCTAGATATTGAAGACGTTTGTCCAACGACGTATCTCGTTAGTCTAGATATAGAAGACGGTTGTACAACGAGAGATCTCGTTAGTCTAGATATAGAAGATGGTTGTACAGACGGATCTCGTTAGTCTAGATATAGAAGATGGTTGTACAGACGGATTTCGTTGGTCTAGATATAGAAGACGGTTGTACAGACGGATCTCGTTAGTCTAGATATAGAAGACGGTTGTACAGACGGATCCCGTTAGTCTAGATATTGAAGACGGTTGTACAGCCGGATCTCGTTAGTCTAGATATAGAAGACGGTTGTACAGACGGATCTCGTTAGTCTAGATATAGAAGACGGTTGTACAGACGGATCTCGTTAGTCTAGATATAGAAGACGGTTGTACAGACGGATTTCGTTAGTCTAGATATAGAAGACGTTTGTCCAACGACGTATCTCGTTAGTCTAGATATAGAAGACGGTTGTACAGACGGATCTCGTTAGTCTAGATATAGAAGACGGTTGTACAACGATGGATCTCGTTAGTCTAGATATAGAGGACGGTTGTACAGACGGATCTCGTTAGTCTAGATATAGAAGAAGGTTGTACAGACGGGTCTCGTGAGTCTAGATAGAGAAGACGGTTGTACAGACGGATCTCGTTAGTCTAGATATAGAAGAAGGTTGTACAGACGGATCTCATTAGTCTAGATATAGAAGACGGTTGTACAGACGGATCCCGTTAGTCTAGATATAGAAGACGGTTGTACAGACGGATCTCGTTAGTCTAGATATAGAAGACGGTTGTACAGACGGATCCCGTTAGTCTAGATATTGAAGACGGTTGTACAGACGGATCTCGTTAGTCTAGATATAGAAGACGGTTGTATAACGAGAGATCTCGTTAGTCTAGATATAGAAGACGGTTGTACAGACGGATCTCGTTAGTCTAGATATAGAAGACGGTTGTACAGCCGGATCTCGTTAGTCTAGATATAGAAGACGGTTGTACAGACGGATCTCGTTAATATAGATATAGAAGACGGTTGTACAGACGGATCTCGTTAGTCTAGATATAGAAGACGGTTGTACAGACGGATCTCGTTAGTCTAGATATAGAAGACGTTTGTCCAACGACGTATCTCGTTAGTCTAGATATAGAAGACGGTTGTACAGACGGATCTCGTTAGTCTAGATATAGAAGACGGTTGTACAGACGGATCCCGTTAGTCTAGATATAGAAGACGGTTGTACAGACGGATCTCGTTAGTCTAGATATTGATGACGGTTGTACAGACGGGTCTCGTTAGTCTAGATATAGAAGACGGTTGTACAACGACGTATCTCGTTCGTCTAGATATAGAAGGCGGTTGTACGGACGGATCTCGTTAGTCTAGATATAGAAGACGGTTGTACAGACGGATCTCGTTAGTCTAGATAATGAAGACGTTTGTCCAACGACGTACCTCGTTAGTCTAGATATAGAAAACGGTTGTACAGACGGATCTCGTTAGTCTAGATATAGAAGACGGTTGTACAACGACGGATCTCGTTAGTCTAGATATAGAAGACGGTTGTGCAGACGGATCTCGTTAGTCTAGATATAGAAGAAGGTTGTACAGACGGGTCTCGTGAGTCTAGATAGAGAAGACGGTTGTACAGACGGATCTCGTTAGTCTAGATATAGAAGACGGTTGTACAGACGGATCTCGTTAGTCTAGATATAGAAGACGGTTGTACAGACGGATCTCGTTAGTCTAGATATTGAAGACGTTTGTCCAACGACGTACCTCGTTAGTCTAGATATAGAAAACGGTTGTACAGACAGATCTCGTTAGTCTAGATATAGAAGACGGTTGTACAGACGGATCTCGTTAGTCTAGATATAGAAGACGGTTGTACAGACGGATCTCGTTAGTCTAGATATAGAAGAAGGTTGTACAGACGGATCTCGTTAGTCTAGATATTGAAGAAGGTTGTACAGACGGGTCTCGTGAGTCTAGATAGAGAAGACGGTTGTACAGACGGGTCTCGTTAGTCTAGATACAGAAGACGGTTGTATAGACGGATCTCATTAGTCTAGATATAGAAGACGGTTGTACAGACGGATCTCGTTATTCTAGATATAGAAGACAGTTGTACAGACGGATCCCGTTAGTCTAGATATAGAAGACGGTTGTATAACGAGAGATCTCGTTAGTCTAGATATAGAAGACGATTATACAGACGGATCTCGTTAGTCTAGATATAGAAGACGGTTGTACAGACGGATCTCGTTAGTCTAGATATAGAAGACGGTTGTACAGACGGATCTCGTTAGTCTAGATATAGAAGAAGGTTGTACAGACGGATCTCGTTAGTCTAGATATAGAAGAAGGTTGTACAGACGGGTCTCGTGAGTCTAGATAGAGAAGACGGTTGTATAGACGGGTCTCGTTAGTCTAGATACAGAAGACGGTTGTATAGACGGATCTCATTAGTCTAGATATAGAAGACGGTTGTACAGACGGATCTCGTTATTCTAGATATAGAAGACGGTTGTACAGACGGATCCAGTTAGTCTAGATATAGAAGACGGTTGTATAACGAGAGATCTCGTTAGTCTAGATATAGAAGACGATTATACAGACGGATCTCGTTAGTCTAGATGTAGAAGACGGTTGTACAGACGGATCTCGTTAGTCTAAATATAGAAGACGGTTGTACAGACGGATCTCGTTAGTCTAGATATAGAAGACAGTGGTACAGACGGATCTCGTTAGTCTAGATATAGAAGAAGGTTGTACAGACGGGTCTCGTGAGTCTAGATAGAGAAGACGGTTGTACAGACGGGTCTCGTTAGTCTAGATACAGAAGACGGTTGTATAGACGGATCTCATTAGTCTAGATATAGAAGACGGTTGTACAGACGGATCTCGTTATTCTAGATATAGAAGACGGTTGTACAGACGGATCCCGTTAGTCTAGATATAGAAGACGGTTGTATAACGAGAGATCTCGTTAGTCTAGATATAGAAGACGATTATACAGACGGATCTCGTTAGTCTAGATATAGAAGACGGTTGTACAGACGGATCTCGTTAGTCTAGATATAGAAGACGGTTGTACAGACGGATCTCGTTAGTCTAGATATAGAAGAAGGTTGTACAGACGGATGTCGTTAGTCTAGATATAGAAGAAGGTTGTACAGACGGGTCTCGTGAGTCTAGATAGAGAAGACGGTTGTACAGACGGGTCTCGTTAGTCTAGATACAGAAGACGGTTGTATAGACGGATCTCATTAGTCTAGATATAGAAGACGGTTGTACAGACGGATCTCGTTATTCTAGATATAGAAGACGGTTGTACAGACGGATCCCGTTAGTCTAGATATAGAAGACGGTTGTATAACGAGAGATCTCGTTAGTCTAGATATAGAAGACGATTATACAGACGGATCTCGTTAGTCTAGATATAGAAGACGGTTGTACAGACGGATCTCGTTAGTCTAGATATAGAAGACGGTTGTACAGACGGATCTCGTTAGTCTAGATATAGAAGAAGGTTGTACAGACGGATCTCGTTAGTCTAGATATAGAGGACGGTTGTACAGACGGATCTCGTTAGTCTAGATATAGAAGAAGGTTGTACAGACGGGTCTCGTTAGTCTAGATATAGAAGACGGTTGTACAGACGGATCTCGTTATTCTAGATATAGAAGACGGTTGTACAGACGGATCCCGTTAGTCTAGATATAGAAGACGGTTGTATAACGAGAGATCTCGTTAGTCTAGATATAGAAGACGATTATACAGACGGATCTCGTTAGTCTAGATATAGAAGACGGTTGTACAGACGGATCTCGTTAGTCTAGATATAGAAGACGGTTGTACAGACGGATCTCGTTAGTCTAGATATAGAAGAAGGTTGTACAGACGGATCTCGTTAGTCTAGATATAGAAGAAGGTTGTACAGACGGGTCTCGTGAGTCTAGATAGAGAAGACGGTTGTACAGACGGGTCTCGTTAGTCTAGATATAGAAGACGGTTGTACAGACGGATCTCGTTAGTCTAGATATAGAAGACGGTTGTACAGACGGATCTCGTTAGTCTAGATATAGAAGAAGGTTGTACAGACGGATCTCGTTAGTCTAGATATAGAGGACGGTTGTACAAACGGATCTCGTTAGTCTAGATATAGAAGAAGGTTGTACAGACGGGTCTCGTTAGTCTAGATATAGAAGACGGTTGTACAGACGGATCCCGTTAGTCTAGATATAGAAGACGGTTGTATAACGAGAGATCTCGTTAGTCTAGATATAGAAAACGGTTGTACAGACGGATCGCGTTAGTCTAGATATAGAAGATGGTTGTACAACGACGTATCTCGTTAGTCTAGATATAGAAGGCGGTTGTACCGACGGATCTCGTTAGTCTAGATATAGAAGACGGTTGTACAGACGGATCTCGTTAGTCTAGATATAGAAGACGGTTGTACAGACGGATCTCGTTAGTCTAGATATTGATGACGTTTGTCCAACGACGTATCTCGTTTGTCTAGGTATAGAAGACGGTTGTACAGACGGATCTCGTTAGTCTAGATATAGAAGACGGTTGTACAGACGGATCTCGTTAGTCTAGATGTAGAAGACGGTTGTACAGACGGATCTCGTTAGTCTTGATATAGAAGATGGTTGTACAACGACGTATCTCGTTCGTCTAGATATAGAAGGCGGTTGTACAGACGGATCTCGTTAGTCTAGATATAGAAGACGGTTGTACAACGACGGATCTCGTTAGTCTAGATATAGAAGACGGTTGTGCAGACGGATCTCGTTAGTCTAGATATAAAAGACGGTTGTACAACGACGGATCTCGTTAGTCTAGATATAGAAGACGGTTGTGCAGACGGATCTCGTTAGTCTAGATATAAAATACGGTTGTACAGACGGATCTCGTTAGTCTAGATATAGAGGACGGTTGTACAGACGGATCTCGTTAGTCTAGATATAGAAGAAGGTTGTACAGACGGGTCTCGTGAGTCTAGATAGAGAAGACGGTTGTACAGACGGATCTCGTTAGTCTAGATATAGAAGACGGTTGTACAGACGGATCTCGTTAGTCTAGATATAGAAGACGGTTGTACAGACGGATCTCGTTAGTCTAGATATAGAAGACGGTTGTACAGACGGATCCCGTTAGTCTAGATATTGAAGACGGTTGTACAGACGGATCTCGTTAGTCTAGATATAGAAGACGGTTGTATAACGAGAGATCTCGTTAGTCTAGATATAGAAGACGGTTGTACAGACGGATCTCGTTAGTCTAGATATAGAAGACGGTTGTACAGCCGGATCTCGTTAGTCTAGATATAGAAGACGGTTGTACAGACGGATCTCGTTAATATAGATATAGAAGACGGTTGTACAGACGGATCTCGTTAGTCTAGATATAGAAGACGGTTGTACAGACGGATCTCGTTAGTCTAGATATAGAAGACGTTTGTCCAACGACGTATCTCGTTAGTCTAGATATAGAAGACGGTTGTACAGACGGATCTCGTTAGTCTAGATATAGAAGACGGTTGTACAGACGGATCCCGTTAGTCTAGATATAGAAGACGGTTGTACAGACGGATCTCGTTAGTCTAGATATTGATGACGGTTGTACAGACGGGTCTCGTTAGTCTAGATATAGAAGACGGTTGTACAACGACGTATCTCGTTCGTCTAGATATAGAAGGCGGTTGTACAGACGGATCTCGTTAGTCTAGATATAGAAGACGGTTGTACAGACGGATCTCGTTAGTCTAGATACAGAAGACGGTTGTACAGACGGATCCCGTTAGTCTAGATATAGAAGACGGTTGTATAACGAGAGATCTCGTTAGTCTAGATATAGAAGACGATTATACAGACGGATCTCGTTAGTCTAGATACAGAAGACGGTTGTACAGACGGATCCCGTTAGTCTAGATATAGAAGACGGTTGTATAACGAGAGATCTCGTTAGTCTAGATATAGAAGACGATTATACAGACGGATCTCGTTAGTCTAGATATAGAAGACGGTTGTACAGACGGATCTCGTTAGTCTAGATATAGAAGACGGTTGTACAGACGGATCTCGTTAGTCTAGATATAGAAGAAGGTTGTACAGACGGATCTCGTTAGTCTAGATATAGAAGACGGTTGTACAGACGGATCTCGTTAGTCTAGATATAGAAGACGGTTGTACAGACGGATCCCGTTAGTCTAGATACAGAAGACGGTTGTATAGACGGATCTCATTAGTCTAGATATAGAAGACGGTTGTATAACGAGAGATCTCGTTAGTCTAGATATAGAAGACGGTTGTACAGACGGATCTCGTTAGTCTAGATATAGAAGACGGTTGTACAGCCGGATCTCGTTAGTCTAGATATAGAAGACGGTTGTACAGACGGATCTCGTTAATATAGATATAGAAGACGGTTGTACAGACGGATCTCGTTAGTCTAGATATAGAAGACGGTTGTACAGACGGATCTCGTTAGTCTAGATATAGAAGACGTTTGTCCAACGACGTATCTCGTTAGTCTAGATATAGAAGACGGTTGTACAGACGGATCTCGTTAGTCTAGATATAGAAGACGGTTGTACAGACGGATCCCGTTAGTCTAGATATAGAAGACGGTTGTACAGACGGATCTCGTTAGTCTAGATATTGATGACGGTTGTACAGACGGGTCTCGTTAGTCTAGATATAGAAGACGGTTGTACAACGACGTATCTCGTTCGTCTAGATATAGAAGGCGGTTGTACAGACGGATCTCGTTAGTCTAGATATAGAAGACGGTTGTACAGACGGATCTCGTTAGTCTAGATACAGAAGACGGTTGTACAGACGGATCCCGTTAGTCTAGATATAGAAGACGGTTGTATAACGAGAGATCTCGTTAGTCTAGATATAGAAGACGATTATACAGACGGATCTCGTTAGTCTAGATACAGAAGACGGTTGTACAGACGGATCCCGTTAGTCTAGATATAGAAGACGGTTGTATAACGAGAGATCTCGTTAGTCTAGATATAGAAGACGATTATACAGACGGATCTCGTTAGTCTAGATATAGAAGACGGTTGTACAGACGGATCTCGTTAGTCTAGATATAGAAGACGGTTGTACAGACGGATCTCGTTAGTCTAGATATAGAAGAAGGTTGTACAGACGGATCTCGTTAGTCTAGATATAGAAGAAGGTTGTACAGACGGGTCTCGTGAGTCTAGATAGAGAAGACGGTTGTACAGACGGGTCTCGTTAGTCTAGATACAGAAGACGGTTGTATAGACGGATCTCATTAGTCTAGATATAGAAGACGGTTGTACAGACGGATCTCGTTATTCTAGATATAGAAGACGGTTGTACAGACGGATCCCGTTAGTCTAGATATAGAAGACGGTTGTATAACGAGAGATCTCGTTAGTCTAGATATAGAAGACGATTATACAGACGGATCTCGTTAGTCTAGATATAGAAGACGGTTGTACAGACGGATCTCGTTAGTCTAGATATAGAAGACGGTTGTACAGACGGATCTCGTTAGTCTAGATATAGAAGAAGGTTGTACAGACGGATCTCGTTAGTCTAGATATAGAGGACGGTTGTACAGACGGATCTCGTTAGTCTAGATATAGAAGAAGGTTGTACAGACGGGTCTCGTTAGTCTAGATATAGAAGACGGTTGTACAGACGGATCTCGTTATTCTAGATATAGAAGACGGTTGTACAGACGGATCCCGTTAGTCTAGATATAGAAGACGGTTGTATAACGAGAGATCTCGTTAGTCTAGATATAGAAGACGATTATACAGACGGGTCTCGTTAGTCTAGATATAGAAGACGGTTGTACAGACGGATCCCGTTAGTCTAGATATAGAAGACGGTTGTATAACGAGAGATCTCGTTAGTCTAGATATAGAAAACGGTTGTACAGACGGATCGCGTTAGTCTAGATATAGAAGATGGTTGTACAACGACGTATCTCGTTAGTCTAGATATAGAAGGCGGTTGTACAGACGGATCTCGTTAGTCTAGATATAGAAGACGGTTGTACAGACGGATCTCGTTAGTCTAGATATAGAAGACGGTTGTACAGACGGATCTCGTTAGTCTAGATATTGATGACGTTTGTCCAACGACGTATCTCGTTTGTCTAGGTATAGAAGACGGTTGTACAGACGGATCTCGTTAGTCTAGATATAGAAGACGGTTGTACAGACGGATCTCGTTAGTCTAGATGTAGAAGACGGTTGTACAGACGGATCTCGTTAGTCTTGATATAGAAGATGGTTGTACAACGACGTATCTCGTTCGTCTAGATATAGAAGGCGGTTGTACAGACGGATCTCGTTAGTCTAGATATAGAAGACGGTTGTACATCGACGGATCTCGTTAGTCTAGATATAGAAGACGGTTGTGCAGACGGATCTCGTTAGTCTAGATATAAAAGACGGTTGTACAACGACGGATCTCGTTAGTCTAGATATAGAAGACGGTTGTGCAGACGGATCTCGTTAGTCTAGATATAAAATACGGTTGTACAGACGGATCTCGTTAGTCTAGATATAGAGGACGGTTGTACAGACGGATCTCGTTAGTCTAGATATAGAAGAAGGTTGTACAGACGGGTCTCGTGAGTCTAGATAGAGAAGACGGTTGTACAGACGGATCTCGTTAGTCTAGATATAGAAGACGGTTGTACAGACGGATCTCGTTAGTCTAGATATAGAAGACGGTTGTACAGACGGATCTCGTTAGTCTAGATATAGAAGACGGTTGTACAGACGGATCCCGTTAGTCTAGATATTGAAGACGGTTGTACAGACGGATCTCGTTAGTCTAGATATAGAAGACGGTTGTATAACGAGAGATCTCGTTAGTCTAGATATAGAAGACGGTTGTACAGACGGATCTCGTTAGTCTAGATATAGAAGACGGTTGTACAGCCGGATCTCGTTAGTCTAGATATAGAAGACGGTTGTACAGACGGATCTCGTTAATATAGATATAGAAGACGGTTGTACAGACGGATCTCGTTAGTCTAGATATAGAAGACGGTTGTACAGACGGATCTCGTTAGTCTAGATATAGAAGACGTTTGTCCAACGACGTATCTCGTTAGTCTAGATATAGAAGACGGTTGTACAGACGGATCTCGTTAGTCTAGATATAGAAGACGGTTGTACAGACGGATCCCGTTAGTCTAGATATAGAAGACGGTTGTACAGACGGATCTCGTTAGTCTAGATATTGATGACGGTTGTACAGACGGGTCTCGTTAGTCTAGATATAGAAGACGGTTGTACAACGACGTATCTCGTTCGTCTAGATATAGAAGGCGGTTGTACAGACGGATCTCGTTAGTCTAGATATAGAAGACGGTTGTACAGACGGATCTCGTTAGTCTAGATACAGAAGACGGTTGTACAGACGGATCCCGTTAGTCTAGATATAGAAGACGGTTGTATAACGAGAGATCTCGTTAGTCTAGATATAGAAGACGATTATACAGACGGATCTCGTTAGTCTAGATACAGAAGACGGTTGTACAGACGGATCCCGTTAGTCTAGATATAGAAGACGGTTGTATAACGAGAGATCTCGTTAGTCTAGATATAGAAGACGATTATACAGACGGATCTCGTTAGTCTAGATATAGAAGACGGTTGTACAGACGGATCTCGTTAGTCTAGATATAGAAGACGGTTGTACAGACGGATCTCGTTAGTCTAGATATAGAAGAAGGTTGTACAGACGGATCTCGTTAGTCTAGATATAGAAGAAGGTTGTACAGACGGGTCTCGTGAGTCTAGATAGAGAAGACGGTTGTACAGACGGGTCTCGTTAGTCTAGATACAGAAGACGGTTGTATAGACGGATCTCATTAGTCTAGATATAGAAGACGGTTGTACAGACGGATCTCGTTATTCTAGATATAGAAGACAGTTGTACAGACGGATCCCGTTAGTCTAGATATAGAAGACGGTTGTATAACGAGAGATCTCGTTAGTCTAGATATAGAAGACGATTATACAGACGGATCTCGTTAGTCTAGATATAGAAGACGGTTGTACAGACGGATCTCGTTAGTCTAGATATAGAAGACGGTTGTACAGACGGATCTCGTTAGTCTAGATATAGAAGAAGGTTGTACAGACGGATCTCGTTAGTCTAGATATAGAAGAAGGTTGTACAGACGGGTCTCGTGAGTCTAGATAGAGAAGACGGTTGTATAGACGGGTCTCGTTAGTCTAGATACAGAAGACGGTTGTATAGACGGATCTCATTAGTCTAGATATAGAAGACGGTTGTACAGACGGATCTCGTTATTCTAGATATAGAAGACGGTTGTACAGACGGATCCCGTTAGTCTAGATATAGAAGACGGTTGTATAACGAGAGATCTCGTTAGTCTAGATATAGAAGACGATTATACAGACGGATCTCGTTAGTCTAGATATAGAAGACGGTTGTACAGACGGATCTCGTTAGTCTAGATATAGAAGACGGTTGTACAGACGGATCTCGTTAGTCTAGATATAGAAGACAGTGGTACAGACGGATCTCGTTAGTCTAGATATAGAAGACGATTATACAGACGGATCTCGTTAGTCTAGATATAGAAGACGGTTGTACAGACGGATCTCGTTAGTCTAGATATAGAAGACGGTTGTACAGACGGATGTCGTTAGTCTAGATATAGAAGACAGTGGTACAGACGGATCTCGTTAGTCTAGATATAGAAGACGGTTGTACAGACGGATCCCGTTAGTCTAGATATTGAAGACGGTTGTACAGACGGATCTCGTTAGTCTAGATATAGAAGACGGTTGTATAACGAGAGATCTCGTTAGTCTAGATATAGAAGACGGTTGTACAGACGGATCTCGTTAGTCTAGATATAGAAGACGGTTGTACAGCCGGATCTCGTTAGTCTAGATATAGAAGACGGTTGTACAGACGGATCTCGTTAATATAGATATAGAAGACGGTTGTACAGACGGATCTCGTTAGTCTAGATATAGAAGACGGTTGTACAGACGGATCTCGTTAGTCTAGATATAGAAGACGTTTGTCCAACGACGTATCTCGTTAGTCTAGATATAGAAGACGGTTGTACAGACGGATCTCGTTAGTCTAGATATAGAAGACGGTTGTACAGACGGATCCCGTTAGTCTAGATATAGAAGACGGTTGTACAGACGGATCTCGTTAGTCTAGATATAGAAGACGGTTGTACAGACGGATCTCGTTAGTCTAGATATAGAAGAAGGTTGTACAGACGGATCTCGTTAGTCTAGATATAGAAGACGGTTGTACAGACGGATCTCGTTAGTCTAGATGTAGAAGACGGTTGTACAGACGGATCTCGTTAGTCTTGATATAGAAGATGGTTGTACAGACGGATCTCGTTAGTCTAGATATAGAAGAAGGTTGTACAGACGGGTCTCGTGAGTCTAGATAGAGAAGACGGTTGTACAGACGGGTCTCGTTAGTCTAGATATAGAAGACGGTTGTACAGACGGATCTCGTTAGTCTAGATATAGAAGACGGTTGTACAGACGGATCTCGTTAGTCTAGATATAGAAGAAGGTTGTACAGACGGATCTCGTTAGTCTAGATATAGAGGACGGTTGTACAAACGGATCTCGTTAGTCTAGATGTAGAAGACGGTTGTACAGACGGATCTCGTTAGTCTAGATATAGAAGAAGGTTGTACAGACGGATCTCGTTAGTCTAGATATAGAAGAAGGTTGTACAGACGGGTCTCGTGAGTCTAGATAGAGAAGACGGTTGTACAGACGGGTCTCGTTAGTCTAGATATAGAAGACGGTTGTACAGACGGATCTCGTTAGTCTAGATATAGAAGACGGTTGTACAGACGGATCTCGTTAGTCTAGATATAGAAGAAGGTTGTACAGACGGATCTCGTTAGTCTAGATATAGAGGACGGTTGTACAAACGGATCTCGTTAGTCTAGATATAGAAGAAGGTTGTACAGACGGGTCTCGTTAGTCTAGATATAGAAGACGGTTGTACAGACGGATCCCGTTAGTCTAGATATAGAAGACGGTTGTATAACGAGAGATCTCGTTAGTCTAGATATAGAAAACGGTTGTACAGACGGATCGCGTTAGTCTAGATATAGAAGATGGTTGTACAACGACGTATCTCGTTAGTCTAGATATAGAAGGCGGTTGTACAGACGGATCTCGTTAGTCTAGATATAGAAGACGGTTGTACAGACGGATCTCGTTAGTCTAGATATAGAAGACGGTTGTACAGACGGATCTCGTTAGTCTAGATATTGATGACGTTTGTCCAACGACGTATCTCGTTTGTCTAGGTATAGAAGACGGTTGTACAGACGGATCTCGTTAGTCTAGATATAGAAGACGGTTGTACAGACGGATCTCGTTAGTCTAGATGTAGAAGACGGTTGTACAGACGGATCTCGTTAGTCTTGATATAGAAGATGGTTGTACAACGACGTATCTCGTTCGTCTAGATATAGAAGGCGGTTGTACAGACGGATCTCGTTAGTCTAGATATAGAAGACGGTTGTACAACGACGGATCTCGTTAGTCTAGATATAGAAGACGGTTGTGCAGACGGATCTCGTTAGTCTAGATATAAAAGACGGTTGTACAACGACGGATCTCGTTAGTCTAGATATAGAAGACGGTTGTGCAGACGGATCTCGTTAGTCTAGATATAAAATACGGTTGTACAGACGGATCTCGTTAGTCTAGATATAGAGGACGGTTGTACAGACGGATCTCGTTAGTCTAGATATAGAAGAAGGTTGTACAGACGGGTCTCGTGAGTCTAGATAGAGAAGACGGTTGTACAGACGGATCTCGTTAGTCTAGATATAGAAGACGGTTGTACAGACGGATCTCGTTAGTCTAGATATAGAAGACGGTTGTACAGACGGATCTCGTTAGTCTAGATATAGAAGACGGTTGTACAGACGGATCCCGTTAGTCTAGATATTGAAGACGGTTGTACAGACGGATCTCGTTAGTCTAGATATAGAAGACGGTTGTATAACGAGAGATCTCGTTAGTCTAGATATAGAAGACGGTTGTACAGACGGATCTCGTTAGTCTAGATATAGAAGACGGTTGTACAGCCGGATCTCGTTAGTCTAGATATAGAAGACGGTTGTACAGACGGATCTCGTTAATATAGATATAGAAGACGGTTGTACAGACGGATCTCGTTAGTCTAGATATAGAAGACGGTTGTACAGACGGATCTCGTTAGTCTAGATATAGAAGACGTTTGTCCAACGACGTATCTCGTTAGTCTAGATATAGAAGACGGTTGTACAGACGGATCTCGTTAGTCTAGATATAGAAGACGGTTGTACAGACGGATCCCGTTAGTCTAGATATAGAAGACGGTTGTACAGACGGATCTCGTTAGTCTAGATATTGATGACGGTTGTACAGACGGGTCTCGTTAGTCTAGATATAGAAGACGGTTGTACAACGACGTATCTCGTTCGTCTAGATATAGAAGGCGGTTGTACAGACGGATCTCGTTAGTCTAGATATAGAAGACGGTTGTACAGACGGATCTCGTTAGTCTAGATACAGAAGACGGTTGTACAGACGGATCCCGTTAGTCTAGATATAGAAGACGGTTGTATAACGAGAGATCTCGTTAGTCTAGATATAGAAGACGATTATACAGACGGATCTCGTTAGTCTAGATACAGAAGACGGTTGTACAGACGGATCCCGTTAGTCTAGATATAGAAGACGGTTGTATAACGAGAGATCTCGTTAGTCTAGATATAGAAGACGATTATACAGACGGATCTCGTTAGTCTAGATATAGAAGACGGTTGTACAGACGGATCTCGTTAGTCTAGATATAGAAGACGGTTGTACAGACGGATCTCGTTAGTCTAGATATAGAAGAAGGTTGTACAGACGGATCTCGTTAGTCTAGATATAGAAGAAGGTTGTACAGACGGGTCTCGTGAGTCTAGATAGAGAAGACGGTTGTACAGACGGGTCTCGTTAGTCTAGATACAGAAGACGGTTGTATAGACGGATCTCATTAGTCTAGATATAGAAGACGGTTGTACAGACGGATCTCGTTATTCTAGATATAGAAGACGGTTGTACAGACGGATCCCGTTAGTCTAGATATAGAAGACGGTTGTATAACGAGAGATCTCGTTAGTCTAGATATAGAAGACGATTATACAGACGGATCTCGTTAGTCTAGATATAGAAGACGGTTGTACAGACGGATCTCGTTAGTCTAGATATAGAAGACGGTTGTACAGACGGATCTCGTTAGTCTAGATATAGAAGAAGGTTGTACAGACGGATCTCGTTAGTCTAGATATAGAGGACGGTTGTACAGACGGATCTCGTTAGTCTATATATAGAAGAAGGTTGTACAGACGGGTCTCGTTAGTCTAGATATAGAAGACGGTTGTACAGACGGATCTCGTTATTCTAGATATAGAAGACGGTTGTACAGACGGATCCCGTTAGTCTAGATATAGAAGACGGTTGTATAACGAGAGATCTCGTTAGTCTAGATATAGAAGACGATTATACAGACGGATCTCGTTAGTCTAGATATAGAAGACGGTTGTACAGACGGATCTCGTTAGTCTAGATATAGAAGACGGTTGTACAGACGGATCTCGTTAGTCTAGATATAGAAGAAGGTTGTACAGACGGATCTCGTTAGTCTAGATATAGAAGAAGGTTGTACAGACGGGTCTCGTGAGTCTAGATAGAGAAGACGGTTGTACAGACGGGTCTCGTTAGTCTAGATATAGAAGACGGTTGTACAGACGGATCTCGTTAGTCTAGATATAGAAGACGGTTGTACAGACGGATCTCGTTAGTCTAGATATAGAAGAAGGTTGTACAGACGGATCTCGTTAGTCTAGATATAGAGGACGGTTGTACAAACGGATCTCGTTAGTCTAGATATAGAAGAAGGTTGTACAGACGGGTCTCGTTAGTCTAGATATAGAAGACGGTTGTACAGACGGATCCCGTTAGTCTAGATATAGAAGACGGTTGTATAACGAGAGATCTCGTTAGTCTAGATATAGAAAACGGTTGTACAGACGGATCGCGTTAGTCTAGATATAGAAGATGGTTGTACAACGACGTATCTCGTTAGTCTAGATATAGAAGGCGGTTGTACAGACGGATCTCGTTAGTCTAGATATAGAAGACGGTTGTACAGACGGATCTCGTTAGTCTAGATATAGAAGACGGTTGTACAGACGGATCTCGTTAGTCTAGATATTGATGACGTTTGTCCAACGACGTATCTCGTTTGTCTAGGTATAGAAGACGGTTGTACAGACGGATCTCGTTAGTCTAGATATAGAAGACGGTTGTACAGACGGATCTCGTTAGTCTAGATGTAGAAGACGGTTGTACAGACGGATCTCGTTAGTCTTGATATAGAAGATGGTTGTACAACGACGTATCTCGTTCGTCTAGATATAGAAGGCGGTTGTACAGACGGATCTCGTTAGTCTAGATATAGAAGACGGTTGTACAACGACGGATCTCGTTAGTCTAGATATAGAAGACGGTTGTGCAGACGGATCTCGTTAGTCTAGATATAAAAGACGGTTGTACAACGACGGATCTCGTTAGTCTAGATATAGAAGACGGTTGTGCAGACGGATCTCGTTAGTCTAGATATAAAATACGGTTGTACAGACGGATCTCGTTAGTCTAGATATAGAGGACGGTTGTACAGACGGATCTCGTTAGTCTAGATATAGAAGAAGGTTGTACAGACGGGTCTCGTGAGTCTAGATAGAGAAGACGGTTGTACAGACGGATCTCGTTAGTCTAGATATAGAAGACGGTTGTACAGACGGATCTCGTTAGTCTAGATATAGAAGACGGTTGTACAGACGGATCTCGTTAGTCTAGATATAGAAGACGGTTGTACAGACGGATCCCGTTAGTCTAGATATTGAAGACGGTTGTACAGACGGATCTCGTTAGTCTAGATATAGAAGACGGTTGTATAACGAGAGATCTCGTTAGTCTAGATATAGAAGACGGTTGTACAGACGGATCTCGTTAGTCTAGATATAGAAGACGGTTGTACAGCCGGATCTCGTTAGTCTAGATATAGAAGACGGTTGTACAGACGGATCTCGTTAATATAGATATAGAAGACGGTTGTACAGACGGATCTCGTTAGTCTAGATATAGAAGACGGTTGTACAGACGGATCTCGTTAGTCTAGATATAGAAGACGTTTGTCCAACGACGTATCTCGTTAGTCTAGATATAGAAGACGGTTGTACAGACGGATCTCGTTAGTCTAGATATAGAAGACGGTTGTACAGACGGATCCCGTTAGTCTAGATATAGAAGACGGTTGTACAGACGGATCTCGTTAGTCTAGATATTGATGACGGTTGTACAGACGGGTCTCGTTAGTCTAGATATAGAAGACGGTTGTACAACGACGTATCTCGTTCGTCTAGATATAGAAGGCGGTTGTACAGACGGATCTCGTTAGTCTAGATATAGAAGACGGTTGTACAGACGGATCTCGTTAGTCTAGATACAGAAGACGGTTGTACAGACGGATCCCGTTAGTCTAGATATAGAAGACGGTTGTATAACGAGAGATCTCGTTAGTCTAGATATAGAAGACGATTATACAGACGGATCTCGTTAGTCTAGATACAGAAGACGGTTGTACAGACGGATCCCGTTAGTCTAGATATAGAAGACGGTTGTATAACGAGAGATCTCGTTAGTCTAGATATAGAAGACGATTATACAGACGGATCTCGTTAGTCTAGATATAGAAGACGGTTGTACAGACGGATCTCGTTAGTCTAGATATAGAAGACGGTTGTACAGACGGATCTCGTTAGTCTAGATATAGAAGAAGGTTGTACAGACGGATCTCGTTAGTCTAGATATAGAAGAAGGTTGTACAGACGGGTCTCGTGAGTCTAGATAGAGAAGACGGTTGTACAGACGGGTCTCGTTAGTCTAGATACAGAAGACGGTTGTATAGACGGATCTCATTAGTCCAGATATAGAAGACGGTTGTACAGACGGATCTCGTTATTCTAGATATAGAAGACAGTTGTACAGACGGATCCCGTTAGTCTAGATATAGAAGACGGTTGTATAACGAGAGATCTCGTTAGTCTAGATATAGAAGACGATTATACAGACGGATCTCGTTAGTCTAGATATAGAAGACGGTTGTACAGACGGATCTCGTTAGTCTAGATATAGAAGACGGTTGTACAGACGGATCTCGTTAGTCTAGATATAGAAGAAGGTTGTACAGACGGATCTCGTTAGTCTAGATATAGAAGAAGGTTGTACAGACGGGTCTCGTGAGTCTAGATAGAGAAGACGGTTGTATAGACGGGTCTCGTTAGTCTAGATACAGAAGACGGTTGTATAGACGGATCTCATTAGTCTAGATATAGAAGACGGTTGTACAGACGGATCTCGTTATTCTAGATATAGAAGACGGTTGTACAGACGGATCCCGTTAGTCTAGATATAGAAGACGGTTGTATAACGAGAGATCTCGTTAGTCTAGATATAGAAGACGATTATACAGACGGATCTCGTTAGTCTAGATATAGAAGACGGTTGTACAGACGGATCTCGTTAGTCTAGATATAGAAGACGGTTGTACAGACGGATCTCGTTAGTCTAGATATAGAAGACAGTGGTACAGACGGATCTCGTTAGTCTAGATATAGAAGACGATTATACAGACGGATCTCGTTAGTCTAGATATAGAAGACGGTTGTACAGACGGATCTCGTTAGTCTAGATATAGAAGACGGTTGTACAGACGGATGTCGTTAGTCTAGATATAGAAGACAGTGGTACAGACGGATCTCGTTAGTCTAGATATAGAAGACGGTTGTACAGACGGATCCCGTTAGTCTAGATATTGAAGACGGTTGTACAGACGGATCTCGTTAGTCTAGATATAGAAGACGGTTGTATAACGAGAGATCTCGTTAGTCTAGATATAGAAGACGGTTGTACAGACGGATCTCGTTAGTCTAGATATAGAAGACGGTTGTACAGACGGATCTCGTTAGTCTAGATATAGAAGACGGTTGTACAGACGGATCTCGTTAGTCTAGATATAGAAGACAGTGGTACAGACGGATCTCGTTAGTCTAGATATAGAAGACGATTATACAGACGGATCTCGTTAGTCTAGATATAGAAGACGGTTGTACAGACGGATCTCGTTAGTCTAGATATAGAAGACGGTTGTATAGACGGGTCTCGTTAGTCTAGATACAGAAGACGGTTGTATAGACGGATCTCATTAGTCTAGATATAGAAGACGGTTGTACAGACGGATCTCGTTATTCTAGATATAGAAGACGGTTGTACAGACGGATCCCGTTAGTCTAGATATAGAAGACGGTTGTATAACGAGAGATCTCGTTAGTCTAGATATAGAAGACGATTATACAGACGGATCTCGTTAGTCTAGATATAGAAGACGGTTGTACAGACGGATCTCGTTAGTCTAGATATAGAAGACGGTTGTACAGACGGATCTCGTTAGTCTAGATATAGAAGACAGTGGTACAGACGGATCTCGTTAGTCTAGATATAGAAGACGATTATACAGACGGATCTCGTTAGTCTAGATATAGAAGACGGTTGTACAGACGGATCTCGTTAGTCTAGATATAGAAGACGGTTGTACAGACGGATGTCGTTAGTCTAGATATAGAAGACAGTGGTACAGACGGATCTCGTTAGTCTAGATATAGAAGACGGTTGTACAGACGGATCCCGTTAGTCTAGATATTGAAGACGGTTGTACAGACGGATCTCGTTAGTCTAGATATAGAAGACGGTTGTATAACGAGAGATCTCGTTAGTCTAGATATAGAAGACGGTTGTACAGACGGATCTCGTTAGTCTAGATATAGAAGACGGTTGTACAGCCGGATCTCGTTAGTCTAGATATAGAAGACGGTTGTACAGACGGATCTCGTTAATATAGATATAGAAGACGGTTGTACAGACGGATCTCGTTAGTCTAGATATAGAAGACGGTTGTACAGACGGATCTCGTTAGTCTAGATATAGAAGACGTTTGTCCAACGACGTATCTCGTTAGTCTAGATATAGAAGACGGTTGTACAGACGGATCTCGTTAGTCTAGATATAGAAGACGGTTGTACAGACGGATCCCGTTAGTCTAGATATAGAAGACGGTTGTACAGACGGATCTCGTTAGTCTAGATATTGATGACGGTTGTACAGACGGGTCTCGTTAGTCTAGATATAGAAGACGGTTGTACAACGACGTATCTCGTTCGTCTAGATATAGAAGGCGGTTGTACAGACGGATCTCGTTAGTCTAGATATAGAAGACGGTTGTACAGACGGATCTCGTTAGTCTAGATATTGAAGACGTTTGTCCAACGACGTACCTCGTTAGTCTAGATATAGAAAACGGTTGTACAGACGGATCTCGTTAGTCTAGATATAGAAGACGGTTGTACAACGACGGATCTCGTTAGTCTAGATATAGAAGACGGTTGTGCAGACGGATCTCGTTAGTCTAGATATAGAAGAAGGTTGTACAGACGGGTCTCGTGAGTCTAGATAGAGAAGACGGTTGTACAGACGGATCTCGTTAGTCTAGATATAGAAGACGGTTGTACAGACGGATCTCGTTAGTCTAGATATAGAAGACGGTTGTACAGACGGATCTCGTTAGTCTAGATATTGAAGACGTTTGTCCAACGACGTACCTCGTTAGTCTAGATATAGAAAACGGTTGTACAGACAGATCTCGTTAGTCTAGATATAGAAGACGGTTGTACAGACGGATCTCGTTAGTCTAGATATAGAAGACGGTTGTACAGACGGATCTCGTTAGTCTAGATATAGAAGAAGGTTGTACAGACGGATCTCGTTAGTCTAGATATTGAAGAAGGTTGTACAGACGGGTCTCGTGAGTCTAGATAGAGAAGACGGTTGTACAGACGGGTCTCGTTAGTCTAGATACAGAAGACGGTTGTATAGACGGATCTCATTAGTCTAGATATAGAAGACGGTTGTACAGACGGATCTCGTTATTCTAGATATAGAAGACAGTTGTACAGACGGATCCCGTTAGTCTAGATATAGAAGACGGTTGTATAACGAGAGATCTCGTTAGTCTAGATATAGAAGACGATTATACAGACGGATCTCGTTAGTCTAGATATAGAAGACGGTTGTACAGACGGATCTCGTTAGTCTAGATATAGAAGACGTTTGTACAGACGGATCTCGTTAGTCTAGATATAGAAGAAGGTTGTACAGACGGATCTCGTTAGTCTAGATATAGAAGAAGGTTGTACAGACGGGTCTCGTGAGTCTAGATAGAGAAGACGGTTGTATAGACGGGTCTCGTTAGTCTAGATACAGAAGACGGTTGTATAGACGGATCTCATTAGTCTAGATATAGAAGACGGTTGTACAGACGGATCTCGTTATTCTAGATATAGAAGACGGTTGTACAGACGGATCCCGTTAGTCTAGATATAGAAGACGGTTGTATAACGAGAGATCTCGTTAGTCTAGATATAGAAGACGATTATACAGACGGATCTCGTTAGTCTAGATGTAGAAGACGGTTGTACAGACGGATCTCGTTAGTCTAGATATAGAAGACGGTTGTACAGACGGATCTCGTTAGTCTAGATATAGAAGACAGTGGTACAGACGGATCTCGTTAGTCTAGATATAGAAGAAGGTTGTACAGACGGGTCTCGTGAGTCTAGATAGAGAAGACGGTTGTACAGACGGGTCTCGTTAGTCTAGATACAGAAGACGGTTGTATAGACGGATCTCATTAGTCTAGATATAGAAGACGGTTGTACAGACGGATCTCGTTATTCTAGATATAGAAGACGGTTGTACAGACGGATCTCGTTAGTCTAGATATAGAAGAAGGTTGTACAGACGGATCTCGTTAGTCTAGATATAGAAGAAGGTTGTACAGACGGGTCTCGTGAGTCTAGATAGAGAAGACGGTTGTACAGACGGGTCTCGTTAGTCTAGATACAGAAGACGGTTGTATAGACGGATATCATTAGTCTAGATATAGAAGACGGTTGTACAGACGGATCTCGTTATTCTAGATATAGAAGACAGTTGTACAGACGGATCCCGTTAGTCTAGATATAGAAGACGGTTGTATAACGAGAGATCTCGTTAGTCTAGATATAGAAGACGATTATACAGACGGATCTCGTTAGTCTAGATATAGAAGACGGTTGTACAGACGGATCTCGTTAGTCTAGATATAGAAGACGGTTGTACAGACGGATCTCGTTAGTCTAGATATAGAAGAAGGTTGTACAGACGGATCTCGTTAGTCTAGATATAGAAGACGGTTGTACAGACGGATCTCGTTAGTCTAGATGTAGAAGACGGTTGTACAGACGGATCTCGTTAGTCTTGATATAGAAGATGGTTGTACAACGACGTATCTCGTTCGTCTAGATATAGAAGGCGGTTGTACAGACGGATCTCGTTAGTCTAGATATAGAAGACGGTTGTACAACGACGGATCTCGTTAGTCTAGATATAGAAGACGGTTGTGCAGACGGATCTCGTTAGTCTAGATATAAAAGACGGTTGTATAACGAGAGATCTCGTTAGTCTAGATATAGAAGACGGTTGTACAGACGGATCTCGTTAGTCTAGATATAGAAGACGGTTGTACAGCCGGATCTCGTTAGTCTAGATATAGAAGACGGTTGTACAGACGGATCTCGTTAATATAGATATAGAAGACGGTTGTACAGACGGATCTCGTTAGTCTAGATATAGAAGACGGTTGTACAGACGGATCTCGTTAGTCTAGATATAGAAGAAGGTTGTACAGACGGATCTCGTTAGTCTAGATATAGAAGAAGGTTGTACAGACGGGTCTCGTGAGTCTAGATAGAGAAGACGGTTGTACAGACGGGTCTCGTTAGTCTAGATACAGAAGACGGTTGTATAGACGGATCTCATTAGTGTAGATATAGAAGACGGTTGTACAGACGGATCTCGTTATTCTAGATATAGAAGACGGTTGTACAGACGGATCCCGTTAGTCTAGATATAGAAGACGGTTGTATAACGAGAGATCTCGTTAGTCTAGATATAGAAGACGATTATACAGACGGATCTCGTTAGTCTAGATATAGAAGACGGTTGTACAGACGGATCTCGTTAGTCTAGATATAGAAGACGGTTGTACAGACGGATCTCGTTAGTCTAGATATAGAAGAAGGTTGTACAGACGGATCTCGTTAGTCTAGATATAGAAGACGGTTGTACAGACGGATCTCGTTAATATAGATATAGAAGACGGTTGTACAGACGGATCTCGTTAGTCTAGATATAGAAGACGGTTGTACAGACGGATCTCGTTAGTCTAGATATAGAAGAAGGTTGTACAGACGGATCTCGTTAGTCTAGATATAGAAGAAGGTTGTACAGACGGGTCTCGTGAGTCTAGATAGAGAAGACGGTTGTACAGACGGGTCTCGTTAGTCTAGATACAGAAGACGGTTGTATAGACGGATCTCATTAGTCTAGATATAGAAGACGGTTGTACAGACGGATCTCGTTATTCTAGATATAGAAGACGGTTGTACAGACGGATCCCGTTAGTCTAGATATAGAAGACGGTTGTATAACGAGAGATCTCGTTAGTCTAGATATAGAAGACGATTATACAGACGGATCTCGTTAGTCTAGATATAGAAGACGGTTGTACAGACGGATCTCGTTAGTCTAGATATAGAAGACGGTTGTACAGACGGATCTCGTTAGTCTAGATATAGAAGAAGGTTGTACAGACGGATCTCGTTAGTCTAGATATAGAAGAAGGTTGTACAGACGGGTCTCGTGAGTCTAGATAGAGAAGACGGTTGTACAGACGGGTCTCGTTAGTCTAGATACAGAAGACGGTTGTATAGACGGATCTCATTAGTCTAGATATAGAAGACGGTTGTACAGACGGATCTCGTTATTCTAGATATAGAAGACGGTTGTACAGACGGATCCCGTTAGTCTAGATATAGAAGACGGTTGTATAACGAGAGATCTCGTTAGTCTAGATATAGAAGACGATTATACAGACGGATCTCGTTAGTCTAGATATAGAAGACGGTTGTACAGACGGATCTCGTTAGTCTAGATATAGAAGACGGTTGTACAGACGGATCTCGTTAGTCTAGATATAGAAGAAGGTTGTACAGACGGATCTCGTTAGTCTAGATATAGAGGACGGTTGTACAGACGGATCTCGTTAGTCTAGATATAGAAGAAGGTTGTACAGACGGGTCTCGTTAGTCTAGATATAGAAGACGGTTGTACAGACGGATCTCGTTATTCTAGATATAGAAGACGGTTGTACAGACGGATCCCGTTAGTCTAGATATAGAAGACGGTTGTATAACGAGAGATCTCGTTAGTCTAGATATAGAAGACGATTATACAGACGGATCTCGTTAGTCTAGATATAGAAGACGGTTGTACAACGACGTATCTCGTTAGTCTAGATATAGAAGGCGGTTGTACAGACGGATCTCGTTAGTCTAGATATAGAAGACGGTTGTACAGACGGATCTCGTTAGTCTAGATATAGAAGACGGTTGTACAGACGGATCTCGTTAGTCTAGATATTGATGACGTTTGTCCAACGACGTATCTCGTTTGTCTAGGTATAGAAGACGGTTGTACAGACGGAACTCGTTAGTCTAGATATAGAAGACGGTTGTACAGACGGATCTCGTTAGTCTTGATATAGAAGATGGTTGTACAACGACGTATCTCGTTCGTCTAGATATAGAAGGCGGTTGTACAGACGGATCTCGTTAGTCTAGATATAGAAGACGGTTGTACAGACGGATCTCGTTAGTCTAGATGTAGAAGACGGTTGTACAGACGGATCTCGTTAGTCTTGATATAGAAGATGGTTGTACAACGACGTATCTCGTTCGTCTAGATATAGAAGGCGGTTGTACAGACGGATCTCGTTAGTCTAGATATAGAAGACGGTTGTACAACGACGGATCTCGTTAGTCTAGATATAGAAGACGGTTGTGCAGACGGATCTCGTTAGTCTAGATATAAAAGACGGTTGTATAACGAGAGATCTCGTTAGTCTAGATATAGAAGACGGTTGTACAGACGGATCTCGTTAGTCTAGATATAGAAGACGGTTGTACAGCCGGATCTCGTTAGTCTAGATATAGAAGACGGTTGTACAGACGGATCTCGTTAATATAGATATAGAAGACGGTTGTACAGACGGATCTCGTTAGTCTAGATATAGAAGACGGTTGTACAGACGGATCTCGTTAGTCTAGATATAGAAGAAGGTTGTACAGACGGATCTCGTTAGTCTAGATATAGAAGAAGGTTGTACAGACGGGTCTCGTGAGTCTAGATAGAGAAGACGGTTGTACAGACGGGTCTCGTTAGTCTAGATACAGAAGACGGTTGTATAGACGGATCTCATTAGTCTAGATATAGAAGACGGTTGTACAGACGGATCTCGTTATTCTAGATATAGAAGACAGTTGTACAGACGGATCCCGTTAGTCTAGATATAGAAGACGGTTGTATAACGAGAGATCTCGTTAGTCTAGATATAGAAGACGATTATACAGACGGATCTCGTTAGTCTAGATATAGAAGACGGTTGTACAGACGGATCTCGTTAGTCTAGATATAGAAGACGGTTGTACAGACGGATCTCGTTAGTCTAGATATAGAAGAAGGTTGTACAGACGGATCTCGTTAGTCTAGATATAGAAGAAGGTTGTACAGACGGGTCTCGTGAGTCTAGATAGAGAAGACGGTTGTATAGACGGGTCTCGTTAGTCTAGATACAGAAGACGGTTGTATAGACGGATCTCATTAGTCTAGATATAGAAGACGGTTGTACAGACGGATCTCGTTATTCTAGATATAGAAGACGGTTGTACAGACGGATCCCGTTAGTCTAGATATAGAAGACGGTTGTATAACGAGAGATCTCGTTAGTCTAGATATAGAAGACGATTATACAGACGGATCTCGTTAGTCTAGATATAGAAGACGGTTGTACAGACGGATCTCGTTAGTCTAGATATAGAAGACGGTTGTACAGACGGATCTCGTTAGTCTAGATATAGAAGACAGTGGTACAGACGGATCTCGTTAGTCTAGATATAGAAGACGATTATACAGACGGATCTCGTTAGTCTAGATATAGAAGACGGTTGTACAGACGGATCTCGTTAGTCTAGATATAGAAGACGGTTGTACAGACGGATGTCGTTAGTCTAGATATAGAAGACAGTGGTACAGACGGATCTCGTTAGTCTAGATATAGAAGACGGTTGTACAGACGGATCCCGTTAGTCTAGATATTGAAGACGGTTGTACAGACGGATCTCGTTAGTCTAGATATAGAAGACGGTTGTATAACGAGAGATCTCGTTAGTCTAGATATAGAAGACGGTTGTACAGACGGATCTCGTTAGTCTAGATATAGAAGACGGTTGTACAGCCGGATCTCGTTAGTCTAGATATAGAAGACGGTTGTACAGACGGATCTCGTTAATATAGATATAGAAGACGGTTGTACAGACGGATCTCGTTAGTCTAGATATAGAAGACGGTTGTACAGACGGATCTCGTTAGTCTAGATATAGAAGACGTTTGTCCAACGACGTATCTCGTTAGTCTAGATATAGAAGACGGTTGTACAGACGGATCTCGTTAGTCTAGATATAGAAGACGGTTGTACAGACGGATCCCGTTAGTCTAGATATAGAAGACGGTTGTACAGACGGATCTCGTTAGTCTAGATATTGATGACGGTTGTACAGACGGGTCTCGTTAGTCTAGATATAGAAGACGGTTGTACAACGACGTATCTCGTTCGTCTAGATATAGAAGGCGGTTGTACAGACGGATCTCGTTAGTCTAGATATAGAAGACGGTTGTACAGACGGATCTCGTTAGTCTAGATATTGAAGACGTTTGTCCAACGACGTACCTCGTTAGTCTAGATATAGAAAACGGTTGTACAGACGGATCTCGTTAGTCTAGATATAGAAGACGGTTGTACAACGACGGATCTCGTTAGTCTAGATATAGAAGACGGTTGTGCAGACGGATCTCGTTAGTCTAGATATAGAAGAAGGTTGTACAGACGGGTCTCGTGAGTCTAGATAGAGAAGACGGTTGTACAGACGGATCTCGTTAGTCTAGATATAGAAGACGGTTGTACAGACGGATCTCGTTAGTCTAGATATAGAAGACGGTTGTACAGACGGATCTCGTTAGTCTAGATATTGAAGACGTTTGTCCAACGACGTACCTCGTTAGTCTAGATATAGAAAACGGTTGTACAGACAGATCTCGTTAGTCTAGATATAGAAGACGGTTGTACAGAAGGATCTCGTTAGTCTAGATATAGAAGACGGTTGTACAGACGGATCTCGTTAGTCTAGATATAGAAGAAGGTTGTACAGACGGATCTCGTTAGTCTAGATATTGAAGAAGGTTGTACAGACGGGTCTCGTGAGTCTAGATAGAGAAGACGGTTGTACAGACGGGTCTCGTTAGTCTAGATACAGAAGACGGTTGTATAGACGGATCTCATTAGTCTAGATATAGAAGACGGTTGTACAGACGGATCTCGTTATTCTAGATATAGAAGACAGTTGTACAGACGGATCCCGTTAGTCTAGATATAGAAGACGGTTGTATAACGAGAGATCTCGTTAGTCTAGATATAGAAGACGATTATACAGACGGATCTCGTTAGTCTAGATATAGAAGACGGTTGTACAGACGGATCTCGTTAGTCTAGATATAGAAGACGGTTGTACAGACGGATCTCGTTAGTCTAGATATAGAAGAAGGTTGTACAGACGGATCTCGTTAGTCTAGATATAGAAGAAGGTTGTACAGACGGGTCTCGTGAGTCTAGATAGAGAAGACGGTTGTATAGACGGGTCTCGTTAGTCTAGATACAGAAGACGGTTGTATAGACGGATCTCATTAGTCTAGATATAGAAGACGGTTGTACAGACGGATCTCGTTATTCTAGATATTGAAGACGGTTGTACAGACGGATCCCGTTAGTCTAGATATAGAAGACGGTTGTATAACGAGAGATCTCGTTAGTCTAGATATAGAAGACGATTATACAGACGGATCTCGTTAGTCTAGATGTAGAAGACGGTTGTACAGACGGATCTCGTTAGTCTAGATATAGAAGACGGTTGTACAGACGGATCTCGTTAGTCTAGATATAGAAGACAGTGGTACAGACGGATCTCGTTAGTCTAGATATAGAAGAAGGTTGTACAGACGGGTCTCGTGAGTCTAGATAGAGAAGACGGTTGTACAGACGGGTCTCGTTAGTCTAGATACAGAAGACGGTTGTATAGACGGATCTCATTAGTCTAGATATAGAAGACGGTTGTACAGACGGATCTCGTTATTCTAGATATAGAAGACGGTTGTACAGACGGATCCCGTTAGTCTAGATATAGAAGACGGTTGTATAACGAGAGATCTCGTTAGTCTAGATATAGAAGACGATTATACAGACGGATCTCGTTAGTCTAGATATAGAAGACGGTTGTACAGACGGATCTCGTTAGTCTAGATATAGAAGACGGTTGTACAGACGGATCTCGTTAGTCTAGATATAGAAGAAGGTTGTACAGACGGATCTCGTTAGTCTAGATATAGAAGAAGGTTGTACAGACGGGTCTCGTGAGTCTAGATAGAGAAGACGGTTGTACAGACGGGTCTCGTTAGTCTAGATACAGAAGACGGTTGTATAGACGGATCTCATTAGTCTAGATATAGAAGACGGTTGTACAGACGGATCTCGTTATTCTAGATATAGAAGACGGTTGTACAGACGGATCCCGTTAGTCTAGATATAGAAGACGGTTGTATAACGAGAGATCTCGTTAGTCTAGATATAGAAGACGATTATACAGACGGATCTCGTTAGTCTAGATATAGAAGACGGTTGTACAGACGGATCTCGTTAGTCTAGATATAGAAGACGGTTGTACAGACGGATCTCGTTAGTCTAGATATAGAAGAAGGTTGTACAGACGGATCTCGTTAGTCTAGATATAGAGGACGGTTGTACAGACGGATCTCGTTAGTCTAGATATAGAAGAAGGTTGTACAGACGGGTCTCGTTAGTCTAGATATAGAAGACGGTTGTACAGACGGATCTCGTTATTCTAGATATAGAAGACGGTTGTACAGACGGATCCCGTTAGTCTAGATATAGAAGACGGTTGTATAACGAGAGATCTCGTTAGTCTAGATATAGAAGACGATTATACAGACGGATCTCGTTAGTCTAGATATAGAAGACGGTTGTACAGACGGATCTCGTTAGTCTAGATATAGAAGACGGTTGTACAGACGGATCTCGTTAGTCTAGATATAGAAGAAGGTTGTACAGACGGATCTCGTTAGTCTAGATATAGAAGAAGGTTGTACAGACGGGTCTCGTGAGTCTAGATAGAGAAGACGGTTGTACAGACGGGTCTCGTTAGTCTAGATATAGAAGACGGTTGTACAGACGGATCTCGTTAGTCTAGATATAGAAGACGGTTGTACAGACGGATCTCGTTAGTCTAGATATAGAAGAAGGTTGTACAGACGGATCTCGTTAGTCTAGATATAGAGGACGGTTGTACAAACGGATCTCGTTAGTCTAGATATAGAAGAAGGTTGTACAGACGGGTCTCGTTAGTCTAGATATAGAAGACGGTTGTACAGACGGATCCCGTTAGTCTAGATATAGAAGACGGTTGTATAACGAGAGATCTCGTTAGTCTAGATATAGAAAACGGTTGTACAGACGGATCGCGTTAGTCTAGATATAGAAGATGGTTGTACAACGACGTATCTCGTTAGTCTAGATATAGAAGGCGGTTGTACAGACGGATCTCGTTAGTCTAGATATAGAAGACGGTTGTACAGACGGATCTCGTTAGTCTAGATATAGAAGACGGTTGTACAGACGGATCTCGTTAGTCTAGATATTGATGACGTTTGTCCAACGACGTATCTCGTTTGTCTAGGTATAGAAGACGGTTGTACAGACGGATCTCGTTAGTCTAGATATAGAAGACGGTTGTACAGACGGATCTCGTTAGTCTAGATGTAGAAGACGGTTGTACAGACGGATCTCGTTAGTCTTGATATAGAAGATGGTTGTACAACGACGTATCTCGTTCGTCTAGATATAGAAGGCGGTTGTACAGACGGATCTCGTTAGTCTAGATATAGAAGACGGTTGTACAACGACGGATCTCGTTAGTCTAGATATAGAAGACGGTTGTGCAGACGGATCTCGTTAGTCTAGATATAAAAGACGGTTGTACAACGACGGATCTCGTTAGTCTAGATATAGAAGACGGTTGTGCAGACGGATCTCGTTAGTCTAGATATAAAATACGGTTGTACAGACGGATCTCGTTAGTCTAGATATAGAGGACGGTTGTACAGACGGATCTCGTTAGTCTAGATATAGAAGAAGGTTGTACAGACGGGTCTCGTGAGTCTAGATAGAGAAGACGGTTGTACAGACGGATCTCGTTAGTCTAGATATAGAAGACGGTTGTACAGACGGATCTCGTTAGTCTAGATATAGAAGACGGTTGTACAGACGGATCTCGTTAGTCTAGATATAGAAGACGGTTGTACAGACGGATCCCGTTAGTCTAGATATTGAAGACGGTTGTACAGACGGATCTCGTTAGTCTAGATATAGAAGACGGTTGTATAACGAGAGATCTCGTTAGTCTAGATATAGAAGACGGTTGTACAGACGGATCTCGTTAGTCTAGATATAGAAGACGGTTGTACAGCCGGATCTCGTTAGTCTAGATATAGAAGACGGTTATACAGACGGATCTCGTTAATATAGATATAGAAGACCGTTGTACAGACGGATCTCGTTAGTCTAGATATAGAAGAAGGTTGTACAGACGGGTCTCGTGAGTCTAGATAGAGAAGACGGTTGTACAGACGGATCCCGTTAGTCTAGATATAGAAGACGGTTGTATAACGAGAGATCTCGTTAGTCTAGATATAGAAGACGATTATACAGACGGATCTCGTTAGTCTAGATATAGAAGACGGTTGTAGAGACGGATCTCGTTAGTCTAGATATAGAAGACGGTTGTACAGACGGATCTCGTTAGTCTAGATATAGAAGAAGGTTGTACAGACGGATCTCGTTAGTCTAGATATAGAAGAAGGTTGTACAGACGGGTCTCGTGAGTCTAGATAGAGAAGACGGTTGTACAGACGGGTCTCGTTAGTCTAGATATAGAAGACGGTTGTACAGACGGATCTCGTTAGTCTAGATATAGAAGACGGTTGTACAGACGGATCTCGTTAGTCTAGATATAGAAGAAGGTTGTACAGACGGATCTCGTTAGTCTAGATATAGAGGACGGTTGTACAAACGGATCTCGTTAGTCTAGATATAGAAGAAGGTTGTACAGACGGGTCTCGTTAGTCTAGATATAGAAGACGGTTGTACAGACGGATCCCGTTAGTCTAGATATAGAAGACGGTTGTATAACGAGAGATCTCGTTAGTCTAGATATAGAAAACGGTTGTACAGACGGATCGCGTTAGTCTAGATATAGAAGATGGTTGTACAACGACGTATCTCGTTAGTCTAGATATAGAAGGCGGTTGTACAGACGGATCTCGTTAGTCTAGATATAGAAGACGGTTGTACAGACGGATCTCGTTAGTCTAGATATAGAAGACGGTTGTACAGACGGATCTCGTTAGTCTAGATATTGATGACGTTTGTCCAACGACGTATCTCGTTTGTCTAGGTATAGAAGACGGTTGTACAGACGGATCTCGTTAGTCTAGATATAGAAGACGGTTGTACAGACGGATCTCGTTAGTCTAGATGTAGAAGACGGTTGTACAGACGGATCTCGTTAGTCTTGATATAGAAGATGGTTGTACAACGACGTATCTCGTTCGTCTAGATATAGAAGAAGGTTGTACAGACGGGTCTCGTGAGTCTAGATAGAGAAGACGGTTGTACAGACGGATCTCGTTAGTCTAGATATAGAAGACGGTTGTACAGACGGATCTCGTTAGTCTAGATATAGAAGACGGTTGTACAGACGGATCTCGTTAGTCTAGATATAGAAGACGGTTGTACAGACGGATCCCGTTAGTCTAGATATTGAAGACGGTTGTACAGACGGATCTCGTTAGTCTAGATATAGAAGACGGTTGTATAACGAGAGATCTCGTTAGTCTAGATATAGAAGACGGTTGTACAGACGGATCTCGTTAGTCTAGATATAGAAGACGGTTGTACAGCCGGATCTCGTTAGTCTAGATATAGAAGACGGTTGTACAGACGGATCTCGTTAATATAGATATAGAAGACGGTTGTACAGACGGATCTCGTTAGTCTAGATATAGAAGACGGTTGTACAGACGGATCTCGTTAGTCTAGATATAGAAGACGTTTGTCCAACGACGTATCTCGTTAGTCTAGATATAGAAGACGGTTGTACAGACGGATCTCGTTAGTCTAGATATAGAAGACGGTTGTACAGACGGATCTCGTTAGTCTAGATATAGAAGACGGTTGTACAGACGGCTCTCGTTAGTCTAGATATAGAAGACGGTTGTACAGACGGATCTCGTTAGTCTAGATATAGAAGACGGTTGTACAGCCGGATCTCGTTAGTCTAGATATAGAAGACGGTTGTACAGACGGATCTCGTTAATATAGATATAGAAGACGGTTGTACAGACGGATCTCGTTAGTCTAGATATAGAAGACGGTTGTACAGACGGATCTCGTTAGTCTAGATATAGAAGACGTTTGTCCAACGACGTATCTCGTTAGTCTAGATATAGAAGACGGTTGTACAGACGGATCTCGTTAGTCTAGATATAGAAGACGGTTGTACAGACGGATCCCGTTAGTCTAGATATAGAAGACGGTTGTACAGACGGATCTCGTTAGTCTAGATATTGATGACGGTTGTACAGACGGGTCTCGTTAGTCTAGATATAGAAGACGGTTGTACAACGACGTATCTCGTTCGTCTAGATATAGAAGGCGGTTGTACAGACGGATCTCGTTAGTCTAGATATAGAAGACGGTTGTACAGACGGATCTCGTTAGTCTAGATATTGAAGACGTTTGTCCAACGACGTACCTCGTTAGTCTAGATATAGAAAACGGTTGTACAGACGGATCTCGTTAGTCTAGATATAGAAGACGGTTGTACAACGACGGATCTCGTTAGTCTAGATATAGAAGACGGTTGTGCAGACGGATCTCGTTAGTCTAGATATAAAAGACGGTTGTACAGACGGATCTCGTTAGTCTAGATATAGAGGACGGTTGTACAGACGGATCTCGTTAGTCTAGATATAGAAGAAGGTTGTACAGACGGGTCTCGTGAGTCTAGATAGAGAAGACGGTTGTACAGACGGATCTCGTTAGTCTAGATATAGAAGACGGTTGTACAGACGGATCTCGTTAGTCTAGATATAGAAGACGGTTGTACAGACGGATCTCGTTAGTCTAGATATTGAAGACGTTTGTCCAACGACGTACCTCGTTAGTCTAGATATAGAAAACGGTTGTACAGACAGATCTCGTTAGTCTAGATATAGAAGACGGTTGTACAACGACGGATCTCGTTAGTCTAGATATAGAAGACGGTTGTGCAGACGGATCTCGTTAGTCTAGATTTAAAAGACGCTTGTACAGACGGATCTCGTTAGTCTAGATATAGAGGACGGTTGTACAGACGGATCTCGTTAGTCTAGATATAGAAGAAGGTTGTACAGACGGGTCTCGTGAGTCTAGATAGAGAAGACGGTTGTACAGACGGATCTCGTTAGTCTAGATATAGAAGACGGTTGTACAGACGGGTCTCGTGAGTCTAGATAGAGAAGACGGTTGTACAGACGGATCCCGTTAGTCTAGATATAGAAGACGGTTGTATAACGAGAGATCTCGTTAGTCTAGATATAGAAGACGATTATACAGACGGATCTCGTTAGTCTAGATATAGAAGACGGTTGTACAGACGGATCTCGTTAGTCTAGATATAGAAGACGGTTGTACAGACGGATCTCGTTAGTCTAGATATAGAAGAAGGTTGTACAGACGGATCTCGTTAGTCTAGATATAGAAGAAGGTTGTACAGACGGGTCTCGTGAGTCTAGATAGAGAAGACGGTTGTACAGACGGGTCTCGTTAGTCTAGATACAGAAGACGGTTGTATAGACGGATCTCATTAGTCTAGATATAGAAGACGGTTGTACAGACGGATCTCGTTATTCTAGATATAGAAGACAGTTGTACAGACGGATCCCGTTAGTCTAGATATAGAAGACGGTTGTATAACGAGAGATCTCGTTAGTCTAGATATAGAAGACGATTATACAGACGGATCTCGTTAGTCTAGATATAGAAGACGGTTGTACAGACGGATCTCGTTAGTCTAGATATAGAAGACGGTTGTACAGACGGATCTCGTTAGTCTAGATATAGAAGAAGGTTGTACAGACGGATCTCGTTAGTCTAGATATAGAAGAAGGTTGTACAGACGGGTCTCGTGAGTCTAGATAGAGAAGACGGTTGTATAGACGGGTCTCGTTAGTCTAGATACAGAAGACGGTTGTATAGACGGATCTCATTAGTCTAGATATAGAAGACGGTTGTACAGACGGATCTCGTTATTCTAGATATAGAAGACGGTTGTACAGACGGATCCCGTTAGTCTAGATATAGAAGACGGTTGTATAACGAGAGATCTCGTTAGTCTAGATATAGAAGACGATTATACAGACGGATCTCGTTAGTCTAGATATAGAAGACGGTTGTACAGACGGATCTCGTTAGTCTAGATATAGAAGACGGTTGTACAGACGGATGTCGTTAGTCTAGATATAGAAGACAGTGGTACAGACGGATCTCGTTAGTCTAGATATAGAAAACGGTTGTACAGACGGATCGCGTTAGTCTAGATATAGAAGATGGTTGTACAACGACGTATCTCGTTAGTCTAGATATAGAAGGCGGTTGTACAGACGGATCTCGTTAGTCTAGATATAAAAGACGGTTGTACAGACGGATCTCGTTAGTCTAGATATAGAGGACGGTTGTACAGACGGATCTCGTTAGTCTAGATATAGAAGAAGGTTGTACAGACGGGTCTCGTGAGTCTAGATAGAGAAGACGGTTGTACAGACGGATCTCGTTAGTCTAGATATAGAAGACGGTTGTACAGACGGGTCTCGTGAGTCTAGATAGAGAAGACGGTTGTACAGACGGGTCTCGTTAGTCTAGATACAGAAGACGGTTGTATAGACGGATCTCATTAGTCTAGATATAGAAGACGGTTGTACAGACGGATCTCGTTATTCTAGATATAGAAGACGGTTGTACAGACGGATCCCGTTAGTCTAGATATAGAAGACGGTTGTATAACGAGAGATCTCGTTAGTCTAGATATAGAAGACGATTATACAGACGGATCTCGTTAGTCTAGATATAGAAGACGGTTGTACAGACGGATCTCGTTAGTCTAGATATAGAAGACGGTTGTACAGACGGATCTCGTTAGTCTAGATATAGAAGAAGGTTGTACAGACGGATCTCGTTAGTCTAGATATAGAAGAAGGTTGTACAGACGGGTCTCGTGAGTCTAGATAGAGAAGACGGTTGTACAGACGGGTCTCGTTAGTCTAGATACAGAAGACGGTTGTATAGACGGATCTCATTAGTCTAGATATAGAAGACGGTTGTACAGACGGATCTCGTTATTCTAGATATAGAAGACAGTTGTACAGACGGATCCCGTTAGTCTAGATATAGAAGACGGTTGTATAACGAGAGATCTCGTTAGTCTAGATATAGAAGACGATTATACAGACGGATCTCGTTAGTCTAGATATAGAAGACGGTTGTACAGACGGATCTCGTTAGTCTAGATATAGAAGACGGTTGTACAGACGGATCTCGTTAGTCTAGATATAGAAGAAGGTTGTACAGACGGATCTCGTTAGTCTAGATATAGAAGAAGGTTGTACAGACGGGTCTCGTGAGTCTAGATAGAGAAGACGGTTGTATAGACGGGTCTCGTTAGTCTAGATACAGAAGACGGTTGTATAGACGGATCTCATTAGTCTAGATATAGAAGACGGTTGTACAGACGGATCTCGTTATTCTAGATATAGAAGACGGTTGTACAGACGGATCCCGTTAGTCTAGATATAGAAGACGGTTGTATAACGAGAGATCTCGTTAGTCTAGATATAGAAGACGATTATACAGACGGATCTCGTTAGTCTAGATATAGAAGACGGTTGTACAGACGGATCTCGTTAGTCTAGATATAGAAGACGGTTGTACAGACGGATCTCGTTAGTCTAGATATAGAAGACAGTGGTACAGACGGATCTCGTTAGTCTAGATATAGAAGAAGGTTGTACAGACGGGTCTCGTGAGTCTAGATAGAGAAGACGGTTGTACAGACGGGTCTCGTTAGTCTAGATACAGAAGACGGTTGTATAGACGGATCTCATTAGTCTAGATATAGAAGACGGTTGTACAGACGGATCTCGTTATTCTAGATATAGAAGACGGTTGTACAGACGGATCCCGTTAGTCTAGATATAGAAGACGGTTGTATAACGAGAGATCTCGTTAGTCTAGATATAGAAGACGATTATACAGACGGATCTCCTTAGTCTAGATATAGAAGACGGTTGTACAGACGGATCTCGTTAGTCTAGATATAGAAGACGGTTGTACAGACGGATCTCGTTAGTCTAGATATAGAAGAAGGTTGTACAGACGGATCTCGTTAGTCTAGATATAGAAGAAGGTTGTACAGACGGGTCTCGTGAGTCTAGATAGAGAAGACGGTTGTACAGACGGGTCTCGTTAGTCTAGATACAGAAGACGGTTGTATAGACGGATCTCATTAGTCTAGATATAGAAGACGGTTGTACAGACGGATCTCGTTATTCTAGATATAGAAGACGGTTGTACAGACGGATCCCGTTAGTCTAGATATAGAAGACGGTTGTATAACGAGAGATCTCGTTAGTCTAGATATAGAAGACGATTATACAGACGGATCTCGTTAGTCTAGATATAGAAGACGGTTGTACAGACGGATCTCGTTAGTCTAGATATAGAAGACGGTTGTACAGACGGATCTCGTTAGTCTAGATATAGAAGAAGGTTGTACAGACGGATCTCGTTAGTCTAGATATAGAGGACGGTTGTACAGACGGATCTCGTTAGTCTAGATATAGAAGAAGGTTGTACAGACGGGTCTCGTTAGTCTAGATATAGAAGACGGTTGTACAGACGGATCCCGTTAGTCTAGATATAGAAGACGGTTGTATAACGAGAGATCTCGTTAGTCTAGATATAGAAAACGGTTGTACAGACGGATCGCGTTAGTCTAGATATAGAAGATGGTTGTACAACGACGTATCTCGTTAGTCTAGATATAGAAGGCGGTTGTACAGACGGATCTCGTTAGTCTAGATATAGAAGACGGTTGTACAGACGGATCTCGTTAGTCTAGATATAGAAGACGGTTGTACAGACGGATCTCGTTAGTCTAGATATTGATGACGTTTGTCCAACGACGTATCTCGTTTGTCTAGGTATAGAAGACGGTTGTACAGACGGATCTCGTTAGTCTAGATATAGAAGACGGTTGTACAGACGGATCTCGTTAGTCTAGATGTAGAAGACGGTTGTACAGACGGATCTCGTTAGTCTAGATATAGAAGATGGTTGTACAACGACGTATCTCGTTCGTCTAGATATAGAAGGCGGTTGTACAGACGGATCTCGTTAGTCTAGATATAGAAGACGGTTGTACAACGACGGATCTCGTTAGTCTAGATATAGAAGACGGTTGTGCAGACGGATCTCGTTAGTCTAGATATAAAAGACGGTTGTACAACGACGGATCTCGTTAGTCTAGATATAGAAGACGGTTGTGCAGACGGATCTCGTTAGTCTAGATATAAAATACGGTTGTACAGACGGATCTCGTTAGTCTAGATATAGAGGACGGTTGTACAGACGGATCTCGTTAGTCTAGATATAGAAGAAGGTTGTACAGACGGGTCTCGTGAGTCTAGATAGAGAAGACGGTTGTACAGACGGATCTCGTTAGTCTAGATATAGAAGACGGTTGTGCAGACGGATCTCGTTAGTCTAGATATAAAATACGGTTGTACAGACGGATCTCGTTAGTCTAGATATAGAAGACGGTTGTACAGACGGATCCCGTTAGTCTAGATATAGAAGAAGGTTGTACAGACGGGTCTCGTTAGTCTAGATAGAGAAGACGGTTGTACAGACGGGTCTCGTTAGTCTAGATACAGAAGACGGTTGTATAGACGGATCTCATTAGTCTAGATATAGAAGACGGTTGTACAGACGGATCTCGTTATTCTAGATATAGAAGACAGTTGTACAGACGGATCCCGTTAGTCTAGATATAGAAGACGGTTGTATAACGAGAGATCTCGTTAGTCTAGATATAGAAGACGATTATACAGACGGATCTCGTTAGTCTAGATATAGAAGACGGTTGTACAGACGGATCTCGTTAGTCTAGATATAGAAGACGGTTGTACAGACGGATCTCGTTAGTCTAGATATAGAAGAAGGTTGTACAGACGGATCTCGTTAGTCTAGATATAGAAGAAGGTTGTACAGACGGGTCTCGTGAGTCTAGATAGAGAAGACGGTTGTATAGACGGGTCTCGTTAGTCTAGATACAGAAGACGGTTGTATAGACGGATCTCATTAGTCTAGATATAGAAGACGGTTGTACAGACGGATCTCGTTATTCTAGATATAGAAGACGGTTGTACAGACGGATCCCGTTAGTCTAGATATAGAAGACGGTTGTATAACGAGAGATCTCGTTAGTCTAGATATAGAAGACGATTATACAGACGGATCTCGTTAGTCTAGATATAGAAGACGGTTGTACAGACGGATCTCGTTAGTCTAGATATAGAAGACGGTTGTACAGACGGATCTCGTTAGTCTAGATATAGAAGACAGTGGTACAGACGGATCTCGTTAGTCTAGATATAGAAGAAGGTTGTACAGACGGGTCTCGTGAGTCTAGATAGAGAAGACGGTTGTACAGACGGGTCTCGTTAGTCTAGATACAGAAGACGGTTGTATAGACGGATCTCAGTAGTCTAGATATAGAAGACGGTTGTACAGACGGATCTCGTTATTCTAGATATAGAAGACGGTTGTACAGACGGATCCCGTTAGTCTAGATATAGAAGACGGTTGTATAACGAGAGATCTCGTTAGTCTAGATATAGAAGACGATTATACAGACGGATCTCCTTAGTCTAGATATAGAAGACGGTTGTACAGACGGATCTCGTTAGTCTAGATATAGAAGACGGTTGTACAGACGGATCTCGTTAGTCTAGATATAGAAGAAGGTTGTACAGACGGATCTCGTTAGTCTAGATATAGAAGAAGGTTGTACAGACGGGTCTCGTGAGTCTAGATAGAGAAGACGGTTGTACAGACGGGTCTCGTTAGTCTAGATACAGAAGACGGTTGTATAGACGGATCTCATTAGTCTAGATATAGAAGACGGTTGTACAGACGGATCTCGTTATTCTAGATATAGAAGACGGTTGTACAGACGGATCCCGTTAGTCTAGATATAGAAGACGGTTGTATAACGAGAGATCTCGTTAGTCTAGATATAGAAGACGATTATACAGACGGATCTCGTTAGTCTAGATATAGAAGACGGTTGTACAGACGGATCTCGTTAGTCTAGATATAGAAGACGGTTGTACAGACGGATCTCGTTAGTCTAGATATAGAAGAAGGTTGTACAGACGGATCTCGTTAGTCTAGATATAGAGGACGGTTGTACAGACGGATCTCGTTAGTCTAGATATAGAAGAAGGTTGTACAGACGGGTCTCGTTAGTCTAGATATAGAAGACGGTTGTACAGACGGATCCCGTTAGTCTAGATATAGAAGACGGTTGTATAACGAGAGATCTCGTTAGTCTAGATATAGAAAACGGTTGTACAGACGGATCGCGTTAGTCTAGATATAGAAGATGGTTGTACAACGACGTATCTCGTTAGTCTAGATATAGAAGGCGGTTGTACAGACGGATCTCGTTAGTCTAGATATAGAAGACGGTTGTACAGACGGATCTCGTTAGTCTAGATATAGAAGACGGTTGTACAGACGGATCTCGTTAGTCTAGATATTGATGACGTTTGTCCAACGACGTATCTCGTTTGTCTAGGTATAGAAGACGGTTGTACAGACGGATCTCGTTAGTCTAGATATAGAAGACGGTTGTACAGACGGATCTCGTTAGTCTAGATGTAGAAGACGGTTGTACAGACGGATCTCGTTAGTCTAGATATAGAAGATGGTTGTACAACGACGTATCTCGTTCGTCTAGATATAGAAGGCGGTTGTACAGACGGATCTCGTTAGTCTAGATATAGAAGACGGTTGTACAACGACGGATCTCGTTAGTCTAGATATAGAAGACGGTTGTGCAGACGGATCTCGTTAGTCTAGATATAAAAGACGGTTGTACAACGACGGATCTCGTTAGTCTAGATATAGAAGACGGTTGTGCAGACGGATCTCGTTAGTCTAGATATAAAATACGGTTGTACAGACGGATCTCGTTAGTCTAGATATAGAGGACGGTTGTACAGACGGATCTCGTTAGTCTAGATATAGAAGAAGGTTGTACAGACGGGTCTCGTGAGTCTAGATAGAGAAGACGGTTGTACAGACGGATCTCGTTAGTCTAGATATAGAAGACGGTTGTGCAGACGGATCTCGTTAGTCTAGATATAAAATACGGTTGTACAGACGGATCTCGTTAGTCTAGATATAGAAGACGGTTGTACAGACGGATCCCGTTAGTCTAGATATTGAAGACGGTTGTACAGACGGATCTCGTTAGTCTAGATATAGAAGACGGTTGTATAACGAGAGATCTCGTTAGTCTAGATATAGAAGACGGTTGTACAGACGGATCTCGTTAGTCTAGATATAGAAGACGGTTGTACAGCCGGATCTCGTTAGTCTAGATATAGAAGACGGTTGTACAGACGGATCTCGTTAATATAGATATAGAAGACGGTTGTACAGACGGATCTCATTAGTCTAGATATAGAAGACGGTTGTACAGACGGATCTCGTTAGTCTAGATATAGAAGACGTTTGTCCAACGACGTATCTCGTTAGTCTAGATATAGAAGACGGTTGTACAGACGGATCTCGTTAGTCTAGATATAGAAGACGGTTGTACAGACGGATCCCGTTAGTCTAGATATAGAAGACGGTTGTACAGACGGATCTCGTTAGTCTAGATATTGATGACGGTTGTACAGACGGGTCTCGTTAGTCTAGATATAGAAGACGGTTGTACAACGACGTATCTCGTTCGTCTAGATATAGAAGGCGGTTGTACAGACGGATCTCGTTAGTCTAGATATAGAAGACGGTTGTACAGACGGATCTCGTTAGTCTAGATATTGAAGACGTTTGTCCAACGACGTACCTCGTTAGTCTAGATATAGAAAACGGTTGTACAGACGGATCTCGTTAGTCTAGATATAGAAGACGGTTGTACAACGACGGATCTCGTTAGTCTAGATATAGAAGACGGTTGTGCAGACGGATCTCGTTAGTCTAGATATAAAAGACGGTTGTACAGACGGATCTGGTTAGTCTAGATATAGAGGACGGTTGTACAGACGGATCTCGTTAGTCTAGATATAGAAGAAGGTTGTACAGACGGGTCTCGTGAGTCTAGATAGAGAAGACGGTTGTACAGACGGATCTCGTTAGTCTAGATATAGAAGACGGTTGTACAGACGGATCTCGTTAGTCTAGATATAGAAGACGGTTGTACAGACGGATCTCGTTAGTCTAGATATTGAAGACGTTTGTCCAACGACGTACCTCGTTAGTCTAGATATAGAAAACGGTTGTACAGACAGATCTCGTTAGTCTAGATATAGAAGACGGTTGTACAACGACGGATCTCGTTAGTCTAGATATAGAAGACGGTTGTGCAGACGGATCTCGTTAGTCTAGATATAAAAGACGGTTGTACAGACGGATCTCGTTAGTCTAGATATAGAAGAAGGTTGTACAGACGGGTCTCGTGAGTCTAGATAGAGAAGACGGTTGTACAGACGGATCTCGTTAGTCTAGATATAGAAGACGGTTGTACAGACGGGTCTCGTGAGTCTAGATAGAGAAGACGGTTGTACAGACGGGTCTCGTTAGTCTAGATACAGAAGACGGTTGTATAGACGGATCTCATTAGTCTAGATATAGAAGACGGTTGTACAGACGGATCTCGTTATTCTAGATATAGAAGACGGTTGTACAGACGGATCCCGTTAGTCTAGATATAGAAGACGGTTGTATAACGAGAGATCTCGTTAGTCTAGATATAGAAGACGATTATACAGACGGATCTCGTTAGTCTAGATATAGAAGACGGTTGTACAGACGGATCTCGTTAGTCTAGATATAGAAGACGGTTGTACAGACGGATCTCGTTAGTCTAGGTATAGAAGAAGGTAGTACAGACGGATCTCGTTAGTCTAGATATAGAAGAAGGTTGTACAGACGGGTCTCGTGAGTCTAGATAGAGAAGACGGTTGTACAGACGGGTCTCGTTAGTCTAGATACAGAAGACGGTTGTATAGACGGATCTCATTAGTCTAGATATAGAAGACGGTTGTACAGACGGATCTCGTTATTCTAGATATAGAAGACAGTTGTACAGACGGATCCCGTTAGTCTAGATATAGAAGACGGTTGTATAACGAGAGATCTCGTTAGTCTAGATATAGAAGACGATTATACAGACGGATCTCGTTAGTCTAGATATAGAAGACGGTTGTACAGACGGATCTCGTTAGTCTAGATATAGAAGACGGTTGTACAGACGGATCTCGTTAGTCTAGATATAGAAGACAGTGGTACAGACGGATTTCGTTAGTCTAGATATAGAAAACGGTTGTACAGACGGATCGCGTTAGTCTAGATATAGAAGATGGTTGTACAACGACGTATCTCGTTAGTCTAGATATAGAAGGCGGTTGTACAGACGGATCTCGTTAGTCTAGATATAAAAGACGGTTGTACAGACGGATCTCGTTAGTCTAGATATAGAGGACGGTTGTACAGACGGATCTCGTTAGTCTAGATATAGAAGAAGGTTGTACAGACGGGTCTCGTGAGTCTAGATAGAGAAGACGGTTGTACAGACGGATCTCGTTAGTCTAGATATAGAAGACGGTTGTACAGACGGGTCTCGTGAGTCTAGATAGAGAAGACGGTTGTACAGACGGGTCTCGTTAGTCTAGATACAGAAGACGGTTGTATAGACGGATCTCATTAGTCTAGATATAGAAGACGGTTGTACAGACGGATCTCGTTATTCTAGATATAGAAGACGGTTGTACAGACGCATCCCGTTAGTCTAGATATAGAAGACGGTTGTATAACGAGAGATCTCGTTAGTCTAGATATAGAAGACGATTATACAGACGGATCTCGTTAGTCTAGATATAGAAGACGGTTGTACAGACGGATCTCGTTAGTCTAGATATAGAAGACGGTTGTACAGACGGATCTCGTTAGTCTAGATATAGAAGAAGGTTGTACAGACGGATCTCGTTAGTCTAGATATAGAAGAAGGTTGTACAGACGGGTCTCGTGAGTCTAGATAGAGAAGACGGTTGTACAGACGGGTCTCGTTAGTCTAGATACAGAAGACGGTTGTATAGACGGATCTCATTAGTCTAGATATAGAAGACGGTTGTACAGACGGATCTCGTTATTCTAGATATAGAAGACAGTTGTACAGACGGATCCCGTTAGTCTAGATATAGAAGACGGTTGTATAACGAGAGATCTCGTTAGTCTAGATATAGAAGACGATTATACAGACGGATCTCGTTAGTCTAGATATAGAAGACGGTTGTACAGACGGATCTCGTTAGTCTAGATATAGAAGACGGTTGTACAGACGGATCTCGTTAGTCTAGATATAGAAGAAGGTTGTACAGACGGATCTCGTTAGTCTAGATATAGAAGAAGGTTGTACAGACGGGTCTCGTGAGTCTAGATAGAGAAGACGGTTGTATAGACGGGTCTCGTTAGTCTAGATACAGAAGACGGTTGTATAGACGGATCTCATTAGTCTAGATATAGAAGACGGTTGTACAGACGGATCTCGTTATTCTAGATATAGAAGACGGTTGTACAGACGGATCCCGTTAGTCTAGATATAGAAGACGGTTGTATAACGAGAGATCTCGTTAGTCTAGATATAGAAGACGATTATACAGACGGATCTCGTTAGTCTGGATATAGAAGACGGTTGTACAGACGGATCTCGTTAGTCTAGATATAGAAGACGGTTGTACAGACGGATCTCGTTAGTCTAGATATAGAAGACAGTGGTACAGACGGATCTCGTTAGTCTAGATATAGAAGAAGGTTGTACAGACGGGTCTCGTGAGTCTAGATAGAGAAGACGGTTGTACAGACGGGTCTCGTTAGTCTAGATACAGAAGACGGTTGTATAGACGGATCTCATTAGTCTAGATATAGAAGACGGTTGTACAGACGGATCTCGTTATTCTAGATATAGAAGACGGTTGTACAGACGGATCCCGTTAGTCTAGATATAGAAGACGGTTGTATAACGAGAGATCTCGTTAGTCTAGATATAGAAGACGATTATACAGACGGATCTCGTTAGTCTAGATATAGAAGACGGTTGTACAGACGGATCTCGTTAGTCTAGATATAGAAGACGGTTGTACAGACGGATCTCGTTAGTCTAGATATAGAAGAAGGTTGTACAGACGGATCTCGTTAGTCTAGATATAGAGGACGGTTGTACAGACGGATCTCGTTAGTCTAGATATAGAAGAAGGTTGTACAGACGGGTCTCGTTAGTCTAGATATAGAAGACGGTTGTACAGACGGATCCCGTTAGTCTAGATATAGAAGACGGTTGTATAACGAGAGATCTCGTTAGTCTAGATATAGAAAACGGTTGTACAGACGGATCGCGTTAGTCTAGATATAGAAGATGGTTGTACAACGACGTATCTCGTTAGTCTAGATATAGAAGACGGTTGTACAGACGGATCTCGTTAGTCTAGATATAGAAGACGGTTGTACAGACGGATCTCGTTAGTCTAGATATAGAAGACGGTTGTACAGACGGATCTCGTTAGTCTAGATATTGATGACGTTTGTCCAACGACGTATCTCGTTTGTCTAGGTATAGAAGACGGTTGTACAGACGGATCTCGTTAGTCTAGATATAGAAGACGGTTGTACAGACGGATCTCGTTAGTCTAGATGTAGAAGACGGTTGTACAGACGGATCTCGTTAGTCTAGATATAGAAGATGGTTGTACAACGACGTATCTCGTTCGTCTAGATATAGAAGGCGGTTGTACAGACGGATCTCGTTAGTCTAGATATAGAAGACGGTTGTACAACGACGGATCTCGTTAGTCTAGATATAGAAGACGGTTGTGCAGACGGATCTCGTTAGTCTAGATATAGAAGACGGTTGTACAGACGGATCTCGTTAGTCTAGATGTAGAAGACGGTTGTACAGACGGATCTCGTTAGTCTAGATATAGAAGATGGTTGTACAACGACGTATCTCGTTCGTCTAGATATAGAAGGCGGTTGTACAGACGGATCTCGTTAGTCTAGATATAGAAGACGGTTGTACAACGACGGATCTCGTTAGTCTAGATATAGAAGACGGTTGTGCAGACGGATCTCGTTAGTCTAGATATAAAATACGGTTGTACAGACGGATCCCGTTAGTCTAGATATAGAAGACGGTTGTATAACGAGAGATCTCGTTAGTCTAGATATAGAAGACGGTTGTACAGACGGATCTCGTTAGTCTAGATATAGAAGATGGTTGTACAGACGGATTTCGTTGGTCTAGATATAGAAGACGGTTGTACAGACGGATCTCGTTAGTCTAGATATAGAAGACGGTTGTACAGACGGATCCCGTTAGTCTAGATATTGAAGACGGTTGTACAGCCGGATCTCGTTAGTCTAGATATAGAAGACGGTTGTACAGACGGATCTCGTTAGTCTAGATATAGAAGACGGTTGTACAGACGGATCTCGTTAGTCTAGATATAGAAGACGGTTGTACAGACGGATTTCGTTAGTCTAGATATAGAAGACGTTTGTCCAACGACGTATCTCGTTAGTCTAGATATAGAAGACGGTTGTACAGACGGATCTCGTTAGTCTAGATATAGAAGACGGTTGTACAGACGGATCCCGTTAGTCTAGATATAGAAGACGGTTGTACAGACGGATCTCGTTAGTCTAGATATTGAAGACGTTTGTCCAGCGACGTACCTCGTTAGTCTAGATATAGAAAACGGTTGTACAGACGGATCTCGTTAGTCTAGATATAGAAGACGGTTGTACAACGACGGATCTCGTTAGTCTAGATATAGAAGAAGGTTGTACAGACGGATCTCGTGAGCCTAGATATAGAAGACGGTTGTACAGACGGGTCTCGTTAGTCTAGATATAGAAGACGGTTGTACAACGACGTATCTCGTTCGTCTAGATATAGAAGGCGGTTGTACAGACGGATCTCGTTAGTCTAGATATAGAAGACGGTTGTACAGACGGATCTCGTTAGTCTAGATATTGAAGACGTTTGTCCAACGACGTACCTCGTTAGTCTAGATATAGAAAACGGTTGTACAGACGGATCTCGTTAGTCTAGATATAGAGGACGGTTGTACAGACGGATCTCGTTAGTCTAGATATAGAAGAAGGTTGTACAGACGGGTCTCGTGAGTCTAGATAGAGAAGACGGTTGTACAGACGGATCTCGTTAGTCTAGATATAGAAGAAGGTTGTACAGACGGATCTCATTAGTCTAGATATAGAAGACGGTTGTACAGACGGATCCCGTTAGTCTAGATATAGAAGACGGTTGTACAGACGGATCTCGTTAGTCTAGATATAGAAGACGGTTGTACAGACGGATCCCGTTAGTCTAGATATTGAAGACGGTTGTACAGACGGGTCTCGTGAGTCTAGATAGAGAAGACGGTTGTACAGACGGATCTCGTTAGTCTAGATATAGAAGACGGTTGTACAGACGGATCTCGTTAGTCTAGATATAGAAGACGGTTGTACAGACGGATCTCGTTAGTCTAGATATAGAAGACGGTTGTACAACGATGGATCTCGTTAGTCTAGATATAGAGGACGGTTGTACAGACGGATCTCGTTAGTCTAGATATAGAAGAAGGTTGTACAGACGGGTCTCGTGAGTCTAGATAGAGAAGACGGTTGTACAGACGGATCTCGTTAGTCTAGATATAGAAGAAGGTTGTACAGACGGATCTCATTAGTCTAGATATAGAAGACGGTTGTACAGACGGATCCGGTTAGTCTAGATATAGAAGACGGTTGTACAGACGGATCTCGTTAGTCTAGATATAGAAGACGGTTGTACAGACGGATCCCGTTAGTCTAGATATTGAAGACGGTTGTACAGACGGATCTCGTTAGTCTAGATATAGAAGACGGTTGTATAACGAGAGATCTCGTTAGTCTAGATATAGAAGACGGTTGTACAGACGGATCTCGTTAGTCTAGATATAGAAGACGGTTGTACAGCCGGATCTCGTTAGTCTAGATATAGAAGACGGTTGTACAGACGGATCTCGTTAATATAGATATAGAAGACGGTTGTACAGACGGATCTCGTTAGTCTAGATATAGAAGACGGTTGTACAGACGGATCTCGTTAGTCTAGATATAGAAGACGTTTGTCCAACGACGTATCTCGTTAGTCTAGATATAGAAGACGGTTGTACAGACGGATCTCGTTAGTCTAGATATAGAAGAAGGTTGTACAGACGGATCCCGTTAGTCTAGATATAGAAGACGGTTGTACAGACGGATCTCGTTAGTCTAGATATTGATGACGGTTGTACAGACGGGTCTCGTTAGTCTAGATATAGAAGACGGTTGTACAACGACGTATCTCGTTCGTCTAGATATAGAAGGCGGTTGTACAGACGGATCTCGTTAGTCTAGATATAGAAGACGGTTGTACAGACGGATCTCGTTAGTCTAGATATTGAAGACGTTTGTCCAACGACGTACCTCGTTAGTCTAGATATAGAAAACGGTTGTACAGACGGATCTCGTTAGTCTAGATATAGAAGACGGTTGTACAACGACGGATCTCGTTAGTCTAGATATAGAAGACGGTTGTGCAGACGGATCTCGTTAGTCTAGATATAGAAGAAGGTTGTACAGACGGGTCTCGTGAGTCTAGATAGAGAAGACGGTTGTACAGACGGATCTCGTTAGTCTAGATATAGAAGACGGTTGTACAGACGGATCTCGTTAGTCTAGATATAGAAGACGGTTGTACAGACGGATCTCGTTAGTCTAGATATTGAAGACGTTTGTCCAACGACGTACCTCGTTAGTCTAGATATAGAAAACGGTTGTACAGACAGATCTCGTTAGTCTAGATATAGAAGACGGTTGTACAGACGGATCTCGTTAGTCTAGATATAGAAGACGGTTGTACAGACGGATCTCGTTAGTCTAGATATAGAAGAAGGTTGTACAGACGGATCTCGTTAGTCTAGATATTGAAGAAGGTTGTACAGACGGGTCTCGTGAGTCTAGATAGAGAAGACGGTTGTACAGACGGGTCTCGTTAGTCTAGATACAGAAGACGGTTGTATAGACGGATCTCATTAGTCTAGATATAGAAGACGGTTGTACAGACGGATCTCGTTATTCTAGATATAGAAGACAGTTGTACAGACGGATCCCGTTAGTCTAGATATAGAAGACGGTTGTATAACGAGAGATCTCGTTAGTCTAGATATAGAAGACGATTATACAGACGGATCTCGTTAGTCTAGATATAGAAGACGGTTGTATAACGAGAGATCTCGTTAGTCTAGATATAGAAGACGATTATACAGACGGATCTCGTTAGTCTAGATATAGAAGAAGGTTGTACAGACGGATCTCGTTAGTCTAGATATAGAAGAAGGTTGTACAGACGGGTCTCGTGAGTCTAGATAGAGAAGACGGTTGTATAGACGGGTCTCGTTAGTCTAGATACAGTAGACGGTTGTATAGACGGATCTCATTAGTCTAGATATAGAAGACGGTTGTACAGACGGATCTCGTTATTCTAGATATAGAAGACGGTTGTACAGACGGATCCCGTTAGTCTAGATATAGAAGACGGTTGTATAACGAGAGATCTCGTTAGTCTAGATATAGAAGACGATTATACAGACGGATCTCGTTAGTCTAGATGTAGAAGACGGTTGTACAGACGGATCTCGTTAGTCTAGATATAGAAGACGGTTGTACAGACGGATCTCGTTAGTCTAGATATAGAAGACAGTGGTACAGACGGATCTCGTTAGTCTAGATATAGAAGAAGGTTGTACAGACGGGTCTCGTGAGTCTAGATAGAGAAGACGGTTGTACAGACGGGTCTCGTTAGTCTAGATACAGAAGACGGTTGTATAGACGGATCTCATTAGTCTAGATATAGAAGACGGTTGTACAGACGGATCTCGTTATTCTAGATATAGAAGACGGTTGTACAGACGGATCCCGTTAGTCTAGATATAGAAGACGGTTGTATAACGAGAGATCTCGTTAGTCTAGATATAGAAGACGATTATACAGACGGATCTCGTTAGTCTAGATATAGAAGACGGTTGTACAGACGGATCTCGTTAGTCTAGATATAGAAGACGGTTGTACAGACGGATCTCGTTAGTCTAGATATAGAAGAAGGTTGTACAGACGGATCTCGTTAGTCTAGATATAGAAGAAGGTTGTACAGACGGGTCTCGTGAGTCTAGATAGAGAAGACGGTTGTACAGACGGGTCTCGTTAGTCTAGATACAGAAGACGGTTGTATAGACGGATCTCATTAGTCTAGATATAGAAGACGGTTGTACAGACGGATCTCGTTATTCTAGATATAGAAGACGGTTGTACAGACGGATCCCGTTAGTCTAGATATAGAAGACGGTTGTATAACGAGAGATCTCGTTAGTCTAGATATAGAAGACGATTATACAGACGGATCTCGTTAGTCTAGATATAGAAGACGGTTGTACAGACGGATCTCGTTAGTCTAGATATAGAAGACGGTTGTACAGACGGATCTCGTTAGTCTAGATATAGAAGAAGGTTGTACAGACGGATCTCGTTAGTCTAGATATAGAAGAAGGTTGTACAGACGGGTCTCGTGAGTCTAGATAGAGAAGACGGTTGTACAGACGGGTCTCGTTAGTCTAGATACAGAAGACGGTTGTATAGACGGATCTCATTAGTCTAGATATAGAAGACGGTTGTACAGACGGATCTCGTTATTCTAGATATAGAAGACGGTTGTACAGACGGATCCCGTTAGTCTAGATATAGAAGACGGTTGTATAACGAGAGATCTCGTTAGTCTAGATATAGAAGACGATTATACAGACGGATCTCGTTAGTCTAGATATAGAAGACGGTGGTACAGACGGATCTCGTTAGTCTAGATATAGAAGACGGTTGTACAGACGGATCTCGTTAGTCTAGATATAGAAGAAGGTTGTACAGACGGATCTCGTTAGTCTAGATATAGAGGACGGTTGTACAGACGGATCTCGTTAGTCTAGATATAGAAGAAGGTTGTACAGACGGGTCTCGTTAGTCTAGATATAGAAGACGGTTGTACAGACGGATCTCGTTATTCTAGATATAGAAGACGGTTGTACAGACGGATCCCGTTAGTCTAGATATAGAAGACGGTTGTATAACGAGAGATCTCGTTAGTCTAGATATAGAAGACGATTATACAGACGGATCTCGTTAGTCTAGATATAGAAGACGGTTGTACAGACGGATCTCGTTAGTCTAGATATAGAAGACGGTTGTACAGACGGATCTCGTTAGTCTAGATATAGAAGAAGGTTGTACAGACGGATCTCGTTAGTCTAGATATAGAAGAAGGTTGTACAGACGGGTCTCGTGAGTCTAGATAGAGAAGACGGTTGTACAGACGGGTCTCGTTAGTCTAGATATAGAAGACGGTTGTACAGACGGATCTCGTTAGTCTAGATATAGAAGACGGTTGTACAGACGGATCTCGTTAGTCTAGATATAGAAGAAGGTTGTACAGACGGATCTCGTTAGTCTAGATATAGAGGACGGTTGTACAAACGGATCTCGTTAGTCTAGATATAGAAGAAGGTTGTACAGACGGGTCTCGTTAGTCTAGATATAGAAGACGGTTGTACAGACGGATCCCGTTAGTCTAGATATAGAAGACGGTTGTATAACGAGAGATCTCGTTAGTCTAGATATAGAAAACGGTTGTACAGACGGATCGCGTTAGTCTAGATATAGAAGATGGTTGTACAACGACGTATCTCGTTAGTCTAGATATAGAAGGCGGTTGTACAGACGGATCTCGTTAGTCTAGATATAGAAGACGGTTGTACAGACGGATCTCGTTAGTCTAGATATAGAAGACGGTTGTACAGACGGATCTCGTTAGTCTAGATATAGAAAACGGTTGTACAGACGGATCGCGTTAGTCTAGATATAGAAGATGGTTGTACAACGACGTATCTCGTTAGTCTAGATATAGAAGGCGGTTGTACAGACGGATCTCGTTAGTCTAGATATAGAAGACGGTTGTACAGACGGATCTCGTTAGTCTAGATGTAGAAGACGGTTGTACAGACGGATCTCGTTAGTCTTGATATAGAAGATGGTTGTACAACGACGTATCTCGTTCGTCTAGATATAGAAGGCGGTTGTACAGACGGATCTCGTTAGTCTAGATATAGAAGACGGTTGTACAGACGGATCTCGTTAGTCTAGATGTAGAAGACGGTTGTACAGACGGATCTCGTTAGTCTTGATATAGAAGATGGTTGTACAACGACGTATCTCGTTCGTCTAGATATAGAAGGCGGTTGTACAGACGGATCTCGTTAGTCTAGATATAGAAGACGGTTGTACAACGGCGGATCTCGTTAGTCTAGATATAGAAGACGGTTGTGCAGACGGATCTCGTTAGTCTAGATATAAAAGACGGTTGTATAACGAGAGATCTCGTTAGTCTAGATATAGAAGACGGTTGTACAGACGGATCTCGTTAGTCTAGATATAGAAGACGGTTGTACAGCCGGATCTCGTTAGTCTAGATATAGAAGACGGTTGTACAGACGGATCTCGTTAATATAGATATAGAAGACGGTTGTACAGACGGATCTCGTTAGTCTAGATATAGAAGACGGTTGTACAGACGGATCTCGTTAGTCTAGATATAGAAGAAGGTTGTACAGACGGATCTCGTTAGTCTAGATATAGAAGAAGGTTGTACAGACGGGTCTCGTGAGTCTAGATAGAGAAGACGGTTGTACAGACGGGTCTCGTTAGTCTAGATACAGAAGACGGTTGTATAGACGGATCTCATTAGTCTAGATATAGAAGACGGTTGTACAGACGGATCTCGTTATTCTAGATATAGAAGACAGTTGTACAGACGGATCCCGTTAGTCTAGATATAGAAGACGGTTGTATAACGAGAGATCTCGTTAGTCTAGATATAGAAGACGATTATACAGACGGATCTCGTTAGTCTAGATATAGAAGACGGTTGTACAGACGGATCTCGTTAGTCTAGATATAGAAGACGGTTGTACAGACGGATCTCGTTAGTCTAGATATAGAAGAAGGTTGTACAGACGGATCTCGTTAGTCTAGATATAGAAGAAGGTTGTACAGACGGGTCTCGTGAGTCTAGATAGAGAAGACGGTTGTATAGACGGGTCTCGTTAGTCTAGATACAGAAGACGGTTGTATAGACGGATCTCATTAGTCTAGATATAGAAGACGGTTGTACAGACGGATCTCGTTATTCTAGATATAGAAGACGGTTGTACAGACGGATCCCGTTAGTCTAGATATAGAAGACGGTTGTATAACGAGAGATCTCGTTAGTCTAGATATAGAAGACGATTATACAGACGGATCTCGTTAGTCTAGATATAGAAGACGGTTGTACAGACGGATCTCGTTAGTCTAGATATTGAAGACGGTTGTACAGACGGATCTCGTTAGTCTAGATATAGAAGACAGTGGTACAGACGGATCTCGTTAGTCTAGATATAGAAGACGATTATACAGACGGATCTCGTTAGTCTAGATATAGAAGACGGTTGTACAGACGGATCTCGTTAGTCTAGATATAGAAGACGGTTGTACAGACGGATGTCGTTAGTCTAGATATAGAAGACAGTGGTACAGACGGATCTCGTTAGTCTAGATATAGAAGACGGTTGTACAGACGGATCCCGTTAGTCTAGATATTGAAGACGGTTGTACAGACGGATCTCGTTAGTCTAGATATAGAAGACGGTTGTATAACGAGAGATCTCGTTAGTCTAGATATAGAAGACGGTTGTACAGACGGATCTCGTTAGTCTAGATATAGAAGACGGTTGTACAGCCGGATCTCGTTAGTCTAGATATAGAAGACGGTTGTACAGACGGATCTCGTTAATATAGATATAGAAGACGGTTGTACTGACGGATCTCGTTAGTCTAGATATAGAAGACGGTTGTACAGACGGATCTCGTTAGTCTAGATATAGAAGACGTTTGTCCAACGACGTATCTCGTTAGTCTAGATATAGAAGACGGTTGTACAGACGGATCTCGTTAGTCTAGATATAGAAGACGGTTGTACAGACGGATCCCGTTAGTCTAGATATAGAAGACGGTTGTACAGACGGATCTCGTTAGTCTAGATATTGATGACGGTTGTACAGACGGGTCTCGTTAGTCTAGATATAGAAGACGGTTGTACAACGACGTATCTCGTTCGTCTAGATATAGAAGGCGGTTGTACAGACGGATCTCGTTAGTCTAGATATAGAAGACGGTTGTACAGACGGATCTCGTTAGTCTAGATATTGAAGACGTTTGTCCAACGACGTACCTCGTTAGTCTAGATATAGAAAACGGTTGTACAGACGGATCTCGTTAGTCTAGATATAGAAGACGGTTGTACAACGACGGATCTCGTTAGTCTAGATATAGAAGACGGTTGTGCAGACGGATCTCGTTAGTCTAGATATAGAAGAAGGTTGTACAGACGGGTCTCGTGAGTCTAGATAGAGAAGACGGTTGTACAGACGGATCTCGTTAGTCTAGATATAGAAGACGGTTGTACAGACGGATCTCGTTAGTCTAGATATAGAAGACGGTTGTACAGACGGATCTCGTTAGTCTAGATATTGAAGACGTTTGTCCAACGACGTACCTCGTTAGTCTAGATATAGAAAACGGTTGTACAGACAGATCTCGTTAGTCTAGATATAGAAGACGGTTGTACAGACGGATCTCGTTAGTCTAGATATAGAAGACGGTTGTACAGACGGATCTCGTTAGTCTAGATATAGAAGAAGGTTGTACAGACGGATCTCGTTAGTCTAGATATTGAAGAAGGTTGTACAGACGGGTCTCGTGAGTCTAGATAGAGAAGACGGTTGTACAGACGGGTCTCGTTAGTCTAGATACAGAAGACGGTTGTATAGACGGATCTCATTAGTCTAGATATAGAAGACGGTTGTACAGACGGATCTCGTTATTCTAGATATAGAAGACAGTTGTACAGACGGATCCCGTTAGTCTAGATATAGAAGACGGTTGTATAACGAGAGATCTCGTTAGTCTAGATATAGAAGACGATTATACAGACGGATCTCGTTAGTCTAGATATAGAAGACGGTTGTACAGACGGATCTCGTTAGTCTAGATATAGAAGAAGGTTGTACAGACGGATCTCGTTAGTCTAGATATAGAAGAAGGTTGTACAGACGGGTCTCGTGAGTCTAGATAGAGAAGACGGTTGTATAGACGGGTCTCGTTAGTCTAGATACAGAAGACGGTTGTATAGACGGATCTCATTAGTATAGATATAGAAGACGGTTGTACAGACGGATCTCGTTATTCTAGATATTGAAGACGGTTGTACAGACGGATCCCGTTAGTCTAGATATAGAAGACGGTTGTATAACGAGAGATCTCGTTAGTCTAGATATAGAAGACGATTATACAGACGGATCTCGTTAGTCTAGATGTAGAAGACGGTTGTACAGACGGATCTCGTTAGTCTAGATATAGAAGACGGTTGTACAGACGGATCTCGTTAGTCTAGATATAGAAGACAGTGGTACAGACGGATCTCGTTAGTCTAGATATAGAAGAAGGTTGTACAGACGGGTCTCGTGAGTCTAGATAGAGAAGACGGTTGTACAGACGGGTCTCGTTAGTCTAGATACAGAAGACGGTTGTATAGACGGATCTCATTAGTCTAGATATAGAAGACGGTTGTACAGACGGATCTCGTTATTCTAGATATAGAAGACGGTTGTACAGACGGATCCCGTTAGTCTAGATATAGAAGACGGTTGTATAACGAGAGATCTCGTTAGTCTAGATATAGAAGACGATTATACAGACGGATCTCGTTAGTCTAGATATAGAAGACGGTTGTACAGACGGATCTCGTTAGTCTAGATATAGAAGACGGTTGTACAGACGGATCTCGTTAGTCTAGATATAGAAGAAGGTTGTACAGACGGATCTCGTTAGTCTAGATATAGAAGAAGGTTGTACAGACGGGTCTCGTGAGTCTAGATAGAGAAGACGGTTGTACAGACGGGTCTCGTTAGTCTAGATACAGAAGACGGTTGTATAGACGGATCTCATTAGTCTAGATATAGAAGACGGTTGTACAGACGGATCTCGTTATTCTAGATATAGAAGACGGTTGTACAGACGGATCCCGTTAGTCTAGATATAGAAGACGGTTGTATAACGAGAGATCTCGTTAGTCTAGATATAGAAGACGATTATACAGACGGATCTCGTTAGTCTAGATATAGAAGACGGTTGTACAGACGGATCTCGTTAGTCTAGATATAGAAGACGGTTGTACAGACGGATCTCGTTAGTCTAGATATAGAAGAAGGTTGTACAGACAGATCTCGTTAGTCTAGATATAGAGGACGGTTGTACAGACGGATCTCGTTAGTCTAGATATAGAAGAAGGTTGTACAGACGGGTCTCGTTAGTCTAGATATAGAAGACGGTTGTACAGACGGATCTCGTTATTCTAGATATAGAAGACGGTTGTACAGACGGATCCCGTTAGTCTAGATATAGAAGACGGTTGTATAACGAGAGATCTCGTTAGTCTAGATATAGAAGACGATTATACAGACGGATCTCGTTAGTCTAGATATAGAAGACGGTTGTACAGACGGATCTCGTTAGTCTAGATATAGAAGACGGTTGTACAGACGGATCTCGTTAGTCTAGATATAGAAGAAGGTTGTACAGACGGATCTCGTTAGTCTAGATATAGAAGAAGGTTGTACAGACGGGTCTCGTGAGTCTAGATAGAGAAGACGGTTGTACAGACGGATCTCGTTAGTCTAGATATAGAAGACGGTTGTACAGACGGGTCTCGTGAGTCTAGATAGAGAAGACGGTTGTACAGACGGGTCTCGTTAGTCTAGATACAGAAGACGGTTGTATAGACGGATCTCATTAGTCTAGATATAGAAGACGGTTGTACAGGCGGATCTCGTTATTCTAGATATAGAAGACGGTTGTACAGACGGATCCCGTTAGTCTAGATATAGAAGACGGTTGTATAACGAGAGATCTCGTTAGTCTAGATATAGAAGACGATTATACAGACGGATCTCGTTAGTCTAGATATAGAAGACGGTTGTACAGACGGATCTCGTTAGTCTAGATATAGAAGACGGTTGTACAGACGGATCTCGTTAGTCTAGATATAGAAGAAGGTTGTACAGACGGATCTCATTAGTCTAGATATAGAAGAAGGTTGTACAGACGGGTCTCGTGAGTCTAGATAGAGAAGACGGTTGTACAGACGGGTCTCGTTAGTCTAGATACAGAAGACGGTTGTATAGACGGATCTCATTAGTCTAGATATAGAAGACGGTTGTACAGACGGATCTCGTTATTCTAGATATAGAAGACAGTTGTACAGACGGATCCCGTTAGTCTAGATATAGAAGACGGTTGTATAACGAGAGATCTCGTTAGTCTAGATATAGAAGACGATTATACAGACGGATCTCGTTAGTCTAGATATAGAAGACGGTTGTACAGACGGATCTCGTTAGTCTAGATATAGAAGACGGTTGTACAGACGGATCTCGTTAGTCTAGATATAGAAGAAAGTTGTACAGACGGATCTCGTTAGTCTAGATATAGAAGAAGGTTGTACAGACGGGTCTCGTGAGTCTAGATAGAGAAGACGGTTGTATAGACGGGTCTCGTTAGTCTAGATACAGAAGACGGTTGTATAGACGGATCTCATTAGTCTAGATATAGAAGACGGTTGTACAGACGGATCTCGTTATTCTAGATATAGAAGACGGTTGTACAGACGGATCCCGTTAGTCTAGATATAGAAGACGGTTGTATAACGAGAGATCTCGTTAGTCTAGATATAGAAGACGATTATACAGACGGATCTCGTTAGTCTAGATATAGAAGACGGTTGTACAGACGGATCTCGTTAGTCTAGATATAGAAGACGGTTGTACAGACGGGTCTCATTAGTCTAGATATAGAAGACGGTTGTACAGACGGATCTCGTTATTCTAGATATAGAAGACAGTTGTACAGACGGATCCCGTTAGTCTAGATATAGTAGACGGTTGTATAACGAGAGATCTCGTTAGTCTAGATATAGAAGACGATTATACAGACGGATCTCGTTAGTCTAGATATAGAAGACGGTTGTACAGACGGATCTCGTTAATATAGATATAGAAGACGGTTGTACAGACGGATCTCATTAGTCTAGATATAGAAGACGGTTGTACAGACGGATCTCGTTAGTCTAGATATAGAAGACGTTTGTCCAACGACGTATCTCGTTAGTCTAGATATAGAAGACGGTTGTACAGACGGATCTCGTTAGTCTAGATATAGAAGACGGTTGTACAGACGGATCCCGTTAGTCTAGATATAGAAGACGGTTGTACAGACGGATCTCGTTAGTCTAGATATTGATGACGGTTGTACAGACGGGTCTCGTTAGTCTAGATATAGAAGACGGTTGTACAACGACGTATCTCGTTCGTCTAGATATAGAAGGCGGTTGTACAGACGGATCTCGTTAGTCTAGATATAGAAGACGGTTGTACAGACGGATCTCGTTAGTCTAGATATTGAAGACGTTTGTCCAACGACGTACCTCGTTAGTCTAGATATAGAAAACGGTTGTACAGACGGATCTCGTTAGTCTAGATATAGAAGACGGTTGTACAACGACGGATCTCGTTAGTCTAGATATAGAAGACGGTTGTGCAGACGGATCTCGTTAGTCTAGATATAAAAGACGGTTGTACAGACGGATCTGGTTAGTCTAGATATAGAGGACGGTTGTACAGACGGATCTCGTTAGTCTAGATATAGAAGAAGGTTGTACAGACGGGTCTCGTGAGTCTAGATAGAGAAGACGGTTGTACAGACGTATCTCGTTCGTCTAGATATAGAAGGCGGTTGTACAGACGGATCTCGTTAGTCTAGATATAGAAGACGGTTGTACAGACGGATCTCGTTAGTCTAGATATTGAAGACGTTTGTCCAACGACGTACCTCGTTAGTCTAGATATAGAAAACGGTTGTACAGACGGATCTCGTTAGTCTAGATATAGAAGACGGTTGTACAGACGGGTCTCGTGAGTCTAGATAGAGAAGACGGTTGTACAGACGGGTCTCGTTAGTCTAGATACAGAAGACGGTTGTATAGGCGGATCTCATTAGTCTAGATATAGAAGACGGTTGTACAGACGGATCTCGTTATTCTAGATATAGAAGACGGTTGTACAGACGGATCCCGTTAGTCTAGATATAGAAGACGGTTGTATAACGAGAGATCTCGTTAGTCTAGATATAGAAGACGATTATACAGACGGATCTCGTTAGTCTAGATATAGAAGACGGTTGTACAGACGGATCTCGTTAGTCTAGATATAGAAGACGGTTGTACAGACGGATCTCGTTAGTCTAGATATAGAAGAAGGTAGTACAGACGGATCTCGTTAGTCTAGATATAGAAGAAGGTTGTACAGACGGGTCTCGTGAGTCTAGATAGAGAAGACGGTTGTACAGACGGGTCTCGTTAGTCTAGATACAGAAGACGGTTGTATAGACGGATCTCATTAGTCTAGATATAGAAGACGGTTGTACAGACGGATCTCGTTATTCTAGATATAGAAGACAGTTGTACAGACGGATCCCGTTAGTCTAGATATAGAAGACGGTTGTATAACGAGAGATCTCGTTAGTCTAGATATAGAAGACGATTATACAGACGGATCTCGTTAGTCTAGATATAGAAGACGGTTGTACAGACGGATCTCGTTAGTCTAGATATAGAAGACGGTTGTACAGACGGATCTCGTTAGTCTAGATATAGAAGAAGGTTGTACAGACGGATCTCGTTAGTCTAGATATAGAAGAAGGTTGTACAGACGGGTCTCGTGAGTCTAGATAGAGAAGACGGTTGTATAGACGGGTCTCGTTAGTCTAGATACAGAAGACGGTTGTATAGACGGATCTCATTAGTCTAGATATAGAAGACGGTTGTACAGACGGATCTCGTTATTCTAGATATAGAAGACGGTTGTACAGACGGATCCCGTTAGTCTAGATATAGAAGACGGTTGTATAACGAGAGATCTCGTTAGTCTAGATATAGAAGACGATTATACAGACGGATCTCGTTAGTCTAGATATAGAAGACGGTTGTACAGACGGATCTCGTTAGTCTAGATATAGAAGACGGTTGTACAGACGGGTCTCGTTAGTCTAGATACAGAAGACGGTTGTATAGACGGATCTCATTAGTCTAGATATAGAAGACGGTTGTACAGACGGATCTCGTTATTCTAGATATAGAAGACAGTTGTACAGACGGATCCCGTTAGTCTAGATATAGAAGACGGTTGTATAACGAGAGATCTCGTTAGTCTAGATATAGAAGACGATTATACAGACGGATCTCGTTAGTCTAGATATAGAAGACGGTTGTACAGACGGATCTCGTTAATATAGATATAGAAGACGGTTGTACAGACGGATCTCATTAGTCTAGATATAGAAGACGGTTGTACAGACGGATCTCGTTAGTCTAGATATAGAAGACGTTTGTCCAACGACGTATCTCGTTAGTCTAGATATAGAAGACGGTTGTACAGACGGATCTCGTTAGTCTAGATATAGAAGACGGTTGTACAGACGGATCCCGTTAGTCTAGATATAGAAGACGGTTGTACAGACGGATCTCGTTAGTCTAGATATTGATGACGGTTGTACAGACGGGTCTCGTTAGTCTAGATATAGAAGACGGTTGTACAACGACGTATCTCGTTCGTCTAGATATAGAAGGCGGTTGTACAGACGGATCTCGTTAGTCTAGATATAGAAGACGGTTGTACAGACGGATCTCGTTAGTCTAGATATTGAAGACGTTTGTCCAACGACGTACCTCGTTAGTCTAGATATAGAAAACGGTTGTACAGACGGATCTCGTTAGTCTAGATATAGAAGACGGTTGTACAACGACGGATCTCGTTAGTCTAGATATAGAAGACGGTTGTGCAGACGGATCTCGTTAGTCTAGATATAAAAGTCGGTTGTACAGACGGATCTGGTTAGTCTAGATATAGAGGACGGTTGTACAGACGGATCTCGTTAGTCTAGATATAGAAGAAGGTTGTACAGACGGGTCTCGTGAGTCTAGATAGAGAAGACGGTTGTACAGACGGATCTCGTTAGTCTAGATATAGAAGACGGTTGTACAGACGGATCTCGTTAGTCTAGATATAGAAGACGGTTGTACAGACGGATCTCGTTAGTCTAGATATTGAAGACGTTTGTCCAACGACGTACCTCGTTAGTCTAGATATAGAAAACGGTTGTACAGACAGATCTCGTTAGTCTAGATATAGAAGACGGTTGTACAACGACGGATCTCGTTAGTCTAGATATAGAAGACGGTTGTGCAGACGGATCTCGTTAGTCTAGATTTAAAAGACGGTTGTACAGACGGATCTCGTTAGTCTAGATATAGAGGACGGTTGTACAGACGGATCTCGTTAGTCTAGATATAGAAGAAGGTTGTACAGACGGGTCTCGTGAGTCTAGATAGAGAAGACGGTTGTACAGACGGATCTCGTTAGTCTAGATATAGAAGACGGTTGTACAGACGGGTCTCGTGAGTCTAGATAGAGAAGACGGTTGTACAGACGGGTCTCGTTAGTCTAGATACAGAAGACGGTTGTATAGACGGATCTCATTAGTCTAGATATAGAAGACGGTTGTACAGACGGATCTCGTTATTCTAGATATAGAAGACGGTTGTACAGACGGATCCCGTTAGTCTAGATATAGAAGACGGTTGTATAACGAGAGATCTCGTTAGTCTAGATATAGAAGACGATTATACAGACGGATCTCGTTAGTCTAGATATAGAAGACGGTTGTACAGACGGATCTCGTTAGTCTAGATATAGAAGACGGTTGTACAGACGGATCTCGTTAGTCTAGATATAGAAGAAGGTAGTACAGACGGATCTCGTTAGTCTAGATATAGAAGAAGGTTGTACAGACGGGTCTCGTGAGTCTAGATAGAGAAGACGGTTGTACAGACGGGTCTCGTTAGTCTAGATACAGAAGACGGTTGTATAGACGGATCTCATTAGTCTAGATATAGAAGACGGTTGTACAGACGGATCTCGTTATTCTAGATATAGAAGACAGTTGTACAGACGGATCCCGTTAGTCTAGATATAGAAGACGGTTGTATAACGAGAGATCTCGTTAGTCTAGATATAGAAGACGATTATACAGACGGATCTCGTTAGTCTAGATATAGAAGACGGTTGTACAGACGGATCTCGTTAGTCTAGATATAGAAGACGGTTGTACAGACGGATCTCGTTAGTCTAGATATAGAAGAAGGTTGTACAGACGGATCTCGTTAGTCTAGATATAGAAGAAGGTTGTACAGACGGGTCTCGTGAGTCTAGATAGAGAAGACGGTTGTATAGACGGGTCTTGTTAGTCTAGATACAGAAGACGGTTGTATAGACGGATCTCATTAGTCTAGATATAGAAGACGGTTGTACAGACGGATCTCGTTATTCTAGATATAGAAGACGGTTGTACAGACGGATCCCGTTAGTCTAGATATAGAAGACGGTTGTATAACGAGAGATCTCGTTAGTCTAGATATAGAAGACGATTATACAGACGGATCTCGTTAGTCTAGATATAGAAGACGGTTGTACAGACGGATCTCGTTAGTCTAGATATAGAAGACGGTTGTACAGACGGATGTCGTTAGTCTAGATATAGAAGACAGTGGTACAGACGGATTTCGTTAGTCTAGATATAGAAAACGGTTGTACAGACGGATCGCGTTAGTCTAGATATAGAAGATGGTTGTACAACGACGTATCTCGTTAGTCTAGATATAGAAGGCGGTTGTACAGACGGATCTCGTTAGTCTAGATATAAAAGACGGTTGTACAGACGGATCTCGTTATTCTAGATATAGAAGACGGTTGTACAGACGGATCCCGTTAGTCTAGATATAGAAGACGGTTGTATAACGAGAGATCTCGTTAGTCTAGATATAGAAGACGATTATACAGACGGATCTCGTTAGTCTAGATATAGAAGACGGTTGTACAGACGGATCTCGTTAGTCTAGATATAGAAGACGGTTGTACAGACGGATCTCGTTATTCTAGATATAGAAGACGGTTGTACAGACGGATCCCGTTAGTCTAGATATAGAAGACGGTTGTATAACGAGAGATCTCGTTAGTCTAGATATAGAAGACGATTATACAGACGGATCTCGTTAGTCTAGATATAGAAGACGGTTGTATAACGAGAGATCTCGTTAGTCTAGATATAGAAGACGATTATACAGACGGATCTCGTTAGTCTAGATATAGAAGACGGTTGTACAGACGGATCTCGTTAGTCTAGATATAGAAGACGGTTGTACAGACGGATCTCGTTAGTCTAGATATAGAAGAAGGTTGTACAGACGGATCTCGTTAGTCTAGATATAGAAGAAGGTTGTACAGACGGGTCTCGTGAGTCTAGATAGAGAAGACGGTTGTACAGACGGGTCTCGTTAGTCTAGATACAGAAGACGGTTGTATAGACGGATCTCATTAGTCTAGATATAGAAGACGGTTGTACAGACGGATCTCGTTATTCTAGATATAGAAGACAGTTGTACAGACGGATCCCGTTAGTCTAGATATAGAAGACGGTTGTATAACGAGAGATCTCGTTAGTCTAGATATAGAAGACGATTATACAGACGGATCTCGTTAGTCTAGATATAGAAGACGGTTGTACAGACGGATCTCGTTAGTCTAGATATAGAAGACGGTTGTACAGACGGATCTCGTTAGTCTAGATATAGAAGAAGGTTGTACAGACGGATCTCGTTAGTCTAGATATAGAAGAAGGTTGTACAGACGGGTCTCGTGAGTCTAGATAGAGAAGACGGTTGTATAGACGGGTCTCGTTAGTCTAGATACAGAAGACGGTTGTATAGACGGATCTCATTAGTCTAGATATAGAAGACGGTTGTACAGACGGATCTCGTTATTCTAGATATAGAAGACGGTTGTACAGACGGATCCCGTTAGTCTAGATATAGAAGACGGTTGTATAACGAGAGATCTCGTTAGTCTAGATATAGAAGACGATTATACAGACGGATCTCGTTAGTCTGGATATAGAAGACGGTTGTACAGACGGATCTCGTTAGTCTAGATATAGAAGACGGTTGTACAGACGGATCTCGTTAGTCTAGATATAGAAGACAGTGGTACAGACGGATCTCGTTAGTCTAGATATAGAAGAAGGTTGTACAGACGGGTCTCGTGAGTCTAGATAGAGAAGACGGTTGTACAGACGGGTCTCGTTAGTCTAGATACAGAAGACGGTTGTATAGACGGATCTCATTTGTCTAGATATAGAAGACGGTTGTACAGACGGATCTCGTTATTCTAGATATAGAAGACGGTTGTACAGACGGATCCCGTTAGTCTAGATATAGAAGACGGTTGTATAACGAGAGATCTCGTTAGTCTAGATATAGAAGACGATTATACAGACGGATCTCGTTAGTCTAGATATAGAAGACGGTTGTACAGACGGATCTCGTTAGTCTAGATATAGAAGACGGTTGTACAGACGGATCTCGTTAGTCTAGATACAGAAGACGGTTGTATAGACGGATCTCATTAGTCTAGATATAGAAGACGATTGTACAGACGGATCTCGTTATTCTAGATATAGAAGACGGTTGTACAGACGGATCCCGTTAGTCTAGATATAGAAGACGGTTGTATAACGAGAGATCTCGTTAGTCTAGATATAGAAGACGATTATACAGACGGATCTCGTTAGTCTAGATATAGAAGACGGTTGTACAGACGGATCTCGTTAGTCTAGATATAGAAGACGGTTGTACAGACGGATCTCGTTAGTCTAGATATAGAAGACGGTTGTACAGACGGATGTCGTTAGTCTAGATATAGAAGACAGTGGTACAGACGGATCTCGTTAGTCTAGATATAGAAAACGGTTGTACAGACGGATCGCGTTAGTCTAGATATAGAAGATGGTTGTACAACGACGTATCTCGTTAGTCTAGATATAGAAGGCGGTTGTACAGACGGATCTCGTTAGTCTAGATATAAAAGACGGTTGTACAGACGGATCTCGTTAGTCTAGATATAGAGGACGGTTGTACAGACGGATCTCGTTAGTCTAGATATAGAAGAAGGTTGTACAGACGGGTCTCGTGAGTCTAGATAGAGAAGACGGTTGTACAGACGGATCTCGTTAGTCTAGATATAGAAGACGGTTGTACAGACGGGTCTCGTGAGTCTAGATAGAGAAGACGGTTGTACAGACGGGTCTCGTTAGTCTAGATACAGAAGACGGTTGTATAGACGGATCTCATTAGTCTAGATATAGAAGACGGTTGTACAGACGGATCTCGTTATTCTAGATATAGAAGACGGTTGTACAGACGGATCCCGTTAGTCTAGATATAGAAGACGGTTGTATAACGAGAGATCTCGTTAGTCTAGATATAGAAGACGATTATACAGACGGATCTCGTTAGTCTAGATATAGAAGACGGTTGTACAGACGGATCTCGTTAGTCTAGATATAGAAGACGGTTGTACAGACGGATCTCGTTAGTCTAGATATAGAAGAAGGTTGTACAGACGGATCTCGTTAGTCTAGATATAGAAGAAGGTTGTACAGACGGGTCTCGTGAGTCTAGATAGAGAAGACGGTTGTACAGACGGGTCTCGTTAGTCTAGATACAGAAGACGGTTGTATAGACGGATCTCATTAGTCTAGATATAGAAGACGGTTGTACAGACGGATCTCGTTATTCTAGATATAGAAGACAGTTGTACAGACGGATCCCGTTAGTCTAGATATAGAAGACGGTTGTATAACGAGAGATCTCGTTAGTCTAGATATAGAAGACGATTATACAGACGGATCTCGTTAGTCTAGATATAGAAGACGGTTGTACAGACGGATCTCGTTAGTCTAGATATAGAAGACGGTTGTACAGACGGATCTCGTTAGTCTAGATATAGAAGAAGGTTGTACAGACGGATCTCGTTAGTCTAGATATAGAAGAAGGTTGTACAGACGGGTCTCGTGAGTCTAGATAGAGAAGACGGTTGTATAGACGGGTCTCGTTAGTCTAGATACAGAAGACGGTTGTATAGACGGATCTCATTAGTCTAGATATAGAAGACGGTTGTACAGACGGATCTCGTTATTCTAGATATAGAAGACGGTTGTACAGACGGATCCCGTTAGTCTAGATATAGAAGACGGTTGTATAACGAGAGATCTCGTTAGTCTAGATATAGAAGACGATTATACAGACGGATCTCGTTAGTCTAGATATAGAAGACGGTTGTACAGACGGATCTCGTTAGTCTAGATATAGAAGACGGTTGTACAGACGGGTCTCGTTAGTCTAGATACAGAAGACGGTTGTATAGACGGATCTCATTAGTCTAGATATAGAAGACGGTTGTACAGACGGATCTCGTTATTCTAGATATAGAAGACAGTTGTACAGACGGATCCCGTTAGTCTAGATATAGAAGACGGTTGTATAACGAGAGATCTCGTTAGTCTAGATATAGAAGACGATTATACAGACGGATCTCGTTAGTCTAGATATAGAAGACGGTTGTACAGACGGATCTCGTTAATATAGATATAGAAGACGGTTGTACAGACGGATCTCATTAGTCTAGATATAGAAGACGGTTGTACAGACGGATCTCGTTAGTCTAGATATAGAAGACGTTTGTCCAACGACGTATCTCGTTAGTCTAGATATAGAAGACGGTTGTACAGACGGATCTCGTTAGTCTAGATATAGAAGACGGTTGTACAGACGGATCCCGTTAGTCTAGATATAGAAGACGGTTGTACAACGATGGATCTCGTTAGTCTAGATATAGAGGACGGTTGTACAGACGGATCTCGTTAGTCTAGATATAGAAGAAGGTTGTACAGACGGGTCTCGTGAGTCTAGATAGAGAAGACGGTTGTACAGACGGATCTCGTTAGTCTAGATATAGAAGACGGTTGTACAGACGGATCTCGTTAGTCTAGATATTGAAGACGTTTGTCCAACGACGTACCTCGTTAGTCTAGATATAGAAAACGGTTGTACAGACGGATCTCGTTAGTCTAGATATAGAAGACGGTTGTACAACGACGGATCTCGTTAGTCTAGATATAGAAGACGGTTGTGCAGACGGATCTCGTTAGTCTAGATATAAAAGACGGTTGTACAGACGGATCTGGTTAGTCTAGATATAGAGGACGGTTGTACAGACGGATCTCGTTAGTCTAGATATAGAAGAAGGTTTTACAGACGGGTCTCGTGAGTCTAGATAGAGAAGACGGTTGTACAGACGGATCTCGTTAGTCTAGATATAGAAGACGGTTGTACAGACGGATCTCGTTAGTCTAGATATAGAAGACGGTTGTACAGACGGATCTCGTTAGTCTAGATATTGAAGACGTTTGTCCAACGACGTACCTCGTTAGTCTAGATATAGAAAACGGTTGTACAGACAGATCTCGTTAGTCTAGATATAGAAGACGGTTGTACAACGACGGATCTCGTTAGTCTAGATATAGAAGACGGTTGTGCAGACGGATCTCGTTAGTCTAGATTTAAAAGACGGTTGTACAGACGGATCTCGTTAGTCTAGATATAGAGGACGGTTGTACAGACGGATCTCGTTAGTCTAGATATAGAAGAAGGTTGTACAGACGGGTCTCGTGAGTCTAGATAGAGAAGACGGTTGTACAGACGGATCTCGTTAGTCTAGATATAGAAGACGGTTGTACAGACGGGTCTCGTGAGTCTAGATAGAGAAGACGGTTGTACAGACGGGTCTCGTTAGTCTAGATACAGAAGACGGTTGTATAGACGGATCTCATTAGTCTAGATATAGAAGACGGTTGTACAGACGGATCTCGTTATTCTAGATATAGAAGACGGTTGTACAGACGGATCCCGTTAGTCTAGATATAGAAGACGGTTGTATAACGAGAGATCTCGTTAGTCTAGATATAGAAGACGATTATACAGACGGATCTCGTTAGTCTAGATATAGAAGACGGTTGTACAGACGGATCTCGTTAGTCTAGATATAGAAGACGGTTGTACAGACGGATCTCGTTAGTCTAGATATAGAAGAAGGTTGTACAGACGGATCTCGTTAGTCTAGATATAGAAGAAGGTTGTACAGACGGGTCTCGTGAGTCTAGATAGAGAAGACGGTTGTACAGACGGGTCTCGTTAGTCTGGATACAGAAGACGGTTGTATAGACGGATCTCATTAGTCTAGATATAGAAGACGGTTGTACAGACGGATCTCGTTATTCTAGATATAGAAGACAGTTGTACAGACGGATCCCGTTAGTCTAGATATAGAAGACGGTTGTATAACGAGAGATCTCGTTAGTCTAGATATAGAAGACGATTATACAGACGGATCTCGTTAGTCTAGATATAGAAGACGGTTGTACAGACGGATCTCGTTAGTCTAGATATAGAAGACGGTTGTACAGACGGATCTCGTTAGTCTAGATATAGAAGAAGGTTGTACAGACGGATCTCGTTAGTCTAGATATAGAAGAAGGTTGTACAGACGGGTCTCGTGAGTCTAGATAGAGAAGACGGTTGTATAGACGGGTCTCGTTAGTCTAGATACAGAAGACGGTTGTATAGACGGATCTCATTAGTCTAGATATAGAAGACGGTTGTACAGACGGATCTCGTTATTCTAGATATAGAAGACGGTTGTACAGACGGATCCCGTTAGTCTAGATATAGAAGACGGTTGTATAACGAGAGATCTCGTTAGTCTAGATATAGAAGACGATTATACAGACGGATCTCGTTAGTCTGGATATAGAAGACGGTTGTACAGACGGATCTCGTTAGTCTAGATATAGAAGACGGTTGTACAGACGGATCTCGTTAGTCTAGATATAGAAGACAGTGGTACAGACGGATCTCGTTAGTCTAGATATAGAAGAAGGTTGTACAGACGGGTCTCGTGAGTCTAGATAGAGAAGACGGTTGTACAGACGGGTCTCGTTAGTCTAGATACAGAAGACGGTTGTATAGACGGATCTCATTTGTCTAGATATAGAAGACGGTTGTACAGACGGATCTCGTTATTCTAGATATAGAAGACGGTTGTACAGACGGATCCCGTTAGTCTAGATATAGAAGACGGTTGTATAACGAGAGATCTCGTTAGTCTAGATATAGAAGACGATTATACAGACGGATCTCGTTAGTCTAGATATAGAAGACGGTTGTACAGACGGATCTCGTTAGTCTAGATATAGAAGACGGTTGTACAGACGGATCTCGTTAGTCTAGATATAGAAGAAGGTTGTACAGACGGATCTCGTTAGTCTAGATATAGAAGAAGGTTGTACAGACGGGTCTCGTGAGTCTAGATAGAGAAGACGGTTGTACAGACGGGTCTCGTTAGTCTAGATACAGAAGACGGTTGTATAGACGGATCTCATTAGTCTAGATATAGAAGACGGTTGTACAGACGGATCTCGTTATTCTAGATATAGAAGACGGTTGTACAGACGGATCCCGTTAGTCTAGATATAGAAGACGGTTGTATAACGAGAGATCTCGTTAGTCTAGATATAGAAGACGATTATACAGACGGATCTCGTTAGTCTAGATATAGAAGACGGTTGTACAGACGGATCTCGTTAGTCTAGATATAGAAGACGGTTGTACAGACGGATCTCGTTAGTCTAGATATAGAAGAAGGTTGTACAGACGGATCTCGTTAGTCTAGATATAGAGGACGGTTGTACAGACGGATCTCGTTAGTCTAGATATAGAAGAAGGTTGTACAGACGGGTCTCGTTAGTCTAGATATAGAAGACGGTTGTACAGACGGATCCCGTTAGTCTAGATATAGAAGACGGTTGTATAACGAGAGATCTCGTTAGTCTAGATATAGAAAACGGTTGTACAGACGGATCGCGTTAGTCTAGATATAGAAGATGGTTGTACAACGACGTATCTCGTTAGTCTAGATATAGAAGACGGTTGTACAGACGGATCTCGTTAGTCTAGATATAGAAGACGGTTGTACAGACGTATCTCGTTAGTCTAGATATAGAAGACGGTTGTACAGACGGATCTCGTTAGTCTAGATATTGATGACGTTTGTCCAACGACGTATCTCGTTTGTCTAGGTATAGAAGACGGTTGTACAGACGGATCTCGTTAGTCTAGATATAGAAGACGGTTGTACAGACGGATCTCGTTAGTCTAGATGTAGAAGACGGTTGTACAGACGGATCTCGTTAGTCTAGATATAGAAGATGGTTGTACAACGACGTATCTCGTTCGTCTAGATATAGAAGGCGGTTGTACAGACGGATCTCGTTAGTCTAGATATAGAAGACGGTTGTACAACGACGGATCTCGTTAGTCTAGATATAGAAGACGGTTGTGCAGACGGATCTCGTTAGTCTAGATATAGAAGACGGTTGTACAGACGGATCTCGTTAGTCTAGATGTAGAAGACGGTTGTACAGACGGATCTCGTTAGTCTAGATATAGAAGATGGTTGTACAACGACGTATCTCGTTCGTCTAGATATAGAAGGCGGTTGTACAGACGGATCTCGTTAGTCTAGATATAGAAGACGGTTGTACAACGACGGATCTCGTTAGTCTAGATATAGAAGACGGTTGTGCAGACGGATCTCGTTAGTCTAGATATAAAATACGGTTGTACAGACGGATCCCGTTAGTCTAGATATAGAAGACGGTTGTATAACGAGAGATCTCGTTAGTCTAGATATAGAAGACGGTTGTACAGACGGATCTCGTTAGTCTAGATATAGAAGATGGTTGTACAGACGGATTTCGTTGGTCTAGATATAGAAGACGGTTGTACAGACGGATCTCGTTAGTCTAGATATAGAAGACGTTTGTCCAACGACGTATCTCGTTAGTCTAGATATAGAAGACGGTTGTACAGACGGATCTCGTTAGTCTAGATATAGAAGACGGTTGTACAGACGGATCCCGTTAGTCTAGATATGGAAGACGGTTGTACAGACGGATCTCGTTAGTCTAGATATTGAAGACGTTTGTCCAGCGACGTACCTCGTTAGTCTAGATATAGAAAACGGTTGTACAGACGGATCTCGTTAGTCTAGATATAGAAGACGGTTGTACAACGACGGATCTCGTTAGTCTAGATATAGAAGAAGGTTGTACAGACGGATCTCGTGAGCCTAGATATAGAAGACGGTTGTACAGACGGGTCTCGTTAGTCTAGATATAGAAGACGGTTGTACAACGACGTATCTCGTTCGTCTAGATATAGAAGGCGGTTGTACAGACGGATCTCGTTAGTCTAGATATAGGAGACGGTTGTACAGACGGATCTCGTTAGTCTAGATATTGAAGACGTTTGTCCAACGACGTACCTCGTTAGTCTAGATATAGAAAACGGTTGTACAGACGGATCTCGTTAGTCTAGATATAGAGGACGGTTGTACAGACGGATCTCGTTAGTCTAGATATAGAAGAAGGTTGTACAGACGGGTCTCGTGAGTCTAGATAGAGAAGACGGTTGTACAGACGGATCTCGTTAGTCTAGATATAGAAGAAGGTTGTACAGACGGATCTCATTAGTCTAGATATAGAAGACGGTTGTACAGACGGATCCCGTTAGTCTAGATATAGAAGACGGTTGTACAGACGGATCTCGTTAGTCTAGATATAGAAGACGGTTGTACAGACGGATCCCGTTAGTCTAGATATTGAAGACGGTTGTACAGACGGGTCTCGTGAGTCTAGATAGAGAAGACGGTTGTACAGACGGATCTCGTTAGTCTAGATATAGAAGACGGTTGTACAGACGGATCTCGTTAGTCTAGATATAGAAGACGGTTGTACAGACGGATCTCGTTAGTCTAGATATAGAAGACGGTTGTACAACGATGGATCTCGTTAGTCTAGATATAGAGGACGGTTGTACAGACGGATCTCGTTAGTCTAGATATAGAAGAAGGTTGTACAGACGGGTCTCGTGAGTCTAGATAGAGAAGACGGTTGTACAGACGGATCTCGTTAGTCTAGATATAGAAGAAGGTTGTACAGACGGATCTCATTAGTCTAGATATAGAAGACGGTTGTACAGACGGATCCGGTTAGTCTAGATATAGAAGACGGTTGTACAGACGGATCTCGTTAGTCTAGATATAGAAGACGGTTGTACAGACGGATCCCGTTAGTCTAGATATTGAAGACGGTTGTACAGACGGATCTCGTTAGTCTAGATATAGAAGACGGTTGTATAACGAGAGATCTCGTTAGTCTAGATATAGAAGACGGTTGTACAGACGGATCTCGTTAGTCTAGATATAGAAGACGGTTGTACAGCCGGATCTCGTTAGTCTAGATATAGAAGACGGTTGTACAGACGGATCTCGTTAATATAGATATAGAAGACGGTTGTACAGACGGATCTCGTTAGTCTAGATATAGAAGACGGTTGTACAGACGGATCTCGTTAGTCTAGATATAGAAGACGTTTGTCCAACGACGTATCTCGTTAGTCTAGATATAGAAGACGGTTGTACAGACGGATCTCGTTAGTCTAGATATAGAAGAAGGTTGTACAGACGGATCCCGTTAGTCTAGATATAGAAGACGGTTGTACAGACGGATCTCGTTAGTCTAGATATTGATGACGGTTGTACAGACGGGTCTCGTTAGTCTAGATATAGAAGACGGATGTACAACGACGTATCTCGTTCGTCTAGATATAGAAGGCGGTTGTACAGACGGATCTCGTTAGTCTAGATATAGAAGACGGTTGTACAGACGGATCTCGTTAGTCTAGATATTGAAGACGGTTGTACAGACGGATCCCGTTAGTCTAGATATAGAAGACGGTTGTATAACGAGAGATTTCGTTAGTCTAGATATAGAAGACGATTATACAGACGGATCTCGTTAGTCTAGATGTAGAAGACGGTTGTACAGACGGATCTCGTTAGTCTAGATATAGAAGACGGTTGTACAGACGGATCTCGTTAGTCTAGATATAGAAGACAGTGGTACAGACGGATCTCGTTAGTCTAGATATAGAAGAAGGTTGTACAGACGGGTCTCGTGAGTCTAGATAGAGAAGACGGTTGTACAGACGGGTCTCGTTAGTCTAGATACAGAAGACGGTTGTATAGACGGATCTCATTAGTCTAGATATAGAAGACGGTTGTACAGACGGATCTCGTTATTCTAGATATAGAAGACGGTTGTACAGACGGATCCCGTTAGTCTAGATATAGAAGACGGTTGTATAACGAGAGATCTCGTTAGTCTAGATATAGAAGACGATTATACAGACGGATCTCGTTAGTCTAGATATAGAAGACGGTTGTACAGACGGATCTCGTTAGTCTAGATATAGAAGACGGTTGTACAGACGGATCTCGTTAGTCTAGATATAGAAGAAGGTTGTACAGACGGATCTCGTTAGTCTAGATATAGAAGAAGGTTGTACAGACGGGTCTCGTGAGTCTAGATAGAGAAGACGGTTGTACAGACGGGTCTCGTTAGTCTAGATACAGAAGACGGTTGTATAGACGGATCTCATTAGTCTAGATATAGAAGACGGTTGTACAGACGGATCTCGTTATTCTAGATATAGAAGACGGTTGTACAGACGGATCCCGTTAGTCTAGATATAGAAGACGGTTGTATAACGAGAGATCTCGTTAGTCTAGATATAGAAGACGATTATACAGACGGATCTCGTTAGTCTAGATATAGAAGACGGTTGTACAGACGGATCTCGTTAGTCTAGATATAGAAGACGGTTGTACAGACGGATCTCGTTAGTCTAGATATAGAAGAAGGTTGTACAGACGGATCTCGTTAGTCTAGATATAGAGGACGGTTGTACAGACGGATCTCGTTAGTCTAGATATAGAAGAAGGTTGTACAGACGGGTCTCGTTAGTCTAGATATAGAAGACGGTTGTACAGACGGATCTCGTTATTCTAGATATAGAAGACGGTTGTACAGACGGATCCCGTTAGTCTAGATATAGAAGACGGTTGTATAACGAGAGATCTCGTTAGTCTAGATATAGAAGACGATTATACAGACGGATCTCGTTAGTCTAGATATAGAAGACGGTTGTACAGACGGATCTCGTTAGTCTAGATATAGAAGACGGTTGTACAGACGGATCTCGTTAGTCTAGATATAGAAGAAGGTTGTACAGACGGATCTCGTTAGTCTAGATATAGAAGAAGGTTGTACAGACGGGTCTCGTGAGTCTAGATAGAGAAGACGGTTGTACAGACGGATCTCGTTAGTCTAGATATAGAAGACGGTTGTACAGACGGGTCTCGTGAGTCTAGATAGAGAAGACGGTTGTACAGACGGGTCTCGTTAGTCTAGATACAGAAGACGGTTGTATAGACGGATCTCATTAGTCTAGATATAGAAGACGGTTGTACAGGCGGATCTCGTTATTCTAGATATAGAAGACGGTTGTACAGACGGATCCCGTTAGTCTAGATATAGAAGACGGTTGTATAACGAGAGATCTCGTTAGTCTAGATATAGAAGACGATTATACAGACGGATCTCGTTAGTCTAGATATAGAAGACGGTTGTACAGACGGATCTCGTTAGTCTAGATATAGAAGACGGTTGTACAGACGGATCTCGTTAGTCTAGATATAGAAGAAGGTTGTACAGACGGATCTCATTAGTCTAGATATAGAAGAAGGTTGTACAGACGGGTCTCGTGAGTCTAGATAGAGAAGACGGTTGTACAGACGGGTCTCGTTAGTCTAGATACAGAAGACGGTTGTATAGACGGATCTCATTAGTCTAGATATAGAAGACGGTTGTACAGACGGATCTCGTTATTCTAGATATAGAAGACAGTTGTACAGACGGATCCCGTTAGTCTAGATATAGAAGACGGTTGTATAACGAGAGATCTCGTTAGTCTAGATATAGAAGACGATTATACAGACGGATCTCGTTAGTCTAGATATAGAAGACGGTTGTACAGACGGATCTCGTTAGTCTAGATATAGAAGACGGTTGTACAGACGGATCTCGTTAGTCTAGATATAGAAGAAAGTTGTACAGACGGATCTCGTTAGTCTAGATATAGAAGAAGGTTGTACAGACGGGTCTCGTGAGTCTAGATAGAGAAGACGGTTGTATAGACGGGTCTCGTTAGTCTAGATACAGAAGACGGTTGTATAGACGGATCTCATTAGTCTAGATATAGAAGACGGTTGTACAGACGGATCTCGTTATTCTAGATATAGAAGACGGTTGTACAGACGGATCCCGTTAGTCTAGATATAGAAGACGGTTGTATAACGAGAGATCTCGTTAGTCTAGATATAGAAGACGATTATACAGACGGATCTCGTTAGTCTAGATATAGAAGACGGTTGTACAGACGGATCTCGTTAGTCTAGATATAGAAGACGGTTGTACAGACGGATCTCGTTAATATAGATATAGAAGACGGTTGTACAGACGGATCTCATTAGTCTAGATATAGAAGACGGTTGTACAGACGGATCTCGTTAGTCTAGATATAGAAGACGTTTGTCCAACGACGTATCTCGTTAGTCTAGATATAGAAGACGGTTGTACAGACGGATCTCGTTAGTCTAGATATAGAAGACGGTTGTACAGACGGGTCTCGTTAGTCTAGATACAGAAGACGGTTGTATAGACGGATCTCATTAGTCTAGATATAGAAGACGGTTGTACAGACGGATCTCGTTATTCTAGATATAGAAGACAGTTGTACAGACGGATCCCGTTAGTCTAGATATAGAAGACGGTTGTATAACGAGAGATCTCGTTAGTCTAGATATAGAAGACGATTATACAGACGGATCTCGTTAGTCTAGATATAGAAGACGGTTGTACAGACGGATCTCGTTAATATAGATATAGAAGACGGTTGTACAGACGGATCTCATTAGTCTAGATATAGAAGACGGTTGTACAGACGGATCTCGTTAGTCTAGATATAGAAGACGTTTGTCCAACGACGTATCTCGTTAGTCTAGATATAGAAGACGGTTGTACAGACGGATCTCGTTAGTCTAGATATAGAAGACGGTTGTACAGACGGATCCCGTTAGTCTAGATATAGAAGACGGTTGTACAGACGGATCTCGTTAGTCTAGATATTGATGACGGTTGTACAGACGGGTCTCGTTAGTCTAGATATAGAAGACGGTTGTACAACGACGTATCTCGTTCGTCTAGATATAGAAGGCGGTTGTACAGACGGATCTCGTTAGTCTAGATATAGAAGACGGTTGTACAGACGGATCTCGTTAGTCTAGATATTGAAGACGTTTGTCCAACGACGTACCTCGTTAGTCTAGATATAGAAAACGGTTGTACAGACGGATCTCGTTAGTCTAGATATAGAAGACGGTTGTACAACGACGGATCTCGTTAGTCTAGATATAGAAGACGGTTGTGCAGACGGATCTCGTTAGTCTAGATATAAAAGTCGGTTGTACAGACGGATCTGGTTAGTCTAGATATAGAGGACGGTTGTACAGACGGATCTCGTTAGTCTAGATATAGAAGAAGGTTGTACAGACGGGTCTCGTGAGTCTAGATAGAGAAGACGGTTGTACAGACGGATCTCGTTAGTCTAGATATAGAAGACGGTTGTACAGACGGATCTCGTTAGTCTAGATATAGAAGACGGTTGTACAGACGGATCTCGTTAGTCTAGATATTGAAGACGTTTGTCCAACGACGTACCTCGTTAGTCTAGATATAGAAAACGGTTGTACAGACAGATCTCGTTAGTCTAGATATAGAAGACGGTTGTACAACGACGGATCTCGTTAGTCTAGATATAGAAGACGGTTGTGCAGACGGATCTCGTTAGTCTAGATTTAAAAGACGGTTGTACAGACGGATCTCGTTAGTCTAGATATAGAGGACGGTTGTACAGACGGATCTCGTTAGTCTAGATATAGAAGAAGGTTGTACAGACGGGTCTCGTGAGTCTAGATAGAGAAGACGGTTGTACAGACGGATCTCGTTAGTCTAGATATAGAAGACGGTTGTACAGACGGGTCTCGTGAGTCTAGATAGAGAAGACGGTTGTACAGACGGGTCTCGTTAGTCTAGATACAGAAGACGGTTGTATAGACGGATCTCATTAGTCTAGATATAGAAGACGGTTGTACAGACGGATCTCGTTATTCTAGATATAGAAGACGGTTGTACAGACGGATCCCGTTAGTCTAGATATAGAAGACGGTTGTATAACGAGAGATCTCGTTAGTCTAGATATAGAAGACGATTATACAGACGGATCTCGTTAGTCTAGATATAGAAGACGGTTGTACAGACGGATCTCGTTAGTCTAGATATAGAAGACGGTTGTACAGACGGATCTCGTTAGTCTAGATATAGAAGAAGGTAGTACAGACGGATCTCGTTAGTCTAGATATAGAAGAAGGTTGTACAGACGGGTCTCGTGAGTCTAGATAGAGAAGACGGTTGTACAGACGGGTCTCGTTAGTCTAGATACAGAAGACGGTTGTATAGACGGATCTCATTAGTCTAGATATAGAAGACGGTTGTACAGACGGATCTCGTTATTCTAGATATAGAAGACAGTTGTACAGACGGATCCCGTTAGTCTAGATATAGAAGACGGTTGTATAACGAGAGATCTCGTTAGTCTAGATATAGAAGACGATTATACAGACGGATCTCGTTAGTCTAGATATAGAAGACGGTTGTACAGACGGATCTCGTTAGTCTAGATATAGAAGACGGTTGTACAGACGGATCTCGTTAGTCTAGATATAGAAGAAGGTTGTACAGACGGATCTCGTTAGTCTAGATATAGAAGAAGGTTGTACAGACGGGTCTCGTGAGTCTAGATAGAGAAGACGGTTGTACAGACGGGTCTCGTTAGTCTAGATACAGAAGACGGTTGTATAGACGGATCTCATTAGTCTAGATATAGAAGACGGTTGTACAGACGGATCTCGTTATTCTAGATATAGAAGACAGTTGTACAGACGGATCCCGTTAGTCTAGATATAGAAGACGGTTGTATAACGAGAGATCTCGTTAGTCTAGATATAGAAGACGATTATACAGACGGATCTCGTTAGTCTAGATATAGAAGACGGTTGTACAGACGGATCTCGTTAGTCTAGATATAGAAGACGGTTGTACAGACGGATCTCGTTAGTCTAGATATAGAAGAAGGTTGTACAGACGGATCTCGTTAGTCTAGATATAGAAGAAGGTTGTACAGACGGGTCTCGTGAGTCTAGATAGAGAAGACGGTTGTATAGACGGGTCTCGTTAGTCTAGATACAGAAGACGGTTGTATAGACGGATCTCATTAGTCTAGATATAGAAGACGGTTGTACAGACGGATCTCGTTATTCTAGATATAGAAGACGGTTGTACAGACGGATCCCGTTAGTCTAGATATAGAAGACGGTTGTATAACGAGAGATCTCGTTAGTCTAGATATAGAAGACGATTATACAGACGGATCTCGTTAGTCTAGATACAGAAGACGGTTGTATAGACGGATCTCATTTGTCTAGATATAGAAGACGGTTGTACAGACGGATCTCGTTATTCTAGATATAGAAGACGGTTGTACAGACGGATCCCGTTAGTCTAGATATAGAAGACGGTTGTATAGACGGATCTCATTTGTCTAGATATAGAAGACGGTTGTACAGACGGATCTCGTTATTCTAGATATAGAAGACGGTTGTACAGACGGATCCCGTTAGTCTAGATATAGAAGACGGTTGTATAACGAGAGATCTCGTTAGTCTAGATATAGAAGACGATTATACAGACGGATCTCGTTAGTCTAGATATAGAAGACGGTTGTACAGACGGATCTCGTTAGTCTAGATATAGAAGACGGTTGTACAGACGGATCTCGTTAATCTAGATATAGAAGAAGGTTGTACAGACGGATCTCGTTAGTCTAGATATAGAAGAAGGTTGTACAGACGGGTCTCGTGAGTCTAGATAGAGAAGACGGTTGTACAGACGGGTCTCGTTAGTCTAGATACAGAAGACGGTTGTATAGACGGATCTCATTAGTCTAGATATAGAAGACGGTTGTACAGACGGATCTCGTTATTCTAGATATAGAAGACGGTTGTACAGACGGATCCCGTTAGTCTAGATATAGAAGACGGTTGTATAACGAGAGATCTCGTTAGTCTAGATATAGAAGACGATTATACAGACGGATCTCGTTAGTCTAGATATAGAAGACGGTTGTACAGACGGATCTCGTTAGTCTAGATATAGAAGACGGTTGTACAGACGGATCTCGTTAGTCTAGATATAGAAGACGGTTGTACAGACGGATGTCGTTAGTCTAGATATAGAAGACAGTGGTACAGACGGATCTCGTTAGTCTAGATATAGAAAACGGTTGTACAGACGGATCGCGTTAGTCTAGATATAGAAGATGGTTGTACAACGACGTATCTCGTTAGTCTAGATATAGAAGGCGGTTGTACAGACGGATCTCGTTAGTCTAGATATAAAAGACGGTTGTACAGACGGATCTCGTTAGTCTAGATATAGAGGACGGTTGTACAGACGGATCTCGTTAGTCTAGATATAGAAGAAGGTTGTACAGACGGGTCTCGTGAGTCTAGATAGAGAAGACGGTTGTACAGACGGATCTCGTTAGTCTAGATATAGAAGACGGTTGTACAGACGGGTCTCGTGAGTCTAGATAGAGAAGACGGTTGTACAGACGGGTCTCGTTAGTCTAGATACAGAAGACGGTTGTATAGACGGATCTCATTAGTCTAGATATAGAAGACGGTTGTACAGACGGATCTCGTTATTCTAGATATAGAAGACGGTTGTACAGACGGATCCCGTTAGTCTAGATATAGAAGACGGTTGTATAACGAGAGATCTCGTTAGTCTAGATATAGAAGACGATTATACAGACGGATCTCGTTAGTCTAGATATAGAAGACGGTTGTACAGACGGATCTCGTTAGTCTAGATATAGAAGACGGTTGTACAGACGGATCTCGTTAGTCTAGATATAGAAGAAGGTTGTACAGACGGATCTCGTTAGTCTAGATATAGAAGAAGGTTGTACAGACGGGTCTCGTGAGTCTAGATAGAGAAGACGGTTGTACAGACGGGTCTCGTTAGTCTAGATACAGAAGACGGTTGTATAGACGGATCTCATTAGTCTAGATATAGAAGACGGTTGTACAGACGGATCTCGTTATTCTAGATATAGAAGACAGTTGTACAGACGGATCCCGTTAGTCTAGATATAGAAGACGGTTGTATAACGAGAGATCTCGTTAGTCTAGATATAGAAGACGATTATACAGACGGATCTCGTTAGTCTAGATATAGAAGACGGTTGTACAGACGGATCTCGTTAGTCTAGATATACAGGGTGTAAACAGTATACGTAGCAATATTTTAGGGGGTGGTAGGGGAGGTCCAATGGAACATAAAAGTCCTATGACATAGTGTCCGATCTGTCTCCATTTTACAGTAATAATGCCCTAAAGTTTGCACCATGCGTTTGAAACGGATAGTAGCTCGCGCATATTGGTGAGACCAACACATTGAAACAGGGTGTTGACTTCTGATCTTTCATGTAATTCCCAAAGTGGTGTGTTTTTCGGAAGGAAAGACTCTTAAGAGTGATCCTCCAGCGACTCGACTCAAGGAGATGCCGCATCGTATCCCGTGGCGAAGACAACACCCCGCGATACTTCACCGCAAGTTTATGGTTTTCGCCTCTCGAAGGAGTTTGAATACCTATTAAGAACCAAACTCTTCCAGCTCCGCATTGCTCATCAGATCTCTGCGAAAACGACAGCAAGCGATACCTTTCGTCATCGTTTGGTTGTCATTTAAAGTGAATTACGAGTAAAAGATAAATCGAGGAAAATCATGTCAAACGTAAAAAAATGAATACACATTTTTTTTAAAACAGAATCGAAAATAATAATTATTTGAAGTGAGAGGACAAGAAGTACGTAAATTTCGTTTTCAAATATCGCATAAACAAAAAAGTAATGTAACAGGAAATAAACAAAACGTGATCGTAGTTCGTTATTGTGATAAGAATCCGTAGTTTAATAACGGCCAACACTGTTGCTGATAATGAATAAGTCTGTTTAAAACCCCCGAAGACAAAATTTAGGTACGGAAATTTAGAGAATTATCGCCGGAAATAAGCCATAGCCTGCGTTCAATTTAGTAACTAATAATCACCAATAAAGTAACTAAAACTCACACTTTCGGAAATTCACCTGCAGCTTGAAAACCTGCGTCACTAGGTCACTGAACTGGTCCTGGTCAGCGACGGCTGCGTGTAGTGCACAGCTGGTCCCAGGTATGCGACACCAACCAAAGTAAAAGGGTCGCAACGCCAAGTGCGTCCGGGTTAATGTACCGAATATTCACTTCACTGCACTGATACTAACACTGATCACTGAATTTATTTTTCACGGAACGTGTTGTTCCTACGTTATAAAAATTGGTGGCCTCGAAAGGGGCCGATTACTGTTAATTGAGCAGTTGCTCAATGTGGCCACCCTCAGCGTCTATGCACGGTAGCATTTGCGTTCCCGTTGTTCCGCGCGTACACCCAGAACATCGCGTAATACTCTTCGGCTGAGTACATTTCTGGGACGAGATTACTAGCTCACTGACAGGATTTTTTCCCAAGCAACTTCCTCTACCGCCAAGTAGTTTCTCTGGTTCCATTATGAGTCTACTCCCACCAGGACAAGAGGCTTTAGGTAAAAAGAAGCCAGCACATTTTTGAAACACACGTGTTTTGCAGAAGTGCAACGAACGAATCATCCTACACTTTCACAAAAGCCCGCGCTCCGTCCTTCTACTGCCAATGTACCCATTGCTTCGAGATAGAAAACAGACACCACGTGTATCGGTTCAAAAGGGTCCGAAGGGAAGAGAAGCAGAAAGTCTTCGAGTTGCTATAAAGAAGAAAATGCATACGATTCCTGTTTTCCCTTTCCGATACCCTGAGTTCACGTCTGCTACGAGGCGGAACCAATTAAGTCATAAATTATCCGAACCTGTAGGAAAGCGTTCTCTACCGCCGACTGGCGGGACAATACGGTCATAATCCGCGACCCTGGCGAAATGCTCTGGCTGATCAGCCTGATTAATTTTGGAGAAGTAGAAATTACAGAGTATTATCCAGCATCAATACGTCTCGCGGAGAGACACAGGAAAAGAAGGGGTACTCCGCTGACTGCGCGTAGTCCCGCCCGCTTCGTCTTACCCTCAAATTAAAGACGGATCCCTTATCTCCCGTGTCTAAACACGCGATCGAATTTCAAAACAAAAGCACGCGTCGACGTATTCCGTGCGAGAGACGGTGGGCTTCAAGTCCTATTGGCCCTAGTCGAACCAATCTGCCCTGCATCCCTCCCAAACGGCCACTGTCCTCAAGAGGCCCTCTTCACAGCAATATCTCCTCCCCAAGGCCCACCTTCTCTCCCACGGAATACGTCGACGCATGCTTTTGTTTTGAAATTCGAGCGCGTGTTTAGACAGGAGAGATAAGCAGGACCGATTGGTTAGTTTAGAACCAATCGAACTTTAAGCCCACCTTCTCCCGCGCGGAACACGCCATGGGCCTTGGGGAGGATATATTGCTGTGAAGAGGGCCTCTTGAGGACAGTGGCCGTTTGGGAGGGATGCAGGGCAGATTGGTTCGACTAGGGCCAATAGGACTTGAAGCCCACCGTCTCTCGCACGGAATACGTCGACGCGTGCTTTTGTTTTGAAATTCGAGCGCGTGTTTAGACACGAGAGATAAGCAGGCCCGATTGGTTAGTTTGGGACCAATCGAACTTCAAACCCACCTTCTCTCGCACGGAATACGTCGACGCGTGCTTTTGTTTTGAAATTCGAGCGCGTGTTTAGACACGAGAGATAAGCAGGCCCGATTGGTTAGTTTGGGACCAATCGAACTTCAAACCCACCTTCTCTCGCACGGAATACGTCGACGCGTGCTTTTGTTTTGAAATTCGAGCGCGTGTTTATACTCGAGAGATAAGGGATCGGTCTTTAATTTGAAGGTAGGACGAAGCAGGCGGGACTTCGAGCAGTCAGCGAACTACATGGTCTCCTTCTTCCTGTGTCTCTTCGCAAGCCGTATTAATGTTGAATAATAATTTTTAATTGCTAGTTCCCAAAAATTAATCAGCCTTATAGGCCAGAGCATTTCGCCAGGGTCGCGGTTTATGATCGTATTGTCCCACGAGTCGAATTTATGACTTAGTTGGTTCCGCCTCGTAGCAGACGTGAACTCGGGATATGGGAAAAGGGAAACAGGAAACAGGATTTTTTTCTTTATAGCAACTCGAAGACTTTCAGTTCCTCTTCTCTTCGGACCCTTTCGAACCGAAACACGTGGGGTCTGCTGCCTACCTCGAAGCAATGGGTACATTGGCAATAAAAGAAGGGAGCGCGGGCTTTTGTGAAAGTGTAGGATGGTTCGTTCGTTGCACTTCTGCAAACGCATGTGTCTCGAAAATGTGCTGGCTTCTTTTTACCTAAAAAGAACCTTCTTGTCCTGGTGGGACAATAAATTAGGTGATCAGTGTTAATAACCGTGCAGTCAAGTGAATATTCCGTATCTACATTAACCCGATCGCACTTGATGTTGCGATCCTTTTACTTTGGGTGGTGTCGCATACCAGAGACCAGCTGTGCATTGGACGCATTCGTCGCTGACCAGGGTGAGTTCAGTGATCTAGTGACGCAGGTTTTCAAGCTGCAGGTGAAATTCTGAAAGGGTGAGTTTTAATTAGTTTATTGGTGATTATTAGTATTTAAATTTAACGCAGGCTATGACATATTTCCGGCGATAATAATCCATTTTTTCCCGTGTCCGAACGCGAGGCGTAGGTATTGATGGTGAATAATACTTTTTAATTGCTATATTGGTGTTTCGAAAAATAATTAAGCTGACCGTTTAAAGCGGTTCGTCAGGGTCGCGGTTTATAACCGTATTGCCCCACGAGTCGGCGAACGACAACGGTACATGCGGGTCCGAAGTCATCGCATGTATTACCCATCGATACAGCAATATACCGATTAACTCAGGTCGAGGGATGTCTAAAATTCTTAAAGACCGCTCCACGTTCTTGATTGTCGACAGTATTAATGTTCATATCTTCCGGAAAGAAGCTAGCGTTCTTGCCGTGATTGATTGGTGGTGCCGCTTGCTTCGTCCTTTTCTAGCTGACGACCCTAAGTGCCTCCGCTACTCCAAACAGATCTTCAATGGGACCGCTACTGTAAGGGGCCCGTCGTTACTTGGTTACTGGGTCATCTTGAACAGTTCACCACGGGCGGTCTTTGTGCTACGGCTCATCTGTGTGCGTGTAGCGACGATCTTTTCCACAAACATCTCCGATGTTTAAACCTTTATAACAGCTAAACTATACGAGATACAACAAAATGTATTCAGACAATTTTACTCTACTGGTTGTCTCCAATGTATGTGCAAAATTATGGAATCCTGCGTCTATTAGTTTAGCATATAGACATGTTAACTTCGAGGCATTATTACTGTAAAATGGAGACCGATCGGACATTATGTCATAGGACTTTTATGTTCCATTGGACCTCCCCTACCACCCCTTAAAATATTGCTACGTATACCGTTTACACCCTGTAGAAGACGGTTGTACAGACGGATCTCGTTAGTCTAGATATAGAAGAAGGTTGTACAGACGGATCTCGTTAGTCTAGATATAGAAGAAGGTTGTACAGACGGGTCTCGTGAGTCTAGATAGAGAAGACGGTTGTACAGACGGGTCTCGTTAGTCTAGATACAGAAGACGGTTGTATAGACGGATCTCATTAGTCTAGATATAGAAGACGGTTGTACAGACGGATCTCGTTATTCTAGATATAGAAGACGGTTGTACAGACGGATCCCGTTAGTCTAGATATAGAAGACGGTTGTATAACGAGAGATCTCGTTAGTCTAGATATAGAAGACGATTATACAGACGGATCTCGTTAGTCTAGATATAGAAGACGGTTGTACAGACGGATCTCGTTAGTCTAGATATAGAAGACGGTTGTACAGACGGATCTCGTTAGTCTAGATATAGAAGAAGGTTGTACAGACGGATCTCGTTAGTCTAGATATAGAGGACGGTTGTACAGACGGATCTCGTTAGTCTAGATATAGAAGAAGGTTGTACAGACGGGTCTCGTTAGTCTAGATATAGAAGACGGTTGTACAGACGGATCTCGTTATTCTAGATATAGAAGACGGTTGTACAGACGGATCTCGTTAGTCTAGATATAGAAGACAGTGGTACAGACGGATCTCGTTAGTCTAGATATAGAAGAAGGTTGTACAGACGGGTCTCGTGAGTCTAGATAGAGAAGACGGTTGTACAGACGGGTCTCGTTAGTCTAGATACAGAAGACGGTTGTATAGACGGATCTCATTTGTCTAGATATAGAAGACGGTTGTACAGACGGATCTCGTTATTCTAGATATAGAAGACGGTTGTACAGACGGATCCCGTTAGTCTAGATATAGAAGACGGTTGTATAACGAGAGATCTCGTTAGTCTAGATATAGAAGACGATTATACAGACGGATCTCGTTAGTCTAGATATAGAAGACGGTTGTACAGACGGATCTCGTTAGTCTAGATATAGAAGACGGTTGTACAGACGGATCTCGTTAGTCTAGATATAGAAGAAGGTTGTACAGACGGATCTCGTTAGTCTAGATATAGAAGAAGGTTGTACAGACGGGTCTCGTGAGTCTAGATAGAGAAGACGGTTGTACAGACGGGTCTCGTTAGTCTAGATACAGAAGACGGTTGTATAGACGGATCTCATTAGTCTAGATATAGAAGACGGTTGTACAGACGGATCTCGTTATTCTAGATATAGAAGACGGTTGTACAGACGGATCCCGTTAGTCTAGATATAGAAGACGGTTGTATAACGAGAGATCTCGTTAGTCTAGATATAGAAGACGATTATACAGACGGATCTCGTTAGTCTAGATATAGAAGACGGTTGTACAGACGGATCTCGTTAGTCTAGATATAGAAGACGGTTGTACAGACGGATCTCGTTAGTCTAGATATAGAAGACGGTTGTACAGACGGATGTCGTTAGTCTAGATATAGAAGACAGTGGTACAGACGGATCTCGTTAGTCTAGATATAGAAAACGGTTGTACAGACGGATCGCGTTAGTCTAGATATAGAAGATGGTTGTACAACGACGTATCTCGTTAGTCTAGATATAGAAGGCGGTTGTACAGACGGATCTCGTTAGTCTAGATATAAAAGACGGTTGTACAGACGGATCTCGTTAGTCTAGATATAGAGGACGGTTGTACAGACGGATCTCGTTAGTCTAGATATAGAAGAAGGTTGTACAGACGGGTCTCGTGAGTCTAGATAGAGAAGACGGTTGTACAGACGGATCTCGTTAGTCTAGATATAGAAGACGGTTGTACAGACGGGTCTCGTGAGTCTAGATAGAGAAGACGGTTGTACAGACGGGTCTCGTTAGTCTAGATACAGAAGACGGTTGTATAGACGGATCTCATTAGTCTAGATATAGAAGACGGTTGTACAGACGGATCTCGTTATTCTAGATATAGAAGACGGTTGTACAGACGGATCCCGTTAGTCTAGATATAGAAGACGGTTGTATAACGAGAGATCTCGTTAGTCTAGATATAGAAGACGATTATACAGACGGATCTCGTTAGTCTAGATATAGAAGACGGTTGTACAGACGGATCTCGTTAGTCTAGATATAGAAGACGGTTGTACAGACGGATCTCGTTAGTCTAGATATAGAAGAAGGTTGTACAGACGGATTTCGTTAGTCTAGATATAGAAGAAGGTTGTACAGACGGGTCTCGTGAGTCTAGATAGAGAAGACGGTTGTACAGACGGGTCTCGTTAGTCTAGATACAGAAGACGGTTGTATAGACGGATCTCATTAGTCTAGATATAGAAGACGGTTGTACAGACGGATCTCGTTATTCTAGATATAGAAGACAGTTGTACAGACGGATCCCGTTAGTCTAGATATAGAAGACGGTTGTATAACGAGAGATCTCGTTAGTCTAGATATAGAAGACGATTATACAGACGGATCTCGTTAGTCTAGATATAGAAGACGGTTGTACAGACGGATCTCGTTAGTCTAGATATAGAAGACGGTTGTACAGACGGATCTCGTTAGTCTAGATATAGAAGAAGGTTGTACAGACGGATCTCGTTAGTCTAGATATAGAAGAAGGTTGTACAGACGGGTCTCGTGAGTCTAGATAGAGAAGACGGTTGTATAGACGGGTCTCGTTAGTCTAGATACAGAAGACGGTTGTATAGACGGATCTCATTAGTCTAGATATAGAAGACGGTTGTACAGACGGATCTCGTTATTCTAGATATAGAAGACGGTTGTACAGACGGATCCCGTTAGTCTAGATATAGAAGACGGTTGTATAACGAGAGATCTCGTTAGTCTAGATATAGAAGACGATTATACAGACGGATCTCGTTAGTCTAGATATAGAAGACGGTTGTACAGACGGATCTCGTTAGTCTAGATATAGAAGACGGTTGTACAGACGGGTCTCGTTAGTCTAGATACAGAAGACGGTTGTATAGACGGATCTCATTAGTCTAGATATAGAAGACGGTTGTACAGACGGATCTCGTTATTCTAGATATAGAAGACAGTTGTACAGACGGATCCCGTTAGTCTAGATATAGAAGACGGTTGTATAACGAGAGATCTCGTTAGTCTAGATATAGAAGACGATTATACAGACGGATCTCGTTAGTCTAGATATAGAAGACGGTTGTACAGACGGATCTCGTTAATATAGATATAGAAGACGGTTGTACAGACGGATCTCATTAGTCTAGATATAGAAGACGGTTGTACAGACGGATCTCGTTAGTCTAGATATAGAAGACGTTTGTCCAACGACGTATCTCGTTAGTCTAGATATAGAAGACGGTTGTACAGACGGATCTCGTTAGTCTAGATATAGAAGACGGTTGTACAGACGGATCCCGTTAGTCTAGATATAGAAGACGGTTGTACAGACGGATCTCGTTAGTCTAGATATTGATGACGGTTGTACAGACGGGTCTCGTTAGTCTAGATATAGAAGACGGTTGTACAACGACGTATCTCGTTCGTCTAGATATAGAAGGCGGTTGTACAGACGGATCTCGTTAGTCTAGATATAGAAGACGGTTGTACAGACGGATCTCGTTAGTCTAGATATTGAAGACGTTTGTCCAACGACGTACCTCGTTAGTCTAGATATAGAAAACGGTTGTACAGACGGATCTCGTTAGTCTAGATATAGAAGACGGTTGTACAACGACGGATCTCGTTAGTCTAGATATAGAAGACGGTTGTGCAGACGGATCTCGTTAGTCTAGATATAAAAGACGGTTGTACAGACGGATCTGGTTAGTCTAGATATAGAGGACGGTTGTACAGACGGATCTCGTTAGTCTAGATATAGAAGAAGGTTTTACAGACGGGTCTCGTGAGTCTAGATAGAGAAGACGGTTGTACAGACGGATCTCGTTAGTCTAGATATAGAAGACGGTTGTACAGACGGATCTCGTTAGTCTAGATATAGAAGACGGTTGTACAGACGGATCTCGTTAGTCTAGATATTGAAGACGTTTGTCCAACGACGTACCTCGTTAGTCTAGATATAGAAAACGGTTGTACAGACAGATCTCGTTAGTCTAGATATAGAAGACGGTTGTACAACGACGGATCTCGTTAGTCTAGATATAGAAGACGGTTGTGCAGACGGATCTCGTTAGTCTAGATTTAAAAGACGGTTGTACAGACGGATCTCGTTAGTCTAGATATAGAGGACGGTTGTACAGACGGATCTCGTTAGTCTAGATATAGAAGAAGGTTGTACAGACGGGTCTCGTGAGTCTAGATAGAGAAGACGGTTGTACAGACGGATCTCGTTAGTCTAGATATAGAAGACGGTTGTACAGACGGGTCTCGTGAGTCTAGATAGAGAAGACGGTTGTACAGACGGGTCTCGTTAGTCTAGATACAGAAGACGGTTGTATAGACGGATCTCATTAGTCTAGATATAGAAGACGGTTGTACAGACGGATCTCGTTATTCTAGATATAGAAGACGGTTGTACAGACGGATCCCGTTAGTCTAGATATAGAAGACGGTTGTATAACGAGAGATCTCGTTAGTCTAGATATAGAAGACGATTATACAGACGGATCTCGTTAGTCTAGATATAGAAGACGGTTGTACAGACGGATCTCGTTAGTCTAGATATAGAAGACGGTTGTACAGACGGATCTCGTTAGTCTAGATATAGAAGAAGGTTGTACAGACGGATCTCGTTAGTCTAGATATAGAAGAAGGTTGTACAGACGGGTCTCGTGAGTCTAGATAGAGAAGACGGTTGTACAGACGGGTCTCGTTAGTCTGGATACAGAAGACGGTTGTATAGACGGATCTCATTAGTCTAGATATAGAAGACGGTTGTACAGACGGATCTCGTTATTCTAGATATAGAAGACAGTTGTACAGACGGATCCCGTTAGTCTAGATATAGAAGACGGTTGTATAACGAGAGATCTCGTTAGTCTAGATATAGAAGACGATTATACAGACGGATCTCGTTAGTCTAGATATAGAAGACGGTTGTACAGACGGATCTCGTTAGTCTAGATATAGAAGACGGTTGTACAGACGGATCTCGTTAGTCTAGATATAGAAGAAGGTTGTACAGACGGATCTCGTTAGTCTAGATATAGAAGAAGGTTGTACAGACGGGTCTCGTGAGTCTAGATAGAGAAGACGGTTGTATAGACGGGTCTCGTTAGTCTAGATACAGAAGACGGTTGTATAGACGGATCTCATTAGTCTAGATATAGAAGACGGTTGTACAGACGGATCTCGTTATTCTAGATATAGAAGACGGTTGTACAGACGGATCCCGTTAGTCTAGATATAGAAGACGGTTGTATAACGAGAGATCTCGTTAGTCTAGATATAGAAGACGATTATACAGACGGATCTCGTTAGTCTGGATATAGAAGACGGTTGTACAGACGGATCTCGTTAGTCTAGATATAGAAGACGGTTGTACAGACGGATCTCGTTAGTCTAGATATAGAAGACAGTGGTACAGACGGATCTCGTTAGTCTAGATATAGAAGAAGGTTGTACAGACGGGTCTCGTGAGTCTAGATAGAGAAGACGGTTGTACAGACGGGTCTCGTTAGTCTAGATACAGAAGACGGTTGTATAGACGGATCTCATTTGTCTAGATATAGAAGACGGTTGTACAGACGGATCTCGTTATTCTAGATATAGAAGACGGTTGTACAGACGGATCCCGTTAGTCTAGATATAGAAGACGGTTGTATAACGAGAGATCTCGTTAGTCTAGATATAGAAGACGATTATACAGACGGATCTCGTTAGTCTAGATATAGAAGACGGTTGTACAGACGGATCTCGTTAGTCTAGATATAGAAGACGGTTGTACAGACGGATCTCGTTAGTCTAGATATAGAAGAAGGTTGTACAGACGGATCTCGTTAGTCTAGATATAGAAGAAGGTTGTACAGACGGGTCTCGTGAGTCTAGATAGAGAAGACGGTTGTACAGACGGGTCTCGTTAGTCTAGATACAGAAGACGGTTGTATAGACGGATCTCATTAGTCTAGATATAGAAGACGGTTGTACAGACGGATCTCGTTATTCTAGATATAGAAGACGGTTGTACAGACGGATCCCGTTAGTCTAGATATAGAAGACGGTTGTATAACGAGAGATCTCGTTAGTCTAGATATAGAAGACGATTATACAGACGGATCTCGTTAGTCTAGATATAGAAGACGGTTGTACAGACGGATCTCGTTAGTCTAGATATAGAAGACGGTTGTACAGACGGATCTCGTTAGTCTAGATATAGAAGAAGGTTGTACAGACGGATCTCGTTAGTCTAGATATAGAGGACGGTTGTACAGACGGATCTCGTTAGTCTAGATATAGAAGAAGGTTGTACAGACGGGTCTCGTTAGTCTAGATATAGAAGACGGTTGTACAGACGGATCCCGTTAGTCTAGATATAGAAGACGGTTGTATAACGAGAGATCTCGTTAGTCTAGATATAGAAAACGGTTGTACAGACGGATCGCGTTAGTCTAGATATAGAAGATGGTTGTACAACGACGTATCTCGTTAGTCTAGATATAGAAGACGGTTGTACAGACGGATCTCGTTAGTCTAGATATAGAAGACGGTTGTACAGACGGATCTCGTTAGTCTAGATATAGAAGACGGTTGTACAGACGGATCTCGTTAGTCTAGATATTGATGACGTTTGTCCAACGACGTATCTCGTTTGTCTAGGTATAGAAGACGGTTGTACAGACGGATCTCGTTAGTCTAGATATAGAAGACGGTTGTACAGACGGATCTCGTTAGTCTAGATGTAGAAGACGGTTGTACAGACGGATCTCGTTAGTCTAGATATAGAAGATGGTTGTACAACGACGTATCTCGTTCGTCTAGATATAGAAGGCGGTTGTACAGACGGATCTCGTTAGTCTAGATATAGAAGACGGTTGTACAACGACGGATCTCGTTAGTCTAGATATAGAAGACGGTTGTGCAGACGGATCTCGTTAGTCTAGATATAGAAGACGGTTGTACAGACGGATCTCGTTAGTCTAGATGTAGAAGACGGTTGTACAGACGGATCTCGTTAGTCTAGATATAGAAGATGGTTGTACAACGACGTATCTCGTTCGTCTAGATATAGAAGGCGGTTGTACAGACGGATCTCGTTAGTCTAGATATAGAAGACGGTTGTACAACGACGGATCTCGTTAGTCTAGATATAGAAGACGGTTGTGCAGACGGATCTCGTTAGTCTAGATATAAAATACGGTTGTACAGACGGATCCCGTTAGTCTAGATATAGAAGACGGTTGTATAACGAGAGATCTCGTTAGTCTAGATATAGAAGACGGTTGTACAGACGGATCTCGTTAGTCTAGATATAGAAGATGGTTGTACAGACGGATTTCGTTGGTCTAGATATAGAAGACGGTTGTACAGACGGATCTCGTTAGTCTAGATATAGAAGACGGTTGTACAGACGGATCCCGTTAGTCTAGATATTGAAGACGGTTGTACAGCCGGATCTCGTTAGTCTAGATATAGAAGACGGTTGTACAGACGGATCTCGTTAGTCTAGATATAGAAGACGGTTGTACAGACGGATCTCGTTAGTCTAGATATAGAAGACGGTTGTACAGACGGATTTCGTTAGTCTAGATATAGAAGACGTTTGTCCAACGACGTATCTCGTTAGTCTAGATATAGAAGACGGTTGTACAGACGGATCTCGTTAGTCTAGATATAGAAGACGGTTGTACAGACGGATCCCGTTAGTCTAGATATAGAAGACGGTTGTACAGACGGATCTCGTTAGTCTAGATATTGAAGACGTTTGTCCAGCGACGTACCTCGTTAGTCTAGATATAGAAAACGGTTGTACAGACGGATCTCGTTAGTCTAGATATAGAAGACGGTTGTACAACGACGGATCTCGTTAGTCTAGATATAGAAGAAGGTTGTACAGACGGATCTCGTGAGCCTAGATATAGAAGACGGTTGTACAGACGGGTCTCGTTAGTCTAGATATAGAAGACGGTTGTACAACGACGTATCTCGTTCGTCTAGATATAGAAGGCGGTTGTACAGACGGATCTCGTTAGTCTAGATATAGGAGACGGTTGTACAGACGGATCTCGTTAGTCTAGATATTGAAGACGTTTGTCCAACGACGTACCTCGTTAGTCTAGATATAGAAAACGGTTGTACAGACGGATCTCGTTAGTCTAGATATAGAGGACGGTTGTACAGACGGATCTCGTTAGTCTAGATATAGAAGAAGGTTGTACAGACGGGTCTCGTGAGTCTAGATAGAGAAGACGGTTGTACAGACGGATCTCGTTAGTCTAGATATAGAAGAAGGTTGTACAGACGGATCTCATTAGTCTAGATATAGAAGACGGTTGTACAGACGGATCCCGTTAGTCTAGATATAGAAGACGGTTGTACAGACGGATCTCGTTAGTCTAGATATAGAAGACGGTTGTACAGACGGATCCCGTTAGTCTAGATATTGAAGACGGTTGTACAGACGGGTCTCGTGAGTCTAGATAGAGAAGACGGTTGTACAGACGGATCTCGTTAGTCTAGATATAGAAGACGGTTGTACAGACGGATCTCGTTAGTCTAGATATAGAAGACGGTTGTACAGACGGATCTCGTTAGTCTAGATATAGAAGACGGTTGTACAACGATGGATCTCGTTAGTCTAGATATAGAGGACGGTTGTACAGACGGATCTCGTTAGTCTAGATATAGAAGAAGGTTGTACAGACGGGTCTCGTGAGTCTAGATAGAGAAGACGGTTGTACAGACGGATCTCGTTAGTCTAGATATAGAAGAAGGTTGTACAGACGGATCTCATTAGTCTAGATATAGAAGACGGTTGTACAGACGGATCCGGTTAGTCTAGATATAGAAGACGGTTGTACAGACGGATCTCGTTAGTCTAGATATAGAAGACGGTTGTACAGACGGATCCCGTTAGTCTAGATATTGAAGACGGTTGTACAGACGGATCTCGTTAGTCTAGATATAGAAGACGGTTGTATAACGAGAGATCTCGTTAGTCTAGATATAGAAGACGGTTGTACAGACGGATCTCGTTAGTCTAGATATAGAAGACGGTTGTACAGCCGGATCTCGTTAGTCTAGATATAGAAGACGGTTGTACAGACGGATCTCGTTAATATAGATATAGAAGACGGTTGTACAGACGGATCTCGTTAGTCTAGATATAGAAGACGGTTGTACAGACGGATCTCGTTAGTCTAGATATAGAAGACGTTTGTCCAACGACGTATCTCGTTAGTCTAGATATAGAAGACGGTTGTACAGACGGATCTCGTTAGTCTAGATATAGAAGAAGGTTGTACAGACGGATCCCGTTAGTCTAGATATAGAAGACGGTTGTACAGACGGATCTCGTTAGTCTAGATATTGATGACGGTTGTACAGACGGGTCTCGTTAGTCTAGATATAGAAGACGGTTGTACAACGACGTATCTCGTTCGTCTAGATATAGAAGGCGGTTGTACAGACGGATCTCGTTAGTCTAGATATAGAAGACGGTTGTACAGACGGATCTCGTTAGTCTAGATATTGAAGACGTTTGTCCAACGACGTACCTCGTTAGTCTAGATATAGAAAACGGTTGTACAGACGGATCTCGTTAGTCTAGATATAGAAGACGGTTGTACAACGACGGATCTCGTTAGTCTAGATATAGAAGACGGTTGTGCAGACGGATCTCGTTAGTCTAGATATAGAAGAAGGTTGTACAGACGGGTCTCGTGAGTCTAGATAGAGAAGACGGTTGTACAGACGGATCTCGTTAGTCTAGATATAGAAGACGGTTGTACAGACGGATCTCGTTAGTCTAGATATAGAAGACGGTTGTACAGACGGATCTCGTTAGTCTAGATATTGAAGACGTTTGTCCAACGACGTACCTCGTTAGTCTAGATATAGAAAACGGTTGTACAGACAGATCTCGTTAGTCTAGATATAGAAGACGGTTGTACAGACGGATCTCGTTAGTCTAGATATAGAAGACGGTTGTACAGACGGATCTCGTTAGTCTAGATATAGAAGAAGGTTGTACAGACGGATCTCGTTAGTCTAGATATTGAAGAAGGTTGTACAGACGGGTCTCGTGAGTCTAGATAGAGAAGACGGTTGTACAGACGGGTCTCGTTAGTCTAGATACAGAAGACGGTTGTATAGACGGATCTCATTAGTCTAGATATAGAAGACGGTTGTACAGACGGATCTCGTTATTCTAGATATAGAAGACAGTTGTACAGACGGATCCCGTTAGTCTAGATATAGAAGACGGTTGTATAACGAGAGATCTCGTTAGTCTAGATATAGAAGACGATTATACAGACGGATCTCGTTAGTCTAGATATAGAAGACGGTTGTACAGACGGATCTCGTTAGTCTAGATATAGAAGACGGTTGTACAGACGGATCTCGTTAGTCTAGATATAGAAGAAGGTTGTACAGACGGATCTCGTTAGTCTAGATATAGAAGAAGGTTGTACAGACGGGTCTCGTGAGTCTAGATAGAGAAGACGGTTGTATAGACGGGTCTCGTTAGTCTAGATACAGAAGACGGTTGTATAGACGGATCTCATTAGTCTAGATATAGAAGACGGTTGTACAGACGGATCTCGTTATTCTAGATATAGAAGACGGTTGTACAGACGGATCCCGTTAGTCTAGATATAGAAGACGGTTGTATAACGAGAGATCTCGTTAGTCTAGATATAGAAGACGATTATACAGACGGATCTCGTTAGTCTAGATGTAGAAGACGGTTGTACAGACGGATCTCGTTAGTCTAGATATAGAAGACGGTTGTACAGACGGATCTCGTTAGTCTAGATATAGAAGACAGTGGTACAGACGGATCTCGTTAGTCTAGATATAGAAGAAGGTTGTACAGACGGGTCTCGTGAGTCTAGATAGAGAAGACGGTTGTACAGACGGGTCTCGTTAGTCTAGATACAGAAGACGGTTGTATAGACGGATCTCATTAGTCTAGATATAGAAGACGGTTGTACAGACGGATCTCGTTAGTCTAGATATAGAAGACGGTTGTATAACGAGAGATCTCGTTAGTCTAGATATAGAAGACGATTATACAGACGGATCTCGTTAGTCTAGATATAGAAGACGGTTGTACAGACGGATCTCGTTAGTCTAGATATAGAAGACGGTTGTACAGACGGATCTCGTTAGTCTAGATATAGAAGAAGGTTGTACAGACGGATCTCGTTAGTCTAGATATAGAAGAAGGTTGTACAGACGGGTCTCGTGAGTCTAGATAGAGAAGACGGTTGTACAGACGGGTCTCGTTAGTCTAGATACAGAAGACGGTTGTATAGACGGATCTCATTAGTCTAGATATAGAAGACGGTTGTACAGACGGATCTCGTTATTCTAGATATAGAAGACGGTTGTACAGACGGATCCCGTTAGTCTAGATATAGAAGACGGTTGTATAACGAGAGATCTCGTTAGTCTAGATATAGAAGACGATTATACAGACGGATCTCGTTAGTCTAGATATAGAAGACGGTTGTACAGACGGATCTCGTTAGTCTAGATATAGAAGACGGTTGTACAGACGGATCTCGTTAGTCTAGATATAGAAGAAGGTTGTACAGACGGATCTCGTTAGTCTAGATATAGAGGACGGTTGTACAGACGGATCTCGTTAGTCTAGATATAGAAGAAGGTTGTACAGACGGGTCTCGTTAGTCTAGATATAGAAGACGGTTGTACAGACGGATCTCGTTATTCTAGATATAGAAGACGGTTGTACAGACGGATCCCGTTAGTCTAGATATAGAAGACGGTTGTATAACGAGAGATCTCGTTAGTCTAGATATAGAAGACGATTATACAGACGGATCTCGTTAGTCTAGATATAGAAGACGGTTGTACAGACGGATCTCGTTAGTCTAGATATAGAAGACGGTTGTACAGACGGATCTCGTTAGTCTAGATATAGAAGAAGGTTGTACAGACGGATCTCGTTAGTCTAGATATAGAAGAAGGTTGTACAGACGGGTCTCGTGAGTCTAGATAGAGAAGACGGTTGTACAGACGCGTCTCGTTAGTCTAGATATAGAAGACGGTTGTACAGACGGATCTCGTTAGTCTAGATATAGAAGACGGTTGTACAGACGGATCTCGTTAGTCTAGATATAGAAGAAGGTTGTACAGACGGATCTCGTTAGTCTAGATATAGAGGACGGTTGTACAAACGGATCTCGTTAGTCTAGATATAGAAGAAGGTTGTACAGACGGGTCTCGTTAGTCTAGATATAGAAGACGGTTGTACAGACGGATCCCGTTAGTCTAGATATAGAAGACGGTTGTATAACGAGAGATCTCGTTAGTCTAGATATAGAAAACGGTTGTACAGACGGATCGCGTTAGTCTAGATATAGAAGATGGTTGTACAACGACGTATCTCGTTAGTCTAGATATAGAAGGCGGTTGTACAGACGGATCTCGTTAGTCTAGATATAGAAGACGGTTGTACAGACGGATCTCGTTAGTCTAGATATAGAAGACGGTTGTACAGACGGATCTCGTTAGTCTAGATATTGATGACGTTTGTCCAACGACGTATCTCGTTTGTCTAGGTATAGAAGACGGTTGTACAGACGGATCTCGTTAGTCTAGATATAGAAGACGGTTGTACAGGCGGATCTCGTTAGTCTAGATGTAGAAGACGGTTGTACAGACGGATCTCGTTAGTCTTGATATAGAAGATGGTTGTACAACGACGTATCTCGTTCGTCTAGATATAGAAGGCGGTTGTACAGACGGATCTCGTTAGTCTAGATATAGAAGACGGTTGTACAACGACGGATCTCGTTAGTCTAGATAGAGAAGACGGTTGTACAGACGGGTCTCGTTAGTCTAGATATAGAAGACGGTTGTACAGACGGATCTCGTTAGTCTAGATATAGAAGACGGTTGTACAGACGGATCTCGTTAGTCTAGATATAGAAGAAGGTTGTACAGACGGATCTCGTTAGTCTAGATATAGAGGACGGTTGTACAAACGGATCTCGTTAGTCTAGATATAGAAGAAGGTTGTACAGACGGGTCTCGTTAGTCTAGATATAGAAGACGGTTGTACAGACGGATCCCGTTAGTCTAGATATAGAAGACGGTTGTATAACGAGAGATCTCGTTAGTCTAGATATAGAAAACGGTTGTACAGACGGATCGCGTTAGTCTAGATATAGAAGATGGTTGTACAACGACGTATCTCGTTAGTCTAGATATAGAAGGCGGTTGTACAGACGGATCTCGTTAGTCTAGATATAGAAGACGGTTGTACAGACGGATCTCGTTAGTCTAGATATAGAAGACGGTTGTACAGACGGATCTCGTTAGTCTAGATATTGATGACGTTTGTCCAACGACGTATCTCGTTTGTCTAGGTATAGAAGACGGTTGTACAGACGGATCTCGTTAGTCTAGATATAGAAGACGGTTGTACAGGCGGATCTCGTTAGTCTAGATATAGAAGACGGTTGTACAGACGGATCTCGTTAGTCTAGATATAGAAGAAGGTTGTACAGACGGATCTCGTTAGTCTAGATATAGAGGACGGTTGTACAGACGGATCTCGTTAGTCTAGATATAGAAGAAGGTTGTACAGACGGGTCTCGTTAGTCTAGATATAGAAGACGGTTGTACAGACGGATCTCGTTATTCTAGATATAGAAGACGGTTGTACAGACGGATCCCGTTAGTCTAGATATAGAAGACGGTTGTATAACGAGAGATCTCGTTAGTCTAGATATAGAAGACGATTATACAGACGGATCTCGTTAGTCTAGATATAGAAGACGGTTGTACAGACGGATCTCGTTAGTCTAGATATAGAAGACGGTTGTACAGACGGATCTCGTTAGTCTAGATATAGAAGAAGGTTGTACAGACGGATCTCGTTAGTCTAGATATAGAAGAAGGTTGTACAGACGGGTCTCGTGAGTCTAGATAGAGAAGACGGTTGTACAGACGCGTCTCGTTAGTCTAGATATAGAAGACGGTTGTACAGACGGATCTCGTTAGTCTAGATATAGAAGACGGTTGTACAGACGGATCTCGTTAGTCTAGATATAGAAGAAGGTTGTACAGACGGATCTCGTTAGTCTAGATATAGAGGACGGTTGTACAAACGGATCTCGTTAGTCTAGATATAGAAGAAGGTTGTACAGACGGGTCTCGTTAGTCTAGATATAGAAGACGGTTGTACAGACGGATCCCGTTAGTCTAGATATAGAAGACGGTTGTATAACGAGAGATCTCGTTAGTCTAGATATAGAAAACGGTTGTACAGACGGATCGCGTTAGTCTAGATATAGAAGATGGTTGTACAACGACGTATCTCGTTAGTCTAGATATAGAAGGCGGTTGTACAGACGGATCTCGTTAGTCTAGATATAGAAGACGGTTGTACAGACGGATCTCGTTAGTCTAGATATAGAAGACGGTTGTACAGACGGATCTCGTTAGTCAAGATATTGATGACGTTTGTCCAACGACGTATCTCGTTTGTCTAGGTATAGAAGACGGTTGTACAGACGGATCTCGTTAGTCTAGATATAGAAGACGGTTGTACAGGCGGATCTCGTTAGTCTAGATGTAGAAGACGGTTGTACAGACGGATCTCGTTAGTCTTGATATAGAAGATGGTTGTACAACGACGTATCTCGTTCGTCTAGATATAGAAGGCGGTTGTACAGACGGATCTCGTTAGTCTAGATATAGAAGACGGTTGTACAACGACGGATCTCGTTAGTCTAGATAGAGAAGACGGTTGTACAGACGGGTCTCGTTAGTCTAGATATAGAAGACGGTTGTACAGACGGATCTCGTTAGTCTAGATATAGAAGACGGTTGTACAGACGGATCTCGTTAGTCTAGATATAGAAGAAGGTTGTACAGACGGATCTCGTTAGTCTAGATATAGAGGACGGTTGTACAAACGGATCTCGTTAGTCTAGATATAGAAGAAGGTTGTACAGACGGGTCTCGTTAGTCTAGATATAGAAGACGGTTGTACAGACGGATCCCGTTAGTCTAGATATAGAAGACGGTTGTATAACGAGAGATCTCGTTAGTCTAGATATAGAAAACGGTTGTACAGACGGATCGCGTTAGTCTAGATATAGAAGATGGTTGTACAACGACGTATCTCGTTAGTCTAGATATAGAAGGCGGTTGTACAGACGGATCTCGTTAGTCTAGATATAGAAGACGGTTGTACAGACGGATCTCGTTAGTCTAGATATAGAAGACGGTTGTACAGACGGATCTCGTTAGTCTAGATATTGATGACGTTTGTCCAACGACGTATCTCGTTTGTCTAGGTATAGAAGACGGTTGTACAGACGGATCTCGTTAGTCTAGATATAGAAGACGGTTGTACAGGCGGATCTCGTTAGTCTAGATGTAGAAGACGGTTGTACAGACGGATCTCGTTAGTCTTGATATAGAAGATGGTTGTACAACGACGTATCTCGTTCGTCTAGATATAGAAGGCGGTTGTACAGACGGATCTCGTTAGTCTAGATATAGAAGACGGTTGTACAACGACGGATCTCGTTAGTCTAGATATAGAAGACGGTTGTGCAGACGGATCTCGTTAGTCTAGATATAAAAGACGGTTGTACAACGACGGATCTCGTTAGTCTAGATATAGAAGACGGTTGTGCAGACGGATCTCGTTAGTCTAGATATAAAATACGGTTGTACAGACGGATCTCGTTAGTCTAGATATAGAGGACGGTTGTACAGACGGATCTCGTTAGTCTAGATATAGAAGAAGGTTGTACAGACGGGTCTTGTGAGTCTAGATAGAGAAGACGGTTGTACAGACGGATCTCGTTAGTCTAGATATAGAAGACGGTTGTACAGACGGATCTCGTTAGTCTAGATATAGAAGACGGTTGTACAGACGGATCTCGTTAGTCTAGATATAGAAGACGGTTGTACAGACGGATCCCGTTAGTCTAGATATTGAAGACGGTTGTACAGACGGATCTCGTTAGTCTAGATATAGAAGACGGTTGTATAACGAGAGATCTCGTTAGTCTAGATATAGAAGACGGTTGTACAGACGGATCTCGTTAGTCTAGATATAGAAGACGGTTGTACAGCCGGATCTCGTTAGTCTAGATATAGAAGACGGTTGTACAGACGGATCTCGTTAATATAGATATAGAAGACGGTTGTACAGACGGATCTCGTTAGTCTAGATATAGAAGACGGTTGTACAGACGGATCTCGTTAGTCTAGATATAGAAGACGTTTGTCCAACGACGTATCTCGTTAGTCTAGATATAGAAGACGGTTGTACAGACGGATCTCGTTAGTCTAGATATAGAAGACGGTTGTACAGACGGATCCCGTTAGTCTAGATATAGAAGACGGTTGTACAGACGGATCTCGTTAGTCTAGATATTGATGACGGTTGTACAGACGGGTCTCGTTAGTCTAGATATAGAAGACGGTTGTACAACGACGTATCTCGTTCGTCTAGATATAGAAGGCGGTTGTACAGACGGATCTCGTTAGTCTAGATATAGAAGACGGTTGTACAGACGGATCTCGTTAGTCTAGATATTGAAGACGTTTGTCCAACGACGTACCTCGTTAGTCTAGATATAGAAAACGGTTGTACAGACGGATCTCGTTAGTCTAGATATAGAAGACGGTTGTACAACGACGTATCTCGTTAGTCTAGATATAGAAGGCGGTTGTACAGACGGATCTCGTTAGTCTAGATATAGAAGACGGTTGTACAGACGGATCTCGTTAGTCTAGATATAGAAGACGGTTGTACAGACGGATCTCGTTAGTCTAGATATTGATGACGTTTGTCCAACGACGTATCTCGTTTGTCTAGGTATAGAAGACGGTTGTACAGACGGATCTCGTTAGTCTAGATATAGAAGACGGTTGTACAGGCGGATCTCGTTAGTCTAGATGTAGAAGACGGTTGTACAGACGGATCTCGTTAGTCTTGATATAGAAGATGGTTGTACAACGACGTATCTCGTTCGTCTAGATATAGAAGGCGGTTGTACAGACGGATCTCGTTAGTCTAGATATAGAAGACGGTTGTACAACGACGGATCTCGTTAGTCTAGATAGAGAAGACGGTTGTACAGACGGGTCTCGTTAGTCTAGATATAGAAGACGGTTGTACAGACGGATCTCGTTAGTCTAGATATAGAAGACGGTTGTACAGACGGATCTCGTTAGTCTAGATATAGAAGAAGGTTGTACAGACGGATCTCGTTAGTCTAGATATAGAGGACGGTTGTACAAACGGATCTCGTTAGTCTAGATATAGAAGAAGGTTGTACAGACGGGTCTCGTTAGTCTAGATATAGAAGACGGTTGTACAGACGGATCCCGTTAGTCTAGATATAGAAGACGGTTGTATAACGAGAGATCTCGTTAGTCTAGATATAGAAAACGGTTGTACAGACGGATCGCGTTAGTCTAGATATAGAAGATGGTTGTACAACGACGTATCTCGTTAGTCTAGATATAGAAGGCGGTTGTACAGACGGATCTCGTTAGTCTAGATATAGAAGACGGTTGTACAGACGGATCTCGTTAGTCTAGATATAGAAGACGGTTGTACAGACGGATCTCGTTAGTCTAGATATTGATGACGTTTGTCCAACGACGTATCTCGTTTGTCTAGGTATAGAAGACGGTTGTACAGACGGATCTCGTTAGTCTAGATATAGAAGACGGTTGTACAGGCGGATCTCGTTAGTCTAGATGTAGAAGACGGTTGTACAGACGGATCTCGTTAGTCTTGATATAGAAGATGGTTGTACAACGACGTATCTCGTTCGTCTAGATATAGAAGGCGGTTGTACAGACGGATCTCGTTAGTCTAGATATAGAAGACGGTTGTACAACGACGGATCTCGTTAGTCTAGATATAGAAGACGGTTGTGCAGACGGATCTCGTTAGTCTAGATATAAAAGACGGTTGTACAACGACGGATCTCGTTAGTCTAGATATAGAAGACGGTTGTGCAGACGGATCTCGTTAGTCTAGATATAAAATACGGTTGTACAGACGGATCTCGTTAGTCTAGATATAGAGGACGGTTGTACAGACGGATCTCGTTAGTCTAGATATAGAAGAAGGTTGTACAGACGGGTCTTGTGAGTCTAGATAGAGAAGACGGTTGTACAGACGGATCTCGTTAGTCTAGATATAGAAGACGGTTGTACAGACGGATCTCGTTAGTCTAGATATAGAAGACGGTTGTACAGACGGATCTCGTTAGTCTAGATATAGAAGACGGTTGTACAGACGGATCCCGTTAGTCTAGATATTGAAGACGGTTGTACAGACGGATCTCGTTAGTCTAGATATAGAAGACGGTTGTATAACGAGAGATCTCGTTAGTCTAGATATAGAAGACGGTTGTACAGACGGATCTCGTTAGTCTAGATATAGAAGACGGTTGTACAGCCGGATCTCGTTAGTCTAGATATAGAAGACGGTTGTACAGACGGATCTCGTTAATATAGATATAGAAGACGGTTGTACAGACGGATCTCGTTAGTCTAGATATAGAAGACGGTTGTACAGACGGATCTCGTTAGTCTAGATATAGAAGACGGTTGTACAGACGGATCTCGTTAGTCTAGATATAGAAGAAGGTTGTACAGACGGGTCTCGTGAGTCTAGATAGAGAAGACGGTTGTACAGACGGGTCTCGTTAGTCTAGATACAGAAGACGGTTGTATAGACGGATCTCATTAGTCTAGATATAGAAGACGGTTGTACAGACGGATCTCGTTATTCTAGATATAGAAGACGGTTGTACAGACGGATCCCGTTAGTCTAGATATAGAAGACGGTTGTATAACGAGAGATCTCGTTAGTCTAGATATAGAAGACGATTATACAGACGGATCTCGTTAGTCTAGATATAGAAGACGGTTGTACAGACGGATCTCGTTAGTCTAGATATAGAAGACGGTTGTACAGACGGATCTCGTTAGTCTAGATATAGAAGAAGGTTGTACAGACGGATCTCGTTAGTCTAGATATAGAGGACGGTTGTACAGACGGATCTCGTTAGTCTAGATATAGAAGAAGGTTGTACAGACGGGTCTCGTTAGTCTAGATATAGAAGACGGTTGTACAGACGGATCTCGTTATTCTAGATATAGAAGACGGTTGTACAGACGGATCCCGTTAGTCTAGATATAGAAGACGGTTGTATAACGAGAGATCTCGTTAGTCTAGATATAGAAGACGATTATACAGACGGATCTCGTTAGTCTAGATATAGAAGACGGTTGTACAGACGGATCTCGTTAGTCTAGATATAGAAGACGGTTGTACAGACGGATCTCGTTAGTCTAGATATAGAAGAAGGTTGTACAGACGGATCTCGTTAGTCTAGATATAGAAGAAGGTTGTACAGACGGGTCTCGTGAGTCTAGATAGAGAAGACGGTTGTACAGACGCGTCTCGTTAGTCTAGATATAGAAGACGGTTGTACAGACGGATCTCGTTAGTCTAGATATAGAAGACGGTTGTACAGACGGATCTCGTTAGTCTAGATATAGAAGAAGGTTGTACAGACGGATCTCGTTAGTCTAGATATAGAGGACGGTTGTACAAACGGATCTCGTTAGTCTAGATATAGAAGAAGGTTGTACAGACGGGTCTCGTTAGTCTAGATATAGAAGACGGTTGTACAGACGGATCCCGTTAGTCTAGATATAGAAGACGGTTGTATAACGAGAGATCTCGTTAGTCTAGATATAGAAAACGGTTGTACAGACGGATCGCGTTAGTCTAGATATAGAAGATGGTTGTACAACGACGTATCTCGTTAGTCTAGATATAGAAGGCGGTTGTACAGACGGATCTCGTTAGTCTAGATATAGAAGACGGTTGTACAGACGGATCTCGTTAGTCTAGATATAGAAGACGGTTGTACAGACGGATCTCGTTAGTCTAGATATTGATGACGTTTGTCCAACGACGTATCTCGTTTGTCTAGGTATAGAAGACGGTTGTACAGACGGATCTCGTTAGTCTAGATATAGAAGACGGTTGTACAGGCGGATCTCGTTAGTCTAGATGTAGAAGACGGTTGTACAGACGGATCTCGTTAGTCTTGATATAGAAGATGGTTGTACAACGACGTATCTCGTTCGTCTAGATATAGAAGGCGGTTGTACAGACGGATCTCGTTAGTCTAGATATAGAAGACGGTTGTACAACGACGGATCTCGTTAGTCTAGATAGAGAAGACGGTTGTACAGACGGGTCTCGTTAGTCTAGATATAGAAGACGGTTGTACAGACGGATCTCGTTAGTCTAGATATAGAAGACGGTTGTACAGACGGATCTCGTTAGTCTAGATATAGAAGAAGGTTGTACAGACGGATCTCGTTAGTCTAGATATAGAGGACGGTTGTACAAACGGATCTCGTTAGTCTAGATATAGAAGAAGGTTGTACAGACGGGTCTCGTTAGTCTAGATATAGAAGACGGTTGTACAGACGGATCCCGTTAGTCTAGATATAGAAGACGGTTGTATAACGAGAGATCTCGTTAGTCTAGATATAGAAAACGGTTGTACAGACGGATCGCGTTAGTCTAGATATAGAAGATGGTTGTACAACGACGTATCTCGTTAGTCTAGATATAGAAGGCGGTTGTACAGACGGATCTCGTTAGTCTAGATATAGAAGACGGTTGTACAGACGGATCTCGTTAGTCTAGATATAGAAGACGGTTGTACAGACGGATCTCGTTAGTCTAGATATTGATGACGTTTGTCCAACGACGTATCTCGTTTGTCTAGGTATAGAAGACGGTTGTACAGACGGATCTCGTTAGTCTAGATATAGAAGACGGTTGTACAGGCGGATCTCGTTAGTCTAGATGTAGAAGACGGTTGTACAGACGGATCTCGTTAGTCTTGATATAGAAGATGGTTGTACAACGACGTATCTCGTTCGTCTAGATATAGAAGGCGGTTGTACAGACGGATCTCGTTAGTCTAGATATAGAAGACGGTTGTACAACGACGGATCTCGTTAGTCTAGATATAGAAGACGGTTGTGCAGACGGATCTCGTTAGTCTAGATATAAAAGACGGTTGTACAACGACGGATCTCGTTAGTCTAGATATAGAAGACGGTTGTGCAGACGGATCTCGTTAGTCTAGATATAAAATACGGTTGTACAGACGGATCTCGTTAGTCTAGATATAGAGGACGGTTGTACAGACGGATCTCGTTAGTCTAGATATAGAAGAAGGTTGTACAGACGGGTCTTGTGAGTCTAGATAGAGAAGACGGTTGTACAGACGGATCTCGTTAGTCTAGATATAGAAGACGGTTGTACAGACGGATCTCGTTAGTCTAGATATAGAAGACGGTTGTACAGACGGATCTCGTTAGTCTAGATATAGAAGACGGTTGTACAGACGGATCCCGTTAGTCTAGATATTGAAGACGGTTGTACAGACGGATCTCGTTAGTCTAGATATAGAAGACGGTTGTATAACGAGAGATCTCGTTAGTCTAGATATAGAAGACGGTTGTACAGACGGATCTCGTTAGTCTAGATATAGAAGACGGTTGTACAGCCGGATCTCGTTAGTCTAGATATAGAAGACGGTTGTACAGACGGATCTCGTTAATATAGATATAGAAGACGGTTGTACAGACGGATCTCGTTAGTCTAGATATAGAAGACGGTTGTACAGACGGATCTCGTTAGTCTAGATATAGAAGACGTTTGTCCAACGACGTATCTCGTTAGTCTAGATATAGAAGACGGTTGTACAGACGGATCTCGTTAGTCTAGATATAGAAGACGGTTGTACAGACGGATCCCGTTAGTCTAGATATAGAAGACGGTTGTACAGACGGATCTCGTTAGTCTAGATATTGATGACGGTTGTACAGACGGGTCTCGTTAGTCTAGATATAGAAGACGGTTGTACAACGACGTATCTCGTTCGTCTAGATATAGAAGGCGGTTGTACAGACGGATCTCGTTAGTCTAGATATAGAAGACGGTTGTACAGACGGATCTCGTTAGTCTAGATATTGAAGACGTTTGTCCAACGACGTACCTCGTTAGTCTAGATATAGAAAACGGTTGTACAGACGGATCTCGTTAGTCTAGATATAGAAGACGGTTGTACAACGACGTATCTCGTTAGTCTAGATATAGAAGGCGGTTGTACAGACGGATCTCGTTAGTCTAGATATAGAAGACGGTTGTACAGACGGATCTCGTTAGTCTAGATATAGAAGACGGTTGTACAGACGGATCTCGTTAGTCTAGATATTGATGACGTTTGTCCAACGACGTATCTCGTTTGTCTAGGTATAGAAGACGGTTGTACAGACGGATCTCGTTAGTCTAGATATAGAAGACGGTTGTACAGGCGGATCTCGTTAGTCTAGATGTAGAAGACGGTTGTACAGACGGATCTCGTTAGTCTTGATATAGAAGATGGTTGTACAACGACGTATCTCGTTCGTCTAGATATAGAAGGCGGTTGTACAGACGGATCTCGTTAGTCTAGATATAGAAGACGGTTGTACAACGACGGATCTCGTTAGTCTAGATAGAGAAGACGGTTGTACAGACGGGTCTCGTTAGTCTAGATATAGAAGACGGTTGTACAGACGGATCTCGTTAGTCTAGATATAGAAGACGGTTGTACAGACGGATCTCGTTAGTCTAGATATAGAAGAAGGTTGTACAGACGGATCTCGTTAGTCTAGATATAGAGGACGGTTGTACAAACGGATCTCGTTAGTCTAGATATAGAAGAAGGTTGTACAGACGGGTCTCGTTAGTCTAGATATAGAAGACGGTTGTACAGACGGATCCCGTTAGTCTAGATATAGAAGACGGTTGTATAACGAGAGATCTCGTTAGTCTAGATATAGAAAACGGTTGTACAGACGGATCGCGTTAGTCTAGATATAGAAGATGGTTGTACAACGACGTATCTCGTTAGTCTAGATATAGAAGGCGGTTGTACAGACGGATCTCGTTAGTCTAGATATAGAAGACGGTTGTACAGACGGATCTCGTTAGTCTAGATATAGAAGACGGTTGTACAGACGGATCTCGTTAGTCTAGATATTGATGACGTTTGTCCAACGACGTATCTCGTTTGTCTAGGTATAGAAGACGGTTGTACAGACGGATCTCGTTAGTCTAGATATAGAAGACGGTTGTACAGGCGGATCTCGTTAGTCTAGATGTAGAAGACGGTTGTACAGACGGATCTCGTTAGTCTTGATATAGAAGATGGTTGTACAACGACGTATCTCGTTCGTCTAGATATAGAAGGCGGTTGTACAGACGGATCTCGTTAGTCTAGATATAGAAGACGGTTGTACAACGACGGATCTCGTTAGTCTAGATATAGAAGACGGTTGTGCAGACGGATCTCGTTAGTCTAGATATAAAAGACGGTTGTACAACGACGGATCTCGTTAGTCTAGATATAGAAGACGGTTGTGCAGACGGATCTCGTTAGTCTAGATATAAAATACGGTTGTACAGACGGATCTCGTTAGTCTAGATATAGAGGACGGTTGTACAGACGGATCTCGTTAGTCTAGATATAGAAGAAGGTTGTACAGACGGGTCTTGTGAGTCTAGATAGAGAAGACGGTTGTACAGACGGATCTCGTTAGTCTAGATATAGAAGACGGTTGTACAGACGGATCTCGTTAGTCTAGATATAGAAGACGGTTGTACAGACGGATCTCGTTAGTCTAGATATAGAAGACGGTTGTACAGACGGATCCCGTTAGTCTAGATATTGAAGACGGTTGTACAGACGGATCTCGTTAGTCTAGATATAGAAGACGGTTGTATAACGAGAGATCTCGTTAGTCTAGATATAGAAGACGGTTGTACAGACGGATCTCGTTAGTCTAGATATAGAAGACGGTTGTACAGCCGGATCTCGTTAGTCTAGATATAGAAGACGGTTGTACAGACGGATCTCGTTAATATAGATATAGAAGACGGTTGTACAGACGGATCTCGTTAGTCTAGATATAGAAGACGGTTGTACAGACGGATCTCGTTAGTCTAGATATAGAAGACGTTTGTCCAACGACGTATCTCGTTAGTCTAGATATAGAAGACGGTTGTACAGACGGATCTCGTTAGTCTAGATATAGAAGACGGTTGTACAGACGGATCCCGTTAGTCTAGATATAGAAGACGGTTGTACAGACGGATCTCGTTAGTCTAGATATTGATGACGGTTGTACAGACGGGTCTCGTTAGTCTAGATATAGAAGACGGTTGTACAACGACGTATCTCGTTCGTCTAGATATAGAAGGCGGTTGTACAGACGGATCTCGTTAGTCTAGATATAGAAGACGGTTGTACAGACGGATCTCGTTAGTCTAGATATTGAAGACGTTTGTCCAACGACGTACCTCGTTAGTCTAGATATAGAAAACGGTTGTACAGACGGATCTCGTTAGTCTAGATATAGAAGACGGTTGTACAACGACGGATCTCGTTAGTCTAGATATAGAAGACGGTTGTGCAGACGGATCTCGTTAGTCTAGATATAAAAGACGGTTGTACAGACGGATCTCGTTAGTCTAGATATAGAGGACGGTTGTACAGACGGATCTCGTTAGTCTAGATATAGAAGAAGGTTGTACAGACGGGTCTCGTGAGTCTAGATAGAGAAGACGGTTGTACAGACGGATCTCGTTAGTCTAGATATAGAAGACGGTTGTACAGACGGATCTCGTTAGTCTAGATATAGAAGACGGTTGTACAGACGGATCTCGTTAGTCTAGATATAGAAGACGGTTGTACAGACGGATCTCGTTAGTCTAGATATAGAAGACGGTTGTACAGACGGATCTCGTTAGTCTAGATATTGATGACGTTTGTCCAACGACGTATCTCGTTTGTCTAGGTATAGAAGACGGTTGTACAGACGGATCTCGTTAGTCTAGATATAGAAGACGGTTGTACAGGCGGATCTCGTTAGTCTAGATGTAGAAGACGGTTGTACAGACGGATCTCGTTAGTCTTGATATAGAAGATGGTTGTACAACGACGTATCTCGTTCGTCTAGATATAGAAGGCGGTTGTACAGACGGATCTCGTTAGTCTAGATATAGAAGACGGTTGTACAACGACGGATCTCGTTAGTCTAGATATAGAAGACGGTTGTGCAGACGGATCTCGTTAGTCTAGATATAAAAGACGGTTGTACAACGACGGATCTCGTTAGTCTAGATATAGAAGACGGTTGTGCAGACGGATCTCGTTAGTCTAGATATAAAATACGGTTGTACAGACGGATCTCGTTAGTCTAGATATAGAGGACGGTTGTACAGACGGATCTCGTTAGTCTAGATATAGAAGAAGGTTGTACAGACGGGTCTTGTGAGTCTAGATAGAGAAGACGGTTGTACAGACGGATCTCGTTAGTCTAGATATAGAAGACGGTTGTACAGACGGATCTCGTTAGTCTAGATATAGAAGACGGTTGTACAGACGGATCTCGTTAGTCTAGATATAGAAGACGGTTGTACAGACGGATCCCGTTAGTCTAGATATTGAAGACGGTTGTACAGACGGATCTCGTTAGTCTAGATATAGAAGACGGTTGTATAACGAGAGATCTCGTTAGTCTAGATATAGAAGACGGTTGTACAGACGGATCTCGTTAGTCTAGATATAGAAGACGGTTGTACAGCCGGATCTCGTTAGTCTAGATATAGAAGACGGTTGTACAGACGGATCTCGTTAATATAGATATAGAAGACGGTTGTACAGACGGATCTCGTTAGTCTAGATATAGAAGACGGTTGTACAGACGGATCTCGTTAGTCTAGATATAGAAGACGTTTGTCCAACGACGTATCTCGTTAGTCTAGATATAGAAGACGGTTGTACAGACGGATCTCGTTAGTCTAGATATAGAAGACGGTTGTACAGACGGATCCCGTTAGTCTAGATATAGAAGACGGTTGTACAGACGGATCTCGTTAGTCTAGATATTGATGACGGTTGTACAGACGGGTCTCGTTAGTCTAGATATAGAAGACGGTTGTACAACGACGTATCTCGTTCGTCTAGATATAGAAGGCGGTTGTACAGACGGATCTCGTTAGTCTAGATATAGAAGACGGTTGTACAGACGGATCTCGTTAGTCTAGATATTGAAGACGTTTGTCCAACGACGTACCTCGTTAGTCTAGATATAGAAAACGGTTGTACAGACGGATCTCGTTAGTCTAGATATAGAAGACGGTTGTACAACGACGGATCTCGTTAGTCTAGATATAGAAGACGGTTGTGCAGACGGATCTCGTTAGTCTAGATATAAAAGACGGTTGTACAGACGGATCTCGTTAGTCTAGATATAGAGGACGGTTGTACAGACGGATCTCGTTAGTCTAGATATAGAAGAAGGTTGTACAGACGGGTCTCGTGAGTCTAGATAGAGAAGACGGTTGTACAGACGGATCTCGTTAGTCTAGATATAGAAGACGGTTGTACAGACGGATCTCGTTAGTCTAGATATAGAAGACGGTTGTACAGACGGATCTCGTTAGTCTAGATATTGAAGACGTTTGTCCAACGACGTACCTCGTTAGTCTAGATTTAAAAGACGGTTGTACAGACGGATCTCGTTAGTCTAGATATAGAGGACGGTTGTACAGACGGATCTCGTTAGTCTAGATATAGAAGAAGGTTGTACAGACGGGTCTCGTGAGTCTAGATAGAGAAGACGGTTGTACAGACGGATCTCGTTAGTCTAGATATAGAAGACGGTTGTACAGACGGGTCTCGTGAGTCTAGATAGAGAAGACGGTTGTACAGACGGATCCCGTTAGTCTAGATATAGAAGACGGTTGTATAACGAGAGATCTCGTTAGTCTAGATATAGAAGACGATTATACAGACGGATCTCGTTAGTCTAGATATAGAAGACGGTTGTACAGACGGATCTCGTTAGTCTAGATATAGAAGACGGTTGTACAGACGGATCTCGTTAGTCTAGATATAGAAGAAGGTTGTACAGACGGATCTCGTTAGTCTAGATATAGAAGAAGGTTGTACAGACGGGTCTCGTGAGTCTAGATAGAGAAGACGGTTGTACAGACGGGTCTCGTTAGTCTAGATACAGAAGACGGTTGTATAGACGGATCTCATTAGTCTAGATATAGAAGACGGTTGTACAGACGGATCTCGTTATTCTAGATATAGAAGACAGTTGTACAGACGGATCCCGTTAGTCTAGATATAGAAGACGGTTGTATAACGAGAGATCTCGTTAGTCTAGATACAGAAGACGATTATACAGACGGATCTCGTTAGTCTAGATATAGAAGACGGTTGTACAGACGGATCTCGTTAGTCTAGATATAGAAGACGGTTGTACAGACGGATCTCGTTAGTCTAGATATAGAAGAAGGTTGTACAGACGGATCTCGTTAGTCTAGATATAGAAGAAGGTTGTACAGACGGGTCTCGTGAGTCTAGATAGAGAAGACGGTTGTATAGACGGGTCTCGTTAGTCTAGATACAGAAGACGGTTGTATAGACGGATCTCATTAGTCTAGATATAGAAGACGGTTGTACAGACGGATCTCGTTATTCTAGATATAGAAGACGGTTGTACAGACGGATCCCGTTAGTCTAGATATAGAAGACGGTTGTATAACGAGAGATCTCGTTAGTCTAGATATAGAAGACGATTATACAGACGGATCTCGTTAGTCTAGATATAGAAGACGGTTGTACAGGCGGATCTCGTTAGTCTAGATATAGAAGACGGTTGTACAGACGGATGTCGTTAGTCTAGATATAGAAGACAGTGGTACAGACGGATCTCGTTAGTCTAGATATAGAAAACGGTTGTACAGACGGATCGCGTTAGTCTAGATATAGAAGATGGTTGTACAACGACGTATCTCGTTAGTCTAGATATAGAAGGCGGTTGTACAGACGGATCTCGTTAGTCTAGATATAAAAGACGGTTGTACAGACGGATCTCGTTAGTCTAGATATAGAGGACGGTTGTACAGACGGATCTCGTTAGTCTAGATATAGAAGAAGGTTGTACAGACGGGTCTCGTGAGTCTAGATAGAGAAGACGGTTGTACAGACGGATCTCGTTAGTCTAGATATAGAAGACGGTTGTACAGACGGGTCTCGTGAGTCTAGATAGAGAAGACGGTTGTACAGACGGGTCTCGTTAGTCTAGATACAGAAGACGGTTGTATAGACGGATCTCATTAGTCTAGATATAGAAGACGGTTGTACAGACGGATCTCGTTATTCTAGATATAGAAGACGGTTGTACAGACGGATCCCGTTAGTCTAGATATAGAAGACGGTTGTATAACGAGAGATCTCGTTAGTCTAGATATAGAAGACGATTATACAGACGGATCTCGTTAGTCTAGATATAGAAGACGGTTGTACAGACGGATCTCGTTAGTCTAGATATAGAAGACGGTTGTACAGACGGATCTCGTTAGTCTAGATATAGAAGAAGGTTGTACAGACGGATCTCGTTAGTCTAGATATAGAAGAAGGTTGTACAGACGGGTCTCGTGAGTCTAGATAGAGAAGACGGTTGTACAGACGGGTCTCGTTAGTCTAGATACAGAAGACGGTTGTATAGACGGATCTCATTAGTCTAGATATAGAAGACGGTTGTACAGACGGATCTCGTTATTCTAGATATAGAAGACAGTTGTACAGACGGATCCCGTTAGTCTAGATATAGAAGACGGTTGTATAACGAGAGATCTCGTTAGTCTAGATATAGAAGACGATTATACAGACGGATCTCGTTAGTCTAGATATAGAAGACGGTTGTACAGACGGATCTCGTTAGTCTAGATATAGAAGACGGTTGTACAGACGGATCTCGTTAGTCTAGATATAGAAGAAGGTTGTACAGACGGATCTCGTTAGTCTAGATATAGAAGAAGGTTGTACAGACGGGTCTCGTGAGTCTAGATAGAGAAGACGGTTGTATAGACGGGTCTCGTTAGTCTAGATACAGAAGACGGTTGTATAGACGGATCTCATTAGTCTAGATATAGAAGACGGTTGTACAGACGGATCTCGTTATTCTAGATATAGAAGACGGTTGTACAGACGGATCCCGTTAGTCTAGATATAGAAGACGGTTGTATAACGAGAGATCTCGTTAGTCTAGATATAGAAGACGATTATACAGACGGATCTCGTTAGTCTAGATATAGAAGACGGTTGTACAGACGGATCTCGTTAGTCTAGATATAGAAGACGGTTGTACAGACGGATCTCGTTAGTCTAGATATAGAAGACAGTGGTACAGACGGATCTCGTTAGTCTAGATATAGAAGAAGGTTGTACAGACGGGTCTCGTGAGTCTAGATAGAGAAGACGGTTGTACCCAGATAGCACGGGACGTCTTAAAGACGTCCATTTTACGTCCATTTTAGGTCCGAACGCCTGTCGTCTTGATTTGTGAAAATGGACGTCTTTAAGACGTCTTCTGGACATTTTCTGGACGTCTACAGACGCCTTAATGACGTCTTAAAGACGTCTTAAAGACGTCCAGAAAACGTCCAGAAGACGTCTTAAAGACGTAGTTTGCAGACGTCTTTAAGACGTCCAGAACACGTCTTGGTTAGGTCCGAAACAAGCTTTTTAAGACATCTTTAAGACATCTTTAAGACGTCTTGGTTTGGTCCGAAACAGGCGTTTAAAAGACATTTTTAAGACGTTTGTGTATTATTTTAGAAATGTCGATACATTAGTTAGAGGAAACGAGGGATTGTAACCGCTGTCTAAGCCAAACCATCCACGAAGTATGGATAGATCGAACACGTAAAGCCTAATTAGATCTACATACAAATGTTTATGCATGTCCCCAGAACAATGGACAACAAAAAACACAGATGCATTTGTTTAAATGTTTTTGACCGAATGTTTTTAAACAGGTTTTATACAGTTTTTATATTGTTTTCAGATATTTTTTATACAGCTTTCATAATGTTTTTGTACAGTTTTTGTATATTTGTTTCAGTATTTGCGGTCAAAAGTGTGTAGTTCTAGGTTAGGGTTTATGGGGGTTTGTGTCTCCAGCGAAACTGTGTTACCGACCTGTATTTTGAGAACTGAATTTAGCGTCCTCTACTCATCAGCAGCGTCTAATTCGTGAACTACTTTAAAGCGTGTGAAATGCTGCGCTGCATGTGTGCTGCACGCGTTATACTATTATTGTTTTTAGTTTTCAGCGAGCTACGTGTTCTGCTATTACGGTCGACTAATAGTGGGTGGGTAATAGAGCTGCTAAATACTTAAAAAGTTCAGGTACTTAAAATTCAAACCGAGTAAAATTGTTTTTTTTCGAAGTGAACCAAGTAACCGAACTCGGTTAACCGAATAGTTTGGAATGATACGAGTAGTTTGTTGCTTTTCAAGTACCTTAAAGTGATTTGAGTAATTATTTCAATTCGAGTAGCTTCCCAGATAGCACAAAGGCGTTTTAAAGACGTCTTCAAAGCGGTACTGGTTGGGTGTAATATAAATTTGACCAAACAGCTTTCAAAATAAGATCGAACTTAATAAGAATTCATTTTATTTATCTAATTACAATTACAAGAGCTATACTTATACAATACTTATGTTAAATTATCTTTATGTTATACGGACACATTGTATTATCACATAAAAAGACAGAGACAAAGTCTTGAACGTCTTAATCAGTCAGACATATCAAGATTTTGAAGATTTCCAGGACGATCAAGACTTTCAAGCCGTATCGAGACTTTAAACATTCAAAACTTTCAAGAGTTTTAAACTCCAAATCATGTTCGAAGTGATTAGATTTTTCATCATATATACAGATTTGAAGCGATTGGAAGTGCTTCAGATCCCATCAAGATCGAACTACTCCCTCACTATATCATACTACCATCAAGGACCCAGTTCCTGATCACTTAAGATGCAAAGGAAGCAGTTTCTGATCAACCTAAAACATTTTACTATGAGCTATCAAATGTTTGCGTATAAATTTAAAATTATTTAGTAATTTTTTGGAATAAATTTGTATCGTGATAAACTTATTATTTGGTATTTATATACTAAACTGATTAGGAATTGGGTTCTGATCAGGAACTGGGTCCTTGACAGTATCTACGGAAGTGAAATTTCCATTAAAATGCTCTCTTCAACCAGTTCTGGATTGACTCCTCTGTTTCCTTTTTGGATTGTCCTACGTTTGCTTCATCTGCAGCATCTTGAACAAGAATTTAAATGAAACATTATACATTAAATTCCACAGTAATCAATATCAGCAACAGTAAAATAATGGTGATAATTACCTATTATAAACTTCGCCACTGTTAATTGGTGGAGTGGCGTTTCTGCCCTTATCGCCTCAGTCAGCTGTATAGCATTGCAATGTCATTCGTTATTAAAGGTGACAGTGTCCGCTTAATGGAGTTGTAATTGCTGGACCCACCAAAAATCCCCAATTCACAAACCTGAAATATAAAAATTATTTAACATTACCAAATGATCTATAATTTCGTTTGTAAGAACTATCGAAGACGAATTTTGAAAAATGTTTGAAACTTTACGTATGTTTTGCATACAGAAAATATATATATAAATAAAGATGGTATTTTACTTACTCAGTCTTCAAATTTCGCTGCATTTCGTAAAAGGGCCTCGAAATTGTCTACCTGATCTGAACAATTTAATGTGAATTTCAAGTGGTCATGTCTGTTAAAAAAGGAACCATGTTTTCTTTCATAATTCGTGCGCCACCAGGGTTGTTTAAATTTTTGACTGAAAATGTTTTCCCTATCTTTTTGCGCTTATTGGAAAACTCCGTTTCGGATTGTAAATCGCTTGTTTTATTTTCTCATAGCTCAGGTATACAGTTATCTGGAATTAATTACACATATTAGTGTAGCATGTAGAAAATGGCGGTACAGGAAAAGACGACCAGCGAGAAGTTTCCCGAATAAAATTGTGGGCCGCCCTTTGGCAGAGACGTGTGGTGCAGAACTGCGGATCGCAGAGATAGTATATATGATGAGCTACAACTATCTAGAGACGCGGTAGCGTCTCGACGCCAAGTACATGAAAACAAGTACAAAAGAACACCCTGTATATGTCGAATGTGGCTACCGCTATCATTTACTCGTCGCCGGGCTATTCCAACCTAACCTGAAACTTATTTCATTAATATCTCAGCACGCCTGCTATATTTTCTACATTTAAAGGCATTTTTCTTATGTAAACCGCATATAAGCTTTCGAATGCGTCCAAATTCAATAAAATCGGTCCACGCATGACAGAGATATCGTAATATGATCTCATGGATCAGTCGGAAACGGTAGAAAGAATTCTTCTTTTCCTTCTGATTCTGATTCTTCTTCTCCAGTCGAAATTTTTGTCAACATAATACGTATACGCGTACACGCACACCTTCACTAATAACACATGTATTGTTCGTCGACTCTCGGGATCATTCGGCAGGGACCGTCGTCCGTCTTTGTACACATATATTTTATTTATAACCTACCAAGTATTATAACCTACCAAGTGTCAATCAATTTTTGATAACCTGGCAAATGTTAAATAAGATAAATTGTTAAAATTTGACATGTCACGAGTTTTTAGACTAAATAGGAGACTGAATTATTGTCGCAATTAATAAAGTCGCCAAAATTTTTTTATGGATTCTAATCGTGTTCTCATTATCATTATTTTTATCAGAGCCCATTTTTCTCTGTACCTCTATCGTCTCTAAATGTTCCAAGGTTACTAATCGCATAAAGTAACCGACAGAACAAATATCCCTCCGTGCAATTAATCTATCAATTCGCAGTTCTATTTAGAGCAATAAATGTATACCGAACGAAGAAACGAAACAGATGCTGTTTAGAACACAAATTGCACTTTGTATTAATCACAATACACAATCTCTATCATTAGGATATCACAAGAAGTCTATCATAACCATCGTGCAAAAATATATAACTGTGCGTGCTTATAGTTGCATACAAAACAATGCTGCGTTCCTTGTATTCTCTTATTTCAGAAAATGACCACATACGTGTAATAACATTGAACGATAATACGGTTAGATAGAAATTAAGTGGAACTCACTACTGAATTTAATTACAGAAGCATTGCGGTGAGATTTTATATATGATATATATAAAGTTTAACATTGTTAGCAAGGGCCAAAATAGTTTAAAATGCAAACGCAGGGCGAGTACTATTTGTAGGCGACCACTTGTTAGTTTTGCAATTAATAAAGCTGTAATATCCCGAGAGTATATATAAAAAAAAAAAAGAAAAAGAGAAATACGTCAATGCATCCAGGAAGAAATTGTGTGTTACATTTATTAAGTGCAGGGCATGTTACAAATATTCTATAAACGACATCGCTGTTTTCTATTATACGTGTACATCGCATGCGTTCTATAGTTAAATTTAGATTATCGTAAAATAACTGCACAATTACATTGTATAGGTAAATAAGCAAGAGAACATGAAACTGAGCTGCTGAAGTTGAATATAATATAATCGCTACGCATAGTTATTTATTCAACGTTAATCATTCTTTTTTTAAGACTAGCTATTAAAGCTCAATCATTGGAGAATCCATTTAAGAATTTATGATACGTGAGAAGTAGCTGTAAGTGTTCGCCTCGGTACAAGTATGTATGATACATTAAGTGTGCGTAACCTATCGAACCCAAAATTATAAACAAGATCGACAACTTTTTCTATTATTCCCCGTCATGGAAAAAAGTCTTTTTGTAATTTGTTAAAATTCCATAACATTGTCATGCTTTAATGGATTCTGTGATGCTTTTGTATTTACGTAGGTGACGAATCTTTGTAAAAAGAAGTGAGATCCCCCCAAAAAACTTCAAAAAAGTAAAAAAATTACGCCAAGTACATGAATTATCACCAAAAAAAAAAAAGAAGATAATAATATACATGATAAAGTCGAGGACGGAAAAGAGTATAAAAAATCACAAAAAATAAAAGGTAATAATATAATCACAAAAAATAGAAAATATACAATACAAAAAAAGATGTGAAATCAAAATGAGCTGCCAGTACATAAAGGTGCTTTCCAACTGCGCTTAAGATGACACATCTACATACACACAGCTAAAATCCTGTGTTCATACATTCCATTACAATGTATTACATAATATTAAGCAGATATATTTTTATACAAATAAATATTTTAATATGAATAAATATTTTATTCAAAATACTTGGCGCTGCGAAACCGAAAAAATGTTAATTTTCTTAGTATTAATTAATAATTTACAACAACTCCCTTACAATGTATACACACATTCACGAACGCTAGCACCAGAAAGAAAGAAAAAGATTAATACAATTTATACATATTTATTCGGTTTAGCAACACCAATTCGGGGAGCAGCGCCAAGTATTTTGAATAAAATATTTATTCATATTAAAATATTTATTTGTATAAAAATATATCTGCTTAATATTATGTAATACATTGTAATGGAATGTATGAACACAGGATTTTAGCTGTGTGTATGTAGATGTGTCATCTTAAGCGCAGTTGGAAAGCACCTTTATGTACTGGCAGCTCATTTTGATTTCACATCTTTTTTTGTATTGTATATTTTCTATTTTTTGTGATTATATTATTACCTTTTATTTTTTGTGATTTTTTATACTCTTTTCCGTCCTCGACTTTATCATGTATATTATTATCTTCTTTTTTTTTTTTGGTGATAATTCATGTACTTGGCGTAATTTTTTTACTTTTTTGAAGTTTTTTGGGGGGATAAACTATAACTGTATCAAAGGGCGATGAGATTACGCAGAGAAGATGAGAAATAAGCGAGCGGGCCGAATGAACTTAGAGTAGATCGAAATTTATTTGTCCGATTAATTTGAAACTTGGTACACATATTCTTAATGGTATAATCTAAAATGTAGCATATCATTTTATTTTATGCGATAACCCATTCGTATATAATAAATGTTTCAAGTTTGCTTTGTTAGGTAAACAATTAATAGTGATATTCACCTTGCTCCCATTTGTACTATAAATTTTTTTCTTCTGAAATCCGTATGCTAATTATCTTGTTCCTTTCCGCGTCACCTTGTCCGCGTGGATTTAGCTGCAGGTACAGGTAAAACGGCCTTTCGCCCCTACGGCGTAGGACCTATGCGGATTTATGCTACTACCAATAAAATAATAAAACGTTTCGTAACGACCGTAACAAAGTATAATGACATTCCACGTTTATTTCTTAAGGACCTCCGCTGAATTGTACGTGTCGTGTATTTTTTTCGCCGAAGTTATTAAACACGACCTTCCGTTGGAAAAAGAAGTTCTAACAACGAGATATGTATTTTCGTCGTAATTGCCACCACATGAAATGAGACAAATTCAATGAAATGAATTTTTTTCAACACCTGCATGAAAATCGGTGCTTTTTTACCCCTGCTGCGCGGGAGCAAAATGACCAATTTCAGACGTATTCGCAATTTCTTACTTTTCTTCCCAAGGAAACTGGCCTACGCCTATTTCCATGCAGGTGTTGAAAAAAATATAGAACGTGACAAGGGAGAGACGCGATTTCGCCTCGCGTGAATTACGGCCCTCGCTGCGCTCGGGCAGCAAACTTCACGCTCGTCGGAATCGCTTTCTTCTCTCCCTTGTCACGTAATGTACTATTGCCGTACTTGCTCCTTTTTCACGCAGATCGTTCGTTCACCGTCGGCATGAGCTGTTTACGTTCAATATTAATTACGTCTTTGTCTCGTAATATTTCTGTCACTTTCTTTCTCCCAATACCCGAAACGCGTTCCTTTTAACGGGCTAACAATTTTACGGTCCCAGGTTTATCTAACATGAGAAAGACTAAGACCATGATTCTAGTGTTCATTAATAAAATAATCTAGCATGCCGATTTGAGAAGGAAAAAAATTATTGTACAAATGAGAGTAAGGTGAATATCACTATTAATTGTTTACCTAACAAGGCAAACTTGAAACATTTATTAGGGTAATTCCGGGAGACGCAGTCGGGCTGGAGAGTTGGTCGAGTCGCTATATTCAGACTCTACATACATCTGTGTATATGTAAAAATGTGTTAAGGTTCAAAACAATTAATTCTCTCGAAATCAACTGTTTCGACCAACTCTCCAGCCCGACTGCGTCTCCCGGAATTACCCTATATACGAATGGGTTATCGGATAAAATAAAATGATATGCTACATTTTAGATAATACCATGAAGAATATGTGTACCAAGTTTCAAATTAATCGGACAAATAAATTTCGATCTGTTCGAAGTTCATTCGGCCCGCTCGCTTCTATCCAAGCCGGCCGGTTTCTTTCGGGCCGCTTGAAAAGAAATCAAGTACTTGGTTCTATCCGAGATGCTCGGTTCTTTCGGATACCTGGCTCGGCTGGGAAACCGAGCCTCAGATTGTTTCGGATTTCAAGCTACCCGAATATTCAAGTACTCGAACAGCTCTGACTACAAGTCTATATTTCTTACATCGCGATAGAAATGAGCATTTCGATCGTTCGTGCCACCTCATCCCTCTCTCCCGCACCTACCGCAATGGCCTTTAAATTGTTTTAAAATATGCAACAAATCTTTAATCGTACAATGAGAAACATCAAGATGCAAAAGCCCACAGTCCTAGCCAAAAGGACAATTTGGGGTTACTTGTTTGATCCGGCAATTCGTCTCATTAAGGCTCGATTCAGACTATCAGTCCGGTCACGGTCCGGTCTCGATCAAAATCACATCCCTGAGCGCCCACACTATCAAGCCGGGCGAGTGTAGACGCTCAGGGATGTGAATTTGATCGAGACCGAACCGTGACCGGACCGATAGTCTGAATCGAGCCTATCAGTGCTACATATAATAAACGCAGAGTCTGATTTACGAGTTTCTCGGTTTTTCGAGCAGTTTGGAGCATTTGAAAGAGTTGATTTTTACGACGAGGCCCGCGTCGAAAGAGTTCGTGTGCGCCCTATGCAGGGATTTCGACGTGTGAAAGGTGCCTCGTAGCCTCAAGAGCAAAAATCGAATGGCGGAGAAATATGGACACCAATGGAATCCTGGCGTTCTCCCGATTAAAATTATACCAAATGTCATGTAAACCGTGCGTGCGAGAAAGTCTGGCTGTCGGCGTTCTTTTAATTCGATTGGAAAAACATGCGAACAGACACGGATGAGTGCGTTCACATGTTTTTCGAGTCGAAGTAAAAGAACGCCTACCTGTACCGTCGTTAACCGCCAACTAGAGCTGTTCGAGTACTCGAAACATTCGAGCAGCTTGAAATGCGAACCGAGCGGGACTCGATTTTTCGAGCCGAGCCGGGACCCGAACGGATCCGAGTAACCCGAATGTTTCGAGTAGCTCGATTCTTTCGGGTAGCTCGATTTTTTTTTGGGTAGCTCGATTCTTTTGGGTAGCTCGATTCTTTCGGGTAGCTCGATTCTTTCGGGTAGCTCGATTTTTTTCGGGTAGCTCGATTCTTTCGGATATGTTGTGCCCAGGCAACGCCCAAGCACACGTGTTAGACATATTACACATATTATATTACGTTATATAAACGTTCGAGATGTTTCGAAGCTAAGACAGCCGCTAGCGACCAATCTTACAATGTCAGCAATACGCGAACGCATCGCTGCGACCGAGCATAGTAACGCGTACCACGCCCAAGAGGGATATAAAACCAATGCGATTCCACAAATGGACGGATTCTAGACTTGACGCTCGACCTGTTAACACGGCTGACACTTCTGTAAACCTCAGTCTAGTATTAATCAGTTTCTGAATAAAGACTTTGTCTCTAAATTTAACCAACTTGGTGTAGTTCACCCAGTAGATTCTAATCTTTTGTTCACTCCCGAACCTACGATATTACCAAATCTCGTACCAGCCTTGCGAGCCATCACGCAGGGCACAACAGATAGCTCGATTTTTTCCAACAGTTCGAACGTATTCCGGGCAACCCGACAGTGCCGGGCAGTCTGCTTGCTTAAAGTACATGGGACGTTTTAAAAGGAGGAGATTATATCTCTCTTTGGTTAAGTTTTCTTTCGAAATTTCGTCAAAAACGACGTAGGACCAGCCGTTTAGGAGATACGCAGCCTCAAAGTGTCAAAAAGTCAACTCTGAATTCCATCTTCTAAACGGTACCGTCGTTGTCGCCGTCGTCTTACGCAATGTTCAGATCGTTTCGTTTTTTATCTACTCGAAAGAATCGAGCTTTCCGAAAAAATCGATCTACCCGAAAAAAATCGAGCTACCCGAGAAAATCGAGCTACCCGAAAGAATCGAGTTGCCCGAAAAAATCGAGCTACCCGAAAGAATCGAGCTACCCGAAAGAATCGAGCTACTCGAAACATTCGGGTTACTCGGATCCGTTCGGGTCCCGGCTCGGCTCGGTTTTTCGAGTAAGTACTCGAACAGCTCTACCGCCAACTCGCGGGACAATACGGCCATAAACCGCCACCCTGGCGAAACGCTCTGGCCGATCAGACTGATTAATTTTTGGGTACCAGATAGTACTAGCTAATCCCTCTACGTTCGGCAAGCAATAAACCGTGCTCCGCTACAGCATAATTAAATTATACTCATGTTCTGAGCACTGACCATGACGTAAAATTAATCTTATGGTCCGCACTATGACCAAAAGAAGATGTTCTGATGTTAGATCGAAGAATATTTCCCCAGCAATGGGGTAGGAAACGAAATAACTCTGAACAAGTACCAGTGCGCCTCGCGGTGAGACACAAGGACAAAAGGGGTAGTCCTCTGCCTGCGCGTGGTCTTGCCCGCGTCGTCCTGCCCCGTTCTACGACTCCCTCATCTCTCGAGTATAAATATGCGCTCGAATTTTAAAACAAAAGCACGCGTTGACGTCACAGTTGTGCTAATTGAATTATGTAATTTAATTACATAATTTAATCTTTTCAATTAATTCAATTCCTAATTGAAATACAGTGTAATTCAATTAGACGCACCATTACAGTAATTAGGAATTGAATTAATTGAAAAGTTTAAATTATTTAATTGAAATCGACATTTTTCAAAATTTTGAAAAATCCTTTGAGGTACGTTTAAATATCACTAAAGACTACGACATATTCAAATTTCAGCAACATCCGAAATGTTACTCCGAAAAGTGTTCGATTTCGCGTGGAATGTCCCCTAGGGCAGTCGGTGTCCCTCGAGCTCGACCGCGATATGCTCACTCCCCACTCTTCGGTATAAGGCCTCGTGGTGGAGAACTCTAATGACTGCTGAAGACCGTATGCCCACTTTGTTTTCTCCAAGAAAAATATGGTATTGTTACGTTTTTGGCAAGGCATAACGCGTGTTTACTGAACAGCAACGATAACAGAACATTAACAAGGGGGTAACAAGGGTAATACAAGAACGGGTAACGAATACAATCAGTTAAGCGTAATACAATATCGAGACGTCTCACAGTGGTCCGTCTTATTGATGACCTAGCGGGACAAAAGTCCAAAATCATGACCCATCCAAAATGAATGAATCCTTGTCATGCCACAAGCTACCGAGTCAGAGATATCGGAATGATATGGTATGCAAATTTGTATGTATTTTATAAAAGTGACGACCGTTCAAACGTCTTCGCACCGCGCCCTTAGTAACAGTTTGTTAAAATGCAACAGAATCAGCAATAAATCAGTAGTGCTCCGTTGTATCGCAATTAATTTACGATTGTACGATTGCAAACGTACAAGTAAGTAGTAAATGCAGTTTCAGCCATGAATATTTTAATTTCCAACGAACAGAATTAAAATATGATCATAGAAATGGTGGATTTTTTCAATAGCTTTCGTTGAAAATGCTCTAGATATCCGGGAACCTCGTGGAACCTAGAATTTTTTGAGGGGTTTTGTTCTATTTGCCTTATAGAATACACATTGACAAGTTACAGCTGCAAATATTTGAAACTCTGCGTTATTAAACTGTTTGTTTGTTTGTAAGGTTCAAATCTAGAAACTCAATTTTAACCCACTTCCAACTACCCAATTGTCTCGAAACTTTGCAGGCGTGTGTAGTATATCACCATCGAAATTGTAGTACAAGAAAATAATTATTTTTTAATTTTTAGTTTAATAATTTTAGGAGTTTTCGTGTTGGGGATCTTCCCTTGTGAGGGATGATCGTTTTAAGGGTGGTAAAACAATGTGGATGGTGTTTTTCAAACATTTTCATCTAATTGATGATTTATCGACGAACTGCGACTTTTGTCCCGCTAGCTTCTTAATAGACAGACCACTGTGCGTCTGCTAGCAATGGTGGCTGACTATCGAATGACACCTCGCCGTCTCTTGTCCCGCTCGCGAGCACCGGTGGGCCTTGGATTCCCATCCAAGGGGTGTTCGCAACAGTATTGTCTCGAGCTTCCCATTGTTGTCCCAACACGATCAACGGAAAGGTCCAGTTTATGCTTTTATGACACCCCCGACAGCTAAATCGCTTGGCCGCGACTGACATACACAGCTCCGTCGCTGGCTGCGTTAACGATCTGAAGCGGTGGTTCAAATTGACTCAGGCACAGGATACGAAGTGTTAATTGAGATTAGAAAAATGTTTAAATTTTTGTATGCAATAACAATAATTTCGTTCAAAATTATAATGATAGCAGTAAGAAGGGTTTAAAGAAGTTTGTCGCTGGCGATTCATGTGATTATTTTATAAGTATGTCCAAGTGTGGAAAAAAACAGAAGATAGGAATGTAATAAAATGTAAATATATTTAACAATAGCATAAATAATGTATCTCACTATCGGAACATTGTAATTAACAAACAAATTCTTATTTTGCCAATTTTGCCTGCAAGATCATATGTTTTTAAATTCGAAATAAATATGACTATATTTGTAGCCTACTGTTTACAGAATAAGGTTTTTCCTTGAATGGTGTGTTCAAAATTAACGTCGCAATAAATCACCGGATGCAGCGGCGCGCCCCGTTTCAGGTAAGCGAGCCGCGCGCTGCACTATTGCGGACGGTTTACAATACCACTCGATCCCCGTATTACTTCAACCAGGGCGAAACATAAAATCGACTGGTCCCGTATCCGCCCTAATGGTGCCATTTATGCCCACGAAAGAGTTTCTTTAACTGCTTTTGTTTGAATTTCAATAGGGGTTATACCCAAAAGTCCCTGTTCCATATACTGTTATGGTTCAGGGTCAGTGATAGGTGGGTACTAATGCTGCTACAAAGCGCGCCTCTAATAATGCTTTTTTACTTGCAACCGTTAGTTAACCTCGCCACTCGAAAGTTTCCAGTCGAAATGATCTTATCCATGCCATCCTCCCTCACCCATCTTTATCCTCGGCTGATGGAAGGAGCCCATCAAGGAAGGAGCACATCGAGTGCAAAAAGTAACCGAGTTGCCGTGGAATTACCCGTAGAAAAGAATCCCTGTCCAAGTTAGGAATTATCTGTAACTCAGGAACCAATTTCGCTTTTTAAAGGGAGTAGACGGTGCGTTTATGTAAGATGTTTAAAACGGTTTTTATTCGACGACGCTTGAGCTGTCAGAGGGAGGAAAAGCTGTCGAGAACGCCCAATCCTACAATAAAAGCAACTCTTCGTAGTTTACCACATCATTCTTAACATGGAAAATGTAATCCCAGTTTGTTAAAGGTTTCAAATTGTATTTAGTAATTGCTATTTTACTCAGGGCTACATGGTCGTGATTTAGCCACTCGTAAACTACACTTTATTGTTATACCTATAGATCCTCATTCGCTAACGAAAGGACGCATCGCGAGATTTTATCCATGGATCATTTCAAGGCTTAAGTTTCTCTAAGACGAGGACAAAACACCCTGTATTTGCGTTGAACCATAACATTATATGGAACAGGGACTTTTGGGTATAACCCCTATTGAAATTCAAACAAAAGCAGTTAAAGAAACTCTTTCGTGGGCATAAATGACACCATTAGGGCGGATACTGGACCAGTCGATTTTATGTTTCCTCCTGATTGAAGTACATAATACGGGGTGCGAGTGGTATTATAAACCGACCGCAATAATGCAGCGCGCGGCTCGCTTACCTGAAACGGGGCGCACCTCTGCCTTCGATAGCTAAATTTAAATTTGTTTGCGTCTTACGACGTTAATTTTAAAAAATCCCTCTTTAGAAGGTGCTTATTTTGTAGGTAGAATTTCAAGGTATTTGGAAATATTTTTTCCAAGTTTTAGATTCCCAACCTTCGAAGAGAAGTTTGCAAAATAAAAATTTGTTTTGTAACTATGTTACAAAACTATTATTTCAGTTTGAAAAAATAATAATCAAATGGGCCAAACCTTCTAGATTCCCAAAAATGGTAGGATAACTTTGATGGTGATTTTAAAGCAATTCATGAACTTTATTAAAAATGTAACATAAGGTTCTTATGATATGTATAAAGGAGATCAAAAAATTTTTTTTTCAGATTTTTTAAACAAAAAATGGCGTCACAATAATGGTGAATTTATCACGTCCACATTTTTATCTTCCATTAGATGTACTACTCGTATCACAGAAGATATCTACTCTGTGTTAAGCAAAGATTGTACCTTATATTTTTGGCCAGTCTACATGACTGTATTTTCCAACTCTCCTACCATTCTCCTCACCACTCTCCTTTCTTATACATGTATCTCACTATCTCGTATTACAAATTGAAGAAGTAACACTTATACAACTGATTCATAAGATGTTAAATAATATTTTCATATGTTATTCCGAGAGATAAAAATTGAAACATTGTAATAAATTTTGCTGTGAAATTTGTTATTTATGCTATTGTTAAATATATTTACATTTTATTACATTCCTATCTTCTGTTTTTTTCCACACTTGGACATACTTATAAAATAATCACATGAAGAATTATATTTTCAATCATTTTCTTGTTATTTGTATATTAGCAATAATTTATTTATATTAACTGCTTCTACTAAAATAATACATAACTAGTGTTTGAAATGCAATAATATCTCGGCAGATCGACATACTTTGGAATGGACAGTGTTACAGTAACAAATAACTGCAAAAGTCTGCTATCAACAAACCCGTCACGAGAGTGACAAACAGTGTGAGCGACAGGAACAGCATCCATACCTTCCCGGCTTATTCACCTAGGTTGAACCGATCCGAACAGAACCGAACCGCTCCGAACCGCTCCGACTCGTAATTTATGGAGAGGAACAGAAACCTCGGTTCTGACCGGTTGCGACCGTTTGCGACCGGTCAGGACTTTCGGTCAACCGAAAGTCAGAGAGAAATTCTCTCTCGAGTTTCGGTCGAGAGAAAACTCCTGACCGCTCGTCGCTCTCTACTTCGGTCGAGAGACCCGTCTCGACTCCCTAGAAAAAAGTGGAAAAAATTTAAGAAAGGAGTTTATTTCTCTTTATATATTATAAATTTATGAATAATACCATATTCTGCACTCATAGTAATTTTTTTCTATCATTTACCCACATATTTCTTTCCCACCTCTTATTACCTCTCAATTTGGTTACCTCTTAATTTGTAATTATAATTCAATTACATCGTACTATGCAATTACAATTGCAAATACATTGCAATTGCGAATTGCGATGTATTTTAATTAAATGCGAGATCTGAATTACGAATTACAATGTAATTGAATTATTTTATAATTATAATTAACGGAGTAATTCAATTGTAATTCTGCACAACTCTGGTTGACGTATTCCGTGCGAGAGAAGGTGAACCTTGGGGAGGAGGTACATATTTGCTGTGAAGAGGGCCCCTTCCAGAGAGTGGCCGTTTTGGACGAATACAAGCCCGATTGTTTAGGGAGCAGCTTACATTAGGACAAAGCGACGCCGAAAACGCGCAGAAAATTAGGGCCCGAAAATCACCTGGAAAAAAGTAACCGTATCCACGCGCGAAAAATACTTACCTGTGGACGTCTGGTTGCCAGATGTGTAGCTTGACTATAGCCCGACTCACTCAGTACCTCGGGGGAAAAACCCGAGAGTATGCCGAAAATCATAAAGTCCTTTTACCTGAGAACGGAGGCACAATAACGACGAAAGTCGATATCTCTGGAAAACGGCACGGTGTCGATTGCCCCTTATCGACATATGTGGTAGACAAATGTTTCCCGGCGAACGCTTCGAGAACAAGCGATTGCCTAGTCGCAAAGAATCGAAGAAATTTCGCTTCAAATATACCAAATTTCCAGCTGTAAATCGCCTGCCCCGCCAGAACTGTTTAGCTTACGCGCCCCCCCCCCCCTTCAAAGCCAGATACAGCGTAAGTCCCCACTGTAAAACCCTTGAAGGTAAAACAGCATGGGCCCATCCGCCCTTCACTATACTTATACCTTTTAAAAATCACGTTGACTGGAACAGTTCGTACATACTAATATATATAAAGAAATTCTGTTGGTCTTAATTTCATTCAGGAAGCGCGTTACTTGATAAATTCAAGTAATTAACATTCCTTTCACTGTTTTCTTATAGAAACAACGTCTTTTTGTACATTTTGTCAAGTAGGGCTTGTAACTGTACTTCTGCAAAAGTAGACGTTATATTTACGTTGGAACAATGATGCAATGGAACTTCAAACAAATATAATGAAGTTTTGTAAGAGCTGGGCTTGTTGTCGCGAGTAACATAGCCGGAACAACCAACGACACGCTGTATTAGGTATATAATTAACAATTACATCCGCGATACAGTCCACAGTGTATTTGGACGCTAAACGAGGTGTGATATTCCGTGGACAGTTTAAACTTTTGCCCACAGAAAACGGGTTTCACCCCACTGTGCGCCGCACGCGAAGACGCCTAGACCAGACCTATGATTTTTCCAATATTAGCGGGTTCGCGCCGCCGACGACCCTCACGGTCCTGTCTCTGCTTATTGTCACCCCCCTGTGACTCAGGTCGTTGCCAACACGGGCAACGCAGATTTGCGTAAAATACGAGCGGTCAGTGTGAGGTGAAAGTTTTAATACTGAACACCCTCAAACTCTCTTTAATTTCACATACTCGATTTTGAACATAATCCCAGACATCGAGGTAAAAAAGTGATCGATTTAGCGTGGTATATGTAGTAGGTATTTTAAAGGCCACCATACAAGCATCTTCTTGCTGTTCGATTTACATACTAAGTTTACAATCGATAGTTGTAATGCAAGACGGAGCGCGTGTGTCAATTGTTTGGCATGAACGCAATCACCGCGAGGTTAATTTTTCTGGGTTCAGATTTGCTACAAATCAAAGTTAGGGGCACGTTAAAATTTTCAGATTCGATCAAGAATTGCATTTGTTATTGTGGTGATAGTGCGTGAAAAATTGTTTCGAGAAAAACGTACTTAAAGTTTGACGCCGACCGTTCGTCTAGTGACGTGGATTTGTCCGTGAGCGCCCTTTTTCTATGCTTTTATTCGATTTAAATTTTAATCAAAAATGAAATTTTTTTTCAGATCAATAAATGTATTATTAATTAAAACCAAAATTACATTTCTATCTATTATACTTGCGGCACAATCCATCTTCAAAAAACACCTATTTTTAAGGCCGTCATACCGTTGATCCCCCCGAACTACCTGTAAAATCTGTACACTTAGGAATGTCGTTCTAAAATTTTCCTGGCCATTCTTGAGATGTTGTGGGATGGAAATATGCAAAAAAATTTGACGTTTGTCGATATCTCGAAAACGTATCCATAGAAATAATTTTAGACCTAATTTTCGGAATGAGCGGGCCATTTTACATAAGAAAACATAGGGGCATCTACTGTGCGAGAAATTTTTTTTATTCCGTAAACTAAGTAGTGCAATCAGCGAACAGTCAAGCTGGTACTTACAAATTTGATTATTATAAAAATTGTGATAGGTACATGAGCTGTCAATATTGTTATTAAACCTCATTAAAGAAATATGGGCTGCGAGTGGTACGATAGGCCGACCGAAATAGTGGAGGGCGCGGCTCACTTACCTGAAACTGGGCACATCGCTGTCTTTAACAGCTCACCGCGATGTTGTGTGTGCAAATTACTAATAGTAGTAGTATTTTATTATGTCCCCTTGGGGTTTACAATTCTTATCATACATCTAAGCCTTACATCTAAACCTTACATCTAGACCTTATCTCTACCCGCTCTTAATCTCTATAGAGCCGCTGGCCCTCGCCACGCTCGCCCTCGCCACGCTCGCCCTCGCCACGCTCGCCCTCGCCACGCTCGCCCTCGCCACGCTCGCCCTCGCCACGCTCGCCCTCGCCACGCTCGCCCTCGCCACGCATGCCCTTCCTCCCCCTCTCTCCCCACCTCCGACCTCCGCTTCCGCCCGCATCCTTTCACTCTCAATCCTTTACCTTCCACTCCTCCACTACACCCTCCTCCCTCCTTACTTCCAGTCTCCTCATCCATTCCTCACCCCCTCCCTCGTCACTTAACACCTCCCCCACCACTTCCTGCCACCCCCTCATCTTCCCCCATTCCGTACACACTTCCCACACGTGCTCCCACGTCTCTTCCCCCCACCCACACATCCTGCATTTCCTTACCTCCTCCCCCCCCAATACCTCCCTCCTCTCATTTCATTTCCCAACCTGAACCGCGCCACTCTCCTCCATCTGCTTTCCCCCCACCCCCTCTTCAAATACCCCGGTACCCCCACTCCTTTAACCACTCCATACCACCTATTGTACCTGGAGTCCCTAATCCTTTCCCACCTTTCTACCTCCTCTAATTTCCTTCCCCTACATACCAACTCCTCCCCCCTCAACTCTCCCCTTCCCCTCACCAATTCAACTCCTTCCACCGTCCACCCTCTCTCCTCAAAAAACCCCTTCCTTTCCTCCTCCCACCCCCCCCCAGCGCTTTCCCCCTTCTCGCCCTACCTTTTATCTCCTCCCAACATGCCCTCGCCAGTTCCCCCCCTTGCCCCTCCTCCAGCTTCCTCTCATACGTCCACGCCCTCAACCCTGCCCTTCCCTTTATCATGTCCCGTTGTAACTCCTCTCTTACCATATACCCTGGCGTGCACCAATCTACCCCCAGTACCCATCTCAAATATCTCTCCTGCAAGCCCTCCACCTTCTCCCTCTCCTTCCATCCCCATATCTCTACCCCATATCCCACTGTCGCCCACACCAATCTGTCAAACATCCATATTCTTCTTCCCCAATCCTTCCCAAACCTCCTCTTCCCAATACTCCAAACCTGCCCCATCACCGCCGCCGCTTTTCTTACCCTGTCCCTCACATGTGCCTCCTGCCCCCCATTCGCCATCAAGGTATACCCCAAATACTGAAACTCCCTCACCTCCTCTATCTCCTTTCCCTTCCATCTCCATACACCTTCTTCCATCTCCCCCCCCCCTTTCCTACACCTCATTACTTTCGACTTCCCCACATTCAAATACAGCCCTTTCCCATCCAGGTACCTCTCCAATCTCGCTATCATCCCCTTCATCCCCTCCTCATCTTCCGCTACCACCGCTACATCATCCGCATACGCAAGGGTGTATATCTTCTTACCCCCCAACCTCACGCCTCCCCACCCACCCCTTTCTAGTTCCTCATCTAAATCCGCTAATAGTAGCGTAAACAAGCTCGGGCTCAGTGGGCATCCCTGCCTTACACCCCTAGCTGTCCAAAACTCCCTCCCCACTTCGTCCCCCACTCTTACCCTGCATACCGTTTCCTTCAAAACCTCCTCGCATCTTTCTACCAGCCCCTCCCTCACTCCCCTCTTCCGCATCGCCTTCACAAGCACTTCCCTGTCCACCGAGTCAAAGGCCGCCTTCAGGTCAATGAAGAGGACCACCATCCTCCTTTCCTTCCTCGTAACCTGCCTATTTATTAGGTAGTTGAGCACATAAATGTTGTCAATGCAACCCAATCCTCTCCTAAAGCCGGCCTGACTCGGTGGTAACAGCTTCTTCCCCTCCACCTCCTCTCTCAACCTCTCTGCTAACACAGAAGCGTACACTTTGTACGCTGTCTGTGTTAGCGTAACCCCTCTGTAATCCTCCACCCTCTTTCCTGTCCCCTTCTTCACCACTGGCACTACTACCCCTTCCCTCCATTCTTCCACCCAACCTTCTCCTTTCCAAACCCTATTGCAAATTTCCCACAACCAATCCCCCACCTCCATCCCACCATACTTCCACACCTCGTTTGTTAAGCCATCCCCCCCTGCTGCCTTCCCATCTTTCAGTTTCTTCACCACCCTACTCACCTCCTCCTTACTCAACTCCCCTTCCTCGTCCTCCCCCCTCCTTCTTTCCCCCCCTTTTCTCACCCTCCATTCCACTCCTCCTAACAGCCCCCTAAAGTATTCCTCCCACTCCTCTATTTTTATCCCCTCCTCCACCCTCCTCCTCCTCCTCCTCTCACTGTTCACTATCTTCCACACCTGCCCCTCTGTCTTCACCCCCTCCACCTCCTTCTCCCAACTTTCTATCTCCTTCCTCTTCTTCCCATCACACATAGTTGCATACTCCTTTTTCTTTTTCCTATATTCCATCCCATCTCCACCCTCTCTCCTCCATCGCCTTAACTCCCTTCTTAGCCTACTTTTTTCCTCCTTACACTCCTTATCCCACCACCCTCTCCCTCCTCCCCTTTCCCCTTCTTGTCCCACCTTCTTTATCACACCTTTTATCCTATCACTCAACCCCTTCCATTCCTCCTGTAGGCCTCCACCCCCTCCTTCTCTCCTACCAAATATCCTCACGAACTCCTCCCTCCCTTTATCCGTCCAATTTCCCCTTGCCGACCCTCTTCCCTCCCCCTTTTTCTTTCTTGCCACCCCCCCCCCCCTGCAAATTACTAATAAGAGATAGGCTTATTTTATCGAAAACACTTCAGCGAGTATGGTAGTATTTTTTTTCGGATTTTTAAAATTGCACGCTTGCGTCGAAATTTGCAAAATAAACTTTGTTTATAACTTTCGTTATTGCAAAACTCATTTTTTAACAGTAGAAAAAATATCCAGGAAGGCCGATCCTACCCGATTAAAATAAAGGAAGAATCAACTAATCCGATGAATAGTTTCCGAGATAAAAATTCACAAGGACAACCGATTTTCACACAAATAGGCAAAAACCACAAAATTCAAGGCCCTGTATTTTGTAAATAAATTTGAAATCGACGAAATGGTGAATTACCCCCCCCCCCCCCCCCTCTAATTTCATGAGGACTACACATACTCCAGTTTGAACTGAATCTCAGACATCGAGGGAAAAAAGTGATCGATTTGGCGTGGAATGACCCGTCTTCCCTACGCGTCGGGAACTGCCTGGCAACTCTGGTCAAAACTGAACCGATATTGCATAATACTGCTCACAGATGATGCAATCTATTCCATCATATGGCACAATAAAAATCAAAATAATGTTGATTCACACAATATTTTGTACAACCTCTCAATGTGATTCACAAACGGTCAATATTATTGTGCAATATTGAATATGAACTGATCGTCTAGGGGCCGCTTTAGCTGCAGTATCTTCAGTTTAATGGGTGATAGGCATGTACTTTTTCAAATGTTGTACCCCAACATGATAACTAGGAAATTATTATAAGGGACAAAATTTTTTAACAAAAATTGCATGGTTTTATAGAATAATTAATTTTTGTTAAAATGTTTTTCCCCATTTCTAATAATTTCCTAGTTAGCATTTTGGAAGTAGAGCATTCGAAGAAGATATAACTCCCTAAAGTGGAGTTACCACAGTTAAAAACAAATATGTAAGACGTAAGTATCCATTATTTTTGCCTCCTCTACAAGCCCTCCCAAATCAAAGCCGAACCGTTCGCGGTCCTGACTTGTGGAGGCGCGCTCCCTACCGGAGGGTTAGGAATGTGGCAACGGAGTGGGGGTGCTGAGGGTGCCTTGTGATAAATTGACGATGAACCACACGGCAGTTACTGCAGAACCGTTCACGGGAAAGCAAGTGATTTCAAAAACTCTACAAAACATCTTACGTCTTACAATTACTATATATTTTACAGTTTTAGTTTATTTTTAATCTGAGTGTTTAATTTTAGTTTATTGATAATTGCAGTGTATATTTAGTTTACGCGTATTGTTAATTTCAGTGTGTAATTTTAGTTTATTGATAATTGCAGTGTATATTTAGTTTACGCGTATTGTTAATTTCAGTGTGTAATTTTAGTTTATTGATAATTGCAGTGTATATTTAGTTTACGCGTATTGTTAATTTCAGTGTGTAATTTTTGTTTACTGACAATTTCAGTGTATATTTAGTTCATATTTGGTATAGGTAAGTGGTTGCTTAGTTATATAAAAATTCTTCTTATTTCGGTATGTTTTAAAACACGTGTGGCCTTTCTTTAGAATCAAACTACGTCTTTACATATTGTTCCTTCATTTACGAATGAATGGTAAACCAAATTTGCAAAAGTATTAAGGAAATTACATGGACAACAGGATATGTTTTTCGTATATTCGCACAATTCGTTTACGAACAGGCAGTGATTTTAGATCAAAAGTATAACAGACTCATCACACAGGCGTTTCAATTATACAAAAAATATCGGGAATTCACATAATAGACTCCTTTCCTCCCGACTATATGCACTTAATGTGTCTAGGTGTTGTACAAAAATTGTTGCTTAATTTCTAGTATGGAGCAAACATGGACAGTTATACAATTTATCGAGGATGGATCTATCGCAGCAGTGCCGACAATCTGGATTCAGAACGGATCGTGCTATTGGCCACCATATCCCCAGAAGCACATACCAAATCTGCTAAAAAAGTGCGATGTAGCAGATGATAGTTGGCCAACATTTAAAATAAAAATGTTTAAAGATTCCACTTTTGGTAGGTTGAAATTATTATACTAATTAATTTCTAACTATTATAGCACGTAATTACTCATATGTACTTCCAGATGATTATCTCAAAGCTCGAGAGAAGGCCAAATTAGCCGAAGAGACGAGCGATCTGCAGTCGGAAGCGGAACCGGGCAACAAACGAAAGCGCATTCCAAAAGAATTTTCCAGCAGTGAGGAATCCCTGCAGGAAACTTCATCACGCTCGCCTCAGAAATTAGGAAGAACTAGTACAATGTTAGGTGGGTTAATACAAAGGGGAAATATGCTGTACAGAATTATAATATCTGGAGCTACTTAATTCTTTTTCTTGTTTGAAGTAGCTCTTTAACATAAGTAATTATTATTTTCAGACTATACTTCAATCTATCATGTCCAGGACGAAGTAGAAATTCCGCGGAATGAAGGCAGGAATGAAAGCTCTTCATCCCAGAACATCCTTATTGGTAAATTAATATATTCTTTCAAAAGATATTGCACACAGAAATATTTTTTAACGTGAACAGTTACAGTGAAAAAATATGAAATGTAATAAATAATTTACAGAAAATGTAGACAGAGGCCCTAGCTGCAGCAGGTGCGACAAAAGAGACGAGCAGGTACGGGATCTCACAAACCAAATCCATGTACTTCGAGCTCTTATGATTGAGACTTTACAAGAAGTCAAAAATTTAAGGAAGGATGCAATAACCAGCCGAACGACAACAGAAACCAACACCACCTCCATTTTCACAAAATACAGCTTACAGTTTCCTTTGCAAACGATACAAGAGTTGAAGCAATTCGACGATATAATGCAGAATCAAGCACATTTTAATGATGCAGTAAGTATAATACCGTCGTTGTTAATGTCTGTATTCTGTATACAGAAAATATGTTTCTGATGGTCGGGCAAACGAGTATAAGTTGAATTTTGATCAGAACTAGATAAGTACGCCAACCTTTTCCATATTGCTGCCCTTTGCTTATGGTTCCAGTAGTATCAGTCAATATCACTTTTTTCCCATATTTTTTACTGTAGATCGTAATAGTATACAAAATACAGTATGTATAATGGTGGGAAAAATAGTATAAGTTGAGTTATGTCGAGGAATACGATGAAGAAAATAATATCTCACCTCAAGCAATGAGACCTTAACAATGAGAGTGTCTTTTGCTCAATTTGTAATTTGATTCAAACTCTGTAATTTTTTTCTGTGTATGAACTATATGTTGAAAGTCCAATGGGACGAGAGATATGTTCTTAACTTTCACGTCCAAAACTTAACACCTGATCTTAAGTAGCACTTTAAATATTCTAAGTGTCTTCCTGCAAACTAAGAATTTTGATATATACTCGATTACACGCCCACCAGAGATGTAGTTTCGATTTTTTAAAAAAAATTGTTGACGGTAATTCTCCAAAATAAAATTATACATAACTTGATAATGTCGAATAATTTTTCAATTTTAGGTCAAAGAATTGGCAAATTATGGAGGGTCCGATAATTATGTGTTTATCAAACGCGTGCTAACGTCGTTGATGAGCAATGACCTGGCACTAATGTATAGTTGGCTCGGCAGGAAAAACAAAAAAGGTTTCTACACTTTAAACGTGGCAAGGCTTTTAATATGTAACTATCACCCTTATTTTACTCTTCCTAATATTGATTACTGTAAAATTCAATGTAATGTTCTCTCGAAATTTTTCTTTAAGGTGCAGCAGAACACGGGAAAATAGCGGCTAATCGGAACGAAACAGAGCAATCGATCAAACAATGGTTAAGAAGAGCTGGTGATCGAAAAACGACGCAGATGAAGAAATTTTAACAAGGTATGTAACATTACGGGGAGTCTTTATATATATACGTCTTATACATGTCTTTATTTAATTGTTAGTATAGGGAATTAGTTAATTTCACCACTTTTTTCAGACTATCGCGCCACCATCGGTTCAGGGAAGACGATCGTTTCCAACTACCCCAAGGCCAACACGTAGGAAACAGACAAATTTGGAATTGAATCACCGAATAATAAGGCGCGTAACAATACAGAGGGAATATTTGTATACATCTATATTTAATTCTTCGTATAGGATATTAGTTAATTTCACACCTCTTTTTCAGACTACTCGCGCCACCATCGGTTCAGGGAATACGATCGTTTCCAACTACCCCAAGGCCAACACGTAGGAAACAGACAAATTTGGAATTGAATCACCGAATAATAAGGCGCGTAACAATACAGAGGGAATATTTGTATACATCTATATTTAATTCTTCGTATAGGATATTAGTTAATTTCACACCTCTTTTTCAGACTACTCGCGCCACCATCGGTTCAGGGAAGACGATCGTTTCCAACTACCCCAAGGCCAACACGTAGGAAACAGACAAATTTGGAATTGAATCACCGAATAATAAGGCGCGTAACAATACAGAGGGAATATTTGTATACATCTATATTTAATTCTTCGTATAGGATATTAGTTAATTTCACACCTCTTTTTCAGACTACTCGCGCCACCATCGGTTCAGGGAAGACGATCGTTTCCAACTACCCCAAGGCCAACACGTAGGAAACAGACAAATTTGGAATTGAATCACCGAATAATAAGGCGCGTAACAATACAGAGGGAATATTTGTATACATCTATATTTAATTCTTCGTATAGGATATTAGTTAATTTCACACCTCTTTTTCAGACTACTCGCACCACCATCGGTTCAGGGAAGACGATCGTTTCCAACTACCCCAAGGCCAACACGTAGGAAACAGACAAATTTGGAATTGAATCACCGAATAATAAGGCGCGTAACAATACAGAGGGAATATTTGTATACATCTTTATTTAATTCTTCGTATAGGATATTAGTTAATTTCACACCTCTTCAATCAATCAAGGCCAACTTTACATACTGGTCCCCAATGAAAAGAAGTCGGTCGATATGTCACAGCGGCAAGAAGGTTATTTGCTTGCATTGGCTCCCGCCACCCATGTCCCCTTTACTTAATTTGTATTCGTCGATGTTGTCACGCCAGCTGATAGGGATACACTATTAGGTTAAGTTGAAAAATAGTCCGTTCCTGAACTTTGCTTTTGCTGTTGTTTACTTTCTCTTCATTGTTTCCTGTTGTGTTGTGCAAGAAAAACGTTTAATAATAATAATAATAATAATATACTATTCAGATCCTGATTCAGACCCTAGAATTTCCCATCCGACTTCTTTTCATCGGAGCACAGTAGT